>OX415241.1:21934587-22559587 GCA_948330725.1 Sherardia arvensis | reverse complement strand
TCCACATTTTCTGAAACCTAAAGGGCTTAGGTGTGTGTTCTGTGGCATCCTGAATGGAAAGTAATAAGGGGTTGTGGTCAGATGCGGCTCTATTTAGTACATGGATGGAACTATGTGGGAACAAGGTTATCCAGTCAATGTTACACATTCCTCGGTCTAATCTTTGCAACAGGAGATCCTCTTTGGATCTCTTGTTTGACCATGTATATTGGTTTCCTACTGTGAGAATGTCCTCAATGGCTAGGGTTTCAATAAGGTTTCTAAACTCCCTAATGCTACCTAGAGGAGGTGAGTGTCTGCCCTTGCGCTCAGATACAGATCTAAACATATTAAAGTCTCCTATCTAAATGGTAGGGGCTGCTGGAAGATTTTGGAGGTCAAATACAGTTCTCCTCAAATCCCTGAACACTTTTGCATAAACAAACACAGTATTCCACCAATTGTGGTTTACTATATCCTCTATACTATTAAGAATAAACTGATCAGACTGGCATAGAATATTTATATTAAACATATTGTTCTAGAGATCGAAGCCAAATTTTTGCATGTTGTGCAGCATATAAGTTATTGAAATGTAAAGCATGTTGTGGGCAGTTATATGACATCTCTATCATGCATTGGTTCTATCAAGCATAAAATGTGTATGTCGTGAATATGAATTAGAATTAGAATTATGTCAATTGATATTCCTAGTCCTCTTACATTCCAAACTAAAATATTACCTATGAAGGTGTACTTATCAAACAATATATTTTAGTTTTTTTTTGGCCTGAGTATCATACTAATACTCCCTAAGATACTACCTTTTTACCTTTTTTTTGTTCTCATGACTGGGTGTTGTGACAGTGTCATGCATTGGACTAATAGCTAACACATTGTTGTCATATAGTACCATATCATTACAATCATGTCTCATGCATTCATTTGATCTGATACTATCATTATCAACAAAAATGTCAGGCTCAGGGAGAATGAGTATATTACCTGGATGACTGGTCCTGAGGTGATGAGACTCATTTTCATACAATTGCTGGACCTCCTTCTGAGCAGGGATGACTGGACCTGATGTGATGAGACTCATCATCAGGCAGTTGTTGGACCTCCTCATTTGTTTCTTCTCCTTCTGAGCAGCTACCTTTCTACAAGATATAAAAGGAGTTTGTGGTTTGAATAGGTGTGAGGTAAGGTACAATTGTCAGACTTGATCTTTTCATGATCTTCAGGTCTCTCTTAATGGTGGGAATCTGCAAATCATCAAAGGATAAAAAGGATACCGTGTTATTCATGGCCTTTGTTCTTTCACTCAATTCCATTGGTGAAGCAGGACTGAGCTCCTTTTGGACATCAGTCTCCTTTTGAGTGAATAGGACCATTGTGCCTTCATTTTCTTCATGCTCCATGGAATCTTTGGCCTTTTCTTTTGAGGACAGACCAGATGATCCTTCCTACTTGGATTGAGATTCAGCCTTCTTCACTACATGACTTTCCTTTCTTTTCCAGACCTTCTTCAATTCTGGGTGTAGGTGAATAGAATTTGCTTCCTCATGACCGATCTTTTTACAGGATTTGCAGTAGGTAGGAAGCTGGTGGTACTCTATTTCACATTCTTTGTAGCTGTCGGTGCGGCCAATTGGTATGGAGGTGATCTGTTCTTCCTTTAAATCCAACTCGACGCACATCTTGATCACCGACGGGCGAGTGATTCCACCTGTGTCTGCATCCATCTTGATATAAGTTCCCAGTTGGCTTGCTACATCTTGGATCAGTGTCTGATTATAATAGTAGACAGGAACGTCCTTGACTGTCACCCAAACCAGAACAACCGATGACTCATGCTCCGGTGAGAAATCCTACGTCCACTTCGGGACCTTCATTAAGGCTCCGGCTATGGTTCAATACGGCTGCAATCAAAACCTCTGGTAGTCCTCCTGGTATCTCAACCTAATCAAAATATGTCGATAATCAAGTAACCCAACTTGATTATGAGATTTGAAACCAATCTCTTTGAAAGCTGCGTGTATGCTATCCATAGAGGGTTTTCTTCAGCCAAACTTGCTGCTAAGGGTGTTTTGATAGTGGGAAGCGAGGATCTTGAATGAGTCCGGATCATAGAGACAAGCAGGTCTGCCATTCAGTCGGGTAATTCAAGGTCGGATTTCTGGATTTGCAGGTAGCGAATCAAAAGGAGGGGGACTTTTGTTGGCTAAAGCTTGGAGAAAGGTTTTTCCGGCGGTTGTGCCACCTGATTTGGGCGGCGGCCCCCCATGTATAGTCGTTTAAGGCCGTTATCAGTGGAGAAAAGGAACATTGGTGGTCGGAATATTCTGTTTGGGCATGTTAAGCTAAATACTTTCGTATGTGCCTTATCTTAAATGAGAATTTGTCTTTAATTAACCTTCAATATTTATATTTGACAAATACAGAGTCTTTGAGGAGACCGTGGATAATATAGACAGTGATTATATGGAAAATACAAAAATTAGGGGACCATAAGGCAAATAATGTAATTCGCGGGTCGACCCACGTTATGACCCGAGCTATATAAAGCAATTTTGCCCAAAATGTGAAAACTGATTTCTTCCCCAACTTTTGCGGATCAGAGATCTAAATTTGTTGCAATCATCTTCAAAAACATATTTCGATCGATTCGAAACTTCTATTCCATTTATTCGAAGCTTCGATTCAATTGAGATTTGATTGTCGAAAACATATAATTTTGGATAGAAATCATTATCAATGGAGATTGAACCCTTGGTAATTGCTTCGTATTGCTCAATATAATTACATATCCGATTTTGATTGGGTAATTCATGTTGTTTCGTATTTAATTGACAAAATGAAAAAATTATTGAAGAAGAAGGTGAATCAAGCTCGGTAACATCTATACAGGTATGTTTGAGGCTATAAAGTGGAGGTTTTGCTTTTATAGAGATATTTTAGTTAAACAGTGAAGTTTGGAGTCAAATTTCCTAGGTTTCCTTGCTTGGAGCTATAGGTTCCTTGTTTAAGTTTTTGTTTATAATGTGGACCTTTATGCTAAATCATGTATGTTTTGGACTGTGTGAAATTTCTGTGATTACATAGTGAGATTTAGAGTCATGCCTAGGTTTCCTTGCTTAGAACTACATGTTTCCTTGTTTAAGTTTTTGTTTATAATATAAACCTTTTACAGTAAATCCTGTATATTTTGGACTATAAGCTTCTATGATTAAAGAGTTATGTTTGGAGTCAAAATGTTTAAGTTTCCATGCTTTGAGTTATGGGTTTCCTTGTTTAGATTTTTGTTTATAATATAAATATTTTGTGTTAAATCATGCATGTACTGAACTGTGTGAAAGTTCTGTGATTAAACAGTGAGGTTTCGAGTCAAAATGCCTAGGTTTCATTGCTTACACCTATAGGTTTCCTTGTTTAGGTTTGGGAAAATTTTGATTAAGGGCGGTATAAGTTTCGTAATTTTAAAGTGGGGTGTTACTTTTATATAATTTCTAAAAAATGGCGGTAATTTATTAGCCTATATTCATGTAATTAATTCTTGAATTAAAAAATTTTATACCCCTGTTTTGTTGTCTAAATTTTATATAAATTTAGTTCAGTTTGTGGAATCTAACTTGATCAAAAATTAATTCAACCCTGGCTAATACTTTTAATATTCGTTGAATTTCAATTTAGTTCATGTTGAAAGAATTAAATTTCCAGATCAATTTTGCTAAACTCAATGAAGTTCATTTAATTAAAATGTTCGTTAACTCAAAAAAAATTTAGTTGAAATTCACCCCATTGTAGGGTGAAATGGGAATTATTAGGCACCCCATGCGATTATAAAATATTATAGAAATTTTAAGCCATGTTAAATGCTGAGTCTTTTACAAAATTATCTCAAATGAGATAGCCAAGCATTTAGAGCAATGCTTGCAAAAAGAATATAGGTGTAGCACACCCTCACTTCCATAGACTAACTTTCAAGATTACATACGGGAATCAATTTAGCCAACGTCAAGACGAAGAGCAACTCCGATGTCCGAGGATCTTGAGATTAGTCTAAGGAAATGGTATATACAAAAGGATGGAAAATAAATAGTATCATATATCTTGGTATACCTCTTGAATCCATCAAGCTGAAAGTGGCGGAATTCGATGTGCTACTAGATAGAGTGGACTCTGAAATTGCGAAATGGAAGGGAAACACTCTATCATATGGAGGCAAACTACAGCTGGTGAAATCTACTGTAGGAGGCATTGCGCGATTCTGGATCCAGAACTTCATCATCCCGGTGACAGTGATGGAGCGGTTGAAGAGAAAGTGTATTTCATTCCTCTAGGGGCATCAGAGAAGTGCAAGGTAGCCTGGAAAAAGTTGTGCTTTCTGAGAGCAAACAGAGAACTAGGGATCATGGATTTCCACACCTGGAACCATGCAGCTATGGCGCAGAAGCTGTGGGACCTCCACTCAAAGAAGGAAAACCTTTGGGTGAAGTGGATGCATGCGTTCTACTTCCGACAGGATGGAGTCATGTTGATGCACCCGAGGATAGCTAATAACAGATTGCAAGAAAAATGCTCCACTCACATTAGGGACATCAACAAGCTGTGGAACACGCTGAAAAGCATGTCAGGAGGGGATACAAGGCAGATGGTTGCCACCCTTCGTAGCTGGGCAGCCTTGGGAAAGTTACATCCAATGCTTATGATTTCATACACAGGAAGACCTACCTAGAGGTCTACCATGAGCCCGACCAGCCGCGGGAGAGACTGTTAGGGGTCTCTGGAGGGATTTTGTACCATCCCGGTTCTCTTTCATATCATGACTAGTTGCGATTGGTAGACTGCACACCAAGGATAAACACATAAAAGAGGATGATGAGGATCCCACAAACCGGATGTGCCACCTTTGTGACCTCGAGGTAGAGACTAATGCACATCTGTTCTTCCAGTGTGAGTTCTCACAAGTTGTACACGATCGGTTCAGGAGCTGGATTGTCTTGAGGAGACGTCCTCTATATATCACTTGTTCTGAGAAGTGGATCAGGAAGCAGGTTACCGGTTCAAAGCTGAGGAAGAAAAAGGGTTATCTAGCTCTGTTCACGATGATGTACTTTCGATAGAAGGAGAGAAACAAGGTGCGGCATGGTGAGTTTTCTCCTAATTCAGCCCGGGAATACAGCCTAATCATCCAGAACTGCTACATGGTGCTCAATCGCCTGTTCCCAATGGAGAACCTCTACTGAGTACTATTGGCCTAAAGCATCTATGGGGTCTTAGAAAATACTATACCATGGTGTTTAGGAGGTTGATCTCTGATTTGCTTCACCACAAACTGAGATGGAAACTAGGACTTGCACCCTGGTGATTGTCTCACCTGAGTTGTTACTTGGTTTTGATGGCAGATTAGCTCCTTGGCTTAGGGCTTGCTCTTAGTGAATGAGTGTTTTTTTTGTACATGATGTCTTCTGTAGCTGCCTGGCTTGTTAGGTGGTTGCAAGCTAATGTGACCAAGGAATTAATAGTTATGCTTTGGACTAGTGATTTATCCCATACCCAAGCAACACATGTTGGTCTCATGACATGCTTGGGATTTGAGACTTGTCTCTTAGTCAAGCACTACGTGTTGGTACATGATGTCTTCTGTAACTTGCATGGCTCACTGGGCGGTGCAAGCTAATGTGACCGAAGATTTGACGGATTTTCTCTGACCTAGTGTTTACCTCTTGGCCGGGAAACAGATGTTGGTCTGACGACATGCTTGGTACTTTAGACTCATCTATTAACCATACTACATGTTGGTACGTACATGATGTCTTCTGTAATTTACCTAGCTCGTTGGGCGGGTTGTAAACTATTGTGACCAAGGACTTAACGGATATGCTCTGCATTTGAGATTTATCTCTTAGTCAAGCAATACAGGTTGGGTAACATCCTAGTACATGATGACGTCTGTAATTCGATTAGTTCGCTGGTTGTTTGCATGGTTAAGGGGTTAACGTTGTTAGGGTCGGGCATCTCACCATCCCGTATGGTTCATCCCGACCCCTCATCCTGCATAACGATCGGGCCAGACCCAACAGCAGACTGGAGCATCACCAACCCTGGCAGGAGAATCTTCCCAAACCACCGAACAGCGTGGTCAGATGTGACCAGGGTCAGCTTTCCAGTAGTATTTTTTTAAAAAAATTTAAACCACCATTGGTGGGGGGAATTTATTGGCACCCCAAACCAAAAGAGCCATTTCTGGTATATAGAAGGTTTTACAGATTGAGCCTAAGCTCTAAAGCTCTAAGCTTTACAAAAAGAATAACCTAAGTTGGCTATTCCAAAATTCTAGTACTATGGAAATGAGTACCTTTCTTGAATCAAGAATGTTTAGGGAGCATGTTAGTGATTGAGCCAGCAAAGGTCAAAGCAAAAATTTGCCACCTAAATAATGATTTGAAGAAAGGGTATCCATAGCACCAGACTAGATTGCCAAAAGAATGCTAATCTAGACAAAAATGTACATATATATCTTAGAGAAATTGTGCTTCATTTTAGCCCTTGCTGAGTTGGAAGTCCATGTTTAAACATGCCTTGGATTTTCCCCAGACTTGCTTCATCTTTTGTCAAATCTTCCTGATATCTGCATGAAAGAGAAACAGCAGTAATCCATTCTTATGTATGAAGCTATAATAACTGAAATCTAAAACTAGGCATAGATATTTTATCAAGTTCTATAATGCCTTTAAGCTTTCTAGGAATGGTGCTAGGGTTAAGCTCAGTGGAATGCCTGGATGTGATACAGAGATTGGCCAGAAAGTCTCAACTTGATTACCCTCTCTCAGAACATGATAGGTAGGTATCTTGTGAGCATGAAGTGTGTAGCATAAGGAATATAGTTTCCATGGGGCCTTGTGAGGATCCTTAATGCTATGAACAACTAGCAAGCAATCAGACTCAACACTGAAATTAAGGTTCATTGCTGTACCAATGCTATAAGCATTTTGAATTGCAGTTAGCTCAGCATGGAGTGCTGAGGAGCATCTGGTGAAAGAAGTGGAGAGTCTAATAGGCTGGCCAGATTTGTTCCTAATAATTATACCTATTCCAGTAGTACCATCGTTAGAATAACAAGCATCAACATTTATTTTGTAATTGGTATCTGGGGGTTTCCACTTTATGATCTTAACAGGCTTTGGTCTTCTTCTGTTCATGAATGGGACCAGACCATTAAAGATCAGAAATTGGTGCCTCTGTAGGTTTCCAGTGAGGGGAAAGGCTGTAAAAATGTGGGAGACTTGTCTGATGATATCTTTTGTGACTGAAAGGCATGAAATTATTACCCCATCATATATATATATATGTATATATATATATATATATATATATATATTCCTCCTGGTCCACAAGGCCCAGAGTACCACCATTGTGGCTACTCTAATTACCTTATTATGGACTTTAGAGGATAAAGAATATGAGAGGCAGAAATTAATCCTGTGTGAAACACTACTAAACCTAGGAGTGGCAAGGGCTAGTTTAGTAAAAATATCAGTCCAGATCTGCAAGGAGCTATCACATGTATTGAAATAATGCTCAATAGTATCTTCATTATTACAGAAGGGGCATTTTGATGGCATGTGATAACCAAATTTAATCAGGACATCATCAAAGGGGAGCAATCTATTCCTAAGTCTCCAGATTAGAACAGACATTTTAGCAGGGGTAGGTTTAGACCATACCTGTTCATAAATGTTGACTTTTGGTGAAGAAACCCTGAGAGCATCATATGCATATTTTATTGTAAACTGGCCAATTGAGGGATGACTTCCAGATAAGTGTATCATCATGCTCATGCTCCATCTGTGAAATCTGCAAGATGTGTAAAATATTTGTAGCCAAAAAAGGCTCAATGAGGGTGAGATAAACAGACTTATTTAGCCAGAATTGAGACACAGTAAGAGTGGAGAAAGGGAGTTCCCTGTTCTGTGGCCAATGGTAACATAAAGCACCTAGACCTGTCCAATTAGAGTCCCAAAAGGAGGAAGTACCTTTACCATAAATAACACAACTGTGTTCATTGCACTTTTCTGTAACTGAGCAAATCCTCTTCCAGGTCAGTGAGGTTTTATAAGTACTGGGTAAGCTCCAAAGGTAATTTGTCCAAATGGTGTCATTCTTCTGCAACTTCCACCATAGTTTGCAGGAGAAAGCCTCAACCATGGCTCTAATATCCTTAAATCCTAAACCATTCTCAATATGAGGTAATGAAATTCTCGACCATTTCCTCCATATTTTGTTCTGTCCTGAGGCTGTCTCTCCCCAGAAAAATCTAGAGGCTATTCTCTCCATTTGTTTAATAACCTGTTTAGGAGGTTTAAGAACAGCAATGACATGAATTGGAATGGCCATAAGAACATGTCTTATCAGTATCATCCTCCCAGCTGGTGACAACCACCTGTTCTTCCAGTTGGAAGTAGCACTCTGCATTCTTTCTAATAAGGGCTCATAATATGAGACTTTGTTCCTTCCTCTGAAAATTGGAACCCCTAAATATTTAAAGGGCATTTTTCCTTCAACCATACTCAGTGATCTCTTAATGAGCCTCAGTCTATTCAGAGGAGTATTCTGGTGGGTGAAGAACTCAGATTTTGAGTAATTCACTTTCTGGCCAGATGTCACCTCATAGGCCATTAGAAATGCCTTGAGTCTTTTCATGTTTCTTTTGTTTGAGTTAGTGAAAATAGCAGTGTCATCTGCATACATGAGATGGGTTAAACAATCAACTCCTCTAGGCATACTAAAAGGCTTGAGATACTGTATCTCCACTAATTTCCTAATGCCCCTAGAGAAGGATTCTGTGACCAGGTTATAGAGGAATGGTGACAGTGGATCACCTTGCTTGATCCCTCTGGTTGAATGGAAAAATCCTGAAGCAGTGCCATTAACTATTACAGAGAACCAGGCAGCTTGAATATTTTGCATTATTATTTTAACTATGGATCCATGGAATCCAAAGTGTAGTAATATGGAATTTAAAAAACCCCATGATACCCTGTCAAATGCCTTCTGCATATCAAGCTTAACAACTAGGTTTTGGTGCCTATTCTTCCTACCTAACAGTCTTGTCATTTCCAACATCTGAAGAGTGTTGTCAGAGATGTCCCTACCTTTCAAGAAAGCAGATTGTTCTTGGGAAGTGAGTTTTGGCATTAGGGGCTTGATTCTCTCTGTGAGAAGCTTGGTGAAGATTTTGTTGAGGCAGTTTGAAAGGCTGATTGGCCTGTAATCTGAGAAGGTAGATGGTATTGGTTTTTTTGGGATGAGAGATAGCCAAGTGCTAGCAATGGCCTTTGGTATGGCTGAACCTGACATGAATTCAGATACTGCTGCAAGCAAATCCAACTTTATCAATTCCCAGAAGTGAGTATAAAAAGCACCTGAGTAGCCATCAGATTCAGGTGCACTATCTGAACTGGTATCAAATACTACAGTTCTGAGCTCCTCAAGGTCAACTGGCATCAACTTCTGATATTCCTCATCAGTAACTAGTTTGGGAATAACTGATAGAAAGTGTCTGAGATATTTACCTGAGTATTCACAGTATGGCTCATTTAGCAAGTTTTCATAATGCTGGATTGCATGACTCTTAATGGTGTCTGGATCAGAGATCCAGTGTCCATGGGAATCTTTAATCTTACTAGTCATTGCTCTTCCATGCATTTCCTTGACTGAGTTATGGAAGTATTTTGTACTGGCATTACCCTCAGTCAACCACTTTATGTTGGTTTTTTGTTTCCAGAAGGTAACTTGCTCAGTGGTGGCTCTACTCAGTAAAAATTGGCTTTCATTATGGGCTATCAGGTCAGACTCTGTGCCTGAAGATTGATACTGCTCCTCTAGGTTGGCTACTTTAGCCTTTGCCTCTAACAGATTCTTATGGACATCTCCAAAATGGGCCTTGTTCCATATTTTCAGAACTGTTTTGAGCCTTTTTAGTTTAAAAACCATGTTATACATACCATGGAATTGGTTGGGCTCTTGTCAGCAATTAGTGACTATGTCTTTGAATCCCTCTCTGCCCAGCCACATTGATTGAAATCTAAAAGGTTTAGGGCAGTGTTCAGATTCATCCTGAATGGTGAGGAAAAAAGGATTATGGTCAGAGGTGGATCTATTTAGGATCTGAATTGAGCTATGTTGAAATCTAGATTGCCAGTCCAAATTACACAAGCTTCTATCAAGTCTCTGAAGGAGTAAGTCTCCTTTTTTCCTGTTATTTGACCATGTAAAAAGGCTTCCAACTGTGGATATTTCCTGTAAGACTAGACCATCTATCCAAGCACTGAAATCTCTTATACTAGCTAGGGGGGATGTCCTACCTCTACGTTCACCTACATTTCTAACAGTGTTAAAATCTCCCACATATATTGTGGGAGACTAAGGTAGGGATAGAAGGTCACTCCATAGTGTCCTTCTAAGGTTTCTAAAAACTTTTGCATAAACAAAAGTTGCATTCCATGGGTCAGAACCTATGGTATCAGTAACAGATGTATATACAAGTTGATCAGTCTGTGATAGAATATTAATATGGAAATTTTGAGTCTAAAAAAGCCAGATTTTAGCATGCTCAGCGTAGAAGGAATTTTCAAAGTGTAAAATATGTTGAACTGTTGCACAGACACTGTTATCATGCATTGGTTCAATTAAACATAGAATATCTATTTTGTGTAATATAGTGAGTGAAATGAGTCTATCTATAGAGGTATTGATGCCCCTGATATTCCACACCAAGATATTAGCTATTTTAGTGTGTTCTATCATTAAACATGGTAATTTAGTTTTTGTTTAGGTCTTAGAGACCTAACAGCACTCTCTAACTGAGCAGATGTTTTCCCTTTTTTCTTAACAGAAGAGGAACTAGGTGCCTCTTTATTTGTGCTAGTGTCTTGTGTAGATGTAAGTAATTTATGAGCTGGCAACTGTTCAGTACTATGCATAGCTAGAATATCATCAGATAACAATGAATCAGGGGTCCTAGCATTTTGGTGGACATGCATTTTAGGTTCAATTGCAGGCTCTATAACATCATCATTTAAAATTTCAGTGCACTAAAAGGATGTACCTCCTTTATCTCTGGAGTGTAATATCATGTCTTCTGGATTGGTATCTTCATCCAAAGAGTCCTCCTGCAAAACAGAAAACTTACTAGATATCTCCATAGGTGAGGAGTAAGGCACAATTTCCATATTTTTTAAAAAAAAATCTATTTTTAATTTCAGACTTGAGTTTTTTAACATGTAAATCATCCAATCCATAAAAGGATACAGTGGGTGATGCCTGGTGTTCTATTGCTGAAGAGATGACCACCATTGCTGGGGATTGGGGAGGCTGAGTTAGAGTAGTAGAGACTGGATCAGTGTTCTGGAACACCACCATTGTTTGAGCAGCCTGCATTGCTTCTTGTTCCTTTTGGGGAGGGGTGAGACCATTGGAGCCTTGACCATCATTTCTAGAAATATCAGGAGTTTCTCTTTTCCTCCAGGTCCTTCTGAGCTCAGGGTGGAGATGTATACATGTGGTGTCTTCATGGCCAATTTTATTGCATCCCTTGCAATAAAGAGGAAGCTGATGGTACTCAATTGGGCAGTCTCTGTAACTGTCGGTGCGGCCAATGGGTATAGAGTGAATCCGATCATCTTTAAGATCAAGCTACAGGCACATCTTGATGACAGAAGGCCTGGTCATCCCTGTGTTGCCGCATCCATTTTTATATAGGTTCCGATCTGTGCAGCCACATCCCTAATGAGAGACTCATTGTAGTAATAGACTAGAACATCCTTGACTGTTACCCATACAGGGACGATTGAAGATTCATGCTCGGTGGAAAATTCCTCCGTCCATTTGAGTACCTACATAGTGGCGCCTGCAACTGACCAATAGGGCTGCAACCAAAACTTCTGATAATCCTCCTGATCTCTGAATCGTATCAGAATATGTCGATAATCCAGGAGACCGATCTGGAATTGGGATTTGAAATTCATCGCAGCAAGAGCAGCCTGGATTCGTTCCACGGGTGGCTTACCGCGACCAAACTTTTCGACCAAGGCATTGTCGTAGTGGGCAGCTAGGATTTTAACCGAATCCGGGTCATATAGACACGCCGGTCAGCAGTTGAGCTTGGTGATTGAGGGACGGATCTCAGGATTGGATGGAAGACTCTGGAATAGAGGAGTGTTTTTAGTGGTAAGGGTCTGCATAAATGACTTTCCGGCGGTTGTGCCGCCCTGTTTGGGCGGCAGCCCCGCCATGGGGTTACCGTTTGTTGCCGTTATTTATGTCAGAGAGAGACGTTGGCGGTGGAGATGTGACTGAGAAAGGGAAAACATGGATGTCGGAAAAAAAGGTAGTTTTAGAGAGAAGTAGGAGAAATAAAACTAGAGAGAGAAACTGAATTTTTTTGTTTTTTTGAGCTTTCCAGTAGTATAAGTATCTCTCTAGCACACTGGAGAGAGGTAAGTTGACTAAACACAATCAGATATACATCTACTCCTCCGACAGCTTACTGACTTAAGCATCGGAGCGGGAACGGCAGTTAGCCTCCCCGCCCTGACTAAGAGTTCTTGATTCTTAGCAGGTTCTCTTCATCTGCCACCAGGACGGATCATCAGGACGTAATATCATGACTGTAACATTGATACCGTCTGTGGGGAGATAACCTATCTTCACAGCCCACGCACTGCAAATGAGCAGAGAAGGACAAGACCTCGACACCCTCAAATTAGGTGCGGTGCTCACAGACCTAGGTGACAAGGGGGCTGGAACATCGTTCACCTCCTCAAACCCGGCCGCGACGCCGATCTCGGCGACGCCTGAGCAGACTTGGCACCCTGACGCCTCACCATCGTTCATGCCGGATGATGGTGATGTGCTCCGCTAGATTCAGGAGTCGCAGGCTAATATCAACAAGCAGCTGCAGGAGCTGCGGGACACGCCGCCGAAGAAGCGGCGCCTCGAGGGTTTGGCGAAAACAGTCACTCCGACCAAGCTTTTTGACAAACCGACTCGAGGAAAGCGTAATACACCCATCCTCACGGAGCTGGACGATGATGGGAACGAGATCCTGGATGATACAGAAGAGGAATGGGAGGAACAAAATACGAAGGGAGGCAACCCGAGTTCCAGACCCGGGGACTGGGTCGTGACATATGTTCACAAGCCCAGTGTCAAGCCCAGAGTGCCGGCCAAGCAGCGGTTGTCGGTGTTTTACGAGGCCCCAGACTGGGAGAAAAGAGGCAGCCCTTTCTCAGAGGCAGTTATGGAGTTCGTTGTCAACCCGCGCCTCCAGATCCCCCCCAACCTGGGCACATATGATGGTCTATTAGATCCGGCCGACCATCTGCACATGTTTACAACCAATATATCGATTTATGCGACGCCCGAGCCCGTGTGGTGCAAAGTATTTACCACTACGCTCAAGGAGGCAGCGAGGGTGTGGTTTGCTAACTTGGACAACGGGAGCATATCCAGTTTTGCACAACTCGAGGAACTTTTCCTAACCTGTTTCAAGCAAAAAAGGAAGTTTACCAACACGACCTAGGACCTGATTAAGATACGCCACAGGGCGTCGTCGGGTGAGAGCCTGATGGACTACTACGAGCGCTTCATCGAGGAGAGCAACAGGGTGGTGCATCGTGGTGAGCCCTGATAGTTGATCGAAATCTTCATGCAGGTTCTGGACCACAAAGCCTTGGATTCCGAGCTCACCCTTCATTCAGTATACACGTTGGACGAACTACATGATAAGATATGTGCCATAAGAACATAGGCCCATACCAGTTCACGGCCTTCTACCAGAACAAGGCCCATACCAATCCACGACCTTCAACCTGTACAAGGCTCATGCATAGTACAACCACACGTGACTCCCCATGTGAACAGCACGAGCGGATGCACAGGGTAAGCCAGTAGAATAGCACACACTAGAGAGAAACTCCAACAGGTATATATACCTCAAACTACCCTCACCTCAAGGTACATTCACTCTAGTTGAACACACACATATTCTCTCTCTAAAATAGCTCCCTGACTTGAGCGTCGGAGCGGGTAACGGCGAGAAACCGCCCGCCTGAGCTCACATTCTGTACTTGTGCAAGTGTTCGCTAGAGCAAGCCGATCGACCGGAAAAAACGGATCGTATTATTGGCGCCGTCTATGGGGATACAATTCCGATTGCTCACGCAGCTCGACCGCTGACCGGAATATCGATCAAGAGCCCATGACGCCAGAGAAATTTTGATCTCTATCATCCGCTCCGATTTGCGTTATGGGTAGTTGGGGATCTGAAAGATCATTCCCAATAATCATAGAATCCCTGAAAAAATCATCAAAATCCATTGAAATTAGCCTCCGTTCGAGCAGATCAAATTCCGGCCAAAAAGTCAACTCTTGGCCGCCGGAGCTATTTTCCGACGATTCGACACCGGCCGACTGGAGATTCTTGCTCCTATCGATGTCCACAACAAAACCCACTACAGCACCGGCCTCAAATCATCACTTCTGAGGAACCCGTCACTGTTCATCGGTGTTTTAAAGTTCGCCGGAAATCTCAGAGCTTCTACAGCTCCCTTGCCGGTGAATTGATGATAAATGGCCTCACTTTCTTGTTCCCTGGAACATTAGCATCAAATCCCACTAAGAATTGATCGGTGAACTCACCGGAAAAGTCAAGCTTCTCCGGCTCCCTTGACAGTGATTAGACGCAATCGGAGGCAATATTCTTATTCCCCTGCTCATGGGCGTTAAAACCCATTAAATCTCGATGGCCGATTCATTCTATAGTCTGATATCGAGATTTGGAGGTGAACTCGCCGGAATTTGCAGGTTCTGGTGCAAAAGTGCAGAAGATTCTGGCGCAGAAGATGACGCTGCACGAGCTCACAAGTCGAGGGTCTTCAACAATTCGAAGGCCTTCAACAAGTCGAAGGTCTTCAACTAGTTCGGTGACAAGTGGAAGTCCGCGACATGTCGAGGTCGGCGACAAGTGAAAGTCCGTGACAAGATTAAGTCGGCGACCAGAAGAAGTCGGCGACACGAAGAAGTCATCGACACGTAGAAAGTCGACGACAAGAAGAAGTCGGCGACAAGAAGAAAGTCAGTGATGAGTAGAAGTCGGCGACGAGAAGAAGTCGGCTACAAGAAGAAGTTGGCTACAAAAAGAAGGTCGGCAACAAGTAGAAGCTGACAACGACAAGTGAAAGTCGGCGACAAGATGAAGTCGGCGACGAGTAGAAGTCGGTGACAAGAAGAAGTCGGCGACAAGATGAAGTCGGCAACGAGTATAAGTCGGTAAAGAGAAGAAATCGGCGACGAAAAGAGTCGACGACCAGAAGAAGTCGGTGACACAAAGAAGTCGGCGACGAGTAGAAGTCAGCGACGAGAAGAAGTCGGCGACGAGAAGAAGTCGGCAACGAGAAGAAGTCAGTGACGAGTAGAAGTCGGCGATAAAAAGAAGTCGGCGACAGAAAGAAGGTCGACAACAATTAAAGCCGGCAACGACAAGTGAAAGTCAGCTACAAGATGAAGTCGGCGATGAGAAGAAGTCGGCGACGAGAAGAAGTCGGCGATGAAAAGAAATCGGCGACCAGAAGAAGTCAGCGACACGAAGAAGTCGGTGATAATAAGAAGTCGGCGACGAGTAGAAGTCGGTGATGAGTAGAAGTCGGCGACGAGAAGAAGTCGGTGACAGAATGAAGGTTGGCAACAAGTAGAAGCCGGCAACGACAAGTGAAAGTCGGCTACAAGATGAAATCGGCGACAAAGATGAAGTCGGCAACAAGAAGAATTTGGTGACAAGGTGATAACCGGCAACAAGAAGAAGGTCAGCAATAACTCGATAGTTTCAACAAGCCGGTATCTTCAACAAGTCACCTAGACACCCCGAGTGCATATATGTATCCAAGCATACTGAGTGCTTGACTGCTCCAGGTTAGTAACAATTCCACACACATGCTAACAAGTTTCATGCTCGATTTGGTCTTGTTCATTTTTCTTTTTAGGGTGTTGCATATAGAACTAATAAATATATGACAATAATAGAAAAAGAAAAAACCTTTGTGACATAAGGCTAGTCACTTAGGGAGACAAGAAAGTTGCATGAAACACTTAGAATATTTGGTGAAAGTGGGTGTTGAATAGACATAACTATATCAAGAGTATTGTATAAACATGCTATTATCACTCATTAAAGTATAAATAAATGAACGTGATTGTTCTAAATGGCTAAACTAACCATATACGGTTGGAAGCGCTATTGTTGTTCCTTGTTTGCACAGTGTGTTGTGGTCCTACAGGGTGACACCTTGAACAAGTAAAAGGGAGTAACCCTACAGGTTGTGTTTCGGAACAGAAGCAATCACACCACCTGAAGTGCTCATCCTGACTTTGTGAGTTGACGACCCGCTACCTGCAGCCAAGAATAACAAGTGCTTAAGGCAGAATCTTGAAGAGCTGGAGTATGAGCGGGAGAAGGCGTCACTCAAAAAAACAACATACAAGTCCATGAATGCAAGGAGAAACGTTTTTGGATATTCTATGCGCTGACACGAACCAGTCATCTGGTAACTGTCTCTCTTCTTGTTTGATATGCTATGAGCTGACACAAACCAGTCATTTGGTAGCTGTCTTTCTTCTTGTTTTCTATGGCTAAACATCAGCAACAACAAAGACACTGTTACTGACAAGGTCAAAGAGCAACAAAAAGGATTTCAAGAAAAATGAACCCAGAAAAGATGCAAACAGTTTCAAGAAGAAACTTGCATCCAACAAAAATGACAAAATAGGCTTACAACGCCTGAGTCATAAAAAGATGCATACAGTTTCAAGAAGAAACTTGCATCTAACAAAAAAGACAAAACAGGCTTACAACGCCTAAGTCATAAAAAGATGCATACAGTTTCAAAAAGAAACTTGCATCCAACAAAAATGACAAAACAGGCTTACAACGCCTAAGTCATAAAAAGTAAGTTGGAACCAGAATCCAACTTGATACTGGTTGAAAAGAGCCACACGATGGAGACGTCCATCATTCTCCATCATGCTCATGTACTTGCACCAACAAAGTCTGTTTGAGAGGAAAGAAAAACCTCCAAAAGAAAAACAACAAGAATGATGATAAATAGTTTCAAGAAGAAACTTGCATCCAAAACAACAAGAAAAGATGCAAAACAGTTTCAAGAAGAAACTTGCATCCAAAACAACAAGAGAAATGGCAAGTTGGAACAAGAATCCAACTTTCTACTGGTTGCAAAGAGCTACATGTTGAAGACATTCATCATGCTCGACACTTGCACCAGACGAACCTGGTGGTATGGAGAAGAAATCCATCTTTCACCTGGTTGCAAAGAGCAACATGTTGAAGACGTTCATCATGCTCGACATTTGCACCTGGCGGACCTGTTCACCATGGCTACGTGAACCCAAGATCATGGTGCATCTTACTATGGCTAAGTAAAGCCAAGATCATGGTGCATCTTGCACCGAGGTGAACGAATTCACCATGACAATAAAAGCCAAGAATCAAGGTGAACGAACTCACCATGGCTAAGTAAAACCAAGATCAAGGTGCATCTCGCACTAAGGTGAAAGAACTCACCAAGGCGAAGAAAGGCGAAGTCTAGATGCACCAAGGTGAAAGAACTCACCAAGGCAAAGAAAAGCCAAGAGGCAAGGTGAAAGAACTCACCATGGCGAATATAAGCCAAGAAACAAGGTGAACGAACTCACCATGGCGAAGCAAATCCAAGAAACAAGGTGAACTAAATCACCATGGCGAAGAAAAGCCAAGAATCAAGGTGAACGAACTCACCATGGCGAAGAAAAGCCAAGAAACAAGGTGAACGAACTCACCATGGCTATGTGAAGCCAAGATCATGGTGCATCTTGCACTAAGGTGAACGAACTCACTATGGCTAAGTAAAGCCAAGATCATGGTGCATCTTGCACCAAGGTGAACGAATTCACCATGGCAAGAAAAACCAAGAATCAAGGTGAACAAACTCACCATGGCTAAGTAAAGCCAAGATCAAGGTGCATCGCGGACTAAGGTGAAAGAACTCACCAACGCGAAGAAAATCCAAGTCTAGATGCACCGAGGTGAAAGAACTCACCAAGGCAAAGAAAAGTCAAGATCATGGTGCATCTCACACCAAGGTGAACGAACTCACCGTTACGAGAAAAGCCAAGTAGTGCGTCTCGCACCAAGGTAAACAAAATCCACCGTGACGAGAAAGGCCAAATGGTGCATCCCGCACAAGGTGATATAACTCACCGTGACGAGAAAAGCCAAGTAGTCCAACTCGCACCAAGGTGAAAGAACTCAACGTGACGAGAAAGGCAAAGTAGTGCATCTCTCACTAAGGTGAACTAACTCACCATGGCAAGAGAAGCCAAGTATCATGGTGCATCTCGCACTAAGGTGAACGAACTCATCGTGACAAGAAAAGCCAAGTAGTGCATCTCGCACCAAGGTGAACTAATTCACCATGGCAAATGAAGCCAGGTATCAAGGTGCATCTTGCACCAAGGTGAACGAACTCACCCATGGCAAGGAAAGCCAAGTAGTGTATCCCGCACTAGGTGATATAACTCACCATGATAAGAAAAACCAAGTTGTGCATCTCGCACAAGGTGTACGAACTCGCCATGGCTAAGAAAGGCCAAGTATCAAGGTGCATCCTACACAATGGTAAAATAACTCACCTTGGTACACGAGAGGCCAAGAATCACGGTGCACCCAGACAAAGAAGTAATATTCCGCTCGTCAAAGAGAGCATTGTGGCCAGGAACGGAAAGTACGCAAGTACAAGATATGTCCTAAAGGGCATTATTGCCACGGATAAGAATGAGGTCCCTACACTTGTTCAAATACGGCCTTGTGGCCTGAACAAAAAGGGCATCAAGTGTTGTTGATCACAAATGATCACTCGGCAAAGGCTTAAATCAGACAAGAACGTCTTGATAACAACCAAACAAAGCAAGTTACGCCAACAAGGTGAAGCGGCACCAATAAGGCAAGGTACGCCAACAAGGTGAAGCAGCACCAACAAGGCAAGCAACACCACCAAGGTGAAGTGACACCAACGAGGCAAGCAACGCCAACAAGGTAAGAAACGCCGATAAGATAAGATGACATCAACAAGGCAAAAAACTCTAACAAGGCAAGAAACGCCGATAAGATGAGATGACATCAACATGCCGAGAAATGCCAACAAGGCAAAAAACGCTTATAAGACGACGCTCATGATCAACAGGTTATAGTCCTACACCATGACAAAGTCATTGACAGGACTAGGGGGACTTGATAAGATATGTGCCATAAGAACATAGGCACATACCAGTTCACGGCCTTCTACCTGAACAAGACCCATACCAGTCCACGATCTTCAACATGTACAAGGCCCATGCATAGTACAACCACACGTGACTCCCCATGTGAGGAGCACGAGCGGTTGCACAGGGTAAGCCAGTGGAATAGCACACACTAGAGAGAAACTCAAACAGGTATATATACCTCAAACTACCCTCACCTCAAGGTACATTCACTCTAGTTGAACACACACATATTCTCTCTCTAAAATAGCTCCCTGACTTGAGCGTCGGAGTGGGTACCGGCGAGAAACCGCCTGCCTGAGCTCACGTTCTGTACTTGTGCAGGTGTTCGCTGGAGCAAGCCGATCGACCGAAAAAAGCGGATCGTATCACTACACATGGTGGTAGAGATGTTCCCCGAGCCAATGAAAACGCCAAAAAGAAGAAGTTGGCAATGTAGAAGAGGCTCGACCTTATTGGCCAAAGCAGAAGCTCATCCTAGACGGTCAACCGGCCAGGGTGGAAAAAAAATCTTCGGTAAAGGACAGGTTAGGCCCCAAACTTGGCCAGGAAAGGGTTTTCACCCCTTTGACAAAGACGCCAAGGGAAGTGATCCTGGCAAGTCGCGACATCATCCCACCCGCACGTGCCATGAAGATGCCCCCCAACAAACGTAACTTGAACAAGTTTTATGCGTACCACGATGACCACGGCCACGACACCAAGGATTGCATCCACTTGAAAAAGGCCATCGAGTCGTGCTTACGAAGGGGACAGTTGAAACAATTTGCCGCCACAGCCAAGGCCCACAACAAGGCAACATACGCCAACCGAACCGGCGGCAATGATCAGTATGCCAATAGGACTGGTGGGCAGGACCAAAGGGGTAACAGGACGCGCGGCCCGGACCATGGCAAGGGCAAGGAGGTTGCCCGTGCAGAGCGACAGGATGGGAAGAGAGTCAAGTACGAAGAAGACTCGTCACCAGAGCGGGAGGCGCCAGGACGCGCGAGCAATGATATATTAACTATCATAGGCGGGAACGCCGGAGGAAGCTCAGATTCACAAAGGAAGGCCAGGTGCAGAGTAGCCCCAGAACACACTCCGACGAATCGGAGACTGGGCAAGGACGAGCTGATCACATTCGGTGCTGACGACCCCATCCCGGATCATCCGCCTGGATGCGATGCGGTCATCATCACGGTTCAGACATGGACAAGATGGTTCATCGCGCTTATATGGACGGCGGCAGTTCGGCAGAAATAATGTATTGGCATTGCTTGGAAAAGCTGGATGACAGTACCAAGGCCAAGTTGGTCCCGACGAGCACGCCGCTGGTGGATTTTGCTGACAGGACGATGTGGCCTGAGGGCACTGATACGGTATGGGCCATAAAGCCCATACAAGGTCAAAGCATACCATACGAGATGAGGACCCCCACCTTGCTTTACAGCTCACACATAGTACACACACGTGAGCCCCCCGTGCACAGCTCGTGCACAACGCATGGAGGAACATAACAGAATCCATGGAGACGCTCACACAAGATGAGGCTCCCAACAGGTATAAAAGAAGGAGAGCTTCCTCTCTCTTTCCTCGGATTCTCTCAACCTGTTACATAGATATTTTCTCTCTAAAACACCCCAAATCTTACTTGGGTGTCGGAGCGGGCGACGGCCGAACGCCGCCCGCCTGAGCTCACATTGCTCATCGTGCAGGTACAGGGAGAAGGTTTTCACCTTGCTGGAAGTCCAATCTACACCGGAAATCCAGAACCATATCATTGGCTCCGTCTGTGGGGAGCGCTGATCTATCTCACTCACGCAGCTCGATTCACTGATTGAAGTTCAATGGAGCAGACCCCGATTGCAGAGGGGACCATCCTTGATGTCACGCCGCCGGCAAACCCACCCGTGCGGCACACCAACCAAGAGCCCATGACTCCGGAGATGTTTCAGGTCATGATGGCTCCATTCTTAGCATCCCAGGAGAGGGTGCTGTCAAAATTGAAATCCCTGGAAGAAAAGGAAGAAGCCCGACAGCTCGGCCAGAAGATTGCGCCGACAAAGCTGAATTTCGACGGCGAGGAACAAGAAGCAGCGTCGCACCTCCCGGCGAAGAAGCAAACCCAGAAGAAAGGCAGCAACAACAATGCATCCAAATCGGATGGGCACGGATCCTGTCAGCACGGAGGGAGAGGCCAGGATCCAGATCTCAACGACTGGAAATCGGGCTATGTTTATTCCAACGCCGGAGAAGTTCACGTGGATGACAAGAGGCGTGGAGATTATGAAGATCACCTTCCGGAGATCGAAAAAAGGTCACCGTGGGTGAAGAAGATCCGGCTCGCTGTGGCCAATCCCAAGACCAAGATCCCCCAGAACCTGGGAAAATATAGCGGTGATGTCGATCCTGAGAACCACATGCACACGTTCATCACCAACATGTCGACGTACGCCATCCCGCAGGCGATCTGGTGCAAGGCGTTGGCTACCACCCTCACTGGAGCAGCGCGTCTGTGGTTCAAGGCTCTGCCAGATGGCAGCATCGCCAGCTTCAAGATGTTGGAGGAGAAGTTCCTGTGCAGGATCATGCAGAGGAAGCAGTTCACTAAGGAGTGCACCGACATCATGTCAATCCGCCAAATCTTGAGTATTGGGAACGGGCCTCGAGTCTGGCCAACCAGGTGAAGAACCTCACCGAGAAGCTGATGATTGACTCTTTTGTGAAGGGGTTGATTCATAAGGAGATGAAGCAGGAGTGCTATCTCCGCAAGGTGAAGACCCTAGAGGAGTTGATGGAACGCATTGAAATCTTTTCACGTGTTGACGAGATGAACCTGGAAGGGGATGATGGCGGTCATGTCGCACGCAGCAAGAACAAGAAGAACACTGGTTCCAACACGCAACCGTCAAAAAAGGGTGGAGGTGAGAAGTTCAGCAAGTTGAAGGACACCTCCTTCACCCCGCTGACACAATCACCACGTGAGATCCTCAGCTTGGTAGCTGGCAAGAACCTGCTAGATGCTCCGAGCAGGATGAAGAAGCCAGCCAACATGAGGAACAAGGCGTATTACTGTGAATACAACAACGACCATGGACACGACACCAACGATTGTTACCACTTGCGTGCTGCAATTGAGAAATGTGTGAGATCCGGACAACTAGCCCACCTCGCCAAGGAGGCCAGAGCCCACAACAAGGCCACCTGGTCGACCGAAGCATCTGGACGGACGGATTTTCGAAGGGATACAAGAGGAAGAGCTCGGACTCCAGAACCCTCTCGTCCCTGCTTCAAGGGGAAGGAGGTGGAACGAGTAGGGAGGTATTCGGAAGATGAGGACGAGCATTATGAGAAGCGCCAGCGTGCAGACCGGGAAGACACCCCGGACAACAGCAGAAGGAAGTCAGTCATTACCAACATTTACACCATCATAGGTGGAAGTGCAGGCGGCAAGACAGAATCCCAGAGGAAGGCTCGGTGTAGTAAAGTGCCAGAACCAACACCGAGAGAAGGGAAGTTGGCGAAGGATGAAGTCATCATGTTCAGCTCAAAGGACCCAATCCCAGATCGTCCTGCTGGAGGTGATGCGGTGATAATCCAAATCCAGATTGCAGACAAGCTCATTCACAGGGTGTATGTGGATGGGGACAGCTCAGCCGAGGTGATGTACTGGCACTATTTTACGCAACAGGCGAGGACATGAAGAAGAAGCTGAATCCTACTGCCACCCCGCTCGTGGACTTCGCGGACAGGGAGGTATGGCCAGAAGGTACAATTTACATCCCCATAACTGTTGGTGAACACCCATATAGCAAAACCATCGAGGTGGAGTTCATTGTGGTGAAAGCCAGTAGTCCCTACAACATGATACTTGGGCGTCCTGCGCTAGCACTCATGAAGGGAATAGTGTCGACCTTGCACCTGTTACTCAAGTTTCCAACCAAGGCAGGCATCGCTACGGTTAAAGGAGACCAGCAGAAAGCAAGGTAGTGTCACCGCATTGCTCTTAGCAACAAGAAGAGGAATGGATGGCACGAGTGAAGAAGCAGGTCCAGGTTATCGCCGACGTGTTGTGGCCATGGTGACGACTGCAGCACTACGCGAGGAAAAAGACCCGGTAGGTGGGACTGCACCTGTCGAACTGGGGCGCAAGGGGAACCAGGTCGTACAGGTTGGAGTGTCTCTACCGGAAGACGTGAAAGAGAGATTAGCCGCAGTGCTAAGGGATTACGCAGACGTGTTCACTTGGGAGTCCAGCGACATGACAGGGGTGTCGGAGGAGATTGGGTGCCACACCCTCAAGATCTCACCGGACTACAAGCCTGTCGTCCAGAAGAAGCGAGCACTCTGCAAGGACAGGAACGAGGCGGTCAACAAGGAAGTGGACGAGTTGACCAAGTTGGGTATTCTGGTCGAGGTAAAGTACCCCACCTGGCTAGCCAACCCCGTCTTGGTTAAGAAACCAAACGGATCGTGGAGGATGTGTATTGATTACACCAGCCTCAACAAGGCCTGTCCTAAAGATTGTTACCCGCTGCCAATGATTGATCAGAAGGTGGACGCATTGGCAGAGTACAAGGTGAAGTGTTTCCTTGATGCGTATAAAGGTTATCACCAAATCCCCATGAAGAAGGAGGATGTGGAGAAGACAACCTTTATTACGGAGAGAGGAGCATTTGGATACCGGATGATGCCGTTCGGACTCAGGAATACTGGTGCAACATACCAACGTGTGGTCAACAAATTATTCAAGGAGGAGATAGGACGCAACTTGGAGGTCTACGTCGATGACATGGTGATCAAGAGCAGGGACTTCAACACGCTGACTGAAGACGTGAAGGAAACCCTGGAGCGTTTTCGAAGCACAGGTCTAAAACTCAACCCTCTCAGGTGCCAGTTCGGGATCCAAGAAGGACGATTCTTGGGCCACATGGTCACAAACGAGGGGGTACGAGCAAATCCAGACAAGGTCAAGGCGGTGCTGGACATGAAACCACCAAGGACAGTGAAGGAAGCACAAAGTCTGAACGGCAAGTTGGCGGCATTGAATCGTTTCTTATCAAGAACAGCTGAACGCGCACTCCCTTTCTTCAAGGCGCTGAAGAACAGTGTCAACAACAAGGGAGATGTCAGCTGGGGACTTGAACAAGATGAAGTTTTCGACGACTTGAAGAAGCACCTGCATAGCTTGCCCTTGTTGACATCACCTCAACAGGGTGAAACCCTCTACCTGTACGTGTCGGCCGGAGTGGAGACCGTCAGTGCAGCCCTTGTACGAGAAGAATGTAAGGTACAGAACCCATACACTTTGTAAGTAGAGCTTTGCAGGGAGCAGAAACAAGGTACACTGGAGAAGAAAATATGGCCCTGGCTGTGGTGCATGCAGCCCGACGGCTCAGACACTATTTCCAGGCGCATCCTGTGGTGGTGCTAACCAACCACCCCATGAAGGTCATCCTCACAAGACCAGAAGCATCAGGCCGGTTGGCTAAATGGGCGGTGGAACTTGGCGAGCACTCCATCGAATACTCACCAAGAAAGGCCGTCAAGGGTCAAGTTGTTGCTAACTTCCTAGCAGAAATGCCCCCAGAAGTGAAGAAAGCAACACCCTCACCCGAAACCAGCGCATATGGAGAAAAGAGAAAGCGAGCTCCAAGTGACGAGTGGCAGCTACATGTAGATGGAGCATCTGGTGTAGAAGGTGCCGGCGCGGGTTTGGTTCTGACCGACCCAAGTGGAGTTGAAATCACTTATGCATTGCGATTCGAATTTCCCGCATCAAACAACGAAGCTGAGTACGAAGCCCTGATTGCGGGAATGGAGATAGCAAAGAAGCTTGGAGCGAGGAAGTTGATGGCACATAGCGACTCAATGCTTGTGGCGAAACAATATGAAGGAGCTTATCTAGCTAAGGACCCTGGCATAATGAAGTACAGGGACAAGGTGAGATTGTTGACGTCGGAATTCGAGGAATTCGACATCATCAACGTGCCAAGGTCAAAAAACACCAGAGCTGACACCTTGAGCAAGTTAGCATCCTCAACACGGGCACACTTGAACAAGGCAGTGATGGTGGAAACCCTCAGACATAGGTCAACTGATAACAAGAAGGTGGGAGCTATCGATGTTGTTGAGGGAACAAGCTGGATGAAACCGATGATGGATTTCCTTGCCAATGGAGTGGTCCCCGAATGCAGCAAGGAAGTCAAAAAGCTGAAACTCAACGCTCCTAACTATGCGCTGAAAGATGGAGTTCTGTACAGACGGGGTTTTCTAGAACCTTGGTTGAGATGTCTCACCCAGTCAAATATTCAAAAGGGAATAAAAAGATGGCACAAGCGCCATAACAAAGAGCATGCAAGCTCATCAACAAGTCCAGAAAAAAGCAAAAGAAAAGTAAAACGCCTTCACCATCTTGTCTTCTACTTGTTGTCAGAGGCAGAGGGAGCTGGCTGGTCTGGCTGCCACTTCATCAGGTCCTCCAAGACCAAGTCAGGACCAAGGGTGGAGAAGTATTCCTGGAAGTCATACTGCTGGAAGGGGGCGTGCACACGACCAAGCTGGACCTTCATCTCAGCATCATCTGGCACATTGGCCATGATGTGATCAGCTTCAGTTAGGGCCTCATCTAGAAGACGCCTGGCCACCGGACTCTTATCCACACTGGCCCTGATCTTGCTGAAACCCTCATCCCTGAGCCAAACTCTTGTCCTGAGATGCTCCCCAATAACAGAGTCACGCTGGTCCAACTGACTACGCAGAGAAGCACTCACCTTACGCTCTAACTCCAATTCCACACCCAGAGATTTGATCTTGACTGCCAGATCCTAGTTGGCCGTCATTGCCATGTTCAGCTTCCCGTTTGTCTCTTTGTTCTTGTCAGCAAGACAAGCCACCTCCTCATTCAGACCCAGCTTGGTCTCAAGCAGTTTCTCTTTATCAGACTGAAGTTGGGTAAGAGCCAGATCCTTCTCCCTGGCCAGCTCGCGAATCCTAGCAATGTTGGCATCTGCATTGTCAAACATTTCCTTCGCCTTGCCAAGGTCACCTCCAAGATCCCTCTCCCAAGCTTGGACAGCAACAGCAGCACACAGACCCTGTGCAACAAACAAAAGGAAAGTAAAGAACAAGGACACAGAGAAAACAAAAACAAAGTAAAACAGAAGAAGCCAAGGGATACCTCCATAGCTGTAGCAGCCATCCTATCTCCAATGCTGCTCACCCTTGACAGGTTGATGAGTGGATTGGCGCGCCAGGATTGCATATGGTCATCAGGGATGGATTGCAGCAGGAGTTGACGGAGGGAAGCTGTAGGACAGACTTGTGTCTCAGGGGCAGGATCCAAAGGCTTCTCTCCCGACACATGACCAAGTCCTCCCAGCAAAGAGGTTATACATTCCTCCAGATGAGGATCCTTGGCAGGGTGACGCATCTCACCTTGATCCACCTCCACCACGACCTCTGACTTGGTGGCCTCCAACATGTCCTGCACCTTGGACTCGTCCAGCATGTTCTCTGTCTTGGCACGAGCCTGCTTACCACCAGTATTTGATGAAGATGAAGGCATTTTCTTGGAATGAGATGGTATGTCGCTAGTCAAGTCAATCACTCCAACAGGCAACCCCTCTCCTGCTCCTCTGCTCAGGCCCCGACTCAGACGAGACGAACGGCGTCTGGTTCCCGCAGAGGCAGGAGGTTCAACTTGAGTAGGGGAAACTACATTACAAAAAGAAGGAACGAGATAAGAACTCAGTAACCGCACAATGACATTAACAACATAAAGGTGAGATACTTACACACAATGAGAGGCTCTGTCACTGTTTCGCAAGCCATGGGAAGGAAGGACATCCCAGATCCCTGCAAAAGAGCATCACGGCACAAGTAGTAAGAAGGAGTGGGATTCTTCCTCAGCAAGTCGACGGAAGCGCGCAAAGGGACCATTTCTCCCTCATCAGGAGACTTAGTGCGGCTGCGGAGGGGCCCCGACGGATAGACGCCCGGATTTTCACCAAAAACCAAGGACTTCTTCACAAATGCAAACTTGCGAGTCCAATCAACCCGAGTCGGCAACTCGGTCACCACCCTGGAACCCTCCCAATTCTTCAAGAAAAACCAGCTAGGTGGCTCCTTGCATGGATGGTAGATGGCGCGAACCAGCTGATGGGTCGGTTCAACATTGTGGACCCTGCACAAAACCTCAAAACCCACCAAGATACGGACCGAGTTTGGGGTTAGGAGTGAAAAATTCAGATCGTAAAACCCTAGGACCGACTGGAAAAAGGGGGAAAGTGGGAAACGCATACCACAATGGTCAAAGCATTCTAAGTAAACCACACAGAACCCATCCTTAACTTGGTCAGCCGACACATCAGCCGCCGGCAAGGCAAAACAGTCGGCAAGATCCACCTGAACAGGATCTGCTTCCTCAGGAAGAAGGGCATTGGCCTGCATAGAGGCCACAGTTTCACAGCGACAGCGAAGAAGTGACAACTCTGCCTCGGTAGTAGTACAGAAAAGGGTTTCAATGGTACTCTTCATCATGGAGTGAGAGAAAGAAACAAAGGAAAAGTCTTGGAGAAAAAACAGAAGTAAGAAGAAAGGAATAAAAAGCTGAAAATGGCAGCTTAAATAGGTTGAAAAGAGGCGTGCCTTTTCACTACAAAAAGACGCGTCACATCAATGATAGATTGATGGGAAATCAGGCTAATAAATGGTGCTTTTTCTTGAAAAAAGACATGCCCTTTCTCCAAGACACGCCAAAATGACATGACCGTTCAGAAAAGATGAACCGCCAAAAGAAAGAAGTAAAGGAAATCGTCACCAAGATGAAGCACGTCAACATGTCACACTACTCCAACATGTTTAGAAGCTTCACCTCGAGTTCCACAAAGCCATAACCATACCGACGCCCACGAAAAACACAGCAAATAGTCCTGCACCATGAGAACCATGGACAGGAATAGGGGGACTTGATACGGTATGGGCCATAAAGTCCATACAAGGTCAAAGCATACCATACGAGATGAGGACCCCCACCTTGCTTGACATCTCACACATAGTACACACACGTGAGCCCCCCGTGCACAGCTCGTGCACAACGCATGGAGGAACACAACAGAATCCATGGAGACGCTCACACGGGATGAGACTCCCAACAGGTATAAAGGAAGGAGAGCTCTCTCTCTTTTTCCTCAGATTCTCTCAACCTGTTACATAGATATTTTCTCTCTAAAACACCCCAAATCTTACTTGGGCGTCGGAGCGGGCAACGGCCGAACGCCGCCCGCCTGAGCTCACGTTGCTCATCGTGCAGGTACAGGGAGAAGGTCATCACCTTGCTGGAAGTCCAATCTACACCGGAAATCCATAACCATATCAGGCACCATCACACTTCTGGTTGGGGTCGGAAGTAGACCAACTTGGAAAAAAGTAGATATGGAGTTCATAGTGATTAAGATCCACAGCCCGTACAACCTCATCCTGGGAAGACCAGCGCTGGCTCAGCTGAAAGGCATCGTGTCAAACCTTCATCTTCTTTTAAAGTTTCCAACCAAGGGAGAGATAGCAACCGTCCGAGGTTATCAGCAAAAGGCAAGGGAATGCCACCGAATCGCGCTGAAAAAAAGCAGGCGCTCGGATGAGGATTCACCACACCGACGCCCAGTTCACATGATACGATCAGGGTGCCAGGACCCCAAGTCCCTGTCAGCATCATGCATGACCATGTTTCTTGACCAACACGGATGCAAAGGTGTTCAAGTAGGATCAGACCTACCTGAGGCAAGTCGACGGGAAGTCTTGGAAGTCTTGATCAAGCATCAAAAGGTCTTTGCATGGAAGGCGACAGACATGACGGGAGTGTCACCCGAGCTCGGCCAACACGCCCTCAGAATGGATCATTCGCACCCACCAGTCATGCAAAAGAGGCAACCGCTATGCCCGGAAAGGAATGAAGCAGTCAACAAACAGGTAACTGATAGGGTATGGGCAATAAAGCCGGTCAAGTAGTTCACACCGGAGGAGGACCCCCGACTTGCTTGACAGCTCACACAAAGTACGCACACGTGAGACCCCGTGCTCAACACGTGCAGAACGCATGGAGGAACACAACAGAATCAATGAGGAAGCCCATACCGGATGAGGCTCCCAACAGGTATAAAGGAAGGAGAGCTTCCTCTCTCTTTCCTCAGATTCTCTGAACCTGTCACTCAAATTTCCTCTCTCTAAAACACCCCAAAACTAACTTGGGCGTCTGAGCGGGCGACGGCCGAACGCCGCCCGCCTGAACTCACTTTACTCGTTGTGCAGGTTCGAGACGAAGGTCATCACCTTGCTGGAAGCTCAGTTAACACCAGAAATCCAGAACCATATCATTGGCGCCGTCTGCGGAGAGCGCTATTCCAACTCGCTCACGCAGCTCGATTCACTGATCGAAATTCGATGGAGCAGACCCCAGTTGCAGAGGGGACCATCCTTGATGTCACGCTGCCGGCAAATCCACCCGTGCGGCACACCAACCAAGAGCCCATGACTCCGGAGATGTTTCAGGTCATGATGGCTCCGTTCCTAGCATCCCAGGAGCAGGTGCTGTCAAAACTGAAGTCCTTGGAAGAGAAGGAGGAAGCCTGACAGCTCGGCCAGAAGATCACGCCGACGAAGCTGAAATTCGACGGCGAGGAGCAAGAAGTGGCATCGCACCTCCCGGCAAAGAAGCAGATCCGGAAGAAAGGAAGTAACAACGATGCTGCCAGATCAGCTGGGCGCGGATCCTGCCAGCACGGAGGGAAAGGCTATGATTCAGATCTCAACGACTGGAAGTCAGGATACGTTTACTCCAACGTCGGAGAAGTTCATGTAGAAGACAGGAGGCGTGGATAGTATGAAGATCACCTTCCGGAGATCGAGAAAGGGTCACCATGGGTGAAGAAGATCCGGCTAGCTGTGGCCGATCCCAAAACCAAGATCCCCCAGAACCTGGGCACGTATAGCAGTGTTGTCGATCCTGAGGACCACATGCACACGTTCATCACCAACATGTCGATGTACGCCATCCCGCAGGAGATCTGGTGCAAGGTGTTTGCTACCACCCTCACTGGAGCAGCACGTCTGTGGTTCAAGGCTCTACCAGACGGCAGCATCGCCAGCTTCAAGATGTTAGAGGAAAAGTTCTTACGCAGGTTCATGCAGAGGAAGCAGTTCACTAAGGAGTGCACCGACATCATGTCGATTCGACAAAAGAGAGGAGAAAGCTTGTTTGAGTATTGGGAACGGGCCTCGAGCCTGGCCAACCAGGTGAAGAACCTCACCGAGAAGCTGATGATTGATTCTTTTGTGAAGGGGTTGATTCACAAGGAGATGAAGCAGGAGTGTTATCTCCGCAAGGTGAAGACCCTGGAGGAGTTGATGGAGCGTATCAAAAGCTTCTCACGTGTGGATGAGATGAACCTGGAAGGGGATGATGACGGTTATGTTGCACGTAGCAAGAACAAGAAGAATACTGGTTCCAACACGCAACCGTCAAAGAAGGGTGGAGGTGAGAAGTTCAACAAGTTGATGGACACCTCCTTCACCCCGTTGACACAATCACCACGTGAGATCCTCAGTCTGGTAGCTGGCAAGAACCTGCTGGATGCTCCAAGCAGGATGAAAAAGCCAGCCAACATGAGGAACAAGGCGTACTACTGTGAGTATCACAATGATCATGGACATGACACCAACGATTGCTACCACTTGCATGCTGCAATTGAGAAGTGTATGAGATCTGGTCAGCTCGCCCACCTTTCCAAGGAAGCCAGAGCCCACAACAAGGCCACCTGGTCGACCGAAGCATCAGGACGGACAGATTTTCAAATGGATACAAGAGGAAGGGCTCGGACTCCAGAACCCTCTCGTCCTAGTTTCAAGGGGAAGGAGGTGGCACGAGTAGGGAGGTATTCGGAGGACGATGATGAGCACTACGAGAAGCGCCATACAGACCGGGAAGACACCCCGGACGACAGTAGAAGGAAGTCAGCCATTACCAACATTTACACCATCATAGGTGGAAGTGCAGGTGGCAAGACGGAATCCCAGTGAAGGCTCGGTGTAGGAAGGTACCAGAACCAACACCAAAGGAGAGGAAGTTGGCGGAAGATGAAGTCATCACGTTCAGCTCAAAGGACCCCATCCCGGATCGTCCTGCTGGAGGTGATGCGGTGGTAATCCAAATCCAGATTGCAGACAAGCTCATTCACAGGGTGTATGTGGATGGGGGCAGCTCAGCCGAGGTGAAGTACTGGCACTGTTTCATGCAATTGAACGAGGACATGAAGAAGAAGCTGAAGCTGACTACCACCCATCTCGTGGACTTTGCGGACAGGGAGGTGTGGCCGGAAGGTACAATTTACATCCCCATAACTGTTGGTGAACACCCATATAGCGAAACCACCGAGGTGGAGTTCATTGTGGTGAAAGCCAGCAGTCCCTACAACATGATACTTGGGCGTCCTGTACTAGCGCTCATGAAGGGGATAGTGTCGACCCTGCACCTGTTACTCAAGTTTCCAACCAAGGCGGGCATCGCTACGGTTAAAGGAGACTAGCAGAAAGTAAGGGAGTGTCACCACATTGCTCTTAGCAACAAGAAGAGGAATGTGGATGGCACGGGTGAAAAAGCAGGTCCAGGTTACCGCCGACGTGTTGTGGCCATGGTGACGACCGCAGCACTACGCGAGGAAGAAGACCCATTATGCGAGACTGCACCTATTAACTGGGGCACAAGGGGAACCAGGTCGTACAGGTCGGAGTATCTCTACCGGAAGACGTGAAAGAGAGATTAGCCACAGTGCTAAGGGATTATGCAGACATGTTCGCATGGGAGTCCAGCGACATGACAGGAGTGTCGGAGGAGATTGGGTGCCATGCCCTCAAGATCTCACCAGACTATAAGCCTGTCGTTCAGAAGAAGCGAGCACTCTGCAAGAACAGGAACGAGGCGGTCAACAAGGAAGTGGATGAGTTGATCAAGTCGAGTATCCTGGTCGAGGTGAAGTATCCCACTTGGCTAGCCAACCCCGTCTTGGTTAAGAAACTAAACGGATCATGGAGGATGTGTATTGACTACACCAGTCTCAACAAGGCATGTCCTAAAGATTGCTACCCGCTGCCAATGATTGATCAGAAGGTGGATGCATTGGTAGGGTACAAGGTTAAATGTTTTCTTGACGCATATAAAGGTTATCACCAAATCCCCATGAAGAAGGAGGATGTGGAGAAGACAACCTTTATTACGGAAAGAGGAGCTTTCGGGTACCGGATGATGCCGTTCGGGCTCAGGAATGCTGGAGCAACATACCAACGTATGGTCGACAAAATCTTCAAGGAGCAGATAGGGCGCAAATTGGAGGTCTATGTCGACAACATGGTGATCAAGAGTAAGGAATTCAACACGCTGGCGGAAGATGTGAAGGAAACCCTGGAACGCTTTCGAAACACAGGGCTAAAACTCAACCCTCTCAAGTGCCAATTTGGGGTCCAAAAAGGCCGATTCTTGGGTCACATGGTTACAAACGAGGGGGTACGAGCAAATCCAGACAAGGTCAAGGCGGTGCTGGACATGAAACCACCAAGGACAGTGAATGAAGTGCAAAGTCTGAACGATAAGTTGGCGGCGCTGAACCGTTTTCTGTCGAGAGCGGCCGAACAAGCACTCCCTTTCTTCAAGGCGCTGAAGAACAGTGTCAACAAGAAGGGAGATGTCAGCTGGGGACCTGAACAAGATGAAGCTTTCAACGACTTGAAGAAGCACCTGCATAGCTTTCCCTTGTTGACTTCACCTCAACAGGGTGAAACCCTCTACCTGTACGTGTCATCTGGAGTGGAGACTGTCAGTGCAGCCCTTGTACGAGAAGAAAACAAGGTACAGAAACCTATATACTTTGTAAGTAAAGCTTTGCAGGGAGCAGAAACAAGGTACATGGGAGAAGAGAAGCTAGCCCTCGCCGTAGTACATGCAGCTCGACGGCTCAGACACTACTTCCAGGCGCATCCCATGGTGGTGTTGACAAATCACCCCATGATTTCACCAAGTGGGTTGAGGTGAAACCTCTGGCAACCATCACGGGCAAGAGGATGACCAGTTTTGTATGGAGAAACATCGTCTGCAGATTCGGTTTGCCCATGACGATCATCAGCGACAACGGGCGTCAGTTTGAAGAAGGGATGTTCAGAGAATGGTGCAACTAGATGGGCATCGAGCAGAGCTTTACTTCAGTGGCCCATCCACAAGCAAACGGCCTCACCGAGCGGACCAACGGAACGATCGTGCAGGGGCTAAAGAGGAGGCTAGATGGCACTAGAGGCAATTGGGTGGATGAGCTTCCATTAGTGCTCTGGGCATACAGGACCACACCACGAACGGCAACTGGTAAATCACCTTATTTTCTCTGCTTTGGCATTGAGGCCCTCATCATACCGTCACCACGATCGGCCATCCTGACCACTGAAGTGGATAACGAGCAGCGCCTGAGAGAAAGTTTGGAGGACTTGGAGAGAGTAGAGAACAGGCCACGATCAAGGAGGCGGCGTACAAGTCATATGTGGAGCAACTCTACAACACGAGGGTGCGCACCAAGAGCCTCAAGTAAGGCGAGTTGGCCCTCCGAAAGAATGAAGCCAGTCGGGTTGAAGGCTTGAAGAAGCTGGATGTCACTCAGGAGGGGCCATACGTGGTTGCAGAAGTGCTAGGAAACGGCGCATACAGACTGCAAACCATCCAGGCGAACCAGTCCCAAGGACCACTACACCAAAAAGGGGATCTAGTGACCAAGCGTCACTAAACTTCGTCACTAATAGGGGTCATTAGTGACGAAAATATTTTCGTCAATTCGATTTCGTCAATGAAAAGAAAGTCGTGACGGAATTTATTTTTGGTCACTGTATGTATTTAGTGACGCCTTTTAGTGACGAAATTAGTGATGAAATTTAGTTCTCGTCAACATGAAAACGGTTAGTGACAAAAATAATGACGAAAACATTTAATTGACGATATTTAGTGACGAGCATATAGTGACCATAATGTTCTCGTCAATCAATGTAGACGGTGACGAAATAATTCTCGTCACTAAATATAAGTGACGAAATATAACGTCATTAAATGTACCAGTGACGAAAATTGAATTTATTTTTTAAAAAAGCAATTCATGCTATTTGGATTCTTTGGGCCATTGTCTATATGATAAGTCCGGGCCGAAATGTTGGGCTGATAATATGGCCTAAAAACTGGCCCACCCCACTCTATATGGAATTTTTTGAATTGAATCTATTTTAAATTGTGCTTAATATCTCTAAATTTAAAATAAAAACCTATGAGGGATAATATACTAAAATTATGATTTTAAAGAATTAATGTTGTATAATTAACAAAATATTATCAACCTTGTTTTTTAAAACCTATATATATATATATATGTTTTATCAACCTACGATCAACTAACTGTTTATACACTTTGAAATTTTATATGTTTATATATAACATTCAACTCTACTAAATTTCTAAAATCTGATTACAAATAAGACATTATCATACGCATTACTATTTTACTTTTACTCGTTAGTTCATCAAGTAAGCATAAGTATACATATTTATAATTAGCATTCAAATTCTTATTGGTTTATTCTTCATTAATTTAATTTTAACTAATCAAAAATAAAAATCGAAATAAATCATGCATGGATCCTATAACTATCATAATTTAACAATATACTATCATACTATACTGAACAAGTATGTCGAGGAGTCGAGGTCCTCACATTGATGATTTGAGTGGGGTTAGAGTTCATTCACCATCTGATGCATTTTGCACTTCATGCGCCTGTTGATACAGCTCCCGTCACTCAGTTGAGCACACCACTTGCAATGGAAGAAACGAAGACTTGAAAACTAAAGAAACCCCATGAGCTAATTGGGGAGAGGGATTTGATCCCTGAACCTCTTCTTACCAAGGCAATGCTTTTGGCCAAGTGAGTTAGGCGACTTAGTCAAAAGTTTAGTTTATCGGTTATGGGTAAAACTTACTTGACCTTGTTTATATATCCTTTAAATTAAATTTAACCAATCAAATGTTAAGGTTTAACTGATTTTCTAAAGATTCTAACTAAATTTAAATAAAAAGACAATTCTGTAGACTATAACTAATTTGAGTTTAACTATAGAGATCAGTTTTACTTGAATTTCTATAGAATCTTATTAAGCGGAGACATTAAAAGTTAATTCCTTTGCATTTTTGTAAACACAACTAATTTTAGTTTAAGTAATCAAAAGTCATCAAATACTTGAGTTCTTATAACACTTTTGTTAATTAAAAACCAGCATCTTAGTTGATTTCAATGATACAATCTAAAATGAGTTTAGCAAAAATGTTAGTTGATATTCTATCAACACTTATAACCATATCGAATTTAACTAATTAACAAATCAACTCATATTTGATAAATGCTATCAATTGAGTTTAACTCATCAAAAGCCAATTCCCACTTGAATTTATATGAACACTTATTTAAATTTACTAAATTAACTTTAACTTATCAACAATCCTACTTGATAATGCTATCTAAGTAAAATTTTAAAAATGCTCATATGTTATAACTAAATACATTTCAACTAATCAAAACTTAACTCGAATTGTGTTTTATAGATATTAACTAAATTGATTTTAACTAATCAACTGTCAAACTCTTACAAACTTTTTGTTTGATTAATTATTATTATTTGTTTTTTATCATTATATTTACTATATGACAATGACATATTAATAAGTGTTAGTTAATTAAATTAGAAAAAGGTTGTTGTGTGAAACGCCCAACTATGTATCTTTAATACTAAAGAAGTTATATGTTGATAAGTTTTTTTAAAGGATAATAAAAAAACAGAAACTTTCATCAAGAAATCCAGTTCGTCTTTTATATATTTACTTAGTTAATAATGTTATATTTATTATCAATAATCCTAACCGTTAATATTTCTTCCAAGTGAAATCGGAACCGTTTATATAGCCCAACCTTATCTAGATATTCTCTCAGAATCCCACCCCTTATCTTCATCAGTTCCAATTCTTCCGCAACTCTTCCTCACCTCCCGATCGTCTCCTTTAGCCGATCCCCCGTTTGCACTAGTGTCGTCGTCGGTCTGCGCTAGGGCCAACGGCGTACTGCTACAGCTGTTGCGGAACTTTGCTTAATCGTACCACGCCACGCCGGCACCGCTGCGTATTCACCGTTTGCTCGCTTCAGCCTTAAGGTATCCTAGTTCTAATTTCCTCTACGATTTCTTCCGCATTTGCTTTGTCATTGCCATTTATTGGTTTCCTTTTGCACGCCCTTTCTCCGTGCCCTAATGTTGAGGTGCTTGAGTTTGTTCCCTGTCAATAAATTGTTTTCAGTTAATCTCTTCATCTGTTTTAGTTTCACTCTCGCCAACGGTAGCACCATTAAAGCCGGAAATTCTCTAGGGCAAATGGGATCTGCATCGACCCGCCTTCCTCCTTCCCCTCCTACTCAGTGGTGGCAAGGAAACCGGAATTAAGTATAGCTCCATCGCTTTTGGCAGCTTAGGCGGATCTAGATGGTCCGCAGATTCTACTTTCTTGTGCAGGTATCCGTCTAGTTTGTACTGGTGTTTTTAATGTATGGATAGCATGATTGTGTTTTATTTTTATGTATTGAATAAAGGTCTTTTTTTACTAACATATGTGAGCATGTTTGTAGTTCTCTGTTTTATGCTTCTAGATTCAGATTTCATTTCATTACATCCTGCTTGTCATCAACTATTAAGCATTTGTTAATGGTTTGTGTCATTATTGCAATGTGATGTGGTAAACAAACTTTCTTACTTATGTGCCTTTTTCTGGTCTCTGTATTGATATGCTGTTTTCAGACCTTGGATTATATTGTGGCAATTTGTTAGTCATCATTTTAGTGTTGCTTCAACCATCTTAAATATGCCCTGATGTTCTGGTTTTTTTAATTTATTGGGTTCCAATCATACAAATTGAGATTTTAGTCAGAAACATATATTGATATCACCTACACCAGATTGCTGGTGTATGTTTGCTAAATTTGGCTTCGGAGTTTTATGGTTTAAAACATTCTATAGGACGAACTGTTCAGATGTTGTGCGAAAACCTTCTATGTACTGTTCTGTTAATTAGAATAAAACTTCAAACAAATTTTATGTCAATTAGAGTAGATTTGCTGATATAATATGTTCGAAGCAGATTACCATGTTGTAGATGCCTTATTTTGAATCTATATTTTACATGTTGGTTTGTTGGAAGTTGGTGTTTCTCCTTGTCGGTTAAGTCGCTTTTATTGTAATGTAGGTTCTTGAAAATTTTGTTGAGCTGCTGAGCTGCTACTGTAAAGTTGGAGAGGCATGAGAGAGAACTTCAAGAAGGAGGTGAAATACTCCCTGATGATTGAAGCTTCCAGTAGGGTTTAGATACACATTTCAGATTTATGTTTGTAATGAATTTTAAGATCAGTAGAATTTCACATTTAAATGCATTTGTAGCTCTTTTTAGTATATTAAAATTATTATTATTTATGAGCCAATTTAATTTTTTTAGATTAATATGGTTGTCCAGCTGGTGCATCACAAAAGATTGTCACTAAAGGATGCGGACCAAAAATGACGCGTCACCGACAGTCGTTACCCAAGCATCCGGACTACCAATCTTTTTCGTCACTAAAGTCTTTGACCGTCAAGTTAACATTGACTGTTAAATCACATAGTGACGAGTATTTTGTCACTGTAAGTCGTCACTGTTTCCATTTAGTGACGATTCTGATCCATTTACTGACCACCATTCACTGACCAATTTTATTGTCACTAAATTCGTGACGACCCAATTTCGTCAGTAATTACCACCATTTAGTGACGAATCTACAGTAAAATGGTCACCCGACCCTTCTGTATCGACCCTCTTTCGACCACCATCTGACGACACATTTTTTGTCACTAAAGAGTTTTAGTGACGAAATTTGAACTTTTAGTGACGAAATGACTCTGTCACTAAATGCCATTTTTGGTGTAGTGGACATGGAACATGGAGAACCTCCGTCGGTACTACGGATGAGAAGCATCAAGTCCATGAGAAAGGTACCAGTTAGTTTGTATATAATGGAGAAATGCTTTTGGAAAACGGATTCCTGATCAGATCGCGACTTTTGCCCTCATAAGGGATGCGATCTTGAGAAAATCCAATTTTCCCGCGAAAAATTATATCTTTTGTATTCTCCCCCTCTATTGATGTATTTCAAGTGTTAAGTTCAAGAATATATCCCTCTTTGTCTGCTCATTTATTTCTTATTTCAAAAGTTGAATGACGAAATCGGAATTTGTGATAATGGACACCAAGGATGGCAGTTTAGCCCATCACTCCGGTTAACCGGACCGGGCAGTCGAACGCACGGCACATTCCATACCTGAGTTGTAAAGCATTAGAGATGCACCTTTGTCAACGCGCCAGAAAAACTATCTGGAGAGACAAGGGTGCATTTAAGTGTATTTCTACACTCATGGGCAAGTCGGTCGACACGATCATGGTCGTGACCGCCGGGCCGAGATTGAGCCTTAGACGCTCTTCTCGAGCACCGAACGTTGGTGTGGTCTTGCTCAGATGCGAACATGCAAACAGAGCAGACCATATCCTCTCCTAATTGCGGGTGCGACCGCTTGGGAGAAAAGGTGGGTTCTTTCTTCGTTGAAAACTCATGTAGGACACGGACCGATTAACAAAGTTTATGACTTAGCAGCATCAACTTTGAATAAATACCAAGAATGGAATAACCTTTCCAGATCTTGGTGGCTTGGAAAAGGTTTAGCGACCCCCAAGTCTTTAGGCAGCCGCACACATGGCATCACGTCACGGTTGCACCGATCGTACATCCAGATAGCTCATCTGGATGACTCATCCATCTTCATCAAGAATGCAGCCCATTTGGGAAGGATGGCGCACCCTCCTTGAGCAACGGTAAGCAAAACGACCAGGTATATGAAAAGCACACAAGGTATGAACCAAAGAAGAAGTGCTAAATTAATACTAAACCAATAAGTTATCACTAGTGGAAACGGACACCATTCACGGCGGTCCCTCCCCATATTCACGACGTTTAGGGAATACCGTGCCTGGGTGTGCCGTAAACAACCGAAACACAGGCACGGCGTATGGCTGAAATGCCATACTACCGAATTGAGGCACGGCGGAAATTTCCGACGTGCTTGTTGAAAAAACGCCTTAAAAACCTATTTACGATATCGTAAATGTGTCATCCAAGCACTGATTCATCCGCGTTTACGATAGAGCACGAACGACATATCTAAATCAGGCGATATTGGAAAAACATGGTACGTTGGAGTTATAGCGATATCGCTCCGTGGTACATATTACGATCTCGTACAAAAACGTGATTGAATCAAAATAACTCTAATTTACGATATTGTAAATTAACAATGTATATATGTATACGGTATCGTAAATAATATCGTAAGTAATACAGAGGTGTAAAAAATTATGGGAAGCGATATCATAAGTTGTATACTCTCAGGTTAGCGTAAGAGGTGGAAATGTTTGTTTGTTTACTATATCGTGATTCTGGCACGTATTAACTTACGATACCTCATGTATTTCAACATTTGGAGTTACGATATAGCATTTTTCAAACGCTTGTTACAAAAATAGGAATCTGTGGGCAGTTTCGTTTGAAACTCCAATCGGATGCCGCTTCAATACGATATACATGTCAGCCAATTAGGATACACTAATTCTAATGCACAATTGACATTAATCATCTCTTTCTAATGAAAATTGAACACTAGTTCAAAGTCGATCATCCACAAAATTTCAATACTATGTGTTCATAGTACTCTAGACCTTACACTACACAACAAGATGAACTACATAATAGTGATGGACTAAGTGTTAACCTATATGGTGGGCTGTGCAATGTGTACTGAGCAGGGATGGACCAAGTGTCTCGCGATTTTATTCCTTCCCTCATTTAGCTCCACGATTGTGTACGGGGTGACATCGCAACCTAAAACCTACGCATGTAAAATATTGTCACTATCAACCCGACATTGTAAAAGACGGATGTATGACATGATTTTGTGCAGGTACCTTCTAGATTCAAATTATCGGTTTCAATACCTTCAATGCACTTGTGAGCAAAAAGAATGTTATAGTAGCCACACTCCCAATGCGATCGTTGCCTTTTGAACTTGATCCATATGTACTAAGTCAGAGTTGTTTATTTGAACGAAAAACATAAAAAACAGGCATATATCTAGGAAATGCAATTACAATACCTCAATTACAATACCAACATCAACATATAACTTGCATAGGGGTTCTAGGCACAAGTTAAAGTTTAAACAAGAATTCAGAAAATTAGTGTGAAAAATAAGACCTCTACATTCTCTTCCACCACCTCTACATTCCTAGGAGAAGGTTGTGAACCCCTAGAAAATGGTATCCTATATGCATCAACATCTCCAAACATTGGAGGTAGGGGGAAGTTATTATTATTGGCCAACGTCTTAACAATAGACTTAACCTCCCTAAGCTCAGCAGAATATCAATTTGACTCAGTGCAAACTATGATTTTTGGAGGGTTGTGGCTTTCCTATACTACCCTTAATGCCAAACGCCTCTATTTGGGACACACACCCACCTATACCCAATGCCATCCCAGGGTGTTCTTTTCTCTCTATTACATCTAAAACCTTACGAAGCAACGCCCAACACCCAATGCCCAATGCCCAATACCTATACCCAATGCCCAATACCCACCTAGGTTTTATCCCCTAAATCATAACATTGAAAGTTTTGTCATAAAAATCAGGATACTAGCTATCATAATACAATAACAATAATTTTAACAACATATTTTCCTCAAATCATTACACAAGCACAACAAAATGTACAAATATCGAAAACATGAATGAAGAAAATCGAAAACCACATATAAACAAACAACAAACCTTGTTAGTGGCACATAGGATATGAACTTGATGGGTGTTCTTTTGCAAAATGGATATGGATCTCCAAAGGTTGCTAAACTAGCCAAGAACCCAAACTTGCCTCACATACAACCAATTATGGAATGGATTTCGTGGCTTTAAAAAATGGTTATGGATTTCGTGGTTTTGAGGATTAAAATTTTGGGGAGAAGATGAGCAAAAATGGAGAAGAGAGAGCTTAGAAGATAGAGTGTGTAGAAGATGAAGACCAATTGTGGGTTGAGGGTGGGGGTTTGGAATGATAAAACCCGCAAAAAAGGGGGTTTGGGTGGCCAAGAATCCATCAACCAAGCTGGAAGAATAGTGTTTTCACCTACTTATCTGTACACATTACGATATCGTAAGTGGTAGATGTCTACTTACTTTTCAGTTTACGAATTCGTAAATTGTAAAACATCATTGTTAGTAATTATTTAAGCCACATTATAGGAATTAGTTTCTTGGTTAAGTACTCCATCGTATGAAAATTATAATTTATAGACTATTGATTCCAAACATGTATAACATGTATGGAAATTTACGGACTCTTCGAAGGCTTGCATCCAACGATGTCAGAATTACTGTACGTACATCGTTCATGTTCGACGTGTAGCAACAATTAGCATTACCACTACACCATTTAGTAAGTAGTTTGACCAATATATTGTTGTAAATGTGTTAATGTGCCAGCATTGCACAATTGATAGAAATGTGATTTACATCCGACTTAGTTCCATGTTATATATCATGCCTAGTGGTACTAATTGGTCGCGACTATTCGCGAGTAATTTGTGATCGACTCGGTCTAAACTAGGTATAAGCTCGGCTCGATGTATCTCGACTCGAGATCGACACGACTCGAATGGTTAACGAGTCAAGTCTTAGCAAAAAAACAAGTCGAGTCGAGTTGGAGCTATATATAATTAGAATAATAATACTAAAAACGTGCTTAATTACGTCATCACTTTTGTAATTTACTTTTTGTATATTTTATGGTGTATTAGCATTCATTTAATATGGTTATAAGATATGAACGTCGAGTATAAAGAATAAATTATTTTAACATTTTAATTAAGCGATTTTAAAAGGGTAGTAAAATAATTAGTATTAATGGCTTGGATGAAGGTCACTTATATGACTAATTTAGAATAAAATATTAACTGTTGAAACACGACTATCATCCTGGCTTAGGGATGACTGTCAGAATACGACTATCATCTAAAAAGGGAGTTACTATCATGTGTGGCAAGTAAGATTCATCGGTCTACCTTAAATCGATGATTATTCAGTCATTTAAAGAACCATGTTCATCAACTTTGCATAGGTTATACTATCGAAATTGAAAATATTTTACAATTGCCAATAACGTTGGTTTGCTACATTTCTCTCCGGAGGAATTTGAGAACACTTAAGTATTAGGGATTTTTCCATGTAAAACCCTAATTTCGATATTTTGAATCAGATTTAGTTTATAAACTTTGAGTAATAAAGATATCGTAAAATATGAACGTGCCACCACTTACGATATCATAAACTAATACGTGTCTGTGTTCCAAAATCATTTCACATTATCACTACGTATACGGTATCGCTTCTTAATAAGCTCTTTTTGTATCACATATTTTTTTTATTTCCGCACTATTTTCCTTATTCCATATCCGATACCGTCAAACTAGCTGTCATATTTACGATATCGTAAACTATCAGAGTTTAGAATCCCGCACTTGTGCCCAAATAAGCCATGAACCTTTACGATACCGTCTGTCTTCACGTTCAGTTCACTTTTGACTCAACCTGTATTTCAGATACCGTGACTTCTTAAGTATATGTTTACGATATCGTAACTAAACTCACCAAAACACGGCGGTTATTTGAAACACCGTGTTCCCGCCATACTTGCGTCGTGCCAGTTTTACCTGACGAACTTGACCAGTTTACGATATCGCAAACACATATTTACGGCGTTTTCACGGAAAACAGCGCCAAACGCCGTAAACGTGTGCCGTGGATGAGGGTGTTTGCACTAGTGTATAATGCAAATAAAAAGTGTTCGAAGAAATACAGAGCATAGTTCAAATTTGCCCTTTTACGGGTTATTACAAACCAAGGAAATTGTTCAAAAACAGAAATGCAGTAAAGCAGGAAAGGAAGGTCAAGGCCAAATCAATGGTTCTGGGCAGAAACCAGAACGCCATTGCCAGCATTCTCCAAGTCCTTGACGAGTTCCTCATCCGCCACAACTTGACCGTCGACGACGATTGACGGAACTGCAACATCTGGTTCCCAAGCAGAAAGCTCAGCAGGAGTCATCTCACCTGACAGCGTGGAGAAGTATTCAGGGAAGTTGTAGCCAACGTAGGCACCGGTGAGCTCAGAGAGGGCAGTTGCATACGCCGCAGAGTCTTCATACACACGGTCCAGAGCATATGCTCGTCGCAAGAAAGCAGAAGTGCGTGCAACATCACGATCAGAGTGAACCACCTTGACAAAGACTTCGCGCATACCGGAGGTCATCACGATCCGGTAGTCATTGGCAAGATTCGCCTTGTCTTCCAGTGCTTTCTTCAGCTGGGCCTCAGATTCGGCGTAGCGAGCTTGCAGAGCGGTCAGTTCACCAGCCACCTTGGTCATCTCCTCAACTTTCCCAACGGCCTCATCCAGACGCCCCTGCAGATCAGTCGCGACCTTTTGAGCATCCAACATGGCAGTATCACTTGCCTCTTTTGTCTTTTTCAGCTCTTCCCCATCCGAGATGGCAGACGCCAGTTGGGCTTTGACGTCACCCAACTGTTTCTTCAACGCTTGCTCATCCAGTCGTCGGGTGCCTAGTCCGCATTAGCATCAGATTGAAGCTTGGTTATCTCTGCATCAGCAAGGGCCAATTGCCTCTTCACCTCGCCAAGTTCAATAAGGGTAGCATGATGTACTTGCTTCTCTTTCTCCCGCTCACGGCACAGGATGCTAAGGTCAGAAAGAACGACAAGGGACGAGCACGCACCCTGGCAAGGCATCACACGGAGTTAAGATGTGAAAACAAATGCATGAAAAAGTGCGAAAAGAGCACAAAAAGAGATACTTACGTCAAAGACAGATGAGATCAGGTTGTCTGCGGCGTTCTTGACGCCATGAAGGTTCAGCGCTGGATTTTTCGCCCAAGCCTTGAAATGATCGACGGGCATCACCTCTTTGAGATACTCCAGTCGTCTGTCAGGCGTGTTCAGAAAGACGTTAGAAGCACGATACTTTCCCTTACCACTATCAGATTGGGGAGGCACGCTATTGTCACTGGTATGGGGCGGAGCTCGACCACCATGCTGCTAACCGGTCATTTTTGGCTGGACAATCTTAGGGCCACTTTTCAGATGGCCGGGCGTCTGCTGGAGGGACAGAGCATTCTCGAAGTTTGTAAACCCATCGCGACCGCCAGTCCCCATCTGGAACAACTGATCAGGTGTCAGTCCCTTTGACGTTCCGGTATCTTGATACGGGGCGGTGGAGCCACCAGCGTCGCCATCCTTGTCGGTTTGAAGAGACTGACTAAGCGACTGGGTGGACTGATTAGGGCCGCTGCTATCATCCAACCTTCTACGTTGGAAAGGACGATCAAACTTAGACACATCAATGGCGAGCCGACGATGAGACATAGCTGCAAGAGGCAAGTGTCAAGGGGAAAGTGCAGTTTATTAAAAAAAGGAAAAACCTAGCTACATGCCTTTGTCGGTCAGACCGTGTTCCGAGATAGGAGATTCAGCAGGCGGGAAGACTGTCTCGACATCCTGTTTAACGGGCTCATCATCTTGGGTGGTAGGGTCATCATCCTGGATGGTAGTCTCATCATCCAGGATGGCAAGGAGCACGCGACGATGAGGAAGGCCGGAATCCCGTAATCTTTCATCCAACTTCAAAACATCCCACTTCTCTGGTCTCTCTTTCAGGGCCCTGATGGCGGCAGCCAGACGATTCTGAGAGACACCATCTGGAGCACGACCGCGGGTGTCAGGATCACCCATGACTTGGCGAGGGCGAGAAGCGGCGGGACCATACACCACGTTTTCATCGACAAACATAAACTTGACTTTCCATTCCCGTGACTTGGGCATGCCGGTCAACATGTGCAGGTCAGCCTTGGGGCGGATCTTAATATGACCCCAACCATCCTCTTTGTCGCCACCACCGGTGTAGAAGAACACCCGGAACAAGGTAACAGAAGAAACAACCCCACGGGCACCGCACAGTGTTTCAAACCCAATCACATTGCGCACAGCATTCGGGGTCATCGAGCCCAGAGACATGTCAAAGTAGCACAGGATGGATTGACAGAAAGGGGTAAGTGGAAACCTGACGCTGCAACGGGTCAGATGCTCGTAGCAGACCGGAACCTTGCTCGCCGGAACGGAGTTGATAGTGTCGCCGGGTATCGGTCGGACAATCGCAGACGCAATATCAGCAATATGAAGACATTCAGTATCTTGACAAATCTGGATGAACTCAGCAACCTCATCATCGGTGATTTGGCAGAACGCGCCGGAAACTGGGACATCCATGGTGCCCGAAATCGGATAAACGCGACAAAGGCACGAACAAGAAAGCACAGAAAAAAGAAACTAAATGGTAAGTGCAGAATACCTGAAGATGAAGAGAGCGAGTTTATGAAAGGAGGAAGGAGATAAAGTGAAGAGCAGTTTCAAATTTGAATGAAAAAGGGGGGAGTTATGTGAGCAGTTAAAGCAATAATGGCGGTTGCCAAAAAGTTGCACAGTAACTGAGATTAACCGTCCGCATACCTGAGGAAAAGTGACGACACGTGGCAGACATGCAATTAAGTCAGCAGGCCCACTACCGCACAGATTCCAAAAGCCCGGTTAAAGCCCCACACTCGAACCATCATTTCGAGCTGGGACTTGGGGGGACTTGTTAGGGTCGGGCATCTCACCATCCCGAATGGTTCATCCCGACCCCTCATCCTGCATGACGATCGGCCCAGACCCGACAGCAGACTGGAGCACCACCAACCTTGGCAGGAGAATCTTCCCAGACCACCTAACGGCGTGGTCTGATGTGACCAGGGTCAGCTTTCCAGTAGTATAAGTATCTCTCTAGCACACTAGAGAGAAATAAGTTGACTAAACACAATCAGATATACATCTACTCCTCCGACAACTTACTGACTTAAGCATCGGAGCGGGAACGGAAGTTAGCCACCCCGCCCTGCCTGAGAGTTCTTGATTCTTAGCAGGTTCTCTTCATCCGCCACTAGGACGGATCATCAGGACGTAATATCACGATTGTAACAAACGCCCTGTTGCCAGCTCTGACTTATACACTATGTCAGTTACCACTTTCGTCTGCTCCCCGCGCTGCACATTAGTGTTCACACTATGGTGCTAAAGGGGAGAAGGATTTCCATTTGCCTATTATGGAGTGGGCGGTTTTAACACCCCCACGCCCGGCGCACGCTACAAGAGCGTCCGATTTCATTCATCTTTCGGAAGGTTGCATCTCCTGGACACCAGATTGAGCCCTAGGCACCGCCTTACATCAGCTCAATACCACGATACTCAACCTCGGTTCTTCATCGGGATCGTTTGCATGCCAACAACACCATCATATCTCTTTTTGCATATGGCAGGAGCCGCACTATCAAGGCCACCATTGACTGATTGATGGCACCACCACTCTACTACTCACGACCGTGATAGCCAGCATCATCATCATCATCATCACTAACAAATTCTACTATGATGGAGCTTGCTGGGATATTTCATCAGGCTGGAGCATTGCAACCATCATGACTAGTCTACCAAGACCAGCAAAAGCACATCCACATCGTCTTTCACAGATGCCAGCCTAAGACCCGAGACCACTCTCGACTACTCATAACGCATTCCAAGAGGGAAGATGAAGTCTTTTCTACAGAGACGATTTTGACCAAATAGGTAATCAATCCTGGGTCGAGATTGAATCCTAGATCAAAGGGAAAATGGAACTCTTGGTGGGTGACATACTAGGATTGGGTTTGCATTCACGTATGGGCAAGGTTCTACTGGTTGCACATATAGGTCCACCCACTTTGGACTTGCACCTCACTGCCGCTACATCTCTGCGGCTAGCATTTTTGGAAGGACTCGCGTGTTGATGGTAGAAGCAGATTATTTTATGGGTTGGGTAGTGAGTTTGTTCTCACCCCCGTCCATACTCTCTTGACTTTAGCCTCATTTGTATTACCCAAATATGTATTTTTTGAGTTTATATATTATTTCCCCTATGCGACCATTAGTTTGGGTCTTGGGGGTAGAATTAGGATTTATTGTATTATACGGGGAGTTAGTATCAGCTTGTGTCCCCGTAGACTGTCCCACGAGATCTTTTCTTCTTTTTACCATATTTACTATTGTGTATATGCATGCTCATTAGAGTTAAGATGTCTACTCAATATCTCATACCAATCAACTTTGGAGGCATTTTTCATAAAAAAAATATATGACTTGTTAATGTGTTTGAAAATTAGTCATTGAATAAAATGTATTCATGACATCTATATAAGTAAGTACATATCATTTGAAATATAGTGATTGTTCATTTATAATTACATGGACCTATAAAAATCTCATTTGTATGTATTCATGAATGCATTAAGCGAAATTATTTATTAGGCCCATTGGGCCAAATTAATGAGTTAGTCTTGTGAGAGACCGTCTATATTATAGATCGGTGACTAATTCATAAAGGTATGATTGAATAAAAACAAGGAGGTCCTTAATTGCAATTTAAAAATTACTATTCACACACACTATTCATGGCCCAGTACCATTCACAGCCCAATACTATTTACAACCCGATACTATTCATATCCGAATACTATTCACGTCCCAGTACTATTTTAATACGTTGCATATTAAAATATAGAGGCTTTTAATTTTTATTAGAATGTTTGGTTTTTAATACGTTGTACATTAAAATATCAAGGTTTTTAATTAAAAGCATGATGTTTGAATTTTTAATATGTTGTATATTAAAACACAGTGGTTGTTAATTATGAGTAGAATGTTTGATTTTTAATAGATTGTAGATGAAAACACAGAGGTTGTTAAATAAAAGTCGAATGTTTGATTTTTGATATGTTGTTCATTAAAACACAAATATTATTTATTAAAAGTAAAATATTTGATTTATAATAAATTATAGTTAAAATACGGATATTTTTCATTTGAAGTACAATGTTGATTTTTAATATGGAGGTTTTAATTAAAATATGGAAAAATAGAATGAAATGTGGTGGGTCCCATCTATTGACAATCGCGTATGATTTTAAAAGCAAAGAGTAAGTTTTTAAAAATTCCAACTAAACTCTTTCATATTTTACAAATATGGACCGATTCATATTTTTCAAGTTAAGAATTGTCTAGTCTAAATTATAGACGGTCTCCTTTAAAAATTTCTACAAATTAAAATCAAACAAATGAATTTATAACAAGAGGTTATTCATTCGTGGAGGTTCTAGCGTAATAAGCTCAAATTGGACAAGTTGTAGCCTTGTAGGTTACATACAGTATCTTGGTTGTCGTGTGGGCTGAGAATGAAAACTCCGGAATTCGAAAGGGGTTTCCACTAGAAATCCTCTTTGCTTCCGAGTAATCTCAGATCCTTACCCTTTCGTTAATCTAGAAAGAGCGTGTCCCGGAGTAAAATCGTTCATCAAGCAGCAACCCTTTCTCCAATTTTAATTGTTACCTGAGCAAGAGAGCTAGACCAAACCCTTACGCCGGCTAAGGTACAATCTTCAGTAACCTTTATACTGTGCTAATTTTGGGTTGAGTATGTGAATGTGTAGTTGCAGTTAAATGTACGTAGTAAAGGTAAGTCGATGTGAACAATTGGGCCGTTCTTGTACCAGGACGAGGATAATCAATATTAAATTTGTGTAGCTTTCCAAAAGTTAGCAGGAGAATACCATTGGTGATGGCCATGAATTGATGGTTAGAGTAATGTTAGACATTATTTGCAGCAGTTGTTTCTAGTTACAGCTTACTAGAATGTAGTCATGTTACCATCCCAGCTTTGTGTTTTCAGCAAAACCAAACAGGGCTTGTGTTGGATGGTGAATTTAGATACTATACAAGTAATTTTCGTCAAGTATATAGGTGTAGAAGTAGAATTTTATACTGGTTCTCTCATATTCAGATTTCACCTGTTAATATGATTATGAAGCAGATGAAAGAGGCAGCTTAAGATTTGGACTGGAAAAGTATAGGCAAATCAAGTGAGCAAGGTTTTGAAGAAGCGGTGAAAAAAAGACTTGCTAAAAAGATGAGGCAGATTCCGGATTCCTATTTCCTTCCTCAGAGATCCCTTGCGTTCTACGGCTCTTGGATTGTTGCAGGAGTTGGAGCTGGGATGTTAGCAGAAATCTGGATTAACAAGAAGATCAAAGGTATAGCTCGATTTATTCTTCTTCTCTGTATTCTGCAATAGTAAGACTCTGGCTGGCTGTTATGATATAGTAGTAACATTGTTATCTTTATTCTGAGTATTGAAACAGAAGCTTTTAAGATGTTTTGGTTCACTAATCTTATTATTCCAGAGTTGAGGTGTCGTTCTTGAACAATGGATACTAATGTTGAACCGAATCATGCCTTTGAGATCTTGTTTGGTAGAACATAGGATTAATGCTTGGGTTTGGCATTGAGAAAGCAAAAGAGTTTAATTTAAATCTGGTAATGTGCTCAATAGCTTTCACTGCTGTCCCTATTCTGCAATGCTAAACAGTTTAGCAACTAGCTTCCATTGAATTTAGCTAGTCTGCAATTCTTGAAGCAGTATGATTACTAATGTTGAATCAGACCTTTGATCTCCTCTTCTGCTGATTTATTTTTTCTGAATGATTTGGCATTGAGGAGTTTCTGACTAACAGTTTTACTGTGTATTACAGAGGACGGAGGTGTCATCTGGGAATTCGGCAAATAAGAAAAAACTTGTTAATGGAGTATTGCAGTGCTTCCCTTGTTATTAATCTTCATCACATAGTTAATAATGACCCAATCCGATAAGTGCCAGATTTGTAATTCGTTTAAAGCATTTACCTTGAAGAAGAAAATAAATATAGTGAGTTGTGATCCCTTTTACTTTATTGCACTGTGATGAAACATATGAATTGGTTTAAGTTGCTTCTACGGAATATCTTTACCAGTTGGACTAAAGTGCAAAAACTAGACCAAACGTTGGTCAAAATACTCAATTTCTAGACCCAACATTCAAAGTACTCAATTTTTAGTACCCTACATTCTAAAAATACCCAATTTCTAGAGCTTGGTTAATTTTCTCCGTTAGTTCAGTTAGTTTGAGAGATATTTTAGTAATTTATATCCTTAAAAAATAATACTTCACTTTTTTTTCCTTATCTCCCGCACGAAAATCACCAATTCCTCTTTCGCTCTGCAACTCACAAGCGCCGACGTAGGGGTACTGTGCCAACCTAGAAAATTGATCCGGCTCGGCCCGGATTTTTTGACCCGGACTCAGATTTTTAGTATTACGGGCCGGATCTCGGACAACACTTTTTTCACTTTCCGGGTTTGACTTTCCGGGTTTCGGGTCGGTTTGGGTCAAATCCTGTTTTTCCCGGGTCAACCCATTTATTGTTTTGTGGAGATACGAAGAAAAAATGGGAAGTATGATTTTTTAGAATATAAATTACTAAAATACCCCTCAAACTAATTGAACTAATGGAAGAAATTAACCAAGATCTATAAATTAGGTGTTTTTAGAATGTAGGGTACTAGAAATTGAGCACTTTGAATGTTGGGTCTAGAAATTGGGTATTTGACCAATGTTTGGTCTAGTTTTTGCACTTTAGTCTTACCAATTGGTTTTAACACATTGTGATGATCATGGATGAGATAAACTTCATGGTATGTCAATTTCCCTATCATTAGTAGTTCAATTGTATCTTCGTAATGCGTGCAATGAAATGATACTAATAAAATATCTTGATATATTGGTCTCATTTGGCTTTCAAATGGGGCCATTATCAAATATTAATTCAACCTGGCTTGACATCTGAGTTTCACTTATTTTCAATTGTTTCTTATCACGTACAAGAATTAATAACATGAAATATTAGTTGGGGAAACTAAACCAATTTGATGGTAAATATTGATGAGATTAGAATTTTAAATTTATCCAAGGAAAATTAGGATTGATGCATCGTTGAAAAGTGTCAAAAAAAAAAAATGCAAACAAAAACGGAAAGAGTGGATCACGGAATAGGAGAAACCCTATTCAAATATTCATCCACGTACTCGTTCAAATAATAACCAATGCAGTCTTCCAGTACTCATTTAAAAGCATACTAAATTCAAGAACAAAACTACCCATGATTCTTTGCCAGAGAAGAGAAATACTAGCTAGTACTACGTAAGAAAGTAGGACAGAAATACGGTATAATAATACGCTAGCTGTTGTTTTTAGTGGTGAAACCGGAAGGGTGATGATAGCATCATCTGCTCCAAGAAAGCTTTCTTGTCAGCCAGATCCCTGAGCACGTGAGCCAGCTGCTCGCCGGAGTAAACGCAGAAGCCTCTAGAATAAAGCATCGTCTGCACCGCCGGCGAGTTGACCACCACTTGGAGCAGCTGCTGCCGGTCAAGCCTCCTCAGCTCCTCCTCCATCGCCCTGCTCTTGCCATCCCTCGAGAACACCGCCGCGCCGGTGCTAGGGTTTAGAGGAGCGGCGGCGGCGGGCATGGCTCGGAGGACGCTAACCTGCGCCTCAAGGAATTTGACGTACTTGTACGTCTCTTCCAGCATCGTCCCCGTGTCCATCTTCTCGTCCCACGGCAGCAGCTGCTTCAGCCTCTGCGTTTTATCGTTTATCCTGGTCCGCCGCTCCCGAGCCACCTCCGACGGCGGCCTCATCGAGTACGGCTTGTATCTCATCGTCGGCTTCGCCTCCTCGATCTTCTTGTACTTTCCGCCGGCGGAATTGTTAGAGAAAAAGTTGATCAGCGGCTCCGGTGAGACTCCGCCACCGTTCAAGTTCAGCAGTTGGAAGGCGAATTCCTGTGAGTCGAAGCTCTCGTTCTTCGGGATCTTCACAGGCGCCTGCTCAAAGTATCCGTACGGATCAGCCAACGTCGGCAACTGAAACACCGATGAGGAATTGGAAGCACCGGCGTCGTATGGAGAGAAGTAGTTCGTCGGCGGCACGTACTGGAACTGAGAGGAGGAGGCGCCGCCGTCGTAAGGAGATTGGTAGTAGTTCGTCGGTGGCGTCGCGTACTGAAACTGAGAGGCTGATGAAACGGCGCCGTAAGGAGACGGGAAGTTCATCTGTAACTGAGAACCAGAGACGGCGCCGTTGAACGGAGAGGGATAGTTGATCGTCGGAGCGGCGTCGTACGGGTGGTAGTAGGGCAGCGGCGGAGACTGCAGAAGGGGCTGCAAGCTTATGAGCTCGGAGAAATAGCCTCTCAGAAAAGCTTCGTCGACACTCATGGATGATCCAAAATCTCTCTCCATTTTTTAATTCTCAACGAAAATGGAAATGCAAAATGTGAGAGGAGAGCTCCGTAGTTATATAGTGGTGGGATGGGGTGTACGTGGCGATTGTTGATTGGGTGAGGGAATATTAATGATGAAATTTTGGCGGCACCTGGGTACAGGTGTCAGACTTATGTTTCGTCTTTGTCTGTCCTCTCTGCCAATTCCGTTACGCTTTTAGGCGTACTGTTTTTGAGATTTATTTGAGCCGTGGGATTTAGCGTGCACGAATGATTGGACGGGTGAGATGAGGAGCTTGGTTTGTGGGCCTGATAATCTGTTGATGGTCGGGTTGAAAAAGACTAGATTATCCTTGAACGTGTGGTTTTGTAGAGGGAGAAAATGGTAGTTTAAGGTAAGTAGTACCAGTTGGGGTATGACCAATATTTCTCCACACAACATTTTCCTGATTTAAGCTAACTTTAGAGATAATCAAGCTGGTTTTATTTTAGGATGCAAGTACCAGGTTTCTGGGTTTGGCTATATGTAATGTTTTTCTTTCTATAACTAATCATGCATCTGAATATCCTTTCCTGTTTTTCATTCCTATGCTGTTGCACAAAAATTCTTCCAAGCTACCATCTATGCAAAAAATGAGTTACAATCTTTGCAAATTCAAGGAGGCGGGATGAAGAAACTAGTTAAATATCTATTAACCAACGAAAAATAAGCACAAGTTTTATCCTCAAATTCCCCTGTACTTGCTACTACGGTAAAAAAAAAAAAACTTCAATGATCCGTTCATTTGTCATCTACAAAGCTAACTATAAATTATATCTCTAAAAAAAGGGTGAAAAATCAAATGAAAAAATAATGAGGTTGGAAAAAAACTGTACAGATAAATGTAGGGGTGGGGGGAGCAGCAGCTAAATGAATCGTTCTTAGAAGGCTCCTCCCACCTCAAATGCACAACTAATTTTCTAAAAGCCAGCCCCTAATCAATGGCTACGTTAGGATACCAAGCTAATGCTGCTGCTGCTTCTCACTGCCTGCAAAAATATTATCTATCCCCCATTGCATGGAAAATGGGAATCCTGTTCTTCAACCAATGTACCATTTCCTTGTCTAGAGACGCCCTGTTCATAACAGCATCCAGCATTGGACTGCCAACTACTTTTGGAGTATCTGTAAATGACCATATTCGATCCTTTGGCCAAGGTCTCTGTGGTTGCTTCTGCTGTCAAATTATAACACTAAGCATTCAGTGACAAAGTTTATATTTTTATTTCACTATATTCTACAGTTAAGAAAGAAGCTACACTCCAGCAAATACACCACGTTCCAACCATACCAATGTCACATTTAACAAAAAGAAATAGTTATAAGCTCGTGTCTCGTCCAGAGAAAAAACATAATTGGCTCATGATCATCATAATCCTAATCCCCTCTAACCCCCCTTCAAGCTCAAATAGTTTCTACATGAGACGGTACGAAAACAAGTATCATCATGCAACGGTTGTTCATAAACAGTAACCCTTACCACAAATAGACTCGATACAAAAACAGTATGAACCATGAAAAAAAACTCACCATTCTTGAAAGCATGAACTTCACAGTTCTTGGACCATATACACGCTGACGAGGCGGCTTCTGGACTTTGGCATAGAAAGAGCCTATTTCAGGCAATGACAAGCAGCCCCTGCTTGCTTTGGCTAGGCTACAATCTGGATCAGAAATATCTTGGTTGAGCCAGTATATTAGCTGTCCTAAACAATAATTCCCCCCATATGTCTTGCAGTACTCGTACCCTTGTGAGCCCAAATCATCGCCAGACTTTCGGCAAAGATCAAGAGGACTTATGTGAACAGGTGGAGATGTAACAGTTTTGTATTCCTGTATAATTGAAAACCGAAGATCAAACAAGGGCCAGCAGCACATCATGACAAATCATGATACAAAATGATGTAAAAATACATTTTTTATGCATGTAAAAATGGTGTACCCACCCGCATCTTAATGAAGCATTTTGTGTGGGCATACACATGGATCAAATCAGCAGCTGCATCATGACGACACTTGGATGAACAAGGAAGATCCCTTACCTCATCCCTCAACCTGATCAAAGATAAACCAATTCATGTAAGCTCCCACGGTTATTAGGCTGCAAGTAAGCAAATAAAAAAGGCTATGCCACTCACCATATCAATGATTTTTTAAGTCCCAAATCGATGTCATCCAAATTGGATGGATCGTGTGCATGGATCCTAGCTTTGAGTTCCTTAAATGTTCTCTCATCAATATGAGGTGCGATGCATTCTAGAAGTCCTTTCACAAGGGATTCCTCTCCTGTCCAAAGATATGAGACCATTTCTTTGGTACTGAGCCTCTGTAGTGGAGGTGGGGCAGCTTTTGGATCACCATAAACACGTCTCATCACATACCGCACCTGCAAGACAGGCACAATTTTAATAAGTTAAAGTGATCAACAAATTTCAATTTTAGTCAATTTACAGAACAAGTCTCCTAAAAAGCAAGCAGAACATGGATATTTTATCTCTAAGGTATCTTTTATTGTATTCTTGAAGCTATATTCAATGACCTTGTCAAGAGTGATAGCCAAATTCTGAAGTCTCCCAAGGAATACACCCTCAGCCTGCAATATCAAATATTATAGTGAGAAAAATTTCAAGAAACTGTTTACTCCAAATCATTTCGTATTAAGAGCGAAAAACTCTGAATAAAATGCACAAAATGGGACATACTAAGTGAACCATAAACCACATATACCTGAGTTTCTGCCTCACTCTTCTCAATTTCCAGGTCGATATCTGTACCGTACTTCTTTTTCTCATCCACATTATGCCTAAGAATCTCTTTAGGAAGCTCTGTCCTCTCAAAATTTATAAATCTCACCTATACAACATTAAACAAGGTAAAAAACATGGATCTCCAAAGGTCAAATTCAAAATTTGATATGAGTAGTAAAATACATACAAGACGTGCAGCGTATGCAATGAGCCAATCTGGTAAGCCACCGAGTAAGCAGATTCCAATTCCAGCCTTCAGAAGTTCAATATGGTCTTCTTCTGAAACCGAATTAAGTTCACAAGCCTCTAGCATCAGCTGGAGCCGATGAAGTACTCCATGGAACTTCTTCAGCACCTGACACATAAGAAAGCATATAGCTACATCATGATATTATTTTAATGATAAAATATCTAACCAAACTGAACATATGCAAAGATTTTATAGTAATCTAACCCAACAAAATGTATATACAATCTATGTGGAACAAAGAATCTCCTTTCCCTTACTCCAGAAAATTATAGATGTGAACTCTACCTTTTCAAAAGCCCCTTCACCTATTAAGTGTAGATAGCTCCCACGGCAAACCTCGCTGCCACACAGACAAACCGAAGCTTCAGATTCTTCTTTACTCTGCAGGAGGATAAGAGTAATCAGCTTTACACGACACAAAACCCGATAAGAAACTGAATACATATGGACCATAAGAACTTTATACCACAATGAGAGAGAGAGAGAGAGATAACCTCAGTAATAGCTTTGTAATCAAAAGTAACCTCTTCACCATATTGAATAGGGCGGAGAGTGTATATTCCAATCAAGTATTCGTCTTTAACAGCAGTAACCCTGTAATCATCAGTAAAGATTCAGGACATTGCTAAAGAAAAATAAGAACGTTAATTTCATATGAAGAGGTTAGCTACTTAAAATATAATAATGCGACACTGAAACTCATTTTCGGGGCATGAAAGTGGGAGAAAAAAATATATTATGGGTATATATCATGATACCAAAAGTAACGATCCTCATCTAAACTGTCACTTGCAACAATAGCATCGAACAATTTAATTACTTCCTACTTCAGAGAAAGATTCATTTGCTCAACCAAAAACTTACTTTGCTTCACAGTTTGGTTTACAAGAGTGACATATCCTGCTAGCATAATTGGCCTTGTGCATTGCATCAATGACTACAAGATCGAACCCATCAGCGTCACCCTGCCAAATACAATATGTTCAGACACAATTGCAGATATAATCCCAAAACCGTACACTGAGTTAAAAATTAAGAAAACCAATGTCAACACCTTTGGTCTCTCCAGATATATATTGTAAAATTCCGGTGCAGGATCATTACGGTTCTTCTGCAGAGCCCGAATCCCGTCTTGCTTCTCAAACCACTTCCAAACAGGATATACCTATAGATATCATGACAGACATAAGTTTCTGTTTTTAATAACAGGATTTTTATTTTCTCACATAAGACATATCATATGTACCCTAGACTTCCGAACTCAAGCTCACATGTAGAACAACCTAATACACCATAATAGAACCAGCAGATAAACGGGAGCAGTAGCAAGAGTCCAGGAAGCAGCACATTTAAAGCAACATATGAAAGTTGCCATCAAAAGTTGAAGACGCAAGTCACAAATAAATAATCACTCTAGCAAAGGAGTAGCCGCTCAATATTAGATTCATTGTTTCTATCATCATCTGAAACAATGATATCACTTGATGAATTATTGTCATTTTGAAACTTTGAAAACATTTTGCACAGCATTAATATCAGAAAAGTCAAAATGAGCCAATAGAGCATACATTTAAAAAAGTTCTGAACATTTAAAGCTCATCGATATGAATAATAATCGAAGTAACTGGCCTATGTTTCCTGGGTCCAGGTAGATTATTCAGACAAGAAAATGCAATATACCCAACACAATTATGAATATCTATGGTCTAGATCCCCAAAAACAAATATTTACCTCTCCAAAGAACTCAACAACAAAATCATCTTCTTTAAAGCCACCTTCTTTATTGCAAACCACGCCAAGCCCCTGCTCATACCACCAAAAAATTACGATTATATGACCTAACAAAAATCAGCGGAGAAGAGTAAAATAGATATTCAACGCACCTTTCGATATGCTACATACTTGTCCTCCGGACGGCTATCAATGGCCTTCAGCATTTTCTCACACAATCTAACAGTTCTCGAATCATGTTCCTCTGTTGCTGTGTCCAGGATTTCCTCAAATGCAGGTTTTAGTTGGTACGTCATAGGAGTATTTCCAGAACCTGTGAACCTTCTAACTTGCTTGTTCAGAACACGGAGCAACACATCTTCAATAAATACTTGCTTATCAGGGATAGACCAATCTACATCTTCAATGGAATCAAGAATTAGATTATGAGTGTAGCCATCGATGCCATAAACCTCCTGTTCAATCACCTCAACTCCCAGTTCTTTTCTTGGTTTATAATCTTTAACTTCAGGGATTTGCATTTCGGACTCCTCAGTGCCATTTTTTTGCGCTATCAGCTTCTCATCATAATCCTGAGGTAATGAAACTCGCATCTTTCTCTTAACTTCCTCTTCTTCAGCCACAATAACATACTTATCGATGACTTCATATTTCCTAGTGACAGGAGGAACTAGGCCTAGCTTTGTCATTCGATTTCCCCATTCGCGTTCATCAGTCAAAGAGTCAAGTCCATCATCTAGAAGAGAGTATTGTTCTCTTCTAGATCCCCCACCTCCAGTTTCAGACTTCAAATCAAGATCGCTTTCAGAGTCTGAAGCAGTACTTTCACTGTCGGTCAAGCTTCCATCAGATGATCCATCTGGATCATCAGATGTTTCGCTTCCTGAGTCCATGGGTTTTTTATTTAATCGTGATAAATGCCGCTTGATTTCTCTATCAGAAGCATAATCACCACACTCTGAAATATCATTTGCTAAAGCGGACCCATTACCCCTACTTGTATACCTCTTTTCCATCACTTTCTTCTTCTGCTTAGCAGAAGCTGAGAATCCTGGAGGCGAACTCAACTTATCTCTTTCAGAAAATGAATCAGCACCACCATCCAAACGTTTAGCAAGGCGAATAAACATTGTAATAATACGATTCATATTTCTGGCCTCACATCGGTTTTTAGATCTGGAGACAAGAAGAAAACACAAATAAAAACACAAAGTAAAAGCGAACAAACAACATTATCATAGATAACAAAATCGAAATCACTTCACCAATATTGTCTTAATTGTTCAAGATCACCTGTAGCTAAGTAAAGCTATAAGATTGTGTTTCAGTTATATCTTTGAGATGGAAAATTACAGGAATTCAAACAAAATATCTGCAGTTGAAATAAATTGTTTATAATTTTAAAAAATATATGGTTGGCATTCAACATGAGACAAGTGAATAAAGATGTGTTGCCTTGTAACAGAGGAAAACTTACTTCATGGCATCCTTGCACATACGGCTAATATCCTCTTTTACGCAACTCAAACCCCTCCCAGAATAATAGCCACTCCTCATTCTTTTCTCAATTTCAGCAACCTAGTTAACAAAGAAAAAATACTGTAAATGAGCCTGTAACATAATATTTCTGCTCTCACCATAATTAAAGACACTTGTGTACCTTTGGCACAAAAATATCAAATGTGTTCTCCTTCATTATGTCCCGCAAGTTCAAAGCAATAAGTCTCTCCATCCTCTTATAGCTATTTCTCATAGCTAAACGCCTTAGATGGGCATCCCTAGACAAGATGGAAGAAGATTGTTTTGTATCATAAAGCTTTGAGCGTTTGTACAAGCTCTGCTGAAATAATTGATTTGCAGAATCTCTCCTCTCTGAACTTTCCAAATAATGCCTCAAACCACTGGAGTCATCAGCATTTGCATCCGAACTAGATGTTTTCGCAGTTACAAGCCTTTTAGAATGAACATCGCGGCTTTTTATCCAGTAAATATTTGTATACTTTGAGGCCAAATCATCCAGCTGGCTGCAACCTCTAATATCTATGGAAGACATGCTCAGGAATGACTGAAGAACTTTTTCGAGCATGTGTGAAGTAATCTTTGAGCAACCACGTAAAACCAATATACATACGTTCTCTTTATTGTACCCTTCCTGCACAAGAAGTAAAATCATTGGTAAGATGTCGGCATCACCTATTCAGGTCAAACCTCTAACTAGGTTATGTAATTAAATCCATTAAAAAATGGATACAGCATGAATACAAGCTAAAATGGGAAGAGGAATATGTAAAGGATAAAAAGAGAGCATGGAATCAAATATTACCATTATATTCCACAGCATAGCATCATTGCAAGTGGGAGCAATGGATGACAAGTCCACTTGCCTAGATGCTTTTTTGTAGCAACTGAGCACAGATCTCCATGTTTTGCAAGTCAAAGCAACACTGACGAGATTTTTTACATCACTTCTCAGAAAATGGAAGACTCTTGCCAGGATGCATCCGTCCAATTGAGCCCAACTTCCATTTCCAAATTCGGGGTATGCAACTTTTTCTCCTCCAAAAGTTGCATTGCCACATATGGCATCAAAAGGCAGTTCATCCTTCAGAGGTGTCCATGAATGTTCCATCTCATCTTCATCCCGGCTACCATCTGTGTGTAGTTTTTTGCAATCACGCGATGGATCTACATAAAAATGCAATCAATTACACATATGACAAGCAACTGAAATGATATGATTTAGTGGGAATGCACATTAGATCAAATCATATTAAGGTTATACTTATATGAAAACAATTAGAATGTTCCATCTATCTCTTAATCAAGTTGGCACCAAAGGCTCTTTTTCCCCCTCATCAATATAAATGAGTCATGCCATCATCAATTATAATTAAAATACAAGATGGATTACCTGATTTCTGCAGAATGGAGTTATATATTTGCTTATCCATCTCTTTCTTTGGTTGTCTTGCATTCAGCCAAGGATCAAGGACCTCATTTATAGCTGCAGCAAACTCACGACTCTTATAGGATTTCATCACTAAGTCATGCAGCTTTCCTCGAGTATACCCAATAAACTGAGGATGCAAGGTGTGAAACCTACCGGACACCCCATCGCTATCACCATTATTAGCATCAGCGATGTCCAAAAGAGAGTTTGCAGAATTCATGTTTGAGATTCCACTACTGATTTCTAACATTTTTGTGGGGTCAGGAGCTTTGGAAGCAGAAGTTACTGGAACCCAAACTTTATCCACTTTTCTAAAAGCACTACTGTTTTTCTGAATAACACCTTGATCAACCATGACTTGCAGCTCTGGATATGACAGAGGTCCTCGTTCATGCCCAGCACCATCAACATAGTACCACTCACCTAAACTCAACTGCAGCTCATCAGCTGTACAAACATGATCCTTTGGTACAGTAAAGGATGTGTTGCTCTTCCGAAATTCCTGCGCGTCTTTCCCGTGCAAGCTGCTTTTGGGCCGAGAGAGACCTTCAGATGATGAACTCCTTGGTTCACCAGATGCTGAGTGATTTCTTGAAGACTTTGAGTATTTTCCCTTACCTCTTGCTTTCATTCGAGAACCAGAGGCAACTGGGTCAGGATCATTCACAACACAGGCATTGATCCTGACAACAGGAAGCATAATTCCTCTCATTCCCCTGGCAATGCTAAGTTTACTTTGAGCCAATCTATTGACAATACTATTATCATCCCAATCCTCTGAAGAGGTACATGCCCAGGGTGGAAGATCAAGTTTCTTGCTCTGGGAAGGATAATACAGTTCATCTTTACGCTGCCACCTGGGATCCTCGAATCCAGACTTAGGCATCTGACAAAGAGGATAGCCGCCATTTAGAACAAGCTTCTTTCTTAAGGTTCTGTCTTGAGTTTCATCAGCCCTCTTCCAGTCCCCACCTTTGCATGGCCATTGACCAGAGAAGGCCACAACATCTTCATAATCAAGAGCACTATCCTTCTCATCAATAAGTGTCAGACCAGAAGCCCTCAACTCTAAACCTTCGCTTAAAGTAGACTCGGAACTGACTACCACCTCGTCAGATGTTTGAGTTTGGTTTTCGCCCAAGTAAACTTGCGGCCAAGTGTAGCCTGTGCATACAGCCCAAAGTGAAAATCAATAACACGTAAAACATCATATACTATTCATGTCAAAGGAGCAAAGAGACTAACATAACCAATAAATGCAGTGATATAAAGTACAAAATCATGTAACTGGCCTCCTGCCCTTCACAACATATTTTCCATATAAGAGATAAATTGCTGAAACAGGATAAACAGAATCTCACAATTTTGACAGAATATATAACTCCTGTTAATTGATTACACAGTGAATTTAGACGTGAAGGATCAACTCATGACAACTCACCAAGAGATTACACAAAAAGATAACACTAATTAAAGCTTATAAGTTATACAGACTACCAATCAGTGAAAATGAATTCAATTCCAGGCTATCAATCGGAAATAGCGAGGGATTAAATAGCTGTAAGGAATTGTAATCATGAACTTTCAAAAGCAGCAGAAGCTAACTGAGCAAAACAAATCCTGGCTCAAAATTCCATAATCACCAAGCAACTTATTAATAGAGTGGATTTCTACGTGGAAAGGCTGGAATTGGAAGACTGTCAGGAGCCAGAAACAGATAAAAACTAATGTAATGACATCCAATCTGATATCAGAAACAAAGCAGAATTCAAAATAACAAGTAAAACAGCCAATTATTCGAAAATTGATATAAAGACATGAAACACTAGAGCATAAGTGTCTGCTAAAATTGCAGGAGGCTATTTGCTTAGCACACATAAATCCTACCATTCCTTAGAAGACCTGACCACCCAACAACTACACAAATTAAAAATAAAGACACAGAAGAGCAGACATACCTTCAATATTTCTCCATCTCTCCCACTCACCATCCCCAGACACCATGCGAAGCATTTCTGAAACAAGAATGAGAAGTCAGACCAAGCTCAAATATATAGATCACTCTGGAAATAAGAAAAATGACTAATCAATGGTAGCAGTAAGAAATAAAGAGAGTTAAGTAGCTTTTTTTGCCCACCTCCGACTACATCAAGTTCCTTCCCAGGTATAAGAGTCCGTCCATCCAGAAATGCACCAACTCTTCCATCAATATTTAAATCTTCTCCAGGCTCTGGTGGAGCCAGAGAGCGCTTCGAGCAGGATAACAGATCTAAGGAGGAAGAAGGGGTCCCCTGACCAACCTGATTGCTGGGATCTACAACATCATCAGTATCTACCAGTAGGTTACCAGGAGCCTCTGGTGGGCTGGCCAATGCTGAAGAAGAATCTAGTGATGTAAAATTAGCATTAGCAACTGGTGAGACAGCCTTTTCAACAGTTACCCACCTGTCACTATCCATATGTTTAACCAGATGATCTGACACAATAAAACCTTCTTCCATGAGTTTCTTCAAGTCACACAACCTGGAAGGTCCTTGTTCATCACCAAGTTGATCAAAATAGAACCATTTTCCAGAAATTGCAGCATCAATCACAGGTTCATGTGGAGGTGTATTGCATATGTCCATGTCCTCTTCCATTGAGACCAACTCTTGAGAAGTTCCATTCTCTTGAATCACTTCCTTAGCAATAGTAACAATAGCTTGACCTGCTAGTCCTTCTTTATTACCCACATTCTTATTTTTTTCCAGATTGCTTCTATCTCCAGAATTTTTTACTGCCCGCATGTCCTTGTGCTTGGGCTTCTCCACTGCCCCTCTACGTCCACCAGTCTGTTTCTTTTGAAATGCAGCACTCTTTCTATTTATTTCACGAGGTCGGCCATGATCAGGAGGAGTCCCACCCCTTTGATATCGAGCTTGATCACTTGGGGACCATTCTGAATAACTTGGACTCCGTTTAAAATGGCGGCTCCTGTCATAGGGAGATCTACTGCGATCACCCTGATGACTTCGATCATAAGGGGACCTACTTGGCCGGTCATAAGGAGACCTGTTGTGATCATGATGGCCAGTGCCAGGACTTCTTTCACGGTGGCGGGCCCGACTCTCAGAATTGTTATGAGCCATTCTTGAAGAATCATAATGCCTAGAAGAATACCTGTCTGATGAAACCTGGCGAGATGAAGCAGGAGCATTTCTGTGCGCGGATCGTTGTGTTTGCTGATCTGTTGAGTAATTTGACCGACCACCATTCAAAAGCTTTCGGCTTTTGCTGCTTGTGTTGTTGTCACCATCAAAACCTGGGCGCTTTAACCTGTTGCCCGAGAAGTGTTCTCTTGCATAATTCTTACCATTGTTCAGTTCATACCCATCTTCATCAACAAATTTTGAGCTCGGCTTTGGTCCCCTTCCAAGTATACCACCTCTTTTATTCGTCTGATTTGCACTTCTACAGAGCTCCTTCTCATACTTCCCAGGAGGAGGAGGAGGTGGAGGTGTCATCCAATCGCGCTCACCTTTCCAGATTTTCTCTTTGGCAGAATCATATCTTCTTCCTCTTGAGTAGTTGTAGTCATCCTTTGGCCGCCACCGATCCGGCACAAACTCCCCTTTCTCTAATTCATCTTTTCCCCATGTTCCAGATGGTGCGGCTGCGTCGACATCCTCTTCACCTTTCCTCCACTTGTCATCTAAAATCAGCTCAGGCAGAGTGCCCAGTTCACCCTCCTCCACTTCATCTTTATTAAGGTCAGTAACAACAACACTACTAGTGCTGTTTATGTTACTATGGTTGTTACTTGCTAAATCTTCTTTCTTGCTATTCACACTGCTCTTCAACCCTGAGTCCCCAACTTTCTTCCTTTTAATCACCTTTTTTATCTTCTTCTTTTTCTTGGTGCTGTTCTGTGCGTTCATGTTTGAACTGAGCTCGTTGTTGCTTGCATCTTTGTTGGTGCTGTTGCCGTTACTTTGACCTCCACAAACTGGAAACCTTTCCACAACATGCTGTGAAGGCACACATGCAACGCCACCATCACCCATGGAGCACTCTTGCAGGAAAAACACCCCCAAAAAGAAAAACTAATTCTTAGCTTCTCCGGGGCTGTCTTTGCTCATGCTTCAACAATCCTCCGCGCAGTTCCCAGAACCCTATAAATCAAAATGGCCACGGAGGAAGAAGGTCAGAATCGATTAACACCACCAAATCAAATCCCACCGAGAATCACAATTCAGAAGGGAAAATGTAGGGATTCCAAAATGCGAAAACAGTGAATGGCTCTGCAACGCGAAGAAAAAGAAGGAGGGAGAAAGAGGTTGCCAAGAGAAACCTAGGGTTTAGAAATCGGATAACTTACTTTCAAGAGGGCTCTGAGTTGATGCCGGGAAGATCGACGGGAGGTGAATTGAGTTGAACCGGACGAATTCAGCCACCCACTCTCTGCCTTGCCTTTGACGACGAGGAGCGATTTGTGCACGTATGTGTGTGTGCTTGTGTTTTGATGAGGAGAAAAGAATAGCTGAAGACGAATCTCTCTGATGAGATTAAATCCTGTTGTTGACCTTTTATATTTTCTTTTTTCCCCAGTTTGCAGGGGGTTTACTTTCCTTTTCACTTTTTATTTATCCCCACAGTTTGCATTCAACAGGGAAAACACACACCATAAATATTTATTTCTACTCCCTCATTCCCACATCAATCTTCACACAACTATTTTGCAACCTTATATGACCATAATATGTGTTTAGATATGTTTATTAACATTGAATTACTATTTAATATTTTGATACGTGCTAAAAATTGGTATGTAAAGATTGAGTTGGAGCTGAAAAAGTATAAAATCATGAAAGTATCGGGTTTCTTCCCGAAAAAGACGGCCTCTTTATCAAGTTCGACCTATATAGTTTGCCTCAGTTTGTTGAGTTACGTGGTTGATAGAGCTTTTGACATGAATCGTGATTTGTAACTTTTCAATACTATAGTACGGTTGAGTTTAGTTCAGCCGTGTAAAAGTTTAAACGCGCCAAATTTGAAATTGATTCAACTACCGTATTAGTGGCGCCAGGTGGAAGTGGTGTCAATTTGATCGATTTCGGTTCGGCTGAATCGGTTTCGGATCAAAACGGTTCGGTTGAGTCGGTATAATTTTCTTTTGTCGGTTAATATCGGTTCGGGTCGGATTACTATCGGCTCAAGTTTAATCTGATCAATTCGGCTTCAGATCATTTCGGTTTCGGTCATATGTTGATCGGTTCTATTTGGGTTCGGGTTCAAAATGAGTTGGATGATATTAATTTGAATTTTTGGTAGTTTAAATATGCATATAGACTAACTAAGTTGAGTTTAACTATTCAAATGATCAATCTCACTTGACTTTCTACAAGTACTAGCACTTATATGACTTTTTATAGACATCAACTAAAATGAGTTTTATCTAATCAAAGATCAATCCTTATTTGACTTACTATTAAGTATTTTGGTTTGGTTTCGATTGATTTTGGGTCGGTGCAAATCGGGTTCGGTGCGAGCAAATTCGGTTATCGGCCGGGTTCGGATCAAGATTCTCGGATCAGATCGGTTTTCGGGTTAATTCGGTTCGGGTCAGTTTCGATTTCGGATCATTTTTTCTCAGGTTAAATTCAATCGAATCGGTTCGGTATCATTTGGTTCGGTCGGTTGATTCGATTCGGTCAGTTCATTCGGTTCGGATCAGAACTGACAGCACTAGGTGCTAAAATTTAACCGCGCAAAATTTGAAATTGATCCAACTACCTTATTAGTAGTGTCAGGTGGAATCTACTAGCTGGTGCCAGATGGTAAGCACGTCTGTTTGAGCAAGAAAGAATTTTATAATGCTAGCGAAATTTTAAATGAGGATAAAAAAAAGTGTAAAATTTCAATCCGACTTATTGGAGGCCTTTTGCAAATTACTAAACTTGGATTTAGAGATCGAAAGTTGTGATTATTATAGATTAGTGGTTAGAAATCTTAGGTTTGAGATTAGACTAAACAGTTGGAATGTGAGTTTTGTTGGGGATTTTAAGCATCTTTTTTCGTTGTGGATAAAATAAGTAGGGATTGAATTATAAACCAGCATGAGTGGATGCTTAGGGTAGCTCTTGTGGTTTGGCATTGTTGTGGAACAAACAAGTTGTGGTGAAATTGAAGTTACCGTGCAGTTATTATATTGATGTGTCAGTAGTTCTTTTTGGTAAAACTATTCGGATCACTAGTGTGTATTGCAAGACGAATATAACTCTACGTACGCAGGCATGGTTGCGGTTCAAAAATATACTCAAATTAATCATGTTACATGCCTCTGTCTTGGAGATTTCAAGATATTATTCCAGGAGGAGTTTCAAGAGGCAGCTCCTAAAGCAGTTTAGCAGATTGAATGTTTTAGGGATGCATTAAGACATTGCAATCTATTTTTTTGAGATGCAATGTGATTTTTTTTTGAAAACAAACATATTATTATATCAAAGTAGAGTACATAAATGATTACATTTGAGACCACTGGGCATGAAATGTTCCTCTTGGATCATCTGTCTGTTTACTTTAGTACAAATAAAAGTGTTAAAACTATTCTTGAGGATCCTGATATCTGAAATCAGTCCATGTAGTTTCCATGGGGTTAGTTTAGCCTCATCCATCAGCATTTGCTGGATTAATTGGGAATATGTATAAATTGAAATACTGCATTGCCACAGCTGTGAGAAGTCTGTTATAACAAGCAACAGTTTCAGCAAATAGTGGTGAAGATGCTGGAAAATACAAAGTATCACTTATATGTTGACCATCTGTTCCTTGCAGTTTGATACTCCATGTTGTCGAGTCATGCATTCGGTGTTTCCAAAACGCACCATCAAATATCAACACATTACCTTGCAATGAATGTATTTGCTGCACATCCTCAAGGGTTTCACTCTGAAGCTGGACTGTTTGTGCCTCTCTTATAAATAACTCTTCAATATCGTTTTCACTTTGTTTAAATATTTCATGTCCATATATACCTTGTTTAGAACTTGTGATATGTCCTCATTCTGGAGTCTGAAAACCACAGTGTTTCTTGATTTCCATAAGTTTCATAATAAACAACAGGTTATTATGAAGATCTCACCATCTAGAACCAATGACATCTATTTCCAAAACCATGTGGAAAAGGTTGTCTTTGATCCAGTGTCAAAATCCAAGGTTGTCCTATAATTTATGCTCACCATACTCTTTTGGAATCCTCACATGTCAAAAACAAATGCTCTGTATCCTAGCTTATTTATCATCATATTACATCAGATACAAATATCATCTTCTTTTATTCTCATTCTCTTGAAATTGTCTGCAGTTGGTATAGCATTTGTTATACCCCTCCATAAACATATTAACACCTTCAATGTGAGCTTCAATTTCTAATACTCATTCCAATTTGCTGGTGTTTGGTTTGAAGATGATGCTTCAAAATCAACCCTCTCGTCCTGACACGTGTATCTTGTCTTGACTGTATAAACTCCCTTTGGATGAAAATGCCATATAATTTGATCGGTTATCTATCCATATGTAGGCACGTATGTTCTGAGTATCTTTTTGAATTTAAGATCAGGGAAAACACTCCTCAACAATTGTATATTCCATTGTTTGTTCTGATCCATCAAATAAGGTGCCTTCATATATATGAAGATGGTGAGAAGTATTTAGAGATCTTACTCTAGTGGGGTTTTGATCATCAAACCAGTTGTCTAGTAGACTAATGTGAGATCAATCTCCAATTCTCCATTCCCACTTATATTTTAAGAAGTCTCTTCCCCATACTATCTCCAATGAATATGACTTCTTTTCTTTGACTTCCACAAAAGATTGATGCTTACAATACTTTTGTGTTATTACTTGCACCAGTAGAGAATTCTTATTTTGTAAAAAAAAAAAAAGACTCCAAGCATGCTTGGCCACTAAAGCCTGATTCATCTGATATGTTGATCTGAGCCTAATCCACCCATATTCTTTGGAAACAAATCGTTTTCCATGACTTCCAATGTAAACCTTTTCCCTCCAGATCACCTTTCCATATGAATTTTGTTGTGATCTTATCATTGTCATCCAAAATTATTTTGGAAATTTTGAAAATTCCCATCGGATAGATAGGTAAAGAAGAGAAAACATGTTTAGCCACAGTAATTCTCCTTGTCAAACTCATAAATCCAATAATATCTCTGTATATTTTCCAAGAGTCAAATTTTGTCGTCATTCTTCCAATGATATCTCTGTATATTTGGCATTTTCCTTGACCGAACTTTATTGCCATGCCTAAATATTTACTTCCAATGCCAACATTATGTATATTCAATGTATTTTTGAGAGATGCCTCCATATTCAAATCAGTGTCAGGGCTCACCATAATTCCTAATTTAGCAAAATTTATTCTTTGGCATGAGTATTTTGCAAAGTGATCAATATCTCTAGCCAACTTCTGAATGACTTCCTCCTTACATTCCAAGAACAATAGGAAGTCACCAGCATACAATAAGTGTGTTACTGTTTGTACTCCCCTTCCGGGACTTAATCCACACACTTTCTGAGATTTCATTGTTGAATGGATGATTGCAGATAAATACTGTGGGTAGATGATGAATATCAGCGGTGATAGTGGACATATTTTCCTTAATCCTCTAACTGGATGGAAGAACTCTGAATTACATCCCTTAACTCTTAGAGTCATTGAAAATGTTGTGACACACTGGCATATTAATCTTATCCAAGTATGTAGGAATCCTATGTGAGATAAATCACTGAATAGGAAAGGCCATGATACTCTATCATAGGCCTTACGTATCTGATTTCACAGCTGCAACTCCCACTTTACCTTTTTTTTTAAAAAAAAGAGGTGCAACATTTCCTGAGCTAGCAACACATTTTCCCCTATATTTCTATCTTTTATGAATCTTGATTGTACCTTATTAATCAATTTATTTACGATCCCTACAAATCTTCTTCCCAATACTTTGCATTGATTTTGTATTTAACATTGCATAAGGATATTAGTTTATATTCCTCGGGTCTGTTTGGTTGCCTTCTCTTAGGAATAAAAATGATAACTGTTTGGTTCTAGTTTGTTGGCATGTTTTGACCTTGTAAGACCTTCAGAATTGAATGTGAAACTTGATCTACCTCTGTGTTCCAATGGATTTTGTAAAAACGAACGGGCATTACATCCAAAATGGGAGTTTTTTTAGGATTTTATGTGACTAAGTGCATATTCCACTTCCTTTATGTTAAAATTTCTCTCCAGTTGTTGTAAGTGTTGTGTTGTTAATTTTAACTAATTTTCTTCCATGAACGGCGCCATATTTATTTCAAGTGCTCATTGAGTTGGATATGGTGTTGGCTTTACATATAACTGTTGAAAATGAACCTGCATGATTTCTCCGATTTCTTCTTCCTTTCTACAAATATTTCCATTCTCATCATGTAACTCACTATTTTGGTTGATGGCTTGTCTCCTAGTAGGCCACTTATATTTATATCTCCCAATTTGCTCCAATTAATTTTGGCTCTCACTTTCCAATAATCAGCCTGTAAATCCAGAAGATGTTCCAGAGCCAGTTACAATTCCTCTGTTGAGATTGCACTTCTTTTGAATTGTGTCTGGTTTGGAGTTCTAGCAATTGTTGCATCATTTCCTTTATATGTTTGTCTAGATTTCAAAATCTACTCCTACTCCGACTATCCAAATGTCTCAATACACAACTCAGATTAGATGATAAGTTTAGCAACTGTGAATCTCCAATGATCTCCATATGTTTATACCTTACGTTGCTTATAATCTGTCTAGGGACATTGTTGTGACTCCATAATACTTCATACTTTCTCCAATTATTTCTCTTCATCTGTTTGGGGTGAAAGTCTAGCGATATTGGGCTATGGTCAGAAAAAATGATGGCCAAATTACAACATTCCCTGCTGGAAACATATCTTTCCATGGTTTATTAGCAAATGCCCTATTTAGTTAGTATTTCTGCTACATAACCAGGTACATGTCTATCTTTTTAGTCCAAGTAAACCATAATCCTGTGTTTCTAACCTCTTCCATCCCATTCTCATTTAACAATTCCATCAAAATTTGAACAGAATGTGTAGGCATGACTGGAAGACCACCAAGTATATCATCATGAGATAATACTTGATTAAAATCATCCAAAAGCACTAGAAGGTCATCACATCTAAGCATTACATCTTTTATATCATTCCAAACTTCAACCCTACCTTCTATTACAAGGCTTCCGGACACAAAAGTTGAAACAAAAAACTAGATGAACTGCCTATACATTAGTTGATATAAAGTTACTAATAGCTAATAGTATTTGTACTTGTACTAGAGAGATCCAAAATAAAGACATACCACCAGTTGAACCATTTGCTTCCAAATGCCAACCATTTCAGAACCTTGTAATTTGCTGCCACTTCTCCATATCTAATTGTGAAGATTTGGTTTCAAACAAACATAAAATCTGGGGGTTGTAATCCTTTAGCATCTGGCCTAGCACTTGTCTAGTAGGGGTATTATTGAAGCTCCTACAGTTGCACACTAAGGACCTCGTGGCTCCTGGTGCAGTTGATTTGGGACAACTGCACACAAACCCTCAGAGTTTTTACACTTGCTATCTGTTCCATAAACTATTGTTCCACTTTTGTTGTAACTTGCATCAATCTAGTTACTCATCTTGATCTTCGTGACTGCTTGTCCTTGCTTCTCCCATTCTAGAACCAACAAAGTGTTAATAGAATCAGATGTTTGTTCATCCCCACCTTTACTTTTCCTCTTCAGTTCCTTCTTCCCAGTCCAACATTCTTGAGAACATTGACTTCCACCAAGAGTACTACATTTCTCCTTTCATTTTCTGCATTTGTAAGCATGAATACACTGTTTCGATCTCCTAGCTCTCTTCACTCCCCATGCTTGGATAAAACTTCAGCTCAATACTGTGTTGTAACTTTGCCTCTCCTAACCCTACCTTCTCAGTCATAGCTGCAACTACCTTCCTAAGTGACTTGTATTATTTCTTAGATATCTTCCCAGCAAGTTTCTTTTTAGCAACGGTCTTTGTAGCAATGGGTTTATTTTTGCTTCAAGCTTTTCTCAATTTTAACTTTCTTCTACCACTCCACTCTTTTCTTCCTTCTTGTGTAGACTATGTCTTCCTTTCCACTTCGGCGCATGATATGTCATGTCTCCTCTGCACCTTCTTCACCCTCTAAAAGGCCATCTCTATGATATTTCTTGCTATGTTGAATCCAAACTAAACTTTTATTATTCTTCTGCCTTCTGACTTCCTGCAATGCCTCTCTTAAAGTAACATTAAGTTCCTCATTAGATGCTTGCTTATTTTGGTTCTGCACCACATCTATAGAGGTAGCCAAGAGGTTATCCTCCATTTCTTGGATCACAGTGATCACTCCTTCTAGAATAACATTGTCTTGATCCATAATATCTATCTCCATCTGTTGTTGCCTTTCCTGATCTTGAGCTCCAGGATGTATATTTTTTACTAGCACATCATGTTTTTCCTGGTCCATATTCAGAATTCTTGCTTGACCCTCCCACTCTATCTTCATTCGCTTGTTGCTTTGATCCATAGTCCGAGACTGCTCTCGATTATGAAATCCATTTCCATAGACTCTTTCTGGAAGATGAGGCTCTGTTGCTGGTGGAGTTTCAGGATGGGTTTATGCCGTGAAGTCCAATTTTCCTGATTATGTCCCAGCATTGGATCTTGGCCTCCATCTAATTTATTGTCACATTGTTCCTCCAGCATGTTAACATCTTGTTGAACCCTTATTCCCACATGATTGTCTGTATCTATTTCATAGAGAAAGCTATCCTTTATGATATCCTCATTCACGGTTGTGAAGTAGGGGGCTTGGTATCTAGAAAACTAGCAGGAAAAGTAGTATATCTCTTATGAGGTCTATGACCATGCGCCCTAATTGAATCAAGACATAACTTCTTAGTAGCATCAAACAGAATCCGCGTCCCATGCCTAACATTATGCTCTTGAAAATTATATTTCAGAAACTGAGACAGTTCAACATTATCTTATATGGGACGGATAGTGAAAGAATGGTCAATTCAACCACATCTACAACAAAATTTGTGAACTCTATCATATCGATAGGACAACCAATATCTATTTCCATCATGCATATATATCAACATAGAAACCATGGTTAAAAGGATTACTAGGGTTTATTAAAATATTGGCGCGAATATACCTAATATCTTTGACCGGGATATAGAACAGGTCAACATCCACCATATCTCCAGCATAACTAACTAGCTTCTGTGCTACTTGAGGAACGAAACACTTTGAAGAAAGACCCATAAATTCTGATTGCAACTATTATTTTTGTGACTCTGATGCGAATGGAACCATTAGATCTCACCTTCTAACTGCAAACATTACACCGTAATTGCGTACAGAGATTTGTGTATTGCTGCCAGCATCGCCTCTCTTGATATCATTCTGAGAACAAAAGACTTTCCAACCCACTGTTGAACTCTAACATTCGTACCCCAATGCATTTCCAAATAACTTTGAATCCTTGGCCTCCTGAAGACTCTGTATTTATGCCAATACCCAATGACACAGTGTTCTTTATGCTGTGATGATTCCTGCATACCCTCCAATGTCAGCTACACCACTCCTCAAGCTCGTTGATGCTCAAACATGCTCCACACCGTATCATTATCAAAACCACTTCCCTACGCTCCTCAGAGAATTCAGATGCATGTGATGTATTTGCAGACACTGAACTTAGGTCCGATATATGCCCATCCATTTTCGGTTGAAAGCTGTTATTACGGGGAACTTTACATAGTGGAGGATGAAGAAACCCTCTTTTTGAGTTAGAATTGTTATGAAATCTTGTTATCTCCTTCCGACTATTTATATCCCTTTTCCGATGACCCCTTTGGAATGCTAAAGCTTCTTCATTCATATTAAAATCCCAAACTACCATCAAATCTGCGTAACTTGGGCTTTCCAAACAGTGTTTTTTGCCGGACTCTACTACTCTGCCTCTGTGTATCTCTAATCAGTGAATTTTCTTTTCCCCCCTAAATACTCAAAATCCCTAATATTTTCAACTTAGAGTCTGTTTAATATAGTTGAACTGAACTGAGTTGACCTGAGCTGAATTGAACTGAACTAAACTGAAAAATACTAAACTGAATTGAAAATTACTGAACTGAACTGAAAAATACTGAACCCGAACCAAACTAAAATTCATTTGATTTTTTTGATAAAATATATTTATATTCAAAATTTTGATTACAAAACAACCCATTGAAGTATACTGAATTGAGCTTAACTGAACAAAACTGAATTGGAAAACAAATCATTGCATTTATATAACCAAATTAGCTAAATTTTATCAAATTATACTTCATCAGAACCGAACTTAATAAAATGATCGTAGATATTAAACAAAATTGAGTTGAAGTGTACTGAACTAGACTTTATTGAACTGCATTGATGAAAAAAATCAATGTATTTATATAACAAAATTATGTTGTATTTTATCTAATCATATCTTACCAGCACCAAACTTAATAAATTGAACATAGCTTGATAAACTGAAATGAACTGAAAGATATTGAATTGAACTAAAGCATCTTGAATTGAACTAAACTGAACTTAATTAAGCTGAACTAAAAAATGTATGCATTGATACAGTAATTAAATTAGCAAAATTTTATCATATAAAGTTAAAAAATTGGACCTAACTTATTAAACTGAATTGAACCGAATCATACTGAATTGAACTGATTAATACTGAATTGAACTTAATTGAACTGAAGTGAAGAAAACAATCAATGTGTTGATATAACTAAATGAAACTGTATTTTATCAAATCAATTTGATTAGAACCAAACTTCGTAAACTGAACCTAGGTTAATAAACTAAACTGAACTGAAATATATTGAACCGAACTTGATTGAACAAAAAGAAATTGAAGAAACGAATCAATACAATTTTGAAATCGAATGAATACTGCAACCAAATCAAATGGATATAGCAAAAGAATCTAACAATATCTACCTAATGGTAGAGAAACTAAAACTCAATGATTATTAAATAGAACTATAAATAAACTGACTTTTCAATATAAATCTAAAATCATTAAATTATACTTTCACTTGACTGAATTGAATTAAATTGTATTTACTCTGAATTATTAACATATTTTTTTTTAAATATAAAAGTATAATGCATTGAATTGAACTGAATTGAAAAATACTAAATTAAACTGAACTGAAAAATGGTGAATTGAACTGAACTGAAAAGTATTTAAATAAGCTGCACTAAACATGCCCTTAGTCCTCCTTTGATGATTACTTTTCCTCCACTACGTCTTTTATTGCATAGAAAATTCAGCACTAACCCAATTCTTTAGCCACGACATCGACCTGATCTGAATCCAAATAGTAGACCTCTGAAACGGTTGTTACTTCACACAGTATCCCACATGCAGTTGCTCAAATCCATTCCAAACCCACTATCCAATTCCTTAGAAATCCCAATCTTGGATTAATCTACCCTCAAAGACAGTCAGATACACGGATGAAAGACGAGAGATGATTTTGGATGAGCGAAAAAAATCTAGAAGAACGTGCTCTCTTTTGGGTTTTCTAGAGAGAGAGAGAAAACTCAGTTTCACACAAGATGCAATATGATGGTTTTGAGGGTTCAATGTTTACATGGCATAGAATTTTCACAGTTGGTAGAAGTCCATAAGCTCGCTTGGATGATAGGGTGGCTACATTGAACCAACAATTTTAAGATTTATTTTTGTGCTCGTTAAGCTCAACATTTCGATGATGTCATGTGACCATATGTGAGTGACGATGCAACTTAGAGAAAGGGATCCTTGAGAGCAGAGAGGCGGGAGGAAGAAGAGATTCTGATTCGAAGCTTATTGGGTCAATAAGGAGGAAGGTAAGAAAATTATCACAGATTCCTGGAATGGTGGCATAGATATCCAGCTCCTTGATAAGCTTGAATGATGATCTATTGGCTTGATTGACTGGAGTTGTCGAGCTTTTAAACGCTAGAGAGAAAGTGCTGGAAAATGGAAGAAGCCGATCAGTGAGAATGAGAATGGTCCTCTCTCGCCCGATGTGGCGGTGGAGATTGCAAGCCTGAATCAAAAATGTGATTTTTTACTGGAACAGAGAAGGTTATAAGAACAAAAGATTCTTTCATCGGTTTGCTATTAATTTGTGAGCAAAAAATCATACGGTTAGTCTCCGAGGGTGTATTTATCCAACTGTTACAATTTATCTTTTTTTGAAATCACGTATTTATTATTTAGATACATATCCTAATCCGTTCCATCCATTGACTAGGTCTTTTTTTGAAATCACCTATTTATTACATAAATACATATTCTAATCCGTTCCATTCGGGGACTAAGTAGTAAAATTATGGTTGAATAAAAACAAGGAGGTCCTTAATTGCAATTTAGAAAATTACTATTCACGTGCGCACTATTCACGACCGGTACTATTCACGTGGCACTATTCAAGGCCCAACACTATTCACATGCACACTATTCACGACCCGGTACTATTCACGGCCAATACTATTCAATTCTCAGTACTATTTTAATACATTTTACGTTAAAATACCGAGGTTTTTAACTAAAACCATGATGTTTGAATTTTTCAAAATGATGTACATTAAAACATAGAGGTTGTTAATTAAAAGTGTCATGTTTGATTTTTAATACGTTGTACATTAAAACACTGAAATTTTTGATTAAAAGTATAATGTTTGATTTTTTTAGTATCATGTACATTAAAACACGGATTTTGTTCATTAAAAGTTAAATGTTTGATATTTAATAGATTGTAGATTAAAACACGGACGTTGTTAATTAAAAGTATAATGTTTAATTTTTAATATGTTATACATTAAACCACGGAGATTTTTTATTAAAATTGAAATGCTTGATTTTTAATAGATTGTAGTTAAAATATGGATGTTTTAATTTAAAATATAATGTTTGTTATATGACAGGTTGTAAATTAAAATACGAAGGTTTTAATTAAAAGTACAATGTTTTGTTTTTAATTGATTGTAGATTTAAATACGGAAGTTTTTAATTCAAAATAAAATGTTTGAATTTTGAATACAGAGGTTTCACTTTAAAAGTAGATTGATTTAAATTTTAATAGATCGTAGATAATAACACAAAAGATTTAGGTGAAATTTATAAGTTTTATTTAATATGTTAATATATATAAACTATTAATAGAGATTAACATCAAGCATGAAATGGTACAGTGGTAATTGTTATTTCAACTTTAAGATTTGGTAATGAGTTCGAATCCAAAAGGGAGCAACATTTTGCAAGATTTGGAGAAAAAGATATGGCGGGTCCCGTTATCATACACGCGCGCGTGAATTTTAGGCAGGGAGGACAAGTTTTAAAAATTACAATTAAGTCCCTCCGTTTTTTGTAAGTAAGTCCTTTCATATTTTTCTAGTTAAAAATAACCTAGTCTAAATTATGGACGGTCTCTTTCGAAACTTTCTAATATTTTAAAAGTGTGGAAAAACTTATCTAATAATTGTTGTATTTATATTTATTTTGAGGTATTTTTGATTAACATATATAAGATTTTTATATGTTTTTAGTTAATATTCTTACAAGGATAAAATAAAAACTTGCAATTTTTAAAGGATAATCAGGAATAAAAATATTGTGTTCAGTTACTAGAAAAAATGTTTGAAAGAATTCATACGCATGAAATTTGAGAGTAAAGGATAAAAAAGAAAATTGTAATATTAATTGTTGAGTTAAGTTGGAAACGCGGCTTTTTCAAGCGTTTTCAAGTTGAGAGGTTTGGATCAAACAACTAGATGATTCATTATCTCACCAAACACCATAAGTAACTGTTTGACCGGTCAAAAATTTAATTTTAGCAAAAAAGCCAAAACTCTCCTTCAAACCTCTTATAACCTCTTGCTGCCAAACGGGGCCTATATGTTTTTATATATATGTATATATTTTCCTATTTTAGATTAGGACCATAGATTACTACTAGTATTTATTTACTTTTTACTTGTAATCTCTAATTGGAATAGCCTTCAGACACTGGTAGATTTACTCAGAGGTCCTGGGTTCAACTCTCAGGGAGGCCGGGAGTGGGATGAATTTTATTGGAGGCTCACTGAGTTATTACCCAATTTTTTGGTTCTAAATGCAGGTCTAATTTACTTCTGCAGGTCCAAATTAAATTTGAAATGACAATAATGTCCCTCTTAAATTTGTATTATAATTCACGAAAAAGTAATTTATGATTTGGACACGTATTAAATCATTACATAGACGGGTTTATGCATTCAAGGTTAGGGTTTTAGAAATATATTTGTAAAAACTAATAAACGAATGAAGGATAATTATGATATTTCCGCACATTCATTAGACATGCAGAAGTAAATTGAACCTGCATATAGTAAACACCTTAAAAAAAAGGAATAGCCTTCAGACATCATTCTGATTTGCTATTAGAATATTTTTTGAATCAGGAGTTATCAATAATTCTCCCATCATCGTGATGGTTTTTAGCAATAAAAAAAATCGCGAATCCATGACTAAATTCTTGCAGTGGACTTGGACAAATATGTGGCCGGCTATGACAGTTTCTCCATCAAGAGTTTTCCTGCACTCAAATTTCACCGTTCTTTTGTGTACTACAGAACACACTCGCCAGATGCCACAGACCTAAAAGCTGCAAATTTCTCATCATCAATATCAAACAGCTTAGTTTCAGAGAAAAGAAACAAATATGAAAGCAGTTCCAACAGTAACACACCCCGTATCCCGCTAAAAAACCCTAGCCTTTTCAACCCCCACAAACCTCGATAATCACGGGAGCCCTAAAAGGTTGCTTAGGCAGCCTCGACGGTTCATGCACTGAGAATCTCCTCATTCATTGCCTCGACGGTTCATGCATCGACGGTTCATAGCCTCGACGGTTCCAAATTATTAAGTGTTATGGAAAGTGTAGAAACCAAAAATTAAGACCAAACTTCATTTTTCGTACCAAACATTCAAAGTGTTCAAATTGTGTACATAACATTCCAGTATTGATCCATTTTTGTACCTAACATTCAAAATGTTCAAAACGTGTACCTAACATTTCAATACTGTTCAATTTTTGTACCTTACGTTGATTTGAAAATGAAATTTATGTTTTTACTGTTTTAATAGGGATATTTTTGGTAATGTTCAATGTAGATGTTTAAATAAAAAAATTTTATTACAAAAATTCAGTGCAAAATAATTTTATATAACTAAAGTGTATACATAATTAAAATTTTAAATTGTGAATTTAATTTTAAAAATTAAAATCATTTAAACTGAAATTAAAATTTTGAAATTTTATTTTAAAGGGAAATTACCAAAATGCCCTTAGTAAATAGTAAAAACAATAATTTCATCTTCAAATTAAGGTAAGGTACAAAAATTGAACAATATTTGAATGTTAGGTACACGTTTTGAACATTTTGAATGTTAAGTACAAAAGTGGAACAATATTGGAATGTTAGGTATAAAATCTGAACACTTTGAATGTTAGGTACAAAAATTAACATTTTGAGCAATGTTAGGTACAAAAAATGAACTTTAGTAAAAAATTAACATGTTAGTGGCGGACTCGAATTAGAAGTCCACGGGTAACAAGCCCGGTAGGTAAGGAATCTCATTATAGATAAGGTCGGGAGAGTGCGGATATATAAACGGGTATATAAGGCCAATTAGGTCCAGCACATTGTAAAATAAATAATAATTATATAATATGCAATTCAAATATATTATCAAATGCAATAATTACAAGAAAACGATCCCATATTTATATTTCTAGACAGCAGCCTCTAGGTTGTGAATAACCGATGTAGGATAACTACAATACAGAGTACAATAGGAAAATGATTACTTCCTACACAAGAAAGACCGAATGCCCATAATTAAATATCTCTAGATATACCCTAACACCCTCTCTCAAGTTGGAGCATGATGATCAAGAATGCCCAACTTGCGAAGAAGATCATTATATATTTGTTAGAGAGAACACACAACCTCATTAAGAAACTCAGTGAAAAAAAAAGTATGGTGTAACTCCCCTTCATAAGTTCCAAGAGTAGAAATCGCAATTATTTCAGCAACAGAATAAATAATTGGTAGATTCCAGCTATCAGAGAGAGCCGGTGGTCCAAGTGAACGAGCAGCATCATCGCAGTCCATCTCGCCTCCGCAAGTGCAGAGTATGAGTTTTAGGCAAATTGCACTTGGACAAAGTAGGTCGAAAGAGTTCAGCGGAAAAAAATATAGAGTCAAGGACCGGGAGTACAGTCATGCTGAGAACTGAGAAGGTCAGAAGAGTTCGGCGAGAAAGAAAAAAATATAGAGTCAAGAACTGGGAGTTCGGTCTGACTGAGAAGGCCGGAAGATTCGACAGAAAAAATTATGATAAAGTCAAGGATCAGGAGTTCGGTCACACTAAGAAGGCCGGTAGAGTTCGGCAGAAAATATAATGATAGACATCAAGAATTCATAGTGGCAACGGCTTGAAGTGGAAGGCACCGACGAGTACATGAATCCATAGCAGTGACGTGATGGTTGTTAGAAGCGGATGGCAGCAATAAGGAGAAAGTCAATCAGGGTTCCGGGAGAAGAGGAAGTCGAGGAGGGTTCCGTGAGAAGAGGAAGTCGAGGAGGGTCCCGGGAGAAGAGGAAGTTGAGTAGGATGTCGATCAAGATTCCTAGAGAAGGCGATCAGGGTTTCAGATTGAATCAGTTCTTGATACCATGTAACACAAATAATCTTTTACTAGGTATATATATAAAAGCAGAAAGTGGCGGCGTAAATATAAATAAAAAAGAAAAAATACCGCCGGACTTTCACAAATAATACATAAAACGACCATTTACCTTGCGTTTTAATCTCCGGCCGCCGCCCTCATGTTATGGAATATGCCCGTCCTGTACCATACTTATAAAGTTATTTCTATATGTAAGTAACTAGTCTTTTTTTAGGGAATATATAAGATAATTAGTTAATCAAAACGCTGCACACATATTTTATCATTGGCGGCCGTTAATATATAGAAACATTTATGGATTTAAAGAGATATTAACTCTGTCTACGTAAATCGCTATATATTAATTCCATATATGTGCTTAACTAGAATATAACTAAAAACTAAAGACATATTAACTCTGTCTACGTAAATTGCTATATATTAATTCCATATATGTGCTTAACTAGAATATAACTAAAAAAATAATAAACTAATTTCGCGCATCGTTTATATTTTTACTAGGTATATATTAAAAAGCAGAGAGTGGCGGCGTAAAAATAAATATTAAATAAAACACCGCCACCGGAATGTTAGTAATAACACATAAAACGACTCTTTATTTAGCGTTTAACAAGTACAATGCCGCCGGAATTAATAACAACACAGCCCGCCGCCAGTTTTAATTTGGAATGAATAATCATTCCTTATCTAACCACCTCGCAGCCGGAATTAATTTGAAACAATACTATTTCCATATATATGAATGGAATTCATTCCTTATATTAATCCTTCGCTATATAAATATCCCTCATACAACAAGCCGATTCGTTATATAATCAACACATATATACCCATTCCTTATACAACTCATTCCTTTATATATATATATATATATATATATATATACATACTTATATAACTCACCGTTAATATATTCACATGCCATATATATTATGCTTTTCTAACTCTTGAATTAATTCCTTTAATAAATGAAATAATTCCTTATATGCTAATTAATAATCACCGCCTTATAGATCTTTCCCGGTTTAAATACTTAACTTAATATTACGAATACAGAAAATCTCTCCAACTCCCAACTTTCCTGAAAGTCTAATTTAATCATTATATTTTTGGAGATAAATAACATTTTATTTTGTGTTGAATTAATTTACCAAATCAAATCAATCATGCGTATAATATATTAATTCAAATATATGTTAATATATGTTGGCAAATCAGTATAAAAACCTTACATATTAATTCTTTAATTACAGTATATGTTTTTTCGTAATTACGGGCGGGTTTCAGGCCTAGAGCTCTTTGTCTAGGGGTTGGAGGAGGGGCTTTGTTTGAGTTCCTGAATTTTGAACTGGGATTTGAAGTTGTCGGCGTGGAAGAGGATGAGGTTGTTTTGTGCGCTGCGAAAAAGTATTTTGGATTAAAGGAGAGTGAGTTGGCGTGTTTGCGTGTTGAAGACAGTATTGATTTAGTTAAAAAGTTTGCATCTGAAGAGAAATGTGGTGGTCGGAAGTTTGATGTGATTATGGTGGATCTTGACTCAAGTGATGCTACATTGGGCAGTAGTGCACATCCTTTGGAGTTAATGAAAAAGTCTGTTCTTTTGGCAGCTAAGAAGATTCTATTTAACCATCGGGTGGTTATGAACTTATGATCAATGCGATTGCTGCCGATATATAGGTCATTTTATGATATGATAGCTGGAGAGTTTGGAGAGGTCTTTCAAGATTTATATGAAATTGATGTTAGAGTATATATATTGGAATATTAATATTAGATTAGATCTCATACGGGTTAGAAATTTGTGTCGTTGTCATCGTCATTGATTTTTCAAAAAATATATGTTTGAGTGTGTGAACCAGAACTGCATTATAATGAGTTAGTTGAAGTTCTATGTACTGCGTTTGGTTTTATTGGACTGCTTACCTTGGAGGGTGGTTTTATTTTATTTTTGTAGTTGTGGAGGGTGCTTTTGCTTCTGCAGGTCCAATGAAAGTGGGAAAATACCATAATTACCCTTCATTCGTTTATTAATTTTTAAAAATATATTTCTAAAACTTTAACCTTGAATGCACAAGTCTATGTAATGATTGAACACATGTCCAAATTATAAATAATAACGGCATCAACGGCGTCGATAACAAAATTAAAATAAATAGAAGAATATGTGTTTAGAGATGGTTTTTATTGTTTAGAGATGGTTTTAATTATACATAAACGATGCCTGACCAACAACATAATAAATATTCCTCAAAAAAAAAAACAACATAATAAATAATTAATATGTCCCGGAATCAATAATTAAGAGAAAGTCTCTGGTAAGGCAGCCTTATGGTAAGGCAATGGGTATTAGGGTCAGGGGCAAAATACTTTAGGGGCTGTAATATAAATATTTATTTTTCGGTGCCAGTACTTAAAATGTTAATAAAATTCAGGGACCATTTTGCAATAAGAATATATTACACATTTAATCTCCTTATTCCTCATTACCGTTTACCATCATCAATCATCATTATTAAATCATCAAATAATCGTCGCTCATCATCAAATCATCGACGTTCATCACCAAATCATCGACGTTCATCATCAAATCATCAATTTTTTATCAAATTCTCACAGTTCGTCATCAAATATTTATCGTTCATCATCAAATCTTCATCGTTCATCATCAAATTTTTCTCGTTCATCATCAAATCATCGTTGTTAATCGTCAAATCATCGTCGTTCATCGTCAAACCATCGACGTTATGATCAATTATGAAAATTAAATCATCAATCATATTATAAACATAAAATCATCAAATCCACCATCTTGATTATCATCAATTCTATCATAATCATCATCAATCATAAATATAAAATCATCATATAAAATATACACATAATCAAACAATCAAAATAGATTCTCGTAAATTCGTGGCTTGAATTATCAAATTAATCTCGTTTTACATATGTCGCCAACATTGATTGCCGACGTCGTCAAATTTGTTTAATCATCAATAAAAAATAATCAATAGTCAAATGATCATAATCGGAATTAATCATCAAGTATCAACATCCGATCATCAATCATCATCGTCATCATCATCATCATCAAAATCAATTATCATTATTATCATCAAAATTAACACCATTAATGATCATCACTTTTAGCAATAAAATTATTATCATAAATCATCATCATCATCATCAATAATTACCATAATCATACATCATTATCAATAAATAAATTAATATCATCAACACCACTAGTCCACCGCCGCACCACCACCTGCCTCCACCTCTTCACCACCGCTCCACCACCAGTCAACCGCCACACAACCACCAGCCTCCCCGCACCACCACCAATCCACCACCGCCGCACCACAACCAGCCTCCCCGCCGAACCACCACCAGCCTCTTCGCTCCCCCACCAGTCAACCAGCCTCCCCGCTCACCACCAGTCCACCACCGCCGCACCACCACCAGCCTCCCCACCGCACCACCACCAGTCCACCAGCCTCCCCGCCGCACCACCACCAGTCTCTTCGCTCCCCCACCAGTCCACCAGCCTCCCCTCTCCACCACCAATCCACCAGCCTCCCCGCTCCACCAGCCTCCCCGCTCCACCACCACCGCCCCATCACCACCGCCCCATCACCACCGCCCCACCAACTCAAAATCATCACCATCGGAATCATCATCCCCATCGGAATCATCATCACCATCGGATTCATAATCATCAAATCGAAATCATCGCCACCGCCGGCGATGATTTACAAGGAGAGGAAGAAGATGATGATGGTGAGGAAGAAGATGAAGAAGAGAGTGATTGGCGGAGTGATATGGCTGATTGATTTCAGATTTTGGGATTTGGGGATAATAGTTTGCAAATTTGCAAAATAGTCCCTGACATTCTGTGTTTTGTATACAATGGCACCGAGAAAATAATAATTAATTTTTAACCCGAAAAGTGGTTTTTTATGATTCTGCCTTACCATAAGGCTGCCTTATCTAATTGTTTCTCAATAATTAATACGGAAACAACATAATTATTATGTCTAAATTAATGAAAATGATTATGTTTTCCTTTCTCAAACTGACCAAAATTTCATTACAAACTCTGTCATTATTTGAATATATATTTTAAAAATTGAATAATGTTTTCATAAACAAATGAAGAAAATAAAAAATCAAACATGATTTGATGATATTACATTAAAAATAAAGTATCATGAAATAATTTTTTCATAAACAAATAAGAAAAAAAAAACCAACATGATTTGATGATATTAAATTAAAAATAAAATATCCATGGTTCGGGTTCATATGCAAAATGATTAATAAAATGCGTTGTAATAAAATAAATAATCCATAGATTATGATTCTTCATTTATATAATATTATATTAAAATCCCTAATAAATTTTGATTTTAATTTATTAGACGGGCGCCTTGAAGAAAGAAAGATTGTTATTGAAAGTGAAAAGTACATCGTGTTCCTACGAGCTCCAAAACCAAAACATGGAGAAATCCATGTTAGATACTTAGTGGTTTATTTGCAAGAGGTGAATACAATGGTACCTTTACCTCAGCATGATGAAGACGGCGTTCCAATTATACCACTATGAACGAACGAACAAAAACACAAAGAATACACTGAAGTCGACTCTGAAGTAAACAAATGGTCAAAAATAGGGAACTAAAGGCGACACTTTATCTTAACTATTATAATTTAGTTTTTTTTCAAATATTTTACATTTCAAAATATATATAATACAAACATTATTCATTATTTACATAATTTATTTGGCAAGGCCTATTTTTCCTCTGCGTGTGCTAACACGTGTTGTTCTACTGTCAGGCGCATGATATACACGCGCTCAATAAGAAGCATTACCCCAGCTCCTATGTGCGTGCTAACATGTGTAGTTATATTTCCGAGCTGTGCTGTACATGCGCGCGCTTACTAAGAAGGATTTCCACAGCTGCTCTGCTCGTGCTAACACGTGCGGTTCTACTTGCCTTTCGTGCATTGTGCGGTCATTTGTCCAGTATTTGACTAGCTTGTGTCCCTATTCTGCCCCAGGTTATTTGGTGCTCATCTTGGACCAGTGACACTTGATATTTCGTCTCTAGGCTCGATTTGCCGCTCTTTTCTCGCGAAGATCGCTAAACCAATTAGATTGTCGATAAAGCATTGTTGCAAGTTCGTCAACATCCCAGATAGTCAGTAGATTGTTGATTCCGGTGACACATCTCTTATGACCGCAAATACTAATAATCTTGATAAGACACAACCCTACCGTGGCTCTAGATCCGTTCTTGCTGGTAATGGTGAATTGTTACATGTTTCTCATATCGGCCAGTGTTATCTTTTGGAATTTTCTATTCATGACGTTTTGGTGGTTCCGAATATTACTAGGATTTTATTGTCCATCAGTAAGTTTAATGGTGATTTACCCATTAGAGTTATGCATGCTGATGATATTTTTTTGGCCGAGCATAAATGACAGGGTATGGGCCATAAAACCCATACAAGGTCAAGTAGTCCACACAAGATGAGAACCCCTGCCTTGCTCGACAGCTCACACAAAGTACGCACACGTGAGACCCCGTGCTCAACACGTGCAGAACGCATGGAGGAACACAACAGAATCAATGGAGACGCTCACACCGGATGAGACTCCCAACAGGTATAAAGGAAGGAGAGCTTCCTCTCTCTTTCCTCATATTCTCTCAACCTGTCACTTAGATTTCCTCTCTCTAAAACACCCCAAATCTTACTTGGGCGTCGGAGCGGGCGACGGCCGAACGCCGCCCGCCTGAGCTCACGTTGCTCATTGTGTAGGTTCGAGAAGAAGGTCATCTCCTTGCTGGAAGTCCAATCCACACCGGAAATCCAGAAGCATATCAATAAACCTAAGGAAAAGTAATTAGGATAGGGCGTCATATTGAGTGTCTTTACCATTTAGAAAATGTTGATTCTTGTTTTTTGGGTGAATTACGTTCTGGAAAGCTCCAAGCCCCATTTGAGTCATGGCATACTCGACTTGGGCATGTCTCTCATGATGTAGATCAATTATTGAATCGGTTGGGTCATATTTCTGTTTCTTCTGCCAAGCTTGTGCCCGCTAATTTTCCAAATCATAATTAACCAAATCTATTGAAAATTATGAAACAATTACGAAAATGAGTATAAAATAATATTTTTTTAAAATTAACCACCATGGGTGGAGGGGATTTATTTGGCACCCCAAACCAAAAATAGGCCTTGCCTAAGGTTTGATACACAGAGAGGGAATAACCCTTAGAAACAACTAAGCTTCTCAAAAAATAACCCTAGTGACCAGCTGCCAATATTTTTCTGATGTTCCAAATCAAGAAAGAGGAGCAATTTAGTGAATCGAGTAAAAGAATACCGAAACACAATTTAGCCACTCTTAGATTTGAAGAACATAGAAAAGTCCAAGCTAGTATATTTACAGGCCCAAAAAAACCATAAAAATGGTTCAAAAAATGGCCATGTTGGGGTAGTGCTGATCTGAACTGAGCAGCAGAAGCATCTATGCCTAGATCTGTATTATAGTTAAATTAATTTAACTTCTGGCCTGAGCAGAAACATCTGATAGCCTGAGCAGAAACCATCTGATCCTGAGTGACTTTAAGGCCTGAGCAGAAAAAGTCTATTCCAGGCCTGAGCAGTTACACCTTGCCTGACTTGAGCAGTTGCAGCCTGTGATCTGTACAGACATGAAAAACATCAAGTATACCTGTTCCATCATGACTGTTTAAGCATTGGTTCTAATATTAGCAACCCCTATCCTGTCAAGAGTGATTAAACCTCTTAGAGTGGCTGGTGCACTGTTTAAAACAAAAGTAGCATCTCTATTCTCAACCAGACAAAACTTTGCTAGATAATCTGCAGGCTTATTAGCCTCTCTATATATGTGTTTAATCTGGAGGGAATTGGTTACAGAATCATTGACTTGTGTGCATAGTGAAAAAAAATTCCACTCACATCTATGTGGAGTATTTGATCCTATGACTGCCTGGTTGCAGTCTGATTCAACTGTAACATCTTGGAGGTCTAATTCCATTGCTACTGCTATACCAAACTTAATAGCAAGAATTTCTGAGTGAAGGGCTGAAACTGCAGAAGTGTAAAACATTTTAATGCAGATGACTGAACCTCTAATATTTCTTATGATCACACCAATGCCACAATTTCCATTTTTGAAAGATGCATCTGTGTTAATTTTAAAGCCAACCTCATGGGGATACCATTTAGTGACTTTAATCAATTTAGGCCTCTTGATCCTAATGAATGGAACTAGTCTAGTACTGATCAAGAAAATGTTTTCGTCCCTGTTTCCTTTTAAAGATTTAGCAGTAAATATCAGGGCAGTCTGATTAGTGATCAAAGTGCATGTGTCTCCAGTAGAGAATTTTTGCTCATCATATAATAGTTTATTTCTTCTGATCCATAAATTCCAGAAAGTGACCATCATGGTGATTCAGATCACTTCAGTATGGATTTTGGAAAAACCATCACATGATAAATAAAAACTCAATCTACTGTTGACACCCCTAAAATTTGGTACCTGCAATAGCAATTTGGTGTGCATTGTCTCCCAAACCTGCAAGCTGCTTGGACAATCATTAAAAAAATGGTTCAGAGTATCACAGTTGTCACAAAACAGACATTTTGAGGGAAAATTAAAACCAAATTTTGTGAGGATATCATCAAATGGTAAAAGCTTATTTTTCATCCTCCATAAAATAAGGCAATCTTCCCAGGTATTTTTGACTTCCAAACCTGTTGGAAGTTTTGATTAGCTGCTCCTGAGCTTCTCAGTGATTTGTCTGCTGAGGATATTGAAAAATTCCCATCCCAGCCTGGCTTCCATATCAAACTATCTGGGTGATTTGAGGTAACTTCTGGGTCCTGCAACTGAGAGTAAATGTTGGTAGCAAAAAATTGCTCCGATGGTCAATATAGAAGGTTTTACTAGTGAGAAATTGTGTAACTGGGAGGTTAGGGAAGGGGATTGTGTCATGTTTCCAGTGATAATATAGTGCTCCTACTCCCAGCCAGTTGGCATTCCAAAATGAACTTCCACCCTTTCCACAGAGTACTTGAGACTGGGAATTTGCATGTTCTGTGATTGCACAAATCCTTTGCCGTGTTGGTGAATTTTTGTAGGAATCAGGGAGTGCCCAAAGGTGTCTAGTCCACAGTGTACTGTTGTTCTGCAGTTTCCACCATACCTTGCATGAAAATGCATTTACCACTGCTCTTATATCTCTCAGCCCCACACCATTTTTTTCTGTAGGTAATGCCATATTTGACCATCTCTTCCAGATCTTCTTCTGCCCCATTTCAGTAGATCCCCAGAAGAAATTTGAAGCCATCCTTTCCATTCTTTTCAGTATAAGTTTAGGGGGCTTTAGAACTGAGAAAATGTGGGTTGGAATAGCCATCAGAACATGATTGATAAGCACCAGCCTTCCTGCCTGTGATAACCATTGATTTTTCCAATTTAATAGAGGTTTCTCCATTCTTTTCAATAATCCATGATAATATTTCACCATATTTCTTCCATAGAAAATAGGGGCTCCCAGGTATAAAAAAGGCATAGATCCATTTTTCATTCCTAAAATCCTTTTCATAATATTCCTTCTGGCTTGGACTGTGTGTGGATGCACATAAAACTCATATTTTTCATAGCTTATTTTCTGACCAGATACAGCCTCATAAGCAAATAAGAAGTGTTTCAGCCTTCTCATAAAAATAACATGTACAATCAAACAAAATCGTAAAATAACATAACTACAAATAGTAAAAGAATGAAAATTGGTATGATTGAAAGAAAAATTCCAAATAAATATAATTAAAATTGAAATTAAAATTATAAAATTAATTACTAATTAAATTTTAATTACAAAATATTATATTTTTATTAGGGCGCTAGTATGTAATTATTCACTTTAGCTAAGTGATTCTTCTATTCACCAACCAAATAATGATACACATCTACCTTATACTAAAAGAGCGAGTCCTCTTTTTAGAAGCCTGTTCAGGTACGGTCACCCATTTAATTTAGTTTACAAAAGATGTCCTCCTCTCTGCTTCATCAAACATATTCTTCACGACTCTCACCTTTTCAACCGGTCTCAGGTCGCTGGCTCCACGGCCTGATTATATTGACCACACATCGGCGACCATGACGCGTCACTCCTTGGTACACCTAAATCAACGTGGCTTCTCCGTGTCTACTCTAAGCAATGACTCGGCTCGCCACCTGCCTGCCTCATGGAATCATCGGCTTTGGCTTCCCAACAGGAAATCATCTCTTCCAATTTTCACCACGCCTTCTTCTGTTCAATTCCATCCTGTTTTCCTGTGAGCTCGTTTCCTTTTTTCCTTCATCAATTTATGTTTCATCAGCTTTTCTTTACGTTTTTGTTGGCTATGAATCATCGTGCACACAAGGTGTTTGATTTTTTGTTTGGACTTGTAGTTGTGTTCATTCTGAGTTTTAGCATGTTCTCTGCCTTCTGTGCACACTAGTCTAAAATTTCTGTACATGTGTCTTATGCGATTGTTCCTCTATTTTCTTCGTCTATAGTTGTTGTTCTTTAGTAAAATATACACAGCATGACAGTTGATGTTCTATAACCTTTGTGTGCTGCCCACATGCATCTACCGCACTGATGTTTCTTCTTTTTTATTATTGTTCAAAGTTGCTCATTTTTTGCTTAATGATCTTGTAGGCCTTTTTTGAACATTGCACCATTTCACGAGTTATATTACTCAAATCCAAATTTCTGTTGCGTTGAAAAAACGGAACCAAAACAGCCAAACCATTCAGATTGAGAAGCCTTGCAATTTAAAGGTACCATTCAGCTTTGTATTTGATTTCATTGCAGTATGACGCACCACCAACTTATTAAACAAAATTGCAGCCATCAATTTTAATAGACTTTAGGAGAGCTGCTTTAATTATAGTCCGAGCTTGAAATTAGAGATTTTGTTTTCTGGAGAAAGGTGTGGTGTTATTTAGATTATTAAATATTCATCATAGGATTGAACTGCATGATGTAGTCCAAAAGTTCAGGACTTCATTTGAAGAAAAATGACAGTAATTTCAAGGCATCTTTGTGTATGAGTCCTATAAAATGTTGCCATGTTTCTTAGAAACAGAGAATTTTCATTGACCTGTGATTGATGTGTCTCTGCTTTTTACCATTATTAATTTATAAACATATATTGATTGTGATGTGTCTCTACTGCAGCTGGTCACAGCTACTTTCCAGCATATTGTGCAATTCAACCCGTAGCGACACACTCTCTTACAAATCAACCTTTTGGTTCAAAGTATGTGACTTTCTTTCGCAAATATATCAAACCTGCAGCTTCTATAAATTCATTAGTCTAACAACTGCTGTATATCTCATTTCTCTCGCAGTGTATGCTAAATCCATGAAGTTCATGGAAACACTGCTGAAGGTATCCATTTATTGCATGCTTATATAACTACATGTTTGGCTTTTCAATGTGCTTCTATTATTTTCGATGTGCCTATCCGATATGGTAACAGGCTGACATTAGGAGTTCTGGTCTTTGCTCTTCTGATTATATTGTTATAAGCCGTTTCACTGTCAATGTTAGACGTGTTTGATGTGTTTTCCTGGAAGATGATGAGCTATTTTAGTGCGCTGATGACTTTGTAGGAGGACTCTTTAATTTTCTTTTCATTAGGCATCCTGTGTTGCTGATTGATATGATTCGTAAAGGCCATTTTTTTAGATTATCTGAGAGTTTTCTTGTTACATATCTCTGTACTGAATTATCAGTGGTGTGTGTATATATATATGCACAAAATATTGGTTGGTGAACGAAAGGAATTTTGTAACTCAACGTTCAGTGGACGTTGATATGATGTTTCTGATGTTTAATTTTCAAACCCCTCCAGGAAGGAATCTCTGAATCTGGTAAACAAAAAGTGGGAATGGATTTTGTTATATTCTAATAAGAAGAATACTATGTCTAGAAATATTATACACTGCAAGATTTCTTCGAAAGCGTTATGTCTGGTCATAATAATTAGCTGGGTTAACTTTGATCATTTATTTACAGATCTTATATCTTGCAAATTTAGAAACTTCTCTCATTTTTTATTATTTGAGTTCTTATATATGGTTTTGGAGCCTCGCTTTATTAAGTTTGATCCAAAAATATATGGTTACAGGAGTTCGCGCCCAAGGCGTTTCAGTCCCACCAACAACCCTGCTCCTGAGCTCCAAACCACTGACACGCTCCTTCTCTCGCCTCGCCTTCTCCAAGACTGTATCGGGGACAGGAACAAGTCTCTCGAATCTCTTCTTGTTCCTCTGTTTGTGGATATGCACTGAATAGGTACGCTCCACATTAAAATCCATCGTCTCTTGCTAGGTACGTTCTGTTGCCTTGGTATATATCCTACTTTTCTTTATAAGCATATCACATACTTGCTTTACATACTGCCTCCCCCCTTCCCCCCATACATTAAGAAAAACATTCTCTTTTCTTTCCCTTCTGGTTTACCTTAATAACTGTTTCTCGAAGTATGCCACGAAAAAAAAAAGATTCATGTACAGATGCATATGTTCCTACAAACCTTTCTACATCTTTGAAAAGGAAATACTCATCACTGGAAATTCGTAAAGAGGCCAAAAATAAACATGCTAAGGAGAAAAAACATTTAACCAAAACACCCACTAAATCTGACTTGTTAGAATGCATAGTAACCACCCCTGACTTGCTGCCTGCTGTTGAAAATTGCGAATATTGTGCCGCAAGGCGTGTCTACCTAGAACCACCTTCATTTTGTTGTTCATCTGGGGAAATTGAGCTATGTGGCACAGTAATGCCTTCACAGCTGATAAAAATGTTTCTTGCCACTGACCAAGATGGAACTGAATTCCGCAACAATATACGTAGCTATAATAACATGTTTGCATTCACCTCACTTGGTGTTCATGCTGACAAGACTTTGGCTCACAGAAATGCTGGTGTTTACACATTTCGAGTCCAGGGGCAACTTTATCATTTCATGGATCAATTAGAACCCCCTGACAAAACAAATTTAGATTCTGAACACGAACAAGAATCAGAACAACATCCAAACTCAGAACATCAACAATCAGAAGAACACGAAGAACACCTACCTTCCAAAAAACAGATGAAAGAAAATCCAAAAAATGTTCAACTGTATTATTATGATACACAGGATGAAATACAAAACCGCATGAGTATTAGTTCGAAATTCAACCAGAATATCATCACCAAAGCAATTGACATTCTACAGCAAAATCCCTATGGTATTTTTTTCAGATATCTGAATACCGTTGATCATATTAATGAATATGAAATTCTTTTACAAACTGACCCTGTGGTTGACAAGAATACTTTCAACAAACCTACTGAATCACAGGTGGCGGGAATATGGTTAGAATCTAATGATGCCACCCAAAACACAGGTCAACACATTCAGGTTTATTTAAAGGACAAAATACCACAAACCATTCGTCATTATTTTGGATGTTATGATCCAATGCAATACCCACTTATATTTTCAAATGGTGAACCAGGCTGGCATAGATCTATTGAAAGGCTACCAAAAAAACGAAAAGGACCGCAGAATAGAACGTGCCCAGGTGAAACTATACATGATATACAAAATTATAGCAGCGTAGATGATTTCTTAGATTCTGAAAATAATACTCCCAAAAAGAGGAAAACCGTTTCTTGTCGGGAATATTACTGTTACAAATTACAAGTTAGAGAAAATGACAAATCATTCCTCTTGCATGTTGGCAGACTCTTGCAACAGTACGTTGTAGATATGTACATTAAAATCGAAACATCGAGGCTAGATTATTTTAAAAGCCAAGAAATGCAGAAGCGATTGAGAAATGAAGTGTATAGTGGTTTATTAGATAGTATAACTCAAGGATGCCGCATAGGTGCTCAGATTGGGAAACGTATTATATTACCAACTTCATTTATTGGAGGACCTAGAGATATGCGTAAAAGATATTTGGATGCTATGACTTTGGTACAGCGGTATGGAAAACCAGATATTTTTTTAACAATGACTGCAAATCCAAGCTGGCCAGAAATAAAAGAATTGTCTCTGCTAACCGACGAAGCCCAGAATAGAGCAAAACTTGAAATGCTGAAAAAGGAATTATTTACAAAAAAGATTTTTGGTAACATTATTGCTTATACATATGTTATAGAATTTCAAAAAAGAGGCTTACCACATGCGCATTTCCTGATCATTTTGGACTCCGCATCAAAAACGTATACTTCTGCAGCTTTTGACAGACTTGTTTGTGCAGAATTACCTGATCGAAACACAAGCCCGTATTTATTTTCTTTAGTGACTAAGCATATGATGCATGGACCTTGTGGTACTCTTAATCCATCATGTTCTTGTATGAAAGATGGTTTAACATGCAGGTTTAATTATCCAAAGGATTTTTCTGAAATTACTACCTATGAAAGTAACTCATACCCAATATATCGATGTAGAAATAGTGGTCATGTTGTAACGGTTAGAGGTTCACAACTTGATAATCGGTGGGTTGTCCCATATAATTCATACCTGCTCGCTAAATTCAATTGTCATATCAATATCGAAATATGTTCAACCATTCAAGCTGTGAAATACATTTACAAATACATTTATAAAGGACATGACAAGTTTTTATACACATTAGTTGCCCATGACGGCATTCCAACACTCGATGAAATTAAAAACTTTCAGTCCGCAAGATGGGTTTCTCCTCCAGAAGCAGCTTGGAGGATTTTTGGATTTGATTTGAATAAAACATATCCTTCAGTTATGTCTTTGCCAGTGCATTTAGAAGATGACCAACCAGTAAGCTTCCAAGCTACATCATCACTACATAGTATTGTTAGCAACCCTATGATTAAGAAAACCATGTTAACGCAATTTTTCCACATGAATAAATATGATGAGTATGCAAAGAAACTCAATTTGCAGTATTCTGAGTTTCCCGAATACTTTACTTGGTGTAGCCAGTCTAAAGATTGGGTACCACGAAAGCAAAGAGAAGTACTTGGTCGTATTTTAAATTGTCATCCTTCAGAAGGTGAACGATTTTACCTAAGGTTATTATTGTTGCATATCAGAAAACCAACTGGTTTTAAAGCCTTGAAAAGAGCTAATGGCCAAAAATTTGATACTCACAGAGAGGCTGCACAATTATTAGGATTGTTGAAACAAGATAATACTAGCGAGTTGTGTCTTCAAGAAGCTGCTGCTTATCTAATGCCTTGCACTTTACGACAATTATTTGCTACAGTTCTTGTGTTTTGTGAGCCCCAAAACCCTAAAGACCTTTGGTTAAAATTTGAAGACTTTCTTTCTGAAGATTTTAAACGAAATAAGAGTCTTATTTCCAATACAATTAGACTTAAATTTCTTGATGCGATTTCATACTACTTATACTCGATGGGAAAAACACTTGAAGATTACTTTTCCATTGATGCTGATTTGAGGATAAATTCTGATGATTGCTTAGCAAGAGAATTGGAAATAGAAAAAAGTATAGTTACACCTGAAGATGATGTGTTATCAATTTCACTTTTAAATGATGCTCAAAAAATTGCATATGATCAGATTTTATATCACATCGATCACAACATACCAAAAGTATTTTTCTTAGATGGCCTTGGAGGTACCGGAAAGACTTTTTTATATAAAGCTCTTTTAGCTACTATAAGGTCTAAACATGAAATTGCACTTGCTACAGCTACCTCTGGTGTAGCAGCTTCTTTGCTTCCTGGAGGACGAACTTCGCACTCAAGATTTAAAATCCCCTTAGATGATAATGATTCAAAACCGTGCAGTATTAGCAAACAGAGCACATTAGCGCACCTACTGAAAATAGCAAAAGTCATTATTTGGGATGAGGCTACGATGGCAAAACGCAGTATCATTGAAAAATTCGATGAAATGCTAAGAGATATAATGAGTTCAAATACAATTTTTGGTGGTAAAATTATTATTTTTGGTGGTGATTTCCGGCAAACATTACCAATTATTCCTAAAGGTACAAGAAATGACATTGTAGATGCCTCCATTGTTATGTCACCATTATGGTGTCAGTTTGAAAAGCTAACACTTAAACAGAACATGAGAGCACTGCTTGATCCAAGTTTTTCTTTGTATCTGTTAAGCGTCGGAGATGGAACTGAACCTACCAACAGTGATGGTGAAATTGAGATACCATTAAAAGCAAACATAGATTTTGTAAATGATGAAACCTCTCTAAATACTTTGATAGATATGGTATTCCCAAATTTAAATGACTGTGACTTTGATATTTCTTTATTTGTTAGAAGAGCCATACTTACTACAAGAAATGAATTTGTTCATGAGATTAATGACATTCTTATTGCTAGCTTCCCAGGTGATGAAACTACATATTATAGTTATGATGAACTTACAAATAATTGTGTCATTCCAAATCAGGATGAATTACTTCACTCTTTAACTCCTCAGGGTCTTCCCCCACACAAACTGATACTAAAAAAAAACGCTCCCATTATATTGCTCAGAAATATAAACCCGACAGAAGGACTTTGTAATGGTACACGTCTTATATGCCAGGGTTTTAATGAAAATGTTATTTTAGCTCAGATATCTACTGGTTCTTGTGTTGGAAATTCTGTATTCATACCTCGTATTGTGTTAGAAGCTCCACATGATAATTTCTCTTCTATTCCATTCAAAAGAAAGAAATTCCCAATTCGTTTATGCTTTGCAATGACAATTAATAAGGCACAGGGCCAGACTCTAGATTTTGTAGGTGTTTACTTAAAAGAGCCAGTATTTTCGCATGGCCAACTTTATGTTGCATTATCAAGAGCAAAATCCATAGACCAATTAAAAGTTCTTATAAGACCACCCACATCATTAAAACTAAACTCTAATCTCACCAAAAATGTTGTATACGATGAGGTCCTTATAGCTGCTGCAAATAATTAGTGCACTTCCATTAGCATAAACAGTCTACAAAGTTTTACACACACTGCTTCCCAACAAATTCTGAGAACCAATGAAAAGAAACAACAACCTAGCACTACTGCTTCTTCATGATATTCAAAGCACTGAAATGTTTGGAAACGAGCACTTCTTACCTGAAACTACCAAGTGGCGCTAAACAAAACCATACATTTGAGAAATCCCCCAGGGAATATGGCTTCCCACTACGTCAGGTTTATCTGATAACTCCCTTTGATTTGATTGTATGTATAATGAATATTTTTATTTCTTATTCAGTTTCTTTTAGCACGCAGAATCATCATCTGAATGCGAAACTGGACAACTGGTCCTGTATGAGACTACCAAATGGCGCTGAACAAAACCATACATTTGAGAAATCCCCCAGGGAACATGGTTTCCCACTGCCTCAGGTTTATCTAATAACTCCCTTTGACTTGATTGTATGTATAATGCATATTTTTATTTCTCATTCAGTTTCTTTTGGCATGCGGAATCATCATCTGAATGTGAAACTGGACAACCTGTCCTGTATGAAGACTCAGCGTCCATATGATTATTTCTTCTTCAAATACTGGAAGCCCTCAAACAGTTTTAAGAATGCAGAAAGTGTTGGACAAGTCCTTTGTGGTGATCGGATTGAAAATTCTCTCAGTACTGTGAGGTTGGTTTTCTATCTTATACAAGCATCCTGACAAATTACCACAGTGGCTTCTCAATGAAAGAGATCCCCTTTGAATAAACAGATTCTATGCAATATTCTTATTAGACAATGCGAATACCTTTTGCCTTTTCAAACTGTGCCTCACTGAATTTTCTGTACAGGAATATTCAATTGTCTTAATTGTGAAGCGTTCTTATTATGAAGGACCCTTTTTATCCCATATGCCTGGCCTTAATGAAGACAAGCCTCTGCCTGCAGGTTGCTACATGTATTGTTTAGAAGATTTTACAGGATGACGTAGGCCTGGACTATATATGCAATACAGCTGAGCGGTTTTTCCATATTGATCAACTTCTGGGAAATATGGTGTATGCACTTGCTGAACAGGCTTCTTCTAGGCTTCTGAAGCATATCATACGCTGTTACCTTCGTTTGTCAGATAACTCAAGGTGATTATCTGGTTCACTGATATATCTCCATATGTATATTTTTTTCCCCTTTGCCAATCAAGTTATGCCTCATGTAACGTATACTTGGTTCAGGACTTGTGATGTTCTTCGAGGCTGCCTTCATGACACCCTTAGTGATGAGACTACCAATCAATTGCCTTCGTGTAAGTATCTTTCAATGATTCGTGTTCGTTTCTGAGTGAAGAAGTCATTAGTCGTCCGTTTTACATGAAGTCCTGGTCGATTCTAATTGAAGCAATCCCTCCCTGATCATCAATCTTTTGCTTCCATTGCTTTACCATAGCATTTGCAGAATCTATCATCACAGGCATCATTTTCTGCCAAAAACAATCCTACATGAGAAATTCAGGGAAGCTCGAGGCGGTGACGGGGTGGTGCTGGAAGGCGGGATAACCATCGAAGCAGACGACATCATTTTGGCGCTTGGTTCACAATGGTGGTCAACAAAAATGCTCATCAATTGTTATTCCAACATTTCTCATGCCTTATCGGGGAATCATACTTAATTGAGATGAACCAAAAGTTAAAGAAGGATCACATTCACCGTGATTATTTGGAGGTTTTAGAAAATTAGAAGGGGATCGACAAAGATTATACAATTTTGTAAAGAGAGAGTTTGGAACTAAGTTAAAGGACGGAACAAAAGTAATATGGAATTGAGCACTTATTTTAAGTATTTTACATGATTGTTTATTGAAATTGGCAGCATGGGTAGCTGTACTATCCTATGAATTGAGGCTTTGTTTGGATATTTTACATTATTATTGCTGGTAAGGCGTCGTTGAAATGGATAATTGAATTATATTTGTGCATACTAAATATTAAGACTTGTTAAAAATCCAGAATTTTTTTTTTTTTTTGACAATAGAGAAAAAGTTAAACGCCACACTTAGTCCGGGTGGGAGTTGCCCAAAGGGCAGCATACCTCACCTAGTATAATTCCATGTACAAGAATATTAGGTGCATCCAACCGGCCGAGATCCAAGTGAAAAGTCAGTCGATGGAGAACGGCAATATTATTATGAACAAGATTATGTGGGAAAAAACCATATTCTTGGTTTCTTACGAGAAGAATAAAAAAGAAAGTGGCACACAGGACAAAAAATGATCCCAAAAACAGAATTAGAGACTTGTAGACCGGTGGAAGAACATCTCATATGCTTATTATAAATGCAACCCATTATGCACACTTTTCAATCATATCTAATCCCTCTCAGGACATATTCGTTTCAGGCAAATGGATAATCAGATAAAGCACATTCATGTGGAAGTGAATGGACTAAAGCTCCATATAGCTGAGGTTGGAGGTGAAACTGGTTCACCAGTTGTGCTGTTTGTCCATGGATTTCCTGAGATTTGGTACTCATGGCGCCACCAAATGAAGGCTGTTGCAAAGGCTGGTTACAGAGCCATTGCATACGATTGCAGAGGCTACGGCCTCTCTGATGCTCCATCAGAACCAGAGAAGGCCTCTTTTTCCGACTTCGTCGCCGATCTCTACGCCCTCCTTGATGTTCTTTCCCTCCCCAAGGTAAAAACGTTTCAAATGTTTAGAAAAATTGACACATTCATATATGATTTTACTTTTTAAATTATAGGTATTCCTGGTGGCTAAAGATTCTGGATCCCTAGTGGTTAGTCTTTTCACGGTTATGCATCCGGAGAGAGTTCTGGGGGTTGTGACGATGGGCATACCTTTCTTGCCTCCTAAACGTCCATCCATGACTCAAGGCCTACCTGAAGGTTTCTACATTGCTAGATGGCAGGTAAGACACATGCAGAAAAGTGAAGAAGAAGTATATATGTTGTGTGAGTTAATTAAATGGCTTGTTGTGTTGTTGGCGTAGGAGCCTGGAAGAGCAGAAGCTGATTTTGGGCGTCTTCATCCCAAACAAGTAGTTCGCAACATCTACATCCTCTTCTCCAGGCCAGAAATTCCAATAGCAGCAGAAAACCAAGAGATTATGGATTTGGTGGATTCATCTACTCCTCTACCACCTTGGTTCACTGAGGAAGATCTCGACAACTATGGCGCTTTGTTTGAAAACTCTGGATTCCGAACTGCACTCAGCGTTCCTTATAGGTAATTGTAATTCATTTCTTCTTCTTCTTTAGCTTCTTGTATTCAGCATATTCTGAAGAAATTTTTGCTGCTTCTGCAGGTCACTGAATGAGGAAATTGACATTGTGGAAAGGAAAGTGAATGCTCCTGTACTGCTGATCATGGGTGAAAAAGACTACTTCATCAAATTCCCAGAAATGGAGGAATATGTAAGAAATGATGAGCAGGCTAAAAGTTTGGTTCCCAAATTGGAAACTGTGCTTATTCCGGAAGGCAGCCATTTTATTCAGGAGCAGTTCCCTGACCAAGTGAATGAACTCGTACTCAGTTTCCTCAACACTCATAGTACTTAATTATATCTGACCCTGTAACGGTCTCTTCAACAGTTTTCTTTTCAACGGTCCCAGACCAAGATCTTTGCCTTGATTGATCTTGTTGTTTGAGTTTACACATTTTTTCTTGTTGCTGTTTGATCTTGCTTGATCACCTGAAGAATTCAATTTGCGATTCCAAAATAAAAGGATTATTGGGATTCACTGAGCATTATAGATGGGACTACAGATACACAGGCTTCTTTATGTGCAAAATGCTCTTGTGTTTATTGCAATGAGAATGAAGCTCATCAGGAGACATCATATCAGAACATCATATCTTTTGAAATTGCATTCTATTAACTACATCATCACAAAGACTGCTCCGGAATTTTAAAATCTACAATCTCATTACAAGTCTAGGAATCCTAAACCGCATCACACTCTACTGGCTACCTTTCTTGAGTTCGGCCCTCACCGCCCTGTGATCAACCAAATAAATGAAGTTACCAAACAAAACTTGGTTCAAAAAGCAGTAGATTTGCTGATCAACAGATGCAATAATGTTAAGTTCCTTGTTGTGAGGATCAAGGGCTAGAGCCTTGGAAAATGCTTTTACAGCCTTCTTAAATCCTGCTCACAAGAAAACATAATAAGTAGATTATTTAAAACTTGTAACTTCATCACTAACTCTTCAATATCTACAAATGAGGAATGAAAAATTCTGCAAACATTTACCTTGAGATTTCTCGCGCTGTACCCTCCCTCAAACGGGCCTTCGCTCAATCAGGTTGCATCGAAGCCATCTTTCCCATTATTCAGTAGGGTAAAGCACAAGGTTCAATTGAATACCATTTGTGCATCAGTTGGATCAGCTTGAATCACCTGCTCAAATGAATGGAGGTCTTGACTTCTTGATTATTAACAATACCCAGCAGTTCTATAATCAAAAGTGATGGATCCCAAAATTCGGAGTACCTGCTCTTTTTGGAAAGCTACAACTCATTACCAGAAAATACCATGCAGTTGAATCATGATTGAAATTTACTATCGATCAGTTTCAAAAGTTCTTAACTAATCTTTCTATTCTAGCATGTATGTTTAAACATAAGACATAGTTTAAACACTGAAAGAAAGAACACACAAATTGTTTACGCAGTTCGGTGATAAACACCTACGTCTGCGGGGCCTTGCCCAGTCTGAAAATCATCCACTAAAATAACCAAGATCAGTTACAATGTTCTCCAAACAATTAACTATCTAGAACTTATCTTAATCGTGTGGATTCGTGAGATCCCCTCACTGCCGGTCAGCAACTCCTCGTTGCTGTCTTGACCACTTCCCCTGAAGTATTAAAGCTTGTTGATTCCAGACTGCTGGCGATGGCAAAGGCCTATTGAACTCCCTTCAATAAGCTGCTCCAACTCTAAAGCTATTCTGATCTGCAGAATACTTTCTTGTAAGATGGATAATTGTTGTCGCAGCTTTTCTGTATATTTATAGTCCAAGGCTGTGCTTCCGTGTTGATCTTCTCGGTCCTTCAATCACAGCAATGCTGATATTCTCGTCAAGCTTGTCACAGCTCCATTTAGTCTTCTAGCTATATTCTACCTCTATAGCTAAATGATAAGAAATATCTTCTTTCCTTATTTAAGACTAATCCTTTCTAAGATACAACTCTATTACACATTCTCAAGCTAATCCAATCAACACAAAATCAATCTTCACTTATCATCTTGATTTCTCGAATATCATCTTTGATCTCATAAGAGTTGTACTTTACCTTCAATACTCTTGCTTAGTTTCTGATTCCGGTTTATGCTGAGTTTAAACATCAGTATGTTTAAACATGATAACTTCTACAAAATAGCCAATTATATTATGCTGAGTTTTCTGGACTCTTCAATCTCCCCCTTTGGCATTTTGTGGAACCATACTACTTATTTTGATACAAAGATATTAACTAATTCCCTTTCATATAGATCTTCATACTTCAATCATATGTGCATCAATAAATCAGAAACAACATATACAACCTCTAAACTCCCCCTATCAGTCAGACATAGATAGAGCTATCATACACATTTCATAGCATAGCAGAGTTCCAAAATAAATGGACACATCCAAAATAAATGGCCAGCCAAGCCATCAAAATATTCATCAAAATAGTCTCCCCCTTGGGAACATAAAACGTGCCAAAGTATCAAATATCCAGAAAAAAAACAACAAAACATCCAGAATGTAACAGAATACTAAGGACAAAAGAGAGAGAAAGATAAAACATTATATCTCAGAATGCATCAGAACCACTGGTCTCATCATCAGTCTCTTCAAGAGCTTCCAGCTCCTCTTGAATATCCAGCATCTTCTGTCTATGATATCTAATCAGTCCTCTGAGCTCCTTCTTTCTCACAATAGCATAATTCACCTCAGCTGGTTCATCTTCTGAGTCTGCCTCCGCTTCCCCATCCACTGCAGGTAGATCATTTCTCTTCCTGAGAATAGACTTGTTAACTTGTAAATCATCACAGAAAGTGATCTTATCATCTAGTCCATCAACTAAACCAACATGATATAGCAAGCCTGTAATGAGGGCAGGATAGGTAATGTACTCATCAGATTTCTGATGCTGAGCCACTAGCAGAACCCTATCATAGATAAACCATCCCAGATTGAAGGGTCTTCTGGTGCCAATGCAATACATCAGACATGCCATCTCTTCAGTCACAAGAGATATATTGGTAGACATGACCCATAGATTAACAACAGCCCTGTACAGACAATAATACTTCTGAGAAAGATAAGCTGCCTTGAGAGTCTTGTATGCACCCCATTCTCCAAGTGTGCCCCCTGTCAGCTCCAGTGCTACCACATCATAATCCAAAGTAAAACCTTCTGGATAAGCACTATTTGGGCAGATGGAATCATGTCTCCCTGTCCCTAACACCTGATTGATTAAAGAAGCATCAAATCTATAGAGCTTGCCTCTGAGATAGACTTTTCTGTACCAGGCAGCATCTGGAGCACTGTTTGTTCCTCTCAGGTTTGCATAGAACTCTAGCACTAGAGAATGATTGGCCTTCATGCAGAAGTTTGCTGGTCCAAACATATGAATTCTCTTCATAAAAGCCACAAAACCAGGATGTTTAAACTTCTCAGTCAATCTCTTTTCCACATGCATCTTCCTGTTGATCAACCCTTCATACACAGTCATTACTCTCCTGGAATAACAGATATCATCCCAAGCATTTTCCAGCAGAGGATTGTCATCTGGAAACACTAATGGCACCTCAGCTGCCTCATCACCCTCCTCAGGCTCAGATTCAGAGCTACTACTCTCATGGACTTCTGCAACAGGGTCTGCAGATGGTACTTCTAGAAGTGGGACTTCATCAAAGTCCAGATTGAGCTCTGGAACTTCTTCCCTTTTCAACTTACTAGGGAAGACTTGAATAACTGGAGGAAGGGACTTCTTTCTCAACTTCTCCCACTTCAGCTCCTGTAATTTCTCAAATTTTACAGTCAAAGGATGGCTATCCTCACTGTCTGGTGCTGTCTCTGTCAGAGGCTCCATCATGATTCTGACATTCTCCAAAATCCTGTCCACATCTACTGCCTGCTCAGTTTCACCAGGCTTCTCCTGCTCCACAGTTTCTTCTACTGCCTGCTCAACTTCAACAGGCTTCTCCTGCTCAACAGTCCTTGTACTGAACACTCCTTGTCCAGTTTGACTTCTCTTCCTCTTCCTCTGATAAACCTGCTTAACAGGGTTTCTTGGTGCTGCCTTTTCTGGACCCAAAGTCTGCTCAGAGTTATCATCAATTTCTGAACTTTCATAGAAAAAGTGCAAATCTGGTCCCCCTTCGAACTCAACCCCTACCCTAACTATAGGATTACTATCTTGAGCCACAGATTCTGGTGTGGCTCTAGTGGAATTTAGGCTAAGTTGTTCTGCCAGAAGCAAATCTTCCATAGACTGGGCAGAGGGGATGGAATCAATAGGCGAGGTTGATGGAAGGTTGCCCATGGTTGTTTAGACACAGTAGTAGGTTGAAACACACACAACTATTCACAGAAACCTCTAAAATCCCCAAATATCACGATTTCTAGATGCGGCAAGCACTCTAACTACTCAGTCAATCAGAAAAATACAATCTTGGAGCAGTTTAGAGCTAAATACCTTGTGCATGCACTGATTTAGGTTGAAGCTCCGGTCGACCAAAAACCCAGGTTTTTCTTTGCTTTCGGACTCTCGATTTGACAATATATTGCGCAGACCAGATTCCGGTTGTGATGAGAACCGATCGGAGCACTGGTAGCACGATGAGCTCTGATGAGTCGCCGGTGGAGGTTGTGCTGAATTGGGAACGACGGAGCAGCAATAATTATGTGAAAAAGGACAAAGATTTTCCCTCTTATATTTAATATTTTCAGAAATTCAAATCTGAACCCAGTTTGGAAAATAAATCCTCAAATTACACACTGGTCCCCAATTTCAATAAAATTACTGACTATTCCCCATAAAATAAATATGTAGCCAAAATGGTATTCTCAATCCGTATGGACAATTCAGGCCACTGATATCAACTCTTTCAGTCCATTATCAAGGAATTGACTATTCAGGCCCAATAGACTATCCTTTTCATTTTCGGCTAACTCTTCAGTGTTTAAACACACTGATTTCTCAGTGTTTAAACATACTTGATACCGACTTCTTTTTGTATTTTTCTCCCCCTTTTTTAAAATAAAAGACACAAAGCAGTAAACACTAATATACAACAAATAAGAGGCGATCAGAGGTACCTCAAATTCGACAAACACCTAAGTGTTGTCTCAGTGTCTCAAATGTTGCAGAGTCCAGTGGTTTGGTGAAAATATCTGCATACTGTTCAGCACTAGGAACAAATTCAATGACCAGTTCCTTCTTTTCAACCAAATCTCTGATGAAGTGATACTTGATATCTACGTGCTTTGTTTTCTTATGATCAACAGGATCATGGGAAAGATCAATGGCTCCCTTATTATCACATTTTATGATTAGAGCATCCTGCTGGAATCCATAGTCTTTCAACATCTGCTTCATCCACAGTAGTTGCTGGCAACAGCTTCCAGCTGCTAAATACTCAGATTCAGTGGTAGACAGTGAGATAGAATTCTGCTTCTTGCTGTACCATGACACTAGATTCCCTCCTACATAAAAACATCCTCCAGTAGTACTTTTCCTGTCTTCTGAATTCCAGCCCAATCAGAATCACTGTAACCAATAATCTCAGCTCGGCTTCCTCTAGAGTACCAGAGACCATAATCAGCAGTCCCATGCACATATCTGATGATCCTCTTGACTGCAGACATATGACACTCCTTGGGATCAGATTGAAATCTTGTACATAGTCCAACACTCAAACAAATGTCTGGCCTACTTGCAGTGAGATATAGTAAGCTCCCAATTATACTTCTATACAACTTAATATCTACCTTCACACCATACTTGTCATAGGTCAGTTTCTCTGTAGATGCCATTGGAGTTCGCATATTCTTAGAATCGTCCATCCCAAATCTTTTAACCAAGTTTAAAGTGTACTTGGTTTGATTTATGAAGATACCTTCCTTGTGCTGTTTGACTTGAAGCCCCAAAAAATATGTCAATTCGCCAACCATGCTCATTTCAAACTCACTCTTCATCATTTCTATAAAGATATCAACCAGCTTTTGAGATGTTGACCCAAAAAAAATATCATCTACATAGATTTGGGCAAGCTGAATATGTTTTTCATGTTTAAACACAAAGAGCGTTCGGTCTACTTCCCCTCGTCGATAGCCTTTCTGCAAAAGAAATTAGGTGAGACGCTCATACCAAGTCCCGGGGGATTGCTTAAGACCATATAGCGCTTTTTTTAGTCTGTAAACGTGATCAGGGAGATACGGATCTTCAAAACCCTTGGGTTGTTCCACATATACCTCTTCCTTGACAATGCCATTTAAAAATGCACTCTTCACATCCATCTGAAACAACTTGAACTTCATAATACAGGACATAGCAAGCAAAAACCGAACAGATTCTAACCTTGCGACCGGAGCAAAGGTTGCATCAAAATCAACACCTTCAACTTGAGTATATCCTTGAGCGACCAGTCTAGCCTTGTTTCTGGTGATATTACCATCTCCATCAGACTTGTTCTTGAAAATCCACTTAGTGCCAAAGACATTGACACCTGGAGGTCGTGGAACAAGATACCATACATCACTCCTTGTGAACTGCTCCAGTTCCTCTTGCATGGCAGAAATCCAATACTCATCATTCAATGCTTCCTTATGATTCATGGGTTCTATGGAGGAGAGAAAACATTGCAACACATGCATTCCAGCATTCATTTTGACGTAGTCTTTCTGTTCTGTTTGCCTCAGATTATACGTGTTGGGTGGAGGATTGACAGATGTAGCTAGATCAGATGTTGTAGCTTCAGATACTGTGTTACTTTCAGAAGCATCAGATGATGTTGTAACATCAGGCAGTGTTATAACATCCGACAGTGTTGTAACATCAGACAAAGATGAATCAATATCTGAACTGACTGGCTAATCAGGTTCATCCTCAAGTAGGATTCCGCTACTGATATCCTTCAGATCTTTAATGACCACATTGTTGGACTCCATCATGACATTTGTGCGATTATTGAAAACCCTGTATGCCCTGCTATTTGGAGAATAACCAAGAAAAATACCAACATCAGCCCGTTTATCAAACTTACCGAGAGGTTCACGATTATTGAGAATATAGCATGCACTCCCAAATACATGGAAGTAAGAAACGTTTGGCTCTCTTCCTTTCCAAAGTTCAAAGGCAGTTTTCTGAGTGAAAGGTCGGAGATAGACTCTGTTTATTGTATGACATGCAGTATGAACTGCCTCAGCCCACCATTTCTTAGGAGTATCATTCTCTGCCATCATAGCTCTTGACATGTTGATGATAGTCCTGTTCTTGCGTTCAACAATACCATTTTGCTGTGGTGTGATCGGGGCAGAAAACTCATGCTTGATTCCAAGTTTTGCACAGAAATCCATCGTAGTAGAGTTCGCAAACTCCCTTCCATGGTCACTCCTCACTCGAACCACTTGAAGACCGTCATGTGATCTTTCAGTATTAACTTGTGTAATGAGCTCAATAATTATGCTCACGGCATCAGATTTTTCTTTCAGAAATTTCACCCAAGTAAACCTGGAGAAATCATCTACACATACAAAGATATATTTCTTTCCCGAAATATTAGCTGGACTGATTGGCCCCATCAAATCCATATGCAGCAATTCAAGACCATGGGAAGTAGTAATTTCATGAAGTTTAGAATGTGGTGACCTAACCTGTTTACCTTCATGACATGGTGGACAGTTCAACTCCTTTGTATAAGAGAGTAATGGTACTCCTCTTATTGCTTCAAGCTTTGTTACCTTAACCAGTGTTTTCAGGTTTGCATGACCAAGCTTCTTGTGCCACAGAAGAGTATCGTCCACGCTTACTTTGAGACAACTTACTGACTCATCCAGAATATAGCAGTTATCTGATGATCTTGTGCCAATAAGAACACCCCGCTCATCCTTCCTGACTGTGCATACTTTATCATCAAATAAAACTGTTAGTTTGTTGTCACATAGATGACTAATGCTGAGCAAGTTTGCCTTTAGTCCATCCACCAGAAGTACGTCTTGAAATACTGGAAAGTTCTTGATTTGTAACTCCCCCTTCCCAGTTATTCTACATTTCTTCCCATCTCCAAATCTGACAGTTCCAGTCCATGGAACAATATTGCTCAACAACTCAGGAGTACCTGTCATATGTCTAGAACTACCACTATCGAAGTACCAGGAATCTCTGGCATATGAGCTATAACATGTATGAACAGCATAGCAGTGATTGGTTTTTGGAACCCATACCTTTTTAGAGTGCTGAGACTTTTCTGATTGTACCATGTTGTAACCTGCTCCGTTTGTTGGTCTTTGCATCAGATCTCGTAAAAGACGAAAGCAACGTCTTTTGTAATGTCCTGATCGCCGGCAGTAATTGCACCTTGCCTCCCACCATGGTTGAAACATATTTTGTTGCTGATGATAGATAGGTTTATAGCCTATACCAAACTTTGGAGCTTTGATAAAGTTGCTTGTAGCTTTAACAGGTTGCTCTTTTCTCACTTGTCCTGAATTAGGTTGAATCATTTTCCGGTTCATCTTCAAACTTGTCCGATCAGTCTTGTTGGTCACTTCCATTCCATCATATCCTAATCCATGTCGATCTCCAGCCAATTTTTCCATGCCAAGAATGTCATCCAGAGCTGCTGTTCCTTTGTTCAATTTGGTGATGGTTCCTTCAGCTACCTCAGCTCGAATGAGAGCTATCTTCAGTTCTTTCCTCATTGCCTCAATAGTGATCTGTTGTTGCTCAATTTCTTCATTCAGACTGTGATTGTCTTTCTGTAAGACTTTATTTTGTTTATGAAGTTTGTCGTATGATTCATGAACACCCTCAGAGTCTATGTTTAAACTTTCACTTTCTGAGACAATAGTAGCACCAAATGCAACATAGGTTCCTTCTTCACTTTCTTCATCACTTAGAACAGTGATTGCTCCAGATGCAACATGGTTGCTGACATGCTCTGATCATCAGAATCTTCTGCATCACTAAACGTAGCATCGTAGGCTTTCCCCTTTTTGTTAGCTGATCCACTTGGACACTGTGATTGAATATGCCCATATCCTTCGCATTCTCGACACTGAATTTTTCCAGCATGTTTAAACACTGGTTTGGATTCTGCTTGATCATTGTTTGTTCTTCTACTCATATTAGAACTTTGCTCCATTCCTTCGTATATTGGATTTTGAGATTTCCTCAGAACTTTTGCAAAACTTCTTGATATATGAGCAAGCTCATCCTCGTCCATTTCTTCATTGTTGTTTCTGATAGAGTGTTTAGACATAGAGTTATGTTTAGACACAGAGTTTTGTTCAGCTGCTTTTTGTGCAGCTGCAGTGGATGCCATATCACTCTGTTTTACTATAGCTAACTCCTTCATTTCAAAGGCTGACAGTGCTCCCATGACTTCATCAACAGTCATCTCAGATGTATCATGTAACTCCTCCATTGCAATAGTCTTTCCTTTGAACCTTGGTGGTAGAGACCTCAATATCTTCTGGACAATATCATCTTCAACAAACGATTTTCCCAACTGATAGGCTGTGTTGACAAGATCTCTGATTTTTGCATTATATTCAGTAATCATCTCAATATCATGCATAATCAAAGTATCAAATGCTATTTTTATTGTATGCATTTTTTGTCGTTTCATTTTTGCATCTCCTTCATAGCTAGCTTTTAGTTTTTCCCATGCATCCTTAGCAGTGCAGCAAGTTGAAATCAACCGAAACGCTTCTTGATCAACACACGAGTTGATGCAGTTGAGTGTTTTGCTGTTTAGTCGCTCATCCTTCCTCTCTTGAGTTAACAACTCTTCTCTGTTTTTCAGAACACCTTCGGCTGCCCCTGCTGTGGGTGGATGTCTGGCTGGTGACCACTCATTCTCAACCCAATACCATGCTTCTTCATCTAGAGCATCAATGTAATGCCTCATCCTTGCCTTCCAATAACCGTAGTTATTTTTATCCAGTATGGGTGCGCGTGTGTATAGTGAACCATCCTTCTCTTGGTTCGCCATGATCGATAGGGATCTCCACTGGCCTTATAAAAGGCACAACTCAGTGGACAAGCTATGATACCAAATGAAATTTACTATCGATCAGTTTCAAAAGTTCTTAACTAATCTTTCTATTCTAGCATGTATGTTTAAACATAAGACAGAGTTTAAACACTGAAAGAAAGAACACACAAATTGTTTACGCAGCTCAGTGATAAACACCTACGTCTGCGGGGCCTTGCCCAGTCTGAAAATCATCCACTAAAATAACCAAGATCAGTTACAATGTTCTCCAAACAATTAACTATCTAGGACTTATCTTAATCGTGTGGATTCGTGAGATCCCCTCACTGCCGGTCAGCAACTCCTCGTTGCTGTCTTGACCACTTCCCCTGAAGTATTAAGGCTTGTTGATTCCAGACTGCTGGCGATGGCAAAGGCCTATTGAACTCCCTTCAATAAGCTGCTCCAACTCTAAAGCTATTCTGATCTGCAGAATACTTTCTTGTAAGATGGATAATTGTTGTCGCAGCTTTTCTGTATATTTATAGTCCAAGGCTGTGCTTCCGTGTTGATCTTCTCGGTCCTTCAATCACGGCAATGCTGATCTTCTCGTCCAGCTTGTCACAGCTCCATTTAGTCTTCTAGCTATATTCTACCTCTATAGCTAAAGGATAAGAAATATCTTCTTTCCTTATTTAAAACTAATCCTTTCTAAGATACAACTCTATTACACATTCTCAAGCTAATCCAATCAGCACAAAATCAATCTTCACTTATCATCTTGATTTCTCGAATATCATCTTTGATCTCATAAGAGTTGTACTTTACCTTCAATACTCTTGCTTAGTTTCTGATTCCGGTTTATGCTGAGTTTAAACATCAGTATGTTTAAACATGATAACTTCTACAAAATAGCCAATTATATTATGCTGAATCTTCTGGACTCTTCAATGATTTATTTTTCTCTCAAAAGCTTCTTCTCCGTTGGCTTTTGCAAACAGATATAACTTTTTATGGTTGGACTTGAACTAATGACTGAAGGAGAAAAGAGAACCAGTAGTCACACAATCTGATGAGCCAAATGTTCTCTTTCACACTAATTATATTAACTTAGGTTTAGTTATAGTCTTTCAGCATGTAAAACACCAACCTAAGAAGAGGTCATAAATTTTATGGAAACAGAAATTTAGTCTCTCATCTTCTTCCCAGCATTTTGAAAATACAGTTCCAATTGAAAACAGATGCAAAGAAAGAGGGAATACTGAGAAATCGAAATGGATGAATTGTGTGTTTATTAATCACATGCGAATACAATATATATACACGCCCTAGGCTACTGTGCATGCTAAGGTTAACTTGCTAACTAAGAAAGCCAAGTTACCAAAACTCTACAGTAATCACAATATTGCCAAATATCTCCGTAATACTCCTCCTCAAGATGGAGCATGAGGATCCCGTATGCCCAACTTGCCAATCAATTCTTGAAAAGTCTGACGTTCAAGAGCCTTTATAAACAAATCATCTGGTTGATCGGAAGTACGAATATGGTGAGTGGCGATAACACCAGATTGGACAAGATCACGAACAAAATGACAATCAATATCAATATGCTTTGTCCGTTCATGAAACACAGGGTTGGCAGCGTATGAAGAGCAGCCTAACTGTCACAAAATAAGTGCATGGGAGAAGAATGGAGTACTCCCAAATCCTTCAAAAGATACTTAAGCCAAAGCAACTCCGAACAGGCAACAACCATAGCGCGATATTCCGCTTCAACAGAGGAACGAGAAACAGTCGGTTATATCTTCGTTTTCCAAGAAACCGGCGAGTCACCAAGCATCACAAAATAACCAGTCAATGAACGTCGGGTTATTGGACAAGCAGCCCAATCTGAATCACAAAAGACAGTTAAGTGGAGGGAACTGCTAGAAGAAAGAAATAAACCTTGACCTGGATGACTCTTAAGATACTGCAAAATGCGTTGAGCCGCCTGCCAATGGGAAGCTTGCGGTTTGTCCATAAACCGTGCCAATGATGGACTGAGTAACTGAGTTCCGGTCGAGTAATTGTAAGATAAATGAGTTTTCCCACGAGACGTCGATACTGCATAAGATCATCATGCATCGGTCCCTTGTCAAGAGCCAAAGTGTGATTCTGTTCCATCGGAAAATCTGTCGGTTTGGCACCCAACAAACATGTCTCTGCCAAAATATCCAAAGCATACTTCCGTTGGGACAAAAACAACATACCATATGGGCGACGAGCAATCTCAATGCCTAGAAAATACTTCAAGACACCAAGATCCTTCACAAAAAAACAAGTACTGAGATACTTCTTGAACTGAGACAAAATATCCCTATTAGAGCCAGCAATCAGAAGATCGTCAACATACACAAGAACATGAAGAGAAACACCATCACGCTGATAGGAGAACAGTGAATAATCGGCACGGCTCTGAATGAAACCAAAACGGTGCAGAGCCTCAGCAAGCTTAGCAAACCAATTTCAAGGGGCCTGACGAAGACCTGTGCCTTTTCAGCTCACTTCTAACAATGACTAGATTGCATATAACCTGTGCCTTTTCTTCTCTTGACTTGGCATGTTGCATTACTCCAATCAGGATGCTGCTTTCTCAATTGGTTTAAGATCAATCAATTTAATAATTGATAGTTAATACCTGAGATGAACAAGTATCAGTAACATACTACTAAATCCTATTTCAAAGGAGGGGCTCAGGTTCTGAAGTGAAGCATCCAAACGATTAAATAAAAATTAAAGGCTCTGCTGCTTTAATTTACAACCAGGGAAAGTGTTAAAGGAAGAACTAATACCCTATTAGCCAAAATGATATCAGTCATTCATGAAAGTGAAAATAATCAGAAACATATCACAATTTAAAAAGTAATGAATTAAAAAGGTCTACACTCTACAAAATGCTATACTAGATTGATAAGGCAACTCAAGATGCAACTCATTTATCATCATACTGGGGTTTGCACCAGCTTTCAGCAAGATCCTAATAATCTCCTCATCACATTTAGTGGAAGCAAATACAAGAGGTGTTAACAGGAAAGAGGCTTGATGGATTAGCTCTTGCCTGCATCAGATGACGAGTTCACATATTCACCAGCAAAAACAAGGTACCAGGAGGTAGCATATAGTGCATATTTCTGCTGTCTTAGAGAAGGCAAAATACTCAGTATTATGCAAGTTCTTTAAAACCCGCTGTCTTGTTGGGTTCAAGGGTCAGCTATTATTTACAACCATCAATATTAAAGAAGGAGCCAAAATGCATGAATGGTCACTGAGCTTATGTCTAAGAAAGCTTCAGAGCTCACTTCAGTACCTTTGACATCAATGTATCACACTTCATAACTATGCAACATTGATCAGCTGTACCTGAAACAGCAGGCATGTGAAAAAAACACTAGTTTACCATCTCTGTTGTCAGGGTATTGTTTTCCATCTTCTCCACAATCCTCCTGAGATCCGACAATTATGGTGTGCGAAACTCCTGGAAAGACACAACACAGGCAGCCAGGCTATAATACGAAAGGATCGACAACGAGAATAAAAACTGAGGTTTCAATTTGTAACGACTATTCAAAAGCTTCCTTCGAATATATGTTCATCAAAGGTTATACACACTAAACATTTTAAGAACAGATAATATGTTACTGATAAAAGAACGCATACACTGTAAACTGTATCTGATTGCTTGATTGGAATAAGGCAGTACATGGCCTATATATAGTACATACAAGGGCCTAAAACTAATTAACATAAGCTACCTAAACCCTACGCACATAAGTGCAATATACAAAGTACATACATAATTAATAAATTAGTCCTCAAGTTCTTCTTCGATTGTCACACCCCCCTTCAAGTGAAGCGTCGGATTGATCGAGACGCGAAGTTTGGACTGAAAGAAGTCAAACAGCGCACGATTGAGCCCCTTGGTGAAGATGTCCGCAACCTGTAAGGAGGTCGGAACATGACCGACTTGAAACTTGCCAGCACTTACAAGTTCCCTCACAAAGTGGTAGTCGATGTCGATGTGCTTAGCTCTCTTGTGAGCAACTGGGTTCTCAACAAGAAATATAGCACTGTTATTGTCACAAAGGAGCACCGGAGATCCCTGAAGTGGAAAGCGCAGATCCCGAAAAATGTGTAACAGCCAAACTACCTCCAAAGCAGTATTCGCAAGAGCTCTGTACTCCGATTCAGAGCTTGAGCAAGAGACTGTAGGTTGTTTCTTCGCACTCGATGAGACCAAGTTACCACCAAGGAAAACGGCATACCCATAAGTAGAGCGACGTGTCTCCAAGCAGCGCACCCAGTCAGCATCAGAATATGCAAGTACCTCCGAAACACCATCAGCAGTAAAGGTCAATCCACAATGTTGCGTGCCATGAACATATCTGAGTATTCGAGTAACTGCAGCAAAATGATCATCCCGTGGATCCTGAAAGTATTGACTCACAGAGTTGACAGCGAAGGACAGGTCAGGACGAGTGATGGTGAGGTACTGAAGAGCACCAACAAGAGACCGATACAACTTCGGATTATGAAACGGTCCACTGGTGCTGCTGCGTAACTGAGACAACGGGAGAAACGGTGTGGAGCCGGTGTAGCATCCAACATTCCAGCTCTCTGAAGAATATCCCCAGCATACTTGGCTTGACCCAAGAACAACCCTGTAGAGGTGGGTGTAACCTCCAAGCCAAGAAAATAACTGAGGTGTCCGAGATCCTTGACAGAAAACTCCCGATCAGCACGAGCTATGAAATTTCGAATAGCAACCCTATCGTTCCCGGTAAGAATGATATCATCAACATATATTAGAAGGTATAGGATGACTGAGCCACGGGTGAACACGAACAGAGAAGGGTCAGACAAACTTCCAACAAAACCAAGGCCTTTAACAAAGGCACTGAAGCGATCAAACCATGCCCTAGGAGCTTGCTTAAGACCATAGATGGCTTTCCTCAGAAGACAGACATGATCAGGATGTGCAGGATCCTGATATCTAGCTGGTTGCGCCATGTGAACTGGACTGTCAAGAACGCCATTCAGAAATGCATTCTTGACATCTAGCTGATGAAGTGGCCACTTCTTCATAGTGGCAATGGCAATCACCATTCGAACAGTAGCAGCCTTGATAACTGGACTGAAGGTATGATCGAAATCAAAACCAGGAACTTGTGAGAAGCCCTGGGCCACCAGACGTGCTTTATATCTCTCAATAGAGCCATCCAGTTTGTACTTCAATCGATAGACCCACTTGGAACCAACCACATTAACATGTGGAGGACAAGGAACCAACTGCCATGTTTGTTGCCGCTGGAGTGCATCAATCTCCTCATCCATAGCAGTAACCCATCGTGAGTCCTTCACCGCAGCCTTGAAGTTTCTCGGTTCCTTCTGTACCAACAACTCAGCAACCAATCCTGTAGCCACAAAATCAGGTCCAAGGCTGCAAGCTACTCTTGTTCCATCCTGATGACGAGTGACCATCGGGTGAGCACGAGGAGCAGGTGGGGCTGTCGGAGCCTGTTGAGTTATGGAAACAGGAGGAGTCAAAGAACCACTTCCAGATGAGGCTGAATCACTGGGTGAATCGAATGAACTCGAGGATGCTGGAGAAGGTACTGGAGTAGCCAGATTAGGTTCATCAGCAATCACTGCTGGTGCAGTCGAAGAAGACTCATGGCACACCGTACAGGGCTGCTGCGGTGGAATGATCTCAACAGAGGCAGTCTCTAAATCGGGATCAGTGGGGTCAACAAAGGAGGAAACATCCAAGGAAGAGAACAGAGCCTCTATGGATGCTTTTGAGAACGGAAAGTGGCCCTCATCAAAGCGAGCATGGCGAGTCATATAAATGTGGCCAGAAGCAGGATCCAAGCACTTAAATCCTTTGTAGTGCTCACTGTAGCCCAAAAAAACACAGGGCAGACTGCGAGGGGCTAATTTATACTCAGATGTGGGCCGAACATAGGGAAAAACGCGGCACCCGAATGGATGAAAGTTCGAGTAGTCCGGTGAACGCCCAAAAAGTACTTCAAAGGGAGACTTGTTACCAATCACCGGAGTTGGCAGTCGATTGATGGTGAAGACAGCAGCACTGGATGCGTCATCCCAGTGAGATAGCGGCAGGTGTGAATGAAACAGCATGGAGAGGCCCATCTCCGTGATGTGTCTGTGCTTCCGTTCTGCTCTACCATTTTGCTCAGGTGTATAGGGACATGAGACTTGATGGTGAATGCCGCGAGTTCCAAAGTGAGACTGTAACCTGTTATTGATGAATTCAGTCCCTCCATCACTCTGGAAAACCTTGATGCGAGATGAGAATTGGTTCTCTACGAAGGCTTCAAACTGGAAGTAGACATCGACAAAGTCCGACTTACGACGTAGAGGATAGAACCATGAAAACCGCGAATAATCATCCACAAACAACGCATAATAACAAAAACCGTTTCCAGAAACAACCGGAGATGGCCCCCACAAATCACAATGAATCAAATCCAAAACATTATTAGCACGTCTGGGGTTCTCAATAAAAGAAAGTTTATGGCCTTTAGCCATTGCACACGGTTCACAAATACCAGGTTTCGGAAGTACATAAGTAAGGGATAAAAACCCATGTTTGTTCAACAAAGAAATAATACTAGAGGACACATGTCCTAACCGAGCATGCCACACTTCAAAAGATTCTATATTATTATTCTTCTTCACCACTGAAAGGAGTGCTGCCTCACCACGGTCCAACACGTACAACCCATGCTCACCGTGCCCCTGCCCCAAGATTGCCCTGCTGAGCTTGTGCTAAATAATAAAAGACTTGTCATCAAAAGAAATAATAGCACAGAGCTCCTTGGTAAGCTTACTTATTGAAAAAATGTTATTAGTAATAGTAGGCACAACCAAGACATCAGATATATGTATAGACGGGATAAGTCTAACATCACCAACATCAGTAATAGGAAGAGAAGCACCATTACCAATAGAAACAAAAGTATTACCATTGTATGGAGCAACAACAGTCAAGGTCGAAGTAGATGCACTCATATGGTTGGTAGCTCATGAATCAATATACCAGTCTGAAACTGTAGGAGCAGGAGAGGGCTGAGCCTGAGGAGCCTGGTAGGGAACATACTGAGGTGCATACATAAGTGGCTGAGGAGCCACAACAGCAGGAACAACCGGAGCAGCATAGGTCTGAGCAACAAGAGTCTGAGGAGCCGATGAAGGCTGTGCTGGGTGAGGAACATAAGTCTGATACTGCTGCTGGCCATAGGGTTGTGGTGGTGGAGTCACATAGCTCGGCGTAGAAGAAGGACAGAACTTAGAGATATGCCCGAAGCCTCCACACGTGTAACACTGAATAGGAGAACCCAAGACACCAAATCTGGACCCACCAGGACCTCCAGGAGCTAACCAGGGATGACGACCACCATGGCGGCCGCCAAACCTGCCGCCGCCGGCCGCGTGTGGGCCCCACGCGCCGCCGCCATGCGCGGCCTATCCAGGCCCGTGAGCCCACGTGCCGCCCTCTGCTGGCTGGGCGGCCGGGCCAGACTGGTTGGTGGCCGCCACAAAGGCCACAGATGTCAGAGCTAGTACCTGCACATTCGTCTGCTCCAAATTGGCCAAAAATGCCTCATAACCCTTCGCTGGATCAACAACAGTAATATATGGAGGCAGGGGATCACGAACAGCAATATGGGCACTAAAATTCTTATAATCATGGCCAAGAGCAGTAAGAAACCACATAAGTTTATCACGGTTCTTAGCAGGTTGACCCATAATACTTAACTGATCAAAGACAGATGAAGATCATGAATCATACCATTTTTGAGGAGGAGGCTAGCCTGCTGACGGAGGCTAAAAACAGCAATCGAGGTGCTGTGTTGGTAGGCACTGGCAAACGTATCCCACATCTCCTGAGCAGTAGCACACTGCGAGATCTCATTCTTCGCTTCAGCAGTACATGAGGAGAGAAACACACTACACAGCCTCTGGTCATCCACGAACCAGGAGTTGTAGGCAGCCAAGGCGGTGTCGTAGGCGTCCTGTTCCTTCTGGAGAGCGACAGAGTCCGGTGGTGAGGAGGAGGAGGAGGCGGCCGTCGGCTGCACGGGAGCGAGGGGACGAGGGGAGGAGCCATCCAGGTGACCAAACAAGCCTTGGGGCTTGAACACATATTCAACCTGCTCTTCCATTGCAGGTACGTCGAAGCTTCAAGCTTGGTGTTGAGTAGGTGGATCATCGTATTAATCGAGAGCACATCATCCTTGCGAGCAGCCATCGTCGAGTGAAGAACAAAAAAAGGGCAGAGAAAATAATTTTTTAGTTGAAAAAGGAGGGAGACGGCTATGAAGAATCCTGTGCGTGCGTGAGAGATGAAGGGGGAAGGCCGCGGCGGCCGCAGAAAGATAAGAGGGAGAGGTTTTAAGAACCCTAGGGTTTTTGGTAAGAGGATCGTCAGGCGACTGATACCATGTAAATTGTATCTGATTGCTTGATTAGAATAAGGCAGTACATGGCCTATATATAGTACATACAAGGGTCTAAAGCTAATTAACATAAACTATCTAAAACCTAGGCACATAAGTGCAATATACAAAGTACATACATAATTAATAAATTAGTCCTCCAATTCTTCTTCTATTAGTCCTCCAGCGAGATCAATGTAATATACAAACCGGAGGAGAAGAACTGAAGAAGGAAGTGTGATCTAGAACAACGGGAAGAAGAAATGGAGAATCAGGGCTTTGGAAGCAGAAGCTCATGTCATGCTTGGGTCTTTCACTCAAGGGCAGTCTGGGAATTTCCAGCTGAAGGACCGGTTACTGAACTAATAGTGTAAGGCGGAGTTACGGTGGCTGCTATATTACGAACTAGCTTAGTAGAAATTAGGCCCTGTCAAGTTCAGCTTATTTTCAGCTTAACTGCGCTGAATTGCGCGGAAGTTAGCTGAACTTAACTTAAGTAAGCTGCCAATAGCTGAAGCACGCTGCCGATAGCTGAAACACACTGCCCATAGCTGAAGCCAGCTGTAGTTAGCTGAAATTAGCTGAAGCAAGTGGCTGTTAGCTGAAGCGTGCTTCAATTAGCTGAAACACACTGCCGTTCGCTGAAATAAGTTAAAAGTTTTTATTTTTAAACTTTATAACTTTTAGCCCATTAAAAAAAGTTTAATTTCCACCTTTTTAGATGCCCTAAATATTTTGTAAAATTTTTTTAATCTTCCTCTTCCACTTTTTAAATCTCCAAATTTATCTATTTTCCCTTTAATAAGATTCATCCAAATCATCATAAGATCCCATGTATCCGGCACCCAATATAATTTATTCTCTTTTAACAGCTCTTTTTAATTTATTTTATTTTTCCTCTTCCAAATACACAATGTCGTTTGTATTGTTCAATTTATGTAGGAGAATATTATTTGGTTGATTCTGGGTACCCAAACAATCTTGGGTACATGGCTCCATTTTCTGATACAAGAGCAAGAATACATGTACCAGAGTATAGACATGCACCACCTAGAGGTAAGATGGAGCATTTTAACAAACGACGGTCTTCATTGAGATTAAAAATCGATCGAAGGCGCATTTAGACAGTTAAAAAGTACTTGGACAGTACTAAAAAGAATGCCTCAAATTGAAAATTGTCATCAAATGTCAATTATTATTGTATGTTTCACGTTTCATAATTTCATTTGAATGCAAGAGATTGACATTCCTATTTTAGATCACGAGCCTACACAGAGAACTAGTGATTTCACTCTATGTTTGATGAATATCGAAAAAGGGTTATGACACAAATACGTTAAGATATAGCTGAATATATTTGGAATTTGGTAGATTGGTGATACTAGTGAAATTGAACCATCAGATGATAGCGATTAGTATTGGATGCAACCGATATGCATTTTGGGAATAGTTGCTCAAATGGTTACTTTCGAGTTTAAATTAATTTGATATATTGTCGATTACTAAACTAAACACATAAAAAATTAAATTTATTTGATAAATCAAAACAAAAATATATCATTGACATTTGATAAAAATTAACTTTATTTCAAAAATATTATTGAAAAATAATAATTTAAAACCAGGTGAAGCACGCTGAAGTTTGCTGAAGCAAGCTGGAGGTAGCTGAAGCACGCTGCAAGTAGCTGAAACATGCTGTAGTTCGCTGAAACTAGCTGCAGGTAGTTGAAATTAGATGAATTTAGCTTAACTTAACTGCAAGGTGCAAAAAATAAGCTGAACTTGACAGGGCCTTAGTTATCGGATTTTAAGATGAATCTTGATCAAACTCATATTCTCTCATCCCTTATGTAACTTCTTTCTCATCTAAACTCTGAGTTTCGGCTCCCAATTTTTTATACTTGATTTTACCATTTCGTTCATTCAATCAAATCAGTTCCTGACATTTGGTATCATAGTCGCGGTCCTCCGACCATGGCGTGGCAATAAGATACCAGAGTGTGGCGCTGATGCTAGGGTGTCCAAGCTCAAGGCATTGCAGGAACAAGCTGATGCAAAATATTCAGAGATAGCCAAGAAACTGAGGGAATTGAATTGCAATCTTACAGATCGGTTGGTTCCAATGTCCAACAAAATCTGGATTCAAAGGCAGGAGCTAAGACTCGAGCAGGATAGTCAATTCGAGAGATGGAAGTTGTTATCAGATGCGAAGTTTGAGGCGATGCTTGATTCGTTGGGGGCAAGGATTAACGCGGTACTTGATGCGTGGGTGGGGAGTCAGTCGGAAAGTTCACAACCAGAAAGCTCTGTTAGTTTATCGCCGTCTTCAACGATTATTCAGCCGAAAGAGGTCACTAATGATTCAGTCGGAGTTGTGAGGCAGATTCGGCCTGAGTGTTTTCAGCGAGTAACTGCCATGGAGCACTATGAACCTCAGTTTTCAATCTAGCATTTGTCGTCTTCACTTTTCGGTAGAATTCAGGCACAAACTCTAGACGACATTTCTGAGGTAAATCCTCTCACCAATTCTTGTGATATTGAGAATTCGGATGAGTGTGCCATTAAGATGGATTTGGATTGTAAACCTGATTCCATAGCTTTGAAGGGAGAAATTCCAAGGTGTGAACTCTTGAATGTTAACTGCTCTCTGACTGAAAGTGTAGAAATGAAGAATAAACCTGGTGATAAAACAATTATTATATATGATGGAAAAGATGTTAAGTATTTTGTTACTGCTGAAATTGAGACGAAAGTTGCTAGGAATAGTCAACTGTTTGAGTATGGGGATATAGCAGAATGTAGAAGTGTGTTTTGTGATAATATTGAGCTCGTTGAAGTAAGTGATGATAGTATTGAAAGAATGGAGTATTCTGCGTGCTATGACCCTGGAATACATGAGCTGTTTTGCAACAATTCTTTTTCTTTTAATGAGTGGGACGTGATGGTTTCAAATCCAGTAAATTTGGCACGCCCAGTGGGACAACCACATCTATTGACGATGTCGCCGAACTTTGTGTCTGACCTGATCTTGCTCACCTGTTCAACAAGTTTCTCACACCATGTCTGAAGCAGAGCAATCCAGGCAAAGTGCCCGTGTGCAAGGGCGAAATCCGGAGGAGAACCCAGAAGCTGAGCAGCCCCCTCAAGGATGCGGACGAGATCGACCCAGAGGATCTCGAGCACGCTATACCTCGGAGCCACCACCAAGCTCTACCGTGGGGGCCGGAAACTTCAGCATTCCGAACTCCTCTGGTTCAAATCCTGATGCATCCAGAGAACCACTTTCTGGAACATACTCTGTTGGAAACTTCAGCTTCCAAACTCCTCTGGTCCAAATCCGGCTGTATCTAGAGTACCACCTTCTGGATCGAACCCTGCCGAACCTGAAGTACCAAACTCAGGTCAGAGGATCTCGATCCAGACTGACATGAACTACAACGGATCTGATTCGATCTTTTCCGTAGAAGAACAAGCACAAAGGAATCGAAAAATTCTCACAGAGAGACACAGGAGGAGGAAAGACAAAGACGTCTCAGGGAAATATTAAACCAAACTGAACGACATACCCCGCCAAGGTCTGAGCCGCCCTATGTCAACCTTGTCTCGGACATCCCTCCGAGAACGATCCCTGACGATGTCCGAACACTGTTGAGAGACCTACATTCCCAATATCCTGACTTCGTGGCATCTCTGATAAACGCAAGTCAACCACTTTGTACCCCGATAGATGAGGCCCCAAATCAAGTCTCTATTCCAGAAGACCGGATAGCACCACCCTCTGGATCAAACCCTGTTGGATCTGAAGTACCGAACTCCGGCCCAAGGATAATTATCCAAACTGATACGAATCACAGTGATCGCGTCAACAATCCGGAAGACCTTCACCAAGAGGATGAATTGGGATACAGCGGATCCAACTCGATCTTATCTGTAAAAGAAAGAGCACAAAGGGATCTACGAATCCTCGAAAGGCAGCAGGAAGGAGAGTCTGTGATAGAACACTATTACAGATATATGGATCTCGCCACGAGATGCTATGATCAAGATGAAATCCTCTTGATAACCATGTATCGAATAAGTATAGGTGACGACACTCTGAGAATGAAGTTGGCAACGAAGAATCCTACCGCTATTCAACATCTCCAAGCCATCATGGAGAAATATGCTAGCAATGCGAATGCAATAATAGGCGAAAGACCTCAAGACCTCGACAATAAGGGAAAGGAACCCAAGATGAAGATGTCGAAGGTCGAGAAAACTGAGGGCACTCCCAAACCAACCTTCGAGTCCTACACTCCTCTAGCTAGATCTCGGGCTGAGATCTTGTCCATTCACAGGCACCTTTGAAAGGACCCACCCGCCATGAAGGATTCAACCGAACGTCAAAGGTCCCCGAAATTCTGCCAATATCACCGAGATCGGGGGCATGACACTGAGGAGTGCTACAAGCTCAAGAATGAGATCGATAAATTGATCCGACAAGGAATCGTGCAATAGATTGCACCTTCAATAGCTGGAGACAGTCAAGGCACCCAGAAGAGATATGGGGGAAAGCCCTGCAGAAGAAGAAGGATGGATCCCGAAACAACAACAACAACAACAATAACCAAGGCGGTGGGGGAAACAGTCCTCAAGACCCTCCACCACCGCCGCCAAATGGAGCTAACCGAGTTATCAATGGCATCAACGGCTACACATGAGAAGTAATTTCCCTTACTAAGATGAAAGATAGTGTGCGGGCCATACCCCGCACCGAACCAGTCAACAAGAGGCTCCGTCCCGAGGAAACCATCACCTTCTCGGATGCGGATGCCGTGCCAAACCAGATGCCCCATTCTGACCCACTTATCATCTCTGCAACAATACAGGATTCTCTGGTAAAGAGAGTCTTCGTTGATGACGGGAGTGGAGTAGAAATGATGTTCCAAGACTACTTCCAAAAGTTAGGATTTACCAAGGACGACCTCAAGCCTGCAGGCCCAATCTCGGGGTTCACCAGAAATCCAGTCATACCCCTTGGAGAAATCACACTCCCATTCACAGTGGCAGAAGGAGCGAAATGCTTAACCCTTTACTGCACATTTGTGGTGGTCGACACCATTACACCCTTTAACATTATTCTTGGCAGACCTTGGGTGTGCCAAGCTAAAGTTGTATGGTCTCTTTAACCATCTGATGCTAAAATTCCCAACACCACAAGGAGTAGCTTCCATCAAAGGAGATCAAGGAGTGGCGCGTTCTTGTATGATCACGGCTATCCGTGACGCCAGAAAAGTGAGCAACATCTCGACTATCAACACTACCCTAGGGGATATGGTCCCCGATCCTGATCTCGAATAACCCCTGGTGTTTCACTTCGAGGAAGAGGCCTACAACGAGATGACGGCACTATGGCACAAAAGACGCCACCAAACCTTTCAAGTGGGAGAACTGGTAATGCCAGTTGCCTCGTGGTGCACTAACAAGCTAGAAGGAGCGCTGGAGCCGAGGACTAAAGGACCATACAAAGTCTCCACAGCACAATCTGGTGGATTCTACCTCTTGAAAACACTCGAAGGAGAGCACTTGGATCCTGTCATCTTGGCGCCCTTCCTACGCAGGTATCTCAAAGCTAAAACCAAGTAGACCTTCTCCAGATAAGGAGAAACTACTTCAATAAGGCCTACGGGCCAAGCTTCATTTCTTTTCATCTTTTAAATTTTTCATACCCGAGCTGCCAAACTCGGAGTTGTCTTTTATAATTTTGCCGAACTCCCAAGTTCGAAGAATACAATTCCTTTTCAATATATACCTTCTATTTTATTTTGAAGCAGTCAATATCCTCTAATACAAAGAGACACTATGCCTTATAAAGCATAAGTACAGACTGCTGCCTAAGATTTATACGCTTATAAGCGTGTGATTGATGCTTATCTAATATGGGCTGTTTGGACTACGTGTCCGAACTACAATCACCTTAGGCCAAAATAAAATAATATACTTATAAAAAGTATATGGTCAAAGACTAACATGATACGAGTCACACAAACTCACAAAGTTTGGAGCTCGACTCTCAAAATGGTACACCTACTAAGGTATATGCCACTATTTATTCGGGCTATTCATAAGCCTGAGAATCAATCTTCTCAAGGATTGCAATCTAAAGACCTTTATAAAGGCAAAATCAAAAAGTGTTATTACACTAAAAACTTCTTACACCTCGTTAAGATCTTTGAAAATAGGGATACGTCCCCGACCGCGAGAAGAAGTAGAGACACGACCTCGACTATTATGAAGGTCACGACCTCAATTACTTTTTCTTCCACCCTCATTAATTGAGAAGGTGTAGCAGATCCTTCCCTATTTCCTATAATTGCAGGTCGAGAAGGAGAGCCTGATAAGCTACGAGCCCCAAGAGTAGGTGGTGCCCCTCGTCATCTTCTAAATGAAGTTCCTTCTAAAGGGTTCACCATCCCCCGAGATGTACCACCTCGGACACAAGGCCTCACAAATGGACCTGAATTCGGGATTGAAGAGGGCCCATTTATCTCTCTCCTTGAAGATACCGAAGGCGTGACAAACACACCTTGAGCTTCCAGTTCCTCTATTTGGAATCTGCAAGCATTCAACTCGGCCTGACATATCCTCAAATCATCTATGACAGTGACAATCTTATGATTCACGTTGATGTTTTCATTTTGAAGGGTGGAAATACGAAGATCTTTCTCATGACCTTCACCCTTAATCTTTGTCAAGTCACTCCTGGCTTTTCTCCATTCACGGTCATAGTCCTTATTGACGGCCAAGACTTTACTGTGTTCTTCTTCTAGACTCTTATACCTTGTCTGAAGATCACTCAACTGCTCGTTCAGTTCAGCTCTCCGCTCCAAATCTATCTTGAGCCCACCACGAAGAATATCACACTCTTCCTGCACGAGGCTAAAACGGCCCTTGGAATTAGCTAAATCTTCCTCCAGATCCTTGCTCTTCTGAAGGACAGCTTCATACTTAACCTGCAATTCAGCACAGGCGGCAATGCAACACTGGAGATAAGGAAGATGAAAGACTGATTAATTTCATAAAAAAGAAGGCATGATATTCAGAATACATTAGCACCAAAGTTTGGAAGCAAGAAGAAAATCCTAAATAAGAGTGAATGCTCTAAGGAATTACAGTTCTTAGCTCTTCATTGGGGTTTTTATCGTCCTTAGTTGAAGCCTCTGCAACCGACTTCTCCACCAGAAATGACAGCTCAGGATATAAACTGCACAGCTTCTCTTGAAACTCTTCCAAGGTCAAAGCCTTATCCTGGGATTCCAGAGTAGTTAATAAACTAGTCTCGAACCCCCCGATCCGGCGAAACTTCGCCCTGAACTCCTCCAATTTTTCTGGCACCTCTGGCCAAGTATAAGCAGGAGCCAACAATCCTTGACCTTCCTCACTAAGAACTTCTTGAAGATAGACCCACATTTTTGAAAGCTCTGATTTATGATATAACGCACCATACTCTTGGCGATGGGCCTCCATTTCGAGGCAGTTCATGCAGAAGTCCATTATCAACCGAACCAGCTGCCTCTGGCAATCGGGATTAGTATATCGGTTCTTCTCTGCCTCCACTACGGCCATCTTCCTCTTCAGTTCTTGAAAGGAGTTACTCATTGACCTTTTCTCCTTCTTCAAGGACATAACTTCCGCTTCAAAGGCCTCTCTCTTTGCCTTCTCTTGGGCCATCTCATCTTGGAGACGCTTCATCATTTCAGAAGGCCCGCTAGTTTTTCTAGCCATCTGCTCCTTCAACTGCTCCAATTCAGCCTCGCGCTCTTGACAACGACAGTACAACTCTTTAACAGAACCATACAAGTGTTTCATATGATTCAGAGACTGTGGAGAAGAGCAGGACAGTTAGACAATGACATATATTATCAAGCTATGAGCTAAGTTAAGCATACCTGGTTAATTTCAGGACACTCTGGAGTAATCTCGGTCCTGGATTCTGGAGGAGGAGGCATAATGTATTTCTCGAACCCCCCAACGGTTCGAGCTCAATCCTAGCTCTTTTGGGAGACTTGGTGGAAGCGCCTTTGGAATTACTTGAGGCTTCAACATCCCTGTTCTTATCGTGATGATCTTTCTGCTTCCTTGACTTGACAATCTGAGCCAACATATCCAAGGCATTCTCGGACTTGGAGACACCCACTACACATACAAGAAATGGAGTTAGCTTCAAGATATGTGATATAATATGAAAGAAAATGTCACACATAACATAGAAGAAATACCCTCAGGCAGTGTGTCAGAGACTACTACAGAAGTTAAAGATTCTTCATTCTCAATCTTACTAGACATGGTGAGTAAAGATACAGAAGTCTGAGATATCTCCCTTCTCGGACACCTTACTAGGGCTGTACTCTTATCCTCCTCTTCATCTGATGGATCTCGGGCAACATGTACGAAAGGACACTCTGTCACATGTCGACCCTCAACTTCTACTTGAGTATTCCTAGGTCCTTGGACCAATCTTTTAAACCGACGACGGGCATCGGACATAAATCCAGAAATTTTCCTATCCACATCCCTCTCGAACATCTCTTCCTGAGCAGTCCTCTCTTCTATTACTCTAGAAGCACGAAGCGCCCTAGCTGAACCAATGAGATCTTGCTCCATAGAAAGAATGGCTTCATACCATTCAATTTCAACACCTTTTGGAGAATCGAAGCATGCCAACTTCAAATAGCTGCCATTTTGAAGAGTTTGGTCAGGCATTTGATATAGCCATTGATATGTCTCAACAGGCCACTGCCATCTCATTTGGGGATCTCCTGACACAAACTTACCCTTCCTAAGTTTGATCATCTGCCTTATTAATTCCTCAGCTATATCAATCAACCTGTCCGAGGTCATAACATCTTCCCAGTCTTCATTTTGGAGATCATCATTCCATGGGGGTACTTCATACTTGGTTTGGTCAAAGGTTAGTTTCACCTTATCCCATCCCACATTCTGTCGAGGAAGAACAAAGGCCCTACCCATGGATTTATCTCGGACAGTTAAAGTTACAAGCTGTTTAACAATAGACACCTTATATAGGGTCCGCAACAGAGCAAGCCTGGGCTAATAACCCTTACGAGTACACCAGGTTATCAGTGCCATTATGATTATTATTGCATCAACATGTAGTTGCCCTGGATGCACCTTATACCACTAAAGAAATCTACTCAACAATGGGGGAAACGAAAATGCTAGCCCATGCTGCAAAATCTCCCATATATAACCCCTCGGTTTGGAGTTACTAACTCTGCTGCAAACCTATCTCCTCCAAAATACATGAGATCAGCATCAGGAGGAATCGAAAAGGGACAACTTTCAACAAAGATAGCAGCATTATCATGAGCTTTATCTTCCTTCATCGGCCTACTGCTACTACCTTCACCATTCATGGATGGTCTACCTACGGCCGCATGCATTACCATGGGGCTATTCCCATACATACTCTCCCTCATCATGATGGGGACGGAAATCGTTTCACTACTATTACTCATGATCACAGAGAGTATGGAGGGGGGGGGGGAATACACACACAGAGCAGAGAAAAGGAAAAAAGCAGACAAGCAAACGAAGAAAGAAGATAGCATTTATTGATGATTGAGAAAGCAGAGATTGGGGCTTCAGAGATTTGATGAAATACTGATGCGTTTTCTGAACTTAGAAATCAGAGATTTTGAATAAAGAAGACAAGAAGAATGATTTGGGAGATTTAACCCAAACCCAGACAACATTTATGACGAGTTATTATCTCGATTCTGGTTCCGATGCAAGCAATTGGAGAGACGGGGGACAGACCGCCTCTACTTACCAATGACTGCACGCCACGTGTATTTACCATCTGGATTTTAGAAGAAGTTAATCTCAGCCGTCCGTATATTTGGATGGAATACGAAAGACCTTAAAGCTAGATATTCAGAAGGTTAAGCCCGAAAGGATAGTCCTTGAAGAACGCCCCGAGCTTAACACTCTGAGAACACCCTCCCTCGAGTTATTGGTTTTCCCTCGAGAAGCAAGCCTCTCTTTCAACCTTCGAGATCGAGCACTCTAGGTTCTGAAGATCTACCTTGGGGCTACTGATAAGTCCATGGTTCGTATTCGGACCTCATTTATACTCGGACCAAGGCCCGAGAAGGGTCATGGGCTCGAGGTACGCGGATGATGGATCCACAGGTCCATCATTCCTAATCCATATAAGGAATGCGTATATTATGAATGTTCTACAGGGAATATACATCCTCTCAAAGATGGTAATACAGTCATCCTAAATATGGTATTACAACCATGACCGAAATACACTTCTTCCATACATGGTAATACAACTACTATTTTCATAAGAGTTGTATTCCTACCATAAATACATATCTTGGTGATTTACGGATTGTAGCCATATAAATACTGAAGGTCTGGTAAACCTCTCTATCTCATACTACATACAATACGCCTTACACCTCATACTAACTTGAGCGTCGGAGTGACTACCCTCAAGACACCCGAGGCATTGTTTTGCAGATCAGTTCGTGAGCAAGGTTCGTCGTCGAAGTGTTGGTGTCCAAGGCATACATCAACGGTGGAGAAATCTGGAGACCACTTCAGAATCTTCATCGGAAAACCATTGATGTTGCAGATTGCTCTCATCCAAAACCGTTGGTAATCTTGTTTGTCATCCATCCTTATCAGTACATGCCGGAAATCCAGTGATCCAATCTGATATTTCCCGTTGATGCCCATTACTTGAAAAGCTGTGTGCACTTGTTACATGGATGGCTTTCCGTTGGTGAATTTACCGATTGGAGTGTTTGAGTAGTGGTTGGAAAAAGTTTCGACTGCTTCCTCAGCATAAATGCAAGCAATTTTCCCATTGATTCTGTGTGATATCGGTTTAATTTCTGGGTTTGAGGGAAGAGAGGAGTAAAGTGGTTGGCTTTTTGGGGCAAGTGCTTCCCGGAATGATTTTCCGACGACAGAATCACCTGTCCACGGCGGAGAACCCGTCATGGGGTGACCGTTATAAGAACGTTATTATGTTAGATGAATGATAACGGCTAAAAAAGGTAACTGTTTGGGTGCTGAATTAGGGGCGCGTGTAGTATACTTGATGAGAGAGATCAGAGGTTTTTGTTACACTAATTCATAGCCACAACAAACCAATTTTGGGCCTGGGGAATTTCCAGCTGAAGGAGCAGTTACTGAACTAATAGTGCAAGGCAGAGCTATGGTGGTTGCTATATTACGAGCTAGCTGAGTAGAAATTAGTTATCAGATTTTAGGATGAATCTTGATCAAACTCATATTCTCTTTCATCCCTTCTGTAACTTCTTTCTCATCTAAACTCCGAGTTTCGGCTCCCAATTTGTACGATTTTACCATTTCGTTTTATTCAATCAAATCGGTTCCTGACAGCTCACTTTAAGGTTTAAGCCCATTTTTCTTACGAATACTTTGCTTCTTCAATCTGCTCCCCAACTTATATTTTCCAAATTGAAGTAAAAAATTGTATGGAAAATAATAATATTATTTTTAAATAAAATTATAATATTGATTTCCACCCATTACAAAAATATATTCACTTAGACAATTAAGCTAAATCTAATTATATTTGTGATCATGGGAAAAAGAATGAGGCAAAACTATATTTTTACATGGCAAAATATAAACCTTATCTTATTTGCACACGGAGATAGAAGAATCACCTAAATTGTAGATTATTTCAAATCGACATTCATGATTAATTTTCTATGTATTAAAAAGAACATTCATTTCTATAGTCAAAGATTTAATTTCATTAATTATCAAAGAAATTCCCAAAAAATGGTTTTGAAAATACCCAAAAAATGTGTAATTCAAATCACTTTTATTTTTTCATGGCGCAAGAATACTTATTAATTAAAATATTTATAAAGGCGAAAGTGAAATCTAAGCAGATGGTGCTTTCTGGACGTATTTTTGGAAAATCAAAGTCCCGCAACGTATAAAACACTGCATAGAGAATTTGACCGACTCTCTTCCCACGAGTGCAAACTTACAAGCCCATACTAAGGATGGGTCTGTGGAACACTATTTTTTTGCATGTGATTCGGCTCAACTTGCATGACGAATGAACAACCTCTCACATGAATTGAAAGTGCAAGATGTTCACGTGGAGAGAATTCTGGCTCAAAAACCTGATTTCTAACAATGCACATCAAACAGTAGTCTGCGATGCTCTTTGGAGAAGTAGGAATGAACGGAAATTTGCAGACAAATCCATTGCGATCGAGCTGCTTGATCCAGTGACGGAACCATGGAAATTTTTGATGGGGGGCGCTTCGCTTAGACTCCAGAGCCGTCCAAACTCCGACGTAGATAGAATTGGGAATGATTTTTGAGGATTGAAATTGGGAATGGGTATTAAATTATTAATGTTGGGCTGATTTTAATTTGAGCCTATACAACCCTTTGGGCTTATTTTTCAGAAAAGGCCCAAACTTATAAACATCAAACCCACTTGAGTTCTTCTTCTTCATCGTTATCTCTCCTTCTCCTTCTCTGTTTTCTGAAATTTCTGGCCACCTGCGGCACTGCGGCGGCGTCTTCATTTAGAGTTCATTCAGGGTCGGGCTCCGGCGGAACCTATTTCTAGCTATCTCATAGGGGGCGCTTTCAAGGAATTATGAACAGTAAACGCTTGGTTGCCGAATTTTGGGGAGGTCGGCCGTCCTCTCTCGCCCTCCCCCCAGTTCCGTCACTAGCTTGTTCCATCAGTTGTCAATTCGTTGCGATTATTCCAGATCACTAATTCGTGGCTGAAACGAATTTCCAAAGTTCTATCAGAAAATCCATTGCTTTCACCTCTGACACGTAAGAAGCAAATCATATTTGACGCTAGAATATGTGATGGTTGCGCAAGTGTCGGCGTTTTACTTGTGGATGAAAATGAAGCTTTTGTTCGTGCGCAACCGTGTAGATTCATGAGTGTTTCAGATTCTCTAGCGGCTGAAAGAAAGGCTCTACAAGTTGCTGTTGAATTAAGCTTGGATGTAAAGTTGGCAGAATAGGTCACCTTAGTCGGCGATGCATTACAACTGATCAGGTTGGTTCGTGGAGAGGCAGAATCATCGTTATTTTATGCGACGGTGATTTCAGAGTTGGATAACCCACTACTACAATTTTGCAGCATTTAAGGCGGTTGGTCCTTCACGTTTCAAGGCAGAAGACAAATGCCTTCTCTGGTATTGCCTTAAAACCTGAAAAAGCTTTAAGGCGGTTCCTCTTCCGCCTTAAAATTTTTCTGTTTTAAGGTGTATCATCCGCCTTAGAAGTATGTCATTTCCGCCTTTATGACGTGTTGCGAGCTCGCAACAACTACTCAATGAAAACCTAACATACAAGGTGGCGAGTTCGCTAGCTTAAACGCAAGGCTGAAATTATGTGTGAGTCTGACTAGTTACGATGGCTGTTGGCGATTCGCTAAACATTTATGTAGCGAGTTCGCTACAATTCATATTAGACAGGGTTTATGGTCTAGGGTTTAGGGCGTCACTTGAGTAGTTGCGACACCAACAAGCGATCGCACGTTATATACTTGCGAGACCGCTAGTTTGCCTGGTCAAGATCTTAGATAGTGAACGAGGATACTAGCGACATCGATTGTGGCTCGCCTAAAACTGTCCTTGCGAGTTCGTAAGTGTACTCTCAGGCATGATTATGGTCTAGGGTTTAGGGCGTCACTTGATTAGTTGCGACACCAACAAGCGATCGCAAGTAATATTCTTGCGAGTCCGCTAGTTTGCCTGGTCAAGATCTTAGATAGTGAACGAGGGTACTAGCGATTTCGTTTGTGGCTCGCCTAAAACAGTCCTAGCGAGCTCGCTACGCCATCTCTTATTATTTTGTAGCGAGGTCGTAAGTGTACTCTCAGGCATGATTAAACGACGTCGTAGTTTCTGAGATTAGGCGATTTTAGTAGTTTATTGGCGAGCTCGCTAACTTGCTCGGCAGGTTTGACGAGTAGACTGGCGAAATCGCAGGGTTTGAGACTGGAGAGGCAGTGGCTAACGAGCGATAGAGTTGCGAATACGCTAGTAAACTGTGATTGGGGTTGATTTATGATGAATTGTGGCGAGATCGCTTGTATATTTCGCTAGTCTTGACGAGTCAGGTTGCGATAGCGTTAGACATAATATTGGTGAGACAGAGTTCAACCTAGCGAGCTATGTGGCGAAACCGCCACGCGAGCTTGACTACTTGCGAGTACGCATGTAACTCGCATAAGCGATTTGGTGCCTAACGAGAAAGGTAACGAGCTCGCCAGGAAAAAAGCCTAGTACATTAATTTTTGATTTTTGGTAAATATCCCGCACAAATAGTATAATTGGCATGTCTGAACCTGTCAATTGCAAGATATATGTAGTCCACTAAATGGCAAACACAAAGAACTCATAAATTATAATCCTTTGCATGTATAACAAATGTAGAAATACGACTTAGGTTTTACATGCATCCTTACGTGGTACGTGTGGTCTAGATATGAATCGAGCTCTAACGATGACCAAGTGCTTTGCAAATCTATCTCTCCCCAACTCTAACTCTTTTTTAGTGTATGCCGATTGATTTTCCTCGAGTATCTACAAATGAGATACATTTATTAATAAAAACTAAGGTAATTTGTAGGTAATAAATAGAAACTTTCATATTGTAAGAGTACTCACGCGATGTAGTTCCAAATTGTCACTTGTAAGGGTCTCAATGCACTCGTAGGCATACAACATCATGTAGTATCCACACTCCCAGTTGGACAATTGCTTGCGGTGCTGAAATTGAAGTAGTTTAACATATGGTATGTAAATGTATTTAGCTGCAAATACGTAATAAAGGAGTCGATATTTTAACCTGAATTTGAATAAGTTCAAAGTTAAGGAGTGTGTCGTCATTCACAGCATACATAGCAATCTCCAATAGATCGGCGAATTTTGTAGATGGAGCGAAATGTAGTGGATCAATCCAATAGACACGCTTCAATGATGGAATCATTGCAACAAAACTCCAATGACCACTATGTATTAAACAACATGCACCTCAGACTATAACATAGATTATGTAGATTATGTGCAGTTGAAACTAATATATTCTAATCAAACAATTAGTAAATACATACCCCTCTAGGTATGGTCCAATGAAAATGGTTTTGCTCTTGTCGTTTAGCAACTTTGTAAGGTAAGCAAGCCTCACATTATTACCTTGTTGGGCTTGTTGCAAGCAAGTCGGGTGCAAAAAACCGATGAATGTCCTGGTCACGCTCAAAGAGACGTATTGCATGAACCTACAACAATCTTAGAGTATAAAGTATTGGAAGAGGTATATAAATACGGACACAATAAAGTAACACATAAATACCACTAGGTTAAACAATAACACTTACATTTGATGTAGGATTAGTATAGTATTGGGAAGGGTTTGTTTGTGCCAAAATAGGGCAAAATCTTCCCAAGGAACAACCACTTCCTTTGCCTCGCCAAAAACCTTGGAATTGGCTACAAAATAGTACACAGATTCACGGCTATGATGACCTAGCATGTCAAATAGTGTGCGAACAAAACCCGGGAGAGCTTTCATGAAGCCCACACACTCATTAGAGAGAGGAATCTTAGGGATTGGGAAATTAAGGTCGGCAATCTCTGTTGGTTGCTTTGTGTTCTTGGGGATGCATGTTGAATTAGCATCTACAACCAACCACGCGGGCCATACGAAAAAAAATCCCAAACCTTGACCAACTGTTGTGCATTCATCATCCTCAGTCACCGGCAACAAGGCATCTTCTACATACACCTCAACTATGGATACCCTTACGAAACCCTTAGGGACTTTTGATTTGTGATGCAAAGTCATATGAGGATAGGAATTCCCATTAGCAACGTGTATTGGTTGAGAATTATTATCTCTAACAACGTACAACTTGCAAGAATGGGAAATCTACATTAAAGAAAAAAAAATTAGTTTGTTATCATAGTATTTTCAAAAAGGAGTAGATGATTAAGCGTAATTAATTTGAATGTAAGGCTTAGACTAGGGTGATAACCTAACCTTTGTGGTTGCTTTGGGAATTTGTATATCAACTTGCGGAAGTTGTACATCAACTTGAGGTTGGCTAGGAGCCAATGGCGTGCATATGTCGATGTGGTCGAATGGAGGATTTGGTTGGTCAACCTCAACTTGGGGCGGGGATGGATGGGAGCCTCTGGATGATGGTCCATTACCTTGATTTGTTAGACACAAATCATCGGGAATAGGATAATTCACAATAGCACAAACATTGGCTAAGATGGCTTTCAAATTCTTGACATCTTGCTCGGATTTTTTAGCTTGGCTTAAGGCTACTTGGAGTTTAGAGGGTTTAGGATTTTTGCTACTACGTTTGATCCCAAAAGCTTCAATTTGGGTCGCATATCCACCTATCCCCTTTGCTCTTCCAGGATGTTCATCCTTACCTAGTGCTCTATGCAAGACATCATGTTTTCCCACCGGGATGAATAAACCCTGTTCAACTTCAAGCCCTACCTCATCCTACTCACAATAATAATCAAACAAATTGGTTGTTCGTATTTTAAATACACTATGACGTTCTATTTTAATTTTAGTAAAATTAATAGTTTTGAGAAGTATGTAAACTTATATAACACTTACCACTCGTCCGGCAATTCTCTTTGCCTCTTCGCTTGAGAATTTTCCGTCGGCCTTAATTCTACCAAGCACGAATAACTGTTCTCGAGTATATTTTGTTGGGTTTTCGGCCGCGACTTGGTTTTTTGCCTCTTCTAGGGGGGTGCCACCATCTACTAGTTCCTTAACCTCTTTATCGTATTTGTTTTTAGATGTCTTCTTCCCCACACCCAAATATCCACACCGTCCACCGGTGTAGGGCATATTATTAGCAGCAGCTGCTTTACGCTTATCATCACCCACACCCTTTATGAATTTTATTGGTTAGTAAGGATAAACTAATTTAGGGAACAATTAAAGGTGTATAGGAAAATAAATAAATTAAGCAAATTGAATGTTAGTACTAACCTTTAAATCATTTTCTAGCCATCGTGCCTTGAATATCTCCCAAGTAAGTGGGACAATGTGATTGTAACGATCCTTAGGATGTTGACCAAACCTTATGCCCTTGGGGTTTATGTACTCCTTGGCAAGAGTATATTTATGCTCGCGATGCGACTTTGATGCAATTTGTAATGCCTTCTTCTTCACTTGATCGTACGATTTGGCTTCGATCACAAAGGGTCGCTAACATTGATATAGTATAGATGGTAAGTCCTATTAACAAGGTATTACTAAATGGAAAAAAATAAAAAAGTGAACTTCACCTTGCATTCCTTCCACACACCCCTTTTAATAGCGGGGTCTAGAAGCCTCCAATCCGTAGTGTCTAGCGGCACATGAGTCCTACCTATTTTCCCACACCAACTAGACCACCTTTGGGCATCATCATAGGGCGCAATAGCTACACCGATGTCATTAAATTTGACATGTGTTAGAATTTTATTGTCGATTCGTGTCTCTATCTCGCGACAATGGGTCCTCATTTGTTCTTCTTTTGAAGCGCGACTAAGCTTCCTTGTTTTACGTCGTCGCGAATCTAGAACAACATTTTCTCCACCACTAGATGAGTTGGAAGAAGTCGAGTTTGTTGGTTCACTCATTGTCCTTTCCTACGTTTAGAGACCAATTTGTTAGTGGAAATGACAAAACATTTATATAGTCCACTTTCCCCAATTAATGAATGCCTACAAACATGGTCATGAATATGCATTTACACACAAGTTAAGTATAATTTTGTTTACCTAGACACAAGTACCTAAAACAAATAAAATGTAACAATTTTGATGGACCTAGTGGTGATTAATTAATGATGAATCATAAGTTTAACACTCCAACGAATATATAAACCCTAATGACCCCTTAAAACTCACAAAATAAGTGTAATCAACTAAAAACCCATACCTTTGCAATTATCAAATAGGTAGATGTAGAATTGATTGTAGTGTTAAGGATGGGTCTACCTTGTTTGTCTTTCTCCTACCCACATAAATTGTGCTACTAAATTCCAAAACAACAAGTACAAAATCATAAAGACAAGCATATGGGTAGAGAAACAAATAGTGGAGAAGTAATTGAAAAGCTTAGCAAATTGCTTACACTTTGGATTGACCCACTTGAGATGTAGTTGAATTTATTGAAGGGTTTGTGTAGATTTGATGGAAGATTGATGTGGAAAGAGTAGAGAATATGTGAAAAGAGAAGAGATTTGGAAGAAAGATTCGACCATGAAAAGTGATAAGATGCCAAGTTTGTGGTCTTCTTGGCTTGGAATTATGCTGTTGACGACCAGAGGCGGGCCAGGTTGCGAATTCGCTAGTTATAAGCTTTGGGTTTCGAGCCCATGCGACAGCGCTAGTAATGAAACTCATGCATTCAATACCTTCACCATTGTGACTTGCGATTTCGCAAGAAGTCCAGTTCATAAATTTGGACCCTTGCGAACTCGCAACTGCAGAATAAGGTGTATATCAAATATATTTCGGCGTTGCGAGTATGTTTGATACTACACTAGTTAATTACCACGTGTAAAAAGGTATAAAGTTGGTGACTATAGCGTAATATTGAAGTGGAGGTTAATAAATTAGTTTCATTATAACTAAGTGTGACATAAGGTATTTAATGAACAGCGACTATACATGGCATGCAGTTATCAATCTATTATTTGCAGGTGTATATATGTATGACTATTGAAAAGCATATCGTACTCTGAACTCCCAGATGTTCATCGTTTATTCAAAAGTTGTTATGAAATAGCTGGACAGGTACTAGCTGGTTGTGACAACATTAATGTGAATATAAGTGTGGAATAAGGTATTTACTTGCGACTATGTCATGGAATAATCATTCGATTAATTGCAAGTGTATATATGTATGACTATTGAAAAGCATATCGTACTCTAAAGTCCCAAATGTTCATCGTACATTCAAAAGTTGTTATGTAATAGCTTGCCAAGTACTAGCTGGTTGTGACAACATTAATGTAATTAGGTTGATGAAGTTGATAATCAATGGGAATATATTATGGTAACCATCGAATCATGTAATGTAAAAAAAGAATTAGATCATCCTCATTAACATTGTTGTTGGTAAATACTGCGTAAGTGTTCATAACCAGTAGTCGTCACGTACATGTAATCTAGAACAAAGTACTATTAGTGTTGGATGTAATAAATGTACAGTAATGACTGATTAGTTCAAATGAAGTCAAAAATTCAAGTAAAAACATAACAAGTTCGACAACTTTTGAACGTAACTTTTGCTATTAAATCGCACCTGTGACATAAGATGAAATGATTTTACAAACATATATGTTTTTCACTTCCACAACTCAAGTTTAATGGGCAAAATTATATTAAATTAAAGTACACAATAAACTATTTCATAAATGTTTATGTTACAAATGTATATAAAATATGTACAATTAACAAAAATGATTTGAGATAGAAATTTTATACATGAACCCTAGTGCTTGCGAGCTCGTTAGTGTCAAGGTTGGTAGTATAAACCCTAAACCCTAAGCCCACAAATGAACTGGCGAGCACCTTGCGAGATCGCTACATTTAAACCAAATAACCCTAAACCCAAATTACTGACCCTCCATGTGCGAGCTAGTGGCGAACTCGCTAGTGTGTATAACAACCAAAAAAATTTGGGGGTTGGGCCTTAGTCATTGATGGGCTGTAGGTGGTAGTATAGTTCTGTATATAGTATAGATTGGGCCTACTTGGCTTGCATATCAATGTGTGTGTTTCATGTTCAGTTTGCGCGGGTCGGCGACTTATCGAACCATTCAGAAAACTTGAATAATATAAACTGAAAAACTGACTCCTGATTTGGCGATGTGGGAAAACTGCACGCGAGCAGGGTTGCGAGCTCGCAAGTAATGAAATTAAATTTACAACCAAGCGAGTACGCTGGCGAATTCGCAAGCATGTGATGTATATACAAATAAGCGAGGATGGTGCGATCTCGCAAGTAGTGAAATTAATTTTGACAACCTTGCGAGTCAACTGGCGAACTCGCAAGCATGTGTAGTATATAAAAAAATTAAGGGTCGGGCAAAATTAATTTTGCCCCAAATTAAAAACCCTAGCCGAGCCCTCTGCGATTTCGCCGGAGATCTAGCTATGCCGCCCAAAACCAGAGGATCAGGCCGTTCGCAGGGGAGTGGGAGAGGCCAGGCCGGTGCCGGGTCCAAGAGGAAGCGAGCCGACGGTGAAGAGGTGGTCGAGCCGCGATCCAGAGGTGTAAACCGACCAGAGGCAGATGTGCCCGCCGGAAATCAGCCGGGACAAGGCGGCGAGGAGGCGGAAAATGCCAACGACGAGCCACAGTTCTTCAATGACAAAGCAAGAGCTAGGTATGCCCGCTTACAGTCTCGTTCTGTGATTAACAATAAGGTGTTTGATAGTACCACTGTGCCTGCTCTGAAGTTTGATTATGTACTAGACTATTTTAGGGAACAAAACCTAGATCAACTTTTACAGCTTCCCGACCCCATCTACTATGAGGAATTCTTGCAATTTTATGCTAATTTAGGGTTAGAGGAGGGGGTCGATGAAATAACCACTATAGTTAGAGGGGTTAAGTTTAAGGTTGATAAATTCATGATAAATAGTGTGTTGAAATGCCCCTACAAGAGCAGTGAAGATCTTAGGCCTACCAAGCCCGATGGCCCATACGAGGTTTACTATGAACAGCGTTTTCCAGCCACTAGCCCTAGACAGCCACTGGATGTAGTAGAGATGGCTCAAAAGTGGTTTAAAAGGACCTCGAATAGAGCGGGTAGAGCTAGGACATACCCAGTGTATAGACTAAGCGAGGAGGCTCGGTTAGTCTTTGAAATGATATGTGGGAATGTGCTGCCTACTCTAGGCCATGCATGTGAGCCATCGATTGCTTCTTTGACGCTATTTTACTATATCATGGAGAAGATAAAGATCAATCCCGGCTTCACGATCCTTAGCCACATGATGAAGATGGCAAGGCATAAGAGAGCTGCAATTCCGTATGGGGGTTTGGTCACTGCCTTGATCAGAAAAGCCGGTATCTTCCCAAAGGGTAGGCCAATGCAGATTGTTTATTACGACAAAGATTGGTTGCGTAATAAAAGGCTGGAATTGAAGGCTGATGGGAAGTACGGGAAGAAGAAGGAAGCTGAAGCGGCAGCGAGAAGAGTTAGGGGTGGTGTATCAGGTAATAAAAATTTTAGCTCGTTTTAAAAACAGTTGCATAAGTCCATTCATAACTGATTCTATGTTTTATTAATTGCAGACGCAGTGTTTGAAGCTCGTGGTCGGTTGGTAGTCAAAATGAGCAAGCTGGCCAATGAGATTGAAGTAGCGCAGCAACGTTCACGGGCGAACAACGACGCACTCAATCGACTTCTTGAAAGCGGAGCCATCGACTGCGAGTTGAGCGACTCTGAAGACATCCCAGATTTTTTACAACAACTGCGTGATGAGGTGAGCGCACCAGGGGGAAGCGAGGATAAAGGGAAAAGCAAGGCCACAGATGGCTCAGATGGAAAGGTGGCGGGCCGAGAAAAGGATGACGAGGTTGATAACAGTGACGATGACGATGATGAAGAGGACGACCTGTCAGATGGCGAAGACGCAGCGGAGAAGGCTGAGATGCAGAGGAAGGAGGCAAGAATAGCAGAGGAGGCTGGCACAAGTGCCACCAATCAAGTCGAACGGACTCAAGACATTGCCAACCCATCTGAGGAAGGGCTGAACTTTGACCTATGCCGTAGTCCAACACCATCAGCTCTCCCATCGTGCCTAGCAATTGGTAACCCTATTGTTGGTACATCCTGTATGTAGTTGGTGCAGAATTCGATCACCTCTTCGGCCACGTACCGCTGTACAATACTTGCATCTGGACGATATCGATTCTTGACAAAATGTTTGAAAATACTCATGTACCTCTCAAATGGATACATCCATCTTAGGTACACGGGACCACACAACTTGACCTCCCTTACAAGATGGACTATCACATGAATCATTATGTCAAAAAATGAGGGGGGGAAATACATCTCAAGCCTGCACAACACTTCTACCACCATCGTTTGCAACTCATCCAATTTACACCGACTAACCTTCTTGCGACATATCTGCTTAAAAAAAAGCATAGCCTTGCAACCGCCTTCCGAACGTGTGTAGGCAAGCATCCACGGAGAGCTATGACATTCAAATCCTGCATCAAATTGTGACAGTCGTGTGATTTCATTCCAACCAATTTCAATTCAGCAGTCGATACACAACTACTGATGTTTGAACCGTAATTAGAAGGAACTTTCACTGACTTCAGAGTTGCACAAAAACTTTCCTTCTCTTCAGATGATAATGAATAACAAGCAGGTGGTAGGTACGTTTTACCTACTTCTTCTTGCACGGGGGCAAGGGATGTCCTAATGCCAAGATTCACTAAATCTTTCCTTGATTTCAATCCATCCTTACTTTTCCCGGGAGTATTCAACAACGTCCCCACCAAAGCCTCACATACATTCTTCTCTATATGCATCACATCCAGACAGTGCCGTACATCCAAATGCTCCCAGTAAGGAAGTTTGAAGAATATAGAGCACTTTTTCCAAATGGAAGGTTGTTTACTCTTCTTATGACCCTTGCCTAAAACATATTCTATCTCAGACACCTTGCCAAAAATTTCTGAACCCGAGAGTGGGACAGGGGCTGCACCGTTTTCTTCCTCACCGTTAAACCACTTCTTAGCACGCCTCCATGGATGACTAGCAGGCAAAAAACGTTGATGACCCAAATAAACAGGCTTTCCTCCATGCTTTAACTGACAATGACTAGTATTACTCTCACATAGCGGGCATGCAAAATGTCCTTTCACCGAGCACCCTCCGAGATTTCCAAGCGCCGGAAAATCATTAATGCTCCACATAAGCATTGCTTTAAGTTCGAACTCAGCATCCCCACGACTACCATCGGGAATCACCATACCTATCTCAAATAAAGATGATAACTCTTCAACAAGAGGTGCTAGATAAACATCAATGTCGTTGCCAGGTTGCTTAGGGCCTGAGATCATAGTGTTTAAAAACACATATTTTCGCTTCATCATCAACCAAGAAGGGAGATTATAAATAACAAGCATAACAGGCCATGAACTATGGGTACTAGACATGTTACCAAAAGGGTTCATGCCATCCGTGGATAGTCCGAGTCTCACATGTCTAGGTTCATTAGCAAACTCAGGGTACCTAGCATCCATCTTCTTCCACTGATCACCATCTGAAGCGTGAGAAATAATATCATCTCCCTCTCGAACTCGATCGGCATGCCATGTTAATAGTTTCGCATCACTTGCATTTGCAAACAAGCGCGCCAATCGTGGTCTAAGAGGCATGTACCACATTACCTTAGCAGGACTTTGCTTTGTCGATGTTGTCACTGTTTCCCCACAAACCTCAACTCTACCTTCCTTTTTTTTTCACCTTGACTCACCGCACACCTTGCAATTATCCCTCAAAGAATCATCTTCCCCTCTATACAACATACAATCATTCGGGCAAGCATGGATCTTGGTAAACTCCATTCCCATGGGGCATAAGATTTTCCTAGCAGTATAAACCCGATCTGGACACATGTTGTCCTGAGGAAGCAACTCTCTAACTAACTCCAACAACTCAGTCATTCCTTTATCTGAAATCCCATGCCTAGCCTTAAGGTTCATCAACAACAATGTTGCACCCAACCTTGAATGGCTTGAGCCAACATATAACTTTGTCGCTTTATCAGCATACATAGCCTCTAGCATACTTTTTTTTCCCACAAATTCCATAACAACATCGTCGCACATATCCGACAATTGATCGTTATACTTTAGCATTTCCTCCTCGTTTCCCTCATTCACCTCCATGTTCTCACTCCCATAATTGCCCTCACCATGCCATACCCATTCAGTGTACGATTTGTCAAATCCTCTACAGATTAAATGTTCACGCACAACAAGAATATCTTCATATATAGCGTTATTCCTACAATCCCTACATGGACATCTAACACCACCTATGCTCCTCAGCTTACAATGTCGCAACCCAACTCTTAAGAATTCTTCAACCAAATCTAGATATTCTTTCGACAACCGAGCATTCTTATTCATGATGGATTCACGATCCATAATGCACGACACGGCGCAAACTCTAATCAACTAAGAAATCGTTGAACAAAAAAGCTAGCCCACAATGGTATATCACTCACAAACCTACAATCAACATGAAACTATCACAAAATCATCACAAAAACAACAACTTTTTAAGAACACAACAACATTAACAAACAAACAACCACATGGTAAGGCGTAAAATAGCTTACCCACCACCTTGCAAACGATCGGAATTCCAAAAAAAGAGGTTACCTAATCAATCTTATGGTAAGCCAAGGGAAAAATGATACATACAACCTTTCAAATGTCTAATTTGTTGTTTACAAATCCGCTAGGAGCTGCTGTTTTATTATGTAGTTTTCGGTCTTGCGAACTCGCAAGTATTCACGCATACCTACTCATTTGACTAGCGAGTTCGCTACACATATGTCACACTCAACTTATGGGTGGCGAACTCGTTTCATAAACAAATTTTTCAATGATATTAGTGGCGATATCGCCACAACATCAGCGAGCATGCATGCGAACTCGTGACCAAAATGAGTTTATTTACTTTCTCATCTACGAGTTCGCTAGATCCTAGCTTGCTAAAATTACCCTAAGCGTTCATTACATGCGAGCTCGTAACTATTACGACAGACCTAACTTACTTGTTGCGAGCTCGCAACAACAAACAGGTTTTTAAGGCGGAAATGAACTTTCCGCCTTAATTCTTCATTTTTAATGGCACATACGACTACCGCCTTTTAAACGGTCATTTCCGCCTTTAAACATGTTTTTAAAACCTAGCGATTGTGGCTTGCGAACTCGCAAGTAAGTAGTAAGGCGGAAGATTTTGAACCCGCCCCAAACGCCTTAAACTTGTGTCTTAAATGAAGGTGATTGTAGTAGTGACCTAATAAGTAGTTTTAATGTAAAGTCTTGATGTTGGGTATCAAGAGATAGTAATGTACTATGTTTTTTAGTGATTTTATTTTCCTATGTTTGGTTACTCATTTTAATCGCGTAAAAAATTGATAAATTAACTTACGTCAAATGCCCTGACATGTGTATTGTTTTACTATAAATCACTTGCTTCACCATACATGTTAACAAGTTGTAAATGTTGACAAAACAAATTTACGACACGGTTGCGATGTCGCTACTGGAATGTCCTTAGCAACAAAAAAAGAAACAAATTCGCTAATCAACAGGCAGTGCTCATATGATCGGAAAGTCCTACGACTTTGTTACCACGCACGCAAGCACTTGCGAAGTACACAAAGAAATCGTAAGGGAGATTGTCAACGTTCATAAGGTACGAGTAAGTATTATGATATCGCAAGTGGATAGAATCACTGGCAGAGAGTTTCTTTTACAGCTGGTGATGGTTAAACGATTTAGCTTACGACTTCGTATCAATTTTCATTGACATTTCCACGTTGTAGTGATATTGGAACTAGAAATCGTCTAACTCATGATATCGTAAAACAAGCCCGCTAATACACTAATACAGTCTGGTAACACCTTTGAGGTAGCATGATACTTATACAAATTTAAAAAATACACCAAAACATGAACAAGTGGCAAAACGTAGACGACTGCATCTAATAATGGATGCACAAGTTTGAATAATCATGGTCGTATCTATGATACACTAGCAAATGTCATTAGCACCGACTATTTCTTTTTAGACTTCTTATTCTTCTTTGGATGCTTCCTTTTTTGCTTTGAAGTCTTCCCGGCAGCAGTAATCCACATTCCTTCTTCATGATCCATCCTACGTACAAAACTACATACTATACCGTCATCCTTTTCTAGTGTTTCATACTTCGACGTATGAATGGCGTCGTATGCAGTTTTATCGACGTGCTCAAACAAACCATCACCATGGAAGAATATTTTCTTTCCATCAACCACAGTTTCCCATCGATTTTCAGCTGGATCTTTAACGTAGAACACATGTTGAGCTTGTTCGCCATTATAAATGGATCATCCTTTGAGCCTGTGATTTCTCGGTTCACAAGAATCATTTACAACTCCTCTTTCATGCCCCCTTTAATTTCTCAACCCATTCACATTTAAAACATGCAATTTTCACATGCACAAAGTCCATTTCCAAAATATCTGTGATGATACCATAATATGCATTTTTTCATCCAATAGCAACTCTCCAGGGACGGAAACACCACTGTTTTGGGTCGCTAAATTAGAATCGAACCACTTCGTACCAAACGCATATCCATTGATGGCATAACCTATGAAAGACGTAACTGTAACCACTTAACAAATGATGATGCTCGCCACCATTTTGCACATATATTTTTAGCCAACTAGCAATGAGTTTCAAGGATCCTAGGACCAGACCAATTACCGTGCTTAGTCCGGGGCTCATTTAGGTGAATTTCAACATAGGGACTCGCCTTGGAATGATTACGAAGTATATACAGGTGGGCAGTTGATAATTCATCGGATGAAGGGCCAAACTTTGAATTATGTATATACAGGTGGGCAGTTGATAATTCATCAGATGAAGGGCCAAACTTTGACTTATGTCGCATGCCAATTCCATTGATACGCCTCTCGTATATACTACTTGGTAGACCTATTGTAGGAACGTACTACAAATAATTTATGCAGAATTCAATCACCTCCTCAGCAACATAACACTGGACTATACTAATCTGGATGATATCGATTCTTCACAAAATGTTTGAAAATGCTCATATACCGCTCAAATAGGTACATCCATCTCAAATATTCGGGCCCACACAACTTAACCTCCCGTACCAAATGTACTATCACGTGTACCATAATGTCAAAAAAGGAAGGGGAAATAAATCTACATTCTGCACAACACCTCAACAACCATCGTTTGCAGTTCGTCCAACTTCCGACGAATAACCTTTTTGCGACAAATCTGTTTAAAAAAACTAGCAAAGTCGTGCAATTGCCTTTCTAACATGGTTAGGTAGACAACCTCGAAGTGTAATAACATTCAAATTCTAGATCAGATTGTGGCAGTCTTGCGACTTCATACCAACCAATCTTATACCAGTGGTAGATACACAACTACTAATGTTTGAGCCATAATTAGAAGGTACCTTAATTGACTTCAATGTTGCACAAAAACTATCTTTCTCTTTTGATGACAATGAATAGCATGCAGGCGGCAGGTATGTTTTACCTATTTCCGCTTGCACGAGTGCTAGATGATAGATGTCTACGACCCGCGCTTGATCACGAACCCTCCTCACGAACTGATCTGCAAGTCAAAGGCCCCGGGTGTCCTGGGGATAGACACTCCGACGCTCAAGTCAGTATATTTGCTTAAGGCGTAAAGTATAAAGTATGAGATTAGATGAGAGGTCTACCAAACCTCTTAGGGTATTTATATGGCTACAATCCGTAGATCACCAAGATATGTATTTATGGTATGAATACAACTCTTCTGGGAATAGAGGTTGTATTACCATGTATAATAGAAGTGTATTTCAGATTGTATTACCATGTTTAGAATAGCTGAATTACCATCTTTGAGAAGATGTATATTCCTTGTAGAACATTCATAATATACACATTCCTTATAAGGATTAGGATTGATGGACCTGTGGATCCACCCTCCGCGTATCTCAAGCCCACGACCCTTCTCGGGCCCTTGTCCGAGTATGAATGAGGTCCGAATACGAACCATGGACTTATCAGTAGCCCCAAGGTAGATCTTCAGAATATAGAGTGCTCCGCCTCGAAGGTTGAAGGAGAGACCTTCTTCTCGAGGGAAGACCAGTAACTCGAGGGAGGCTAACTCGGGGTGTCCTTCTAGGGCTGTCTTTTCTGAATATCTAGCTTCAAGTTCTTTCGTATTCCATCAGGACACGTGGACGGTTGGATCTAAATCTGCCTTCTTGAATTCCGAGGAGACTGACACGTGGTCTTGATTCATTGTATCTTCTGGCGGTGAGGATGACCATCCTTCCAATTACCTGTATCGTTTCGCGAGTCGAGGTAATTACTCAACTTAAATGCTTGCTAATTACTGGTTATATAACCAAGTAATTTTCCTTGTGTTTATCATCAATCTTTATCCAAATAATTTGCATTTTCATCTCTGCAACCAAACTCTTGTCTTTCTTCATCGTCTTCTTCTCATAACCTTTTTCCCCCATTCTCTGTATTACCATGTCGTCAACAAATTCTAGTGTTCCCTCTGGCAATGGAGAGAATGTCCCCGCGGCTCGTGACTTACGCACATTATTCCTGGAGGTTGAGTCTGGAGAACTGATGGAGGTAACTATGGCGACACCTCTGCAGGCGGTAGCTGTAGTGGCAGATGACGGTGCCCCCGGGTCAGAGATAGACCCCAGTGCGAAGCCCCAAGTTGATAAACGGGTTCCGGCTACCGAGGGTGTGAATGATGTCACCAAGGTGGTCGACAAAAATACCCTGCAATTTTTGAAGTCATGCAGGTTGTCGTACCCCATTGAGGCTGGATTGAGGCTCGAGGACAAGACCACTGTGGTCAAGGATCTTGTGAGCCCCACTCGAGGGGTTATATATGGCCGGTTCTTGCAGCAGGGCTTGAGTTTTCCCTTCCCCCCTGTGTTTTCACAGTTCTTTCAACATCATCAGCTTCACCCTTGTCAGATTCATTCCAATGTGGTGGTGACAATGGTGGCTTTCATCTCCTGGTGCTCCCGGAAGGACTATGAGCCAAGCCTGGATCTGTTTAGGAGCTTGTTCAAGCTGTTCTGCTTCAAGGATCGCGAGCATATTACTCTTACACCTCGTAAGGGCAAGGTCTTCACTTTTCCCGACAATAGCGGCAAGTGGGAGGACATTCGGCTAACCTTTGATCGGACAAAATATGAGGTTCCTGATTGGAATCCGAAGCCGAAGGACGCTGTGCCTCTTGATGTCTTTGAGATGCATGTTCACCTGAATGGCATCGTGGAGGAGCTTTTGAAGGAGAGGATTGTCTTCCAGGAAGGAGGTTTTGTGCGGGGAGCTCATGGCTCGGTGTGGCAGTGGCCTGCTATCACTTATTCTTATCTGCTAGACGTTCCACGGTCCAAGTCCACTTCTAGTTTCCTGAAAAAGGATCGAGACTGGACCCTCCCTGATAAAATCCAGGGGGAAAAGAAGAAGGGCAAGAAGCGGACTTCTAGGAAATCACCCCGAGGTCAGGGTGAATCTTCTTCCAGTCAATCTTCTTCAGGTAATTTCTGTTTCGAATCATCGCAGTTGTTTGATATATCTCTTTTATCTAGCGTATTCACGCTCTTCGTTATGTATACAGCCTCTCCTCCAAAGAAAAAGATCAAGAAAGGGAAGGCCAATCTCCAAGTCATAGATGAGGAGGTAGAAGAGGTGGAAGTAGAGGCTAGGGAGTCTTCAGATGATGATGAATCTGACCTTGAGCTGCTAGTGTCTGAAGATGCTCCTCTGAAGAAACTGAAGCATTATCTGAACTGTCCAGAGGAAGAGGATGGTCAGGCTTCTCGAAGGTCTTCCAAGAAATATCCCTTCGTCGCTAAGGTAATTATCTCTTCCATTCTGCTATATGAATTTCTCAGGTATCGAGTTTTCATACGTCTTTTACTTTTATAGTTGATGGCGAATCTGTCCACGGTGGGGGGTCGAGCTAATGATGTGATCCGGCACTTGTCTGATTCTGTAATAGAGTTACATGCCAAGTGCCGGGCTTTCAAGTCGAAGAAAGAGGAGATGGAAACTACCCTTTTGACTCTGACAGCCGAGTCTCCCGCACCTACCCCTCTGGTTCAGCTGTCGTCGGAGGTGACTCAACTCGAAGCTAGGGTAAAACAGCTGGAGGCCGAGAAAGAGGACCTGATACCAGCAAAGAAATTCCAGGATAAAGAGCTAGAGACTTATCGGGATATGGCAGAGGAGCTAGCGCGAAATCAAGCTGTGGAGAAGGACCCGGAGGAGACCAAACGACTCCTAAAACTTTGGAGTGCATTCATTGCTTGTAGCCCCTAGTTTCAGAGCCATAGGGAGGAGTATGGGGATTTATTCCACTCCTCTGGACTGCACGAGATTTTAGGCGGCGTCTTGAAACCATGCCAATCAGAGAAGGAGATAAAACTAATGGAGGAAATCTTTTCTCATCCAAATGCTGCTGACAAGCTCTCTGCTCTGACTGTCAAACGCTGGATTCCTGGGGCCGAGTTCTTGGATGCATTGGGTTCCTCCGAGAAGGTAGTAACATCAGGAGATTTATTGAGACTTATTAGAGCCAAGTATCCTGACTTACCTTCTCTTGAAGAGGTGCTTAATCCTTCAACCGAGTAGCTCCAGCAGGTTTGATACCTTTCTTGCTGGCATATTTCAGTCATCCTCGGTCTTCATGATTTACTGGAAAGGAGTTAGCCTTAGTTGTTAAGTCCTCACAATTATCCATGATGAATAATACTCTACGAGCTTAATGTTGTTGGGCTTCTTCCTTGGGCGTCCTTTGACAAGGTCTTTAATGTCACAGCATGCAGAAAAGTTGAAAATAGCCCATCTCTCTAGTGTCACTTCTGGTGAAGTCCTAGGAAACCCCATTGGGTATATTTAAAAGAATCATATTCTGATGTAATAACACCTTTGATATGTCCTTTTTAGGTTCGAGGTTTAGCCTCTTATGTGCCCTTTTGAGGGTCTTGTTTAGAAGTATCATATTCTGATGTAATAACACCTTTGATATGAACTATTTGTGTTCGGGGTTTTTCCTCTATGTATGCCCTTTTGAGGGTCTTTTTAAGATTCGAGATTTTTCCTCTATGTATGCCCTTTTGAGGGTTTTTTTAGAAGTATCATATTCTGATGTAATAACACCTTTGATATGAATTTTAACTTTTGTTTTTGAGGTTTCTCCTCTTTATGTTGAGATGATTGATTCCCGAGCACGTCTGCCCTTTTGGTCTATAGACCTCAATCAAGCACTTTTTTGATGTACTTTATCTCGAACCTATCTCTTTTATTCAAACGATTGGTATTTGAATATTGGATCCAAACAACTTATAAGTTGACCAATCATATGCTTTATAAAGCATATTGTTTTGAACAACAATCAGTGTTATACTTAAGACAACAATCCTCTTTTTATAAAAGGAATTCAAAAATTGCTTATTATAAGGATAGGTATAAAAATATCATGACTTCAATCTAAGTTTATAACTTTAAGAATAGAAGTAAAGTAAATAGTGGGTTTTGAGTTTGTGTACCCGTTTGTGCTTAGAGCATATTTGTCTCGGACCTTGGTGAGGCTGGACGTCTCGAACCTTTGTGAGGCTCTTCATTGAGTTTTTATCTTCCGTGATACTTTCGTAAGTTGATCACATTCCATCTTCGTGGTATGGGTTCTCCCTTCATGGTCTCCAAGAGGTAGCTTCCCCCTGGATGGGATTCTAGGACTCGATATGGACCTTCCCAGTTCGGGCTAGCTTCCCTTCCACTTCTTTCTTGCTTTTTTCATTCAACCTTATTACAAGGTCTCCTTTAACGAAAGTGGCCAAGCGGACTCTTCTATCATGATAGCGCTTGACTCTTTCCTTTACCTTGGCCTCGTGGATTGTGGAATTTGCTCTCTTCTCCTCTAGGAGGTCAAGGTCTAGATGAAGGTTTTCTTCATTGGCCGTGCCATCTTCGTCATTTGGTTGAGAAGTACGGGCAGAGGGGACCCCAATCTCCATGAGGATGACCGCTTCAGACCCGTAGACTAAGCTATAAGGAGTCTCTCCTGTTGCTGTGGCTGGCCTGGTTCTATGGGCCCAGATCACGCTTGGTAGTTCTTTGATCCATTTTCCTTTAGCTCCTTCAAGGCGCTTCTTGATACCACTTACCAAGGTACGATTCGTAACCTCTACTTGGCCGTTAGCTTCTGGATGATATACCGAGGTGAGCTTCTGGTGTATGCCATACTTCATAAACCATGTCTTGAAGGGGTCATTTGCAAATTGTGCTCCATTGTCGGTCACTATGTATCTCGAGATGCCCTAACGACACACGATATTCTTCCAGCAAAAGGTAATAACAGTCTTGCCAGTTATGTTGGTTAGGGCTTCAGCCTCTACCCATTTTGAGAAATAATCGATGGCCAATATGAGGTACTTGAAGTTACCAGGGGCCGTAGGAAAAGGCCCGACGAGATCTATGCCCCACCGAACAAATGGCCAGGATTCTTGGATGGTAATCATATTCTCCTGTGGTACGTGGATCATCTTAGCAAATCTCTGGCACTGGTGGCAAGAATTGAGATATCTTTTGGCGTCTTGTAGCATCGTAGGCCAGAAATAACCCATCTGTAGGAGCTTTCGAGTGACGGTACGTGGGCCTTGGTGGCTATCGCAGACTCCTTCATGTGTTTATTGTATTAAGTGTTCTGCATCAGAAGGCCCGATACACTTAAGCAGGGGTTGGAGGTATCCTCTCTTGTATAGGATACTGTTGTGGATGACATACTTCGGAGCTTTAATTCGGACCTTCCGTGCCAGGTGCTTGTCCTCGGGAAGGGTACCCGTTTGAAGGTATTCAATGTAGTGGTTCATCCATGTGTCTGAGATGTCAACAGCCATGATGCTACTCTCTTCATAACTTCTCTTCGCCAGTGTTTCCATTAGCAATTCTTGAGAAGACCTTATGTTGAGGTCCGAGGAGGCAAGTTTGCTAAGTGCATTAGCCTTGTGGTTGCCTTCTCGGGGAATATGATTCAGCTCATAATGTCGGAATTGGTTTAGGAGAGGCCTTACTATTTCAAGGTATTTCTGGAGACTGTACTCTCGAGTTTCGTATTCGCCCTTAACTTGTTGAACCACGATTTGTGAGTCACTGAAGATTTCAATATCCTCGACCTCAAGGTCCTTTGCTAGCTTTAGCCCCGTAATGAGGGCTTCATATTCTGCTTCGTTATTGGTGGCTCGAAAATCAAAATAGAGAACGTAAGGATGATCCTTTCCCTCGGGGCTGGTGATTAATACTCCAGCACCGCTTCCCCTCGAGTTGGAGGATCCATCCATATATAGTTGCTCTTTTCCGGAGTCCGGAGTTGGGTTTGGTTTGTCGATCTCCACTGGTTCAACAGACTCCATTATAAAATCGGATAAGGCTTGGCCCTTGATAGCTGTCCGAGGTTTATACTGTATGTCATGTTCTCCCAACTCGATGGCCCACTTCATCATCTGCCCCGAAACATCAGGCTTTTGGAGGATTTGCCTGATCGGATAGTTGGTTAGGAGAACTATTGTATGTGCTTGGAAGTATGGTCTCAACCGTCGAGAAGCATGAACGAGGGCTAATATCAAGCGCTCGAGAGGGGTATATCTGGTCTCGGGCCCTTGTATGGCCCTACTTACATAGTATATGGGATGTTTCGATCCCTCCTTTTCTTTGACCAATACAGCGCTGATGATCCCTCCTTTGCAGATATATATAAGTAAAGAGTCTCTCCTTTATCTGGTTTTGACAATGTCGGAAGTTGCCGAAGATGGTTTTTAAGTTCTTGGAAAGCTTCTCCGCATTCATGAGACCACTCAAATTGGTTTGCCTTCTTAAGAATATTAAAGAAGGGTAGATGTTTATGTGCTCCTTTGGATAGGAAATGACTAAGGGCTGCAAGGGACCCTGTTAGCTTCTGCACATCCTTGACGGTTTTTGGGGGTTGCATATTCTGCAAAGCCTCAATCTTCTCGGGGTTTACTTCGATTCCTCGATTGGATACCATATACCCCAGGAATTTTCCCGCTCCCACGCCTATGGTACATTCAGCGGGATTCAGCTTCAAGTTGGAGGCCCGTAATGTGTCGAAAGTTTCTTTTAAATCTTCAAAGAAGGCATCGTAGCTGCGGCTCTTTACTACCATGTCGTCCACATAAATCTCGAGGTTGCGCCCTATTTGAGATATGAATAATTTGTCTACCGGTCGAGGGTAAGTAGCTCCGGCATATTTCAATCCAAAAGGCATCATCTTGTAGCAGAAAGTTCCTCGGTCGGTTATAAAGGAGGTCTTTTCTTTATCTTGCTCTGCCATAGGGATCTGATGATATCCTTTGAAGGCATCAAAGAAGGCTAGTACTTGGTATCCCGCAATCGCTTCCACTAATCGGTCGATCGATGGTAAGAGATAACTATCTTTAGGACAACAATCGTTCAAGTTGGTGAAATCGATGCACATTCTCCACTTTCCATCTGGTTTCTTGACCATTACTGGGTTAGCTATCCATTATGGGTACTGCACTTCTTCAATTATACGGGCTTTAAGTAATTTATCTATCTCCTCTCCAATGGCTTCAACTCGATCTAATGCAAAGATGCGTCGTTTCTGCTTGATGGGTGTTTGCGAGGGATTGATATTCAGGTATTGTTCCACCAAACGAGGGGATACTCCTACCAAGTCGTTGGTGTCCCAGGAAAAAACGTCTATGTACTGGTTGAGAAGATCTCATAGTTTAGCTTTTATCTCGGGGGGTAGGAGAGTTCCAACCTCAACGGTTCTTGATTCTCCGAGTTGCATTGGATCGGACTCGGAGTACTTTGCTGGCTCAAGATTCTCCTTTTTTGATTCTCGGATAGCTTGAATTGTGCATATTCGAGCTAATTGTTGATCACCTCGGATTGTAGCAATCCCTTTGTTGGTAGGAAACTTCATCACCAAATGGTAGGGGGACCAGATAGCCTGTGCCTGGTACATCCAGGGTCTTCCAAGGATTATGTTATACGGTGACCTGGAATCGATGATTGTAAAGGTGCAATGTAGGGTTATACTCTGAGATCCATCTCTTACTTGCACCGGTAGAATAATTTTTCCCAAAGTGTCGACAGGATTGCCAGTAAATCCCGAGATAGGGCTTGTAGGCGTGAGGTTATTTCTGTTTAATCCCAGCTGTTCATAACAACTGAGAAACATAACTTCTACTTCGCTTCCTCCATCCACTAGAACCCTTCTGATCACGTTATGGTTTATGTCAACTGTAATCACCAGGGGATCTGAATGGGGAATTTGATTAGGAACTGCATCTTCAGATGAAAAAGTAATAGTTCCGTCCGAGCGAGATCTTTTGCTCCCCCATTCCCAGGGAGAGGCTCCTTGTGCCGATTGATGCACACCATTGATGCTCCTTCTTGCACCCTGGTTGCTTGTCTCGTCGTTGTTGTTGATGCTTCTTACTCCTGTCGGGACCGAGAAACGGATTCGTGAACTCCCACGAAGGTTTTCAGCCGGATCAGCCATGAGTTAGAAGGTCGTATAGATCAAGATCAGCCTGCGGGTCCCACTGGACGTGCCAAATTGATGGATGTCTACGACCCGCACTTGATCACGAACCCTCCTCACGAATTGATCTGCAAGACAAAGGCCCCGGGTGTCCCCCCGGGGATAGACACTCCGACGCTCAAGTCAGTATATTTGCTTAAGGCGTAAAGTATAAAGTATGAGATTAGATGAGAGGTCTACCAAACCTCTTAGGGTATTTATATGGCTACAATCCGTAGATAACCAAGATATGTATTTATGGTATGAATACAACTCTTCTGGGAATAGAGGTTGTATTACCATGTATAATAGAAGTGTATTTCGGACATGGTTGTATTACCATGTTTAGAATAGCTGAATTACCATCTTTGAGAAGATGTATATTCCTTGTAGAACATTCATAATATACGCATTCCTTATAAGGATTAGGATTGATGGACCTGTGGATCCACCCTCCGCGTATCTCAAGCCCACGACCCTTCTGGGGCCTTGGTCCGAGTATGAATGAGGTCCGAATACGAACCATGGACTTATCACTAGAGAAAGCCTTATGTCAAGATGGACTAAATCTTTTATAGCCTTCAAGCCATCCTTACTCTTTCCCAAGGGTCTTCAACAAGGTCCCAACCAATGCTTCATACACATTCTTCTTTCTATGCATAACACTAAGACAGTGACGTACCTCCATGTATTCCCAATAAGGGAGTTTTAAAAGAAGAGCATTTTTTCCAAATACCAATTGACGTGTCTTTCTTGTTATCCTTACGTAACACGTGGTCCATGCCAGATACTTTCTCCAAAAATTTTGAACCCAATACTGGTACTAGGGCTACACTGTTCTCTTCCTTACCATCGAACCATTTATTTTTACGCCTCCACGGATGACTTTCATGAATGAATCGTCTATGTCCTTGATAAAATTGCTTGCGATCATGCTTTAATCTTCAAAAGTTAGCCTTGCTTTCACATATTTGACATGCAAAATGGTCTTTCACAGAATATCCTCCAACATTTCCCAGCACGGGAAAGTCATTGATGATCCACATTAACATGCCTTTGAGTTTGAACATCTCATCACCTCAAATACCTCAAACAAGGATTCCAGCTCTTCAATATGAGGTGCTAGATAAGCATCAATGTCGTTACCCGGTTGCTTAGGCCCAAAAATCATAGTGTTCGCAAATGGATACTTGAACTGACCATGAATTGTGGGTACTTGACATGTTCGCAAATGGGTTCATGTCATCTATCGATAGTCCTAGTCTCACGTGTCTAGATTCATTGGAAAATTCCGGATACATGGCATCCATCTTCTTTCATTGATCACCATCAGAAACGTGAGAAATGATATCTTCCCCCTCTCGAACCCTATCAGCATGCCAGATCAATAGTTTAGCATCAACTGGATTAGAAAACAACCGCGTCAATCTCGGTTTAAGCGGCATGTAGCACATCACTTTAGTTGGACTTAGTTTTGTCAATTGTATCACAGTTACCCCACACTCTTCAACTTTACTTTCCTTCTTTTTCCATCTCGACTCACCACATATCTTGCATTCATCTCTCAATGCATCTCCTTTGTACAACATACAATCATTAGGGCAAGCATGAATTTTAGTAAATTCCATCCCATTAGACATAAGAAGAATAAACCCGATCAGGACACAAGTTGTCTTGTGGAAGCAACTCTTTCACTAACTCCACCAATTCAGTCATTCCTTTATCTAAATCCCATGTCTTGTCGTCAACCTCATTAACAACAAACTCGCACCCAATATTGAATGCCTAGCACCAACATATAACTTGGTTTCCTTATCCACATACATTACCTCTAGCATACTTTGCTTCCCACTAACTTTCATAACAACGTCATCACATATTTCATTTAGTTGTTCCTTATACTTTAGTATATCATCATCATTTCCAACATTACATGGAAGATGGATGCAATATCATTCCGAAAACAACAAGACACAACAGAGGTCATCACGTACCGTAAAAGCGTTGGATACAATGCCCACAACGATCACCTAATCAACAATCACCTGCTCGAAAAAATCCAATTCATTCAAAATTTGTAATTTGTGATTATGTTTGACAAACTCGTTTGAAAATTTACGTGCGTAGCATTAATTCACTTATCAGCCCACTTACAAACTCGCAAGATTTTCGCTTTAAAATAGACGTGTGTTACGAACTCGCTGGCAATATCGACGGACACATGATTATACCGCATCGTCAAATACAAACTTAACGAAGTAGGAAGCGATAGTGTAACTAAATTTTACTAAATAAGCATAGGTTTTACAGTATCGTAACAACTGATGAACTCCTAAAATGATTCAAGGACACATGTTACGAGATCGCACTTGCATTCGACAATTACGCTTAATCAAACAAACCAATGTTCCAAGATTGTAACAGTTGTAAAACGTTAAAAAAATTAACTTACAAAATCGTAGCATATACGTTACGGTGAATACACTATGTTACGAGTTCGCAGCATTATTTCTTGTTCAAGGCGGAAACAAATTAAACGCCTTGAATAAAATATATTCAAGGCATATATGTTTCCACCTTGAATATGGACGTTTCCGCTGTTTTGTGTTTTTCTTTTGCAAAGCGTATCAAGGTTGCGATATCGTAACCTTGTTGGAAGGCTAAAAAAATTAAATCAACACAAACGCCTTAAATATGTGCCTTTAATGGAGGCTTGTACTAGTGATTAGAGGCCCGTAGATCGAAAGTCCGGTGATAGGTCTGTTGGGAAAGTGACGGGAGAGAGTGGAGAGAACACGGACATATAGGACCAAACTGGTTCACTACACAAATACGGTGAATTAAATCATAAAATTAATTGACAGTATAAGGAGGAGGCTGACCCACTAATGTAGTAAGAGCATGCCCAACAGCTACTCTAAAACGATCTCTATAATACAGTATCAAATTCCAAAAACTCTATAATTATTTAGACTCCATCCAACAGTTGCTCTATTTTACCATTCCATTAATTTATTGCCATAAATAATAATAATTATACTTAATTTTATTTGAGACTCCCAAGAGCACACAATTAGTGCATGTTTGTCTGAGCTTATTTTTTACTAACTTAACTGAATTGAACTGAATTAAAGTCAAATTTATGTATTGAAAAATAGAATAAAAATGTCTAAATTTACTTGAATTTGATTAAATTATATTTTACTGAACTAAATTGAATTGAAGTGAAATTTATGTATTGAAAAATAGAATCAGAATTTCTAAATTTACTTGAATTTGATCAAATTATATTTTATTGAACTGAATTGAATTAGACTGAATTTAATTTATTTTCAGTATTTAATTGAATTATATTTTCCAGCAAACAGGGCCTTAATTTTATTTGCAATTATGTTTTCAATATTTTTATGTGTGTGAAGATGTGAATGATTAAGAAAGTATAGGATAAAAAAGGAAGGAAAAGGTAAGAATCAATGATATCATTAAATTTTGGAGTATGAAAGAAGAGTAGCCCATATGCCTTTTCATTCTTCCAATTTTACCATATCTCTATTTTAGAGTATGGGATAGAGCATCTGTTGGAAGCAATAATATAGTCAAAAAGGGCAAATCTAGTTAAAAACTCTATTATAGAGTAACTGTTGGGCATGCTCTAAACCTTAAAGCACTAACCTTTCCATACAGGTGTGGGACTTGATCTTCCAACATTGTTGATGACTCCAGGCTTTATTTATTTCCATGATTAAGCCTAGTCGTTGATACTAATCTATCACAACGAAAACCAAATGAAATTGGGATTTTTTTAGAAAAAAATTGGTAATAATTTAAATGAACCCTAATATTTTATTGCATCCTTCTCCATGAATTAAACCTAGGTGCTCGGGATTCGGGATACAAATGAAACTTTAATATCACCCTCGGGTATATTAAGTTGCTAATTGCATAAATTACCAAACCGCTTGATAAAGAGCAGCTTGTGCATTAATCAAACCACCAGAACTAATTTTAATTTCATTTGTATGGAAAATGAGTAAAATGACATTAGTTAATGAAAGAAAGAACACGAATGCATTATGCTAGTTTATTATTCTGGATAATCTTGATATATTTTATGTTAGACTAATCAAATAGCTATACATCGTTATAAAAGGTTTAGAGTTTTAAAAATTTATAAAAAATGTTTTAACCAATATGATGTATGTGTGTCATATTGTAACTAGCGTTTGATAATAACTCTATCATAATCATCCTGAACCAATAATTAATATTATATGTTTTCAATAAAATAATATTAAATGATTATTTTGAAACTAATGATAAGTACTTCTAAATGGTAATTGACGAACATATTTGTCACTTAGTTTAAAGCTAGCTGTTGTGGAGACTCACAGCATGAACACTCTACAGACTCCTGGTCCCTGGAAGGTCACTAAGGGTGTGTTTGGTTGGACAAGTTTTTGCAAAACTTGAACTATTCAAGTCCAGTTTTGTAAAATCTTGTTTGGTTCACCAAGTTTTCCAAAATCCAGACTTGCAAAATTCTAAAAACCAACCAAAGATTTTGTTTCATACTCACAAAAACAACCCAACCAAACAAGGATTTTGCAAAACCAGACTCTCAAAATCCCAAACAAAAATCCAGACTCTCAAAAATCCAAAACAAAATCTAGACTCTCAAAAATCTTACGAACCAAACACACCCTAAAACAAGATCTCACTTCACTTCGGCAGTGAAACAAAATTCATAAGTCAGCAATTCCCAAATAGACTACTATTCCATTTCCCCCCGAAAAACTACTATTCCATTGCAGTACACAGTAATTATAGTTGTATTAAACTAAAAGCTAGCATAAGGCTGTCAAAGTGATACAGATCGAAAGTACACAGTAATTAGAGAACATATAGAATTCATAAATACTAATTTTTCGGATCATTTCGTTCAACAAAGACCCTTCAGTAGTTAGGATAAGATAGGTAGTACTGATGAAAGAGAAAGCACAAGGCCAGCAAAAAAGTTTCGCAGTTTTTTAAGACTCAAAAAGGGATTTATTCCTTAAATCACATGTTTAATGGTCATAACACATCTGTTTGTTAGGTTTTATGCACAAGAATAATGTCAGAGATGGTCATATTTTTTAATTTTTTTTCTGTTCTTAGTCTTAACTATTCTTTTGTCTGAGCTCTGATCTGCATTTGGTTTATCTTCATATATATGCGTGTTTACTGTGTCTTTTTTCACACCCCATGTTGCTTCACATACACTCCTGTCTCTTAGTTCTCCATCCATAAACCTCGTTGAGAAGAAGCACGACGTATAGTACACGAAAATTGGCTCGTGGCCTCGTGGGGCAATTGACTAAGCGCCTCCAGAAACCAAGAACTGGCTTTTTTCCCTTTGTCATCTTGCCCGTTCTTAGAATATGTTCTTGAGGCCATCCCTTTGTGCTCATTTTTCTTAGAAATGTTTGTTTTTACCTGCCTGAAAGATTCTGCAATATATAGGTAGGTGGGGGCTTTTCCGATTTTGAGAGTTTCTTTATGTGGGCTATGGATATCTGTTGTGATCTCGAGGTGGATGTCAATGGAGAAGGGGCTTTCCAGGTTGACAAGGTACGTTTTAACTTGTTTCTTTGATTTTTCTCTTGGAAAGTTACAATCTTTATCATTTCCGAACAAAATCTTCTGATGAAACTTCAAGTTCAGTTCGATTGTAAGAAAACAAGAACATTCCATGCATTTGATTTGAGGATAAGTTTGTTTGAAGTTTCAAATTTGGAGGATTATGATCGATCGAAGCTTTTAGGTAGCTTCGGACCATCTTTCTGCAAATTTGCATTATTGAGACATAATTGTGTTTGCTAGAGTTCAACTTTATTCTCTACTTACCAGAACCTACCTTTCCTAATGGAATGTGGGGTTTGTCCTTGTTTCTTAAGTTGTTTTCCTTGTGTTTATGCTTAACCACATTTAATTTCATAAATGAAAGATAGCCCACCTCCACCTCCTCCATGATTGTGCTATGATGGTAATTAAATGCTGATGCCTTTGTTTGCTACTTTCCCAGCTTTTAAGAGAAAAAGGGCCGCCTCTGTTTTGAAGTCAGTTTTCATTCATTTACTGTTCCTTTCCCTCTTTTGCTGGGAATGTTCACAAGGTCTGTTTTAGTGAGGGTGATCCACTTGCAATTTTTGTTTACCTTTTTGGGATCTTCAATTTCAGTCATGTTTTTGTGTTTTAATGGTGCATAACTGATTTCGTTAGTGATAAATGTGGTGGTTTTAATGTCATCACTTGCTTTTTGAGAGGTGGTCAACTTGTATGCCTGTGATTCAAATTAGTGGAAGGCACTTGACAATGGCATTCATGGTGAACTTTGCAGAAAGTGGTTTCTCTGTATTCAGCCAGAATTAAAAAGCTATTGGGAAGATCAAAAGTGGTCACAAAAAATCTCAAGCTGATTTTCAATGACTTTCCTGGTGGAGCTGAGAGTTTTGAGCTCATGACAAGGTTCTGCTACAACAAAGGCAGTGTTGATATCAATCCCTTTAACGTGTCTACTCTTTACTGTGCTGCTCATTTCATGGAGATGAAAGAAGCCGTTTCAGATAGGCCCAACCTGCTCGAGCAAGCTGAGAAATCACTTGAAGAAGTGAGGTATTGGAGTTGGTCTGAGATCATCTCTGCTCTAAAGCAATGTCAAGATCTGGAACCAGTTGCCACCTCTTCTGGGATGATCAGCAACTATTTTGATTCGCTCATTGGCCGAATCATTTCATCCTGCACCGAATCAAGTCCATGCCCATCAACCTCGTCTCCTGACAGCTCTGGATATCGGTTGTCGTGTGACACGAGAAGCACCGAGAGCTTGAAGAATAACTCCTTCAGAGCTACGACGTGGTGGTTTGAAGATTTAGTCGGTTTTGAACCCCGTTTGGTTGAGACATTTGTCAAATCAATCTTAACCAAGAATGTGGATCATGCCATTATCAGTAGGTTCCTGTTCTTCTACCAGAAATCAAGATTTGCTGCCTCAGGTTCAACCGATGAAAAATGCAGATTAATGGAGGTTGCTGTGCCTCTGCTTCTACTTGTTGATCCAAGCCTAGTTCCCTTCAAGAGTTTACTTGGAATGCTCAGAGTGTCACTGAATCTGAGCATAACTAAATGCTGCAGAAGCCAGCTTGAGATGATGATTGGCTCACTGTTGGATCAAGCATCATTAGACAATCTGCTGATTCCATCTCCAGTTGGAGCAAGGTATCTGTATGATGTTAACCTAGTTCTTAGGCTTTTGAAGTCGTTTATCGGTAAAGAAGCGTGCTGCTTGCCTTTGAGCCGATTGAGAAAAGTTGCTACATTGATGGATCTCTACATAGCAGAAGTTGCTCCTGATCCTTGTCTGAAACCATCAAAGCTCTTGGCTCTAGTTAGGTCCCTGCCAGATTCTGCTAGAGTCTCAAATGATGGAATATACAATGCCATTGATATATACCTGGAGGTAATGGTTATACATTTTCTGCTCATACAAGTGTTTCATTTGTTGAGAATATCAGGAATTTTTTTAGATTAAATTGTGTATCTTATTGCAGGTGCATACAGGATTGTCAGAAGAAGAGAGAATGATAGTTTGTGGTGGTCTTAATTATGAGAAGCTATCATCAGAAACTTGTACTCATCTCACCAAGAACAGGAAATTCCCATCAAAATCAGCTGCAGAAGCTCTCATTTCTCAGAAATCTAAGCTCAAGAGCTTGCTACAAGAAACCAACCAGCCGAATTCGATCATGTGCTCGGCTTCGAGCTTCTTGGGATCCAGAGGGAAGGCCAAAAAGGAAGAAGCTTGTCAGCAGATAGTGCTGTTTGCAGGAAAACTTGACATGTCAAATGAGAACCAGAGGCTGAGGGCACATTTGCAAGGCATGCAATGGAGAGTGTTGGAATTGGAGAAAGTGTGCAGAAAAATGCAAATCCAGATGAGCAAGACAATGAAATCAAGGTTATCTTCCCAAAGCAGTGCTAAATCCTTGCCCAGGCTTTGTTCTTGATTAAGACATTTCAATGGAATTTTCAAATTTCATTCCTCATCACAATTCCATATCCATGTAAATATTGGGATTGCCAACAGGCAACAGCATCATTTCTGCATCATATATAGCTTTTACAGAGAATGAATTTCTTGGCTGTTTGTATATAGCAGTAAGTTTTGTTTTTTTTTCTAAGAACAGATAATTTTTCATGTTTATTATGCTCCCTAATCAGTTTGCATGCATATAGGGTTAGTTGGGTCCTTTTCAGAATCATTCTCTAGGGAGACAATTAGCTATAGGCTAATTAAGGCATCTTGGATAGAGATCTCACAAGCTGATGACATTTCTGAATTCCTCTGCTATTATCTGTTTTGTCCACACAAGAAAACAATTGATGAATTCCCCCATCTTTTCTGCCACCGACCGTTGGAGCCATTACACCGACATAACACGGGATTCGTCACTATCACACAAAGCTCTTTCGTTTCTTCATCTCAACTTGCAGCATCAACAGCCACATAATTTTTTGGCCTACGGACCTAACATTTAATAAGATGTACTCCCTCTATTTTTTATAACAGTGAGTTAGCCATGGATTTAAGAAAGGATACCAAAAAGATCTGGTCTCTACGGATTTGATTAAAGGGAAAAACAAGATAGGAATTAGAGCGTTTGGTTCACTTAGAGCTGGTAAAATATTATAGAACCCGAATACCTAACTGATTACACTGAACCTGAACCTGAATTTGGTATAAGACGCGAATAGTAATACCTATTTATTGATCCGAACCTAAATTACACCCGATACACTCAAACACAAACTAAAAGTTTTAGACTCAATAGGACCCGTACCCGAACATAACCCAAATCCGGTGGTGATATGGGATTCAGCCCACAAGGAACTCCGGGCCTCCGGCCCAGATGTGACGTCAGCTAGAATGGCGTCATCCCAGGCTACAAGGACATGAACAAGGACGTGAATACGATCTGTCCCCGGATGAGGACGAAAAGGCAGGACCATGGTTGGACTCCCTTGGTCTCACCACCTATATGGCATTGGACTTATGGAGAAATGTATGTTCTATCATATCTAAACACTCTCTACTTATTCATATTCTCTCTCCTATTCAAAATGACTCTCTTTCATCATCGCGCCGGAGTACCTACCCTTAGGGTACTTCCGAGGTTCTGTCTTGCAGGCCAATATGTGAGAGGACGCGCATATTCAGGTGTCAGCCACTCCAGACCAGTAACACACATACGAGATCCGGACAAACATCCCAGTAAGTACATGGTATAGAGGAGGGTGAGAAAAGATTGATTGAGTTGCATGAATAACACTATGTATCTCAAGAGATGAATGATAAATGAGTTTAAAAGTCTGCTTTATGTAGATTGGACATTTGCAGCAAAGAATATATACTATAACTAGCTTTTGGAACCATAAGGAGGCGGATTAATGGTGGTACGGTTGGAGCTGGAGAGCCTTGGTTAAGGTAAAAGAAATGTTGTTACCTAATCTACACAACTGCTTAATGAATGGGAAGTTGTATGCAAGGCGAGCTTATATTTTAAGGGGATATTACTAGAAGATGGGATGCCAAAGGCTATTTGGAACTTTAAGATGCAACCCAAACAAGTTTTTTTTTCTTTTGGACGCTAATTAAAGGGAGACTTTCGTTAATAGGAAAATTGCAAGGCAAGGAAATGTTGAAGAATTAGAGGGAACCACATTGTGTGTACGGAGAAATAGAGAAACTACACAATATTTGTTCCTAAAATGTGTTTACACTAAAGAGTTGGTAACTGGTTTGTGATTAAAGATGGGCAAAATTCTCAGATAGTTTAAGCAGATCATTAGGTAATTGGTCAGAAAAAGATGAAAAAAATAAAATATTTTCTATGATTGGTTAGCTTACTGTGTCATGCTTAGAGAATAAAATCAAAAAAATTTCTAGAACAATCAATTACTAACTGAAGCAATGAAAAAGAGAATGGTTGAAGGTTACAGGTAGATAAATTTGAAATGATTTAGGAGGCTTAATTATCTAGTTATATTTTTACAACAATGTACCTGGTGATTAATGAAGCATGATTTTCATTTTAAAAAAAGTAATCTTTTTTGGATCGGCTAACAAAATTGGACCCGGTCAGTTTTATTGACCATTGAGTGGGTTGGATTCAAATAGAACTACTTATTTTGAGTTCGTGTTGAACGAATCAAAAGCACCAACATCGTCTCGTCTCAAACCTACACACGACTATCATGACCCATTTTTGCATATAAAATTTGACCTGACTCATTGGGCAAAAAATTATGATCGGATTAATTATCTTGTACAAAGTGTTGGGTGGACCGTCCTAACATAAACTTGTGTTAAAATACATGATTTCTCGTATGTTTATTAAGGATAATTTGCGTGTTTGTAACCTTTGTTTGTCGTTCTAACTCAATTAATTCATATGTAATTAAAAAAACAATAAAATTGAACTGCTGACATTAAACTTGAACTATATAACTGTATAAACATATTTACAACATTTAATTTTTAAGAATCTAATCGAACAAACACATAAGCTAATCTCATTAAAAAATGAAATAAAAAGCGTTCATATTATAAACTTATGATAGAACAGTAAAATCCAAGACTATCTCATTAACTTGACCCGACACTAATTACAACCGCTCCATCTTTTTTCTGTGCATGATGGAAGCTACAAGTTGTGGAGAGGCAAGCATTTGGTGCTAAGGCTACAACAAGACTGGTGGCAAGCAATTTGACTTGGGTTGGAGACAAGGGACCAAAGACAAAGTTTCCTGGGACAGATGAGCCTTTCTGGTTATTCAGACACATTTGATGGAAATCTTTTTATGGTGACGAATTAGGCCCTGTCCAGTTGACCTACTTGAACTGGCTGCTACCTGCTAGAATTGCTTGAACTGTTTGGAGTTACTTGACCTGCTAACAACGCTGGAAGTCTTCTGGTTCATCTAATATGATCAGCACATGCTTGAAGTCAATTGATCCTAGTTGATTGAAGCCCACTGACTTGAAAGTCTCATTCGGAAACTCCATGGAAAGTTTGAAGCGCGAGAACTTGCTAATCAATGGGTTGTTGTAGTGTTCCAATAAGGCTGCAACTTCTTCCGGCGACAGAATGCATGCGATCTTGCCCTTATATTCCGGAATTGGGTGGATATAGAGGTTAGATGGTAGAGAGGGGTGGAGAGGCGGCGACTTTGCGTTCAGTGCTTGTAAGAAATTTGACGGTGTGGTGGCACCGCCGCGGGGCTGCGGAGGTTCCTGCATAATTTTAGCCATTGGCAATGGATCTGTCAGAAATAAAGGGATAACGGGAAGCAAGATGGAAAATGTTTAGAGAGAAGTGGGAGTATTTGGTTAGAGAGAGAGAGTGGGTTTAGACTGAATTGATGTCCAATTTGTCCAAAGTTATGGAATTTAATAAACATATTGATAGGTGATTATAAGGGGTATGATGAGCTTATAAATATTTTTTTATTAAAAAAAAAAGGTCAAGTCAAATTGAAAAAATTAATTACAAAAAAGAAGCAATTGAGAATTCATCTTCAGACATAATTCAGATGCATGTATTCATTAATCATTTATAAATTAAAACCATAAAAAACCAATTGTCACACTCAATTCGTTAAATTTAAGTGGTGAATTGATTTTACGTAATCTTAATAACATTATCAAATAAAATATGTTTATAGTCAGCAAAAAAATGGAAGTATCTCCTCTCACTAAGAATTTACAAGAGAACATTTGAAAAAAAAAAAAGTCCAAAAACTCCACGAAATTCCATGCAAAACCGCAGTGGCAGACGGCGTCAACTGAAATGGAGGCCAATAGAACTTGCACGTACAGTTTTGGAGAAGTCCGGTCCGGTCCGTGCAGGGCTGCTGTCCAGAAAATTTAAGTCCGCATTTGACATTTGACATTTGAAATGTGTTTTATTGGCAATTATGTAGTAGTAGTAATGTATTAGAACTTGTAAGAATTATAATATTCCAATTGTGAAGGATACTTGTGATTTAATAATAAATTTAATTTTTGATAATATTTAGATCGAGTGTTGATTTTATGAATAAACCAGAAAATATGACCCCTGAAAATGTTAGATATATTAATCTCTAAATAAAAAAAAGTAGAGTTTATGCCCATTGAAAAACATTTCTCTTGTCTCTTGAGGGGCATAAATATTATATGGACTGGTCTCTTGAAAATTCAGTTTTTCTAATTTTTCAGAAAAATCTTTATACATTTTAGGTTAAATGTTGTATGTTTAAATTTAAACTGTAAATTTTGTAATTTAAAATTTATAAATCTTTACATAAAATTTCTTTATTTTAGTATATGTTTAGGTTAAAATGGATAGTATTTTAATTAAAAGATACAGTGTTAATACCTTTATGTTACTATTGCACAACATCCTGAGAAAGAAAAAGTCAGTTTCTCTCTCTAAATCACTTTCCTCCTCCTTCTCTCTACAATTATTTCCTCAACACATGTTTTTCCGTAAACAGTTACATTTATTTCCGTTGCCGACACCCACTTTTCCCTGAAACAGTCACATAACGGCCACCTTCATGGCGGCGCCACCGCATCTCCGCGGTGGCAACGCTCCTTTTCGTTCTTTTGCGCAGGTTGTGATCGACAGACCACCACCTATCTCACCCATTCTTCCTTCAAATCCCGAAATTCAACCAATTGGAGAGTTCAAGGGCAAGATTGCATGTATCGTCTCACCGGAGCAAGCATCACAACTCGCTGAGCACTACCAATACACACTGGTCGGAAAATTTGACAACGGCAAGCCATCTATGGAAACACTGAATGCAGCCTTCAAATCTATTGGCTTTAGCTCCAATTTTCAGATTGGATCCCTTGATTTCAAGCACATCTTGATCAGATTCTAGGAATCTGAGGACTATCAAAGGTGCTGGCTCAAAAGAGTTTGGAGTTTCAAAGGAAGTTCAAATGAAAGTTCTCAAATGGTCTACTGAATTCATCCCTGGCACTGAATCATCAGTTGTCCCCATTTGGGTAACAATCCCTAATGTCCCAATCTTTTTTTATAATGTGGCCATGTTAGAATTCATAGGAAATAGGATTGGTAAATTCATAAAGATGGATTATGCTACCTCTACTTTGTCTAAGCCATCAGCTGTGAAGTTATGCATTAAGATAGACTTACAGAAAAAGTTGCATAATGAGATAACTGTAGGCATGCCAGGCTTCCTTGCAGATTTAGAAATCATATATGAGGAGATCCCTTACTATTGCCCTCACTGCCAAAAATTAGGCCACTCCATTGACCTATGTAAGAAAGCCAATCCTGAATTGATCACCTCTAGGAGCCAGTTTAGGAATATGGTAACAGATCCTACTGAGATGGTACAAAACCCCCCCTCCAAAATAGCTCAACCATCAAAATTTAAAGAGGGTGGATCCGGTTTAACTATTAGGGAGAAAGACAGACTTTTCAAAGCTCAGGGCCAGATGATGTATGTGAAAAAACCTCAGCCAGTGACACTAGTAGTACCACAGATACCTAACTCAGATAAAGGAAAAGAAAAGGCTTGGGTTCCAGAGGTTCCAGATGTTGCTAACCCCTCTCCCTCAAATGAAGTGGTGCTTATCTCCAACTCATGTTCAGACTCATCAGTGCCCCCTAACACTTTGGAACTAGCCACAACTGCTGAAACCCCCTGCTACCCCAATACAAATGCACCTCTAATGTCTATACAAGAAGAGGTATGGCTGATGCAGAATCATAAACCAAATAAATATGCTAAGGATGATTCCTCAATGCCAGCAGATAAGCACTTCTCCCCTCAATTTTCCCCTGTTAATGCTAACAAAGTCACTTTTTTCTCTCAGGAAAAAAATAGAGAAAATAGATTCTCACCATTGCAGGGATTGATTACAGAAGAAGTACAAGATGATACATTGGAAAATGATGAGGAGAGCTCTCAACAGCCTAACTCTCAGCAGCAGGAAATAGAAAATACAACTCCTCAGGTCAAAGAAAAACAGGTAGACACAGCTCAGGTTAGGAAATCTTCCAGGCTGTTAGCTAAAAATCCCCCTCCTATTATTAAACCACAAACATACTTTACTCAATTGAACCAAATTATTGCAGGATCAGTTACAAATAGCCCTTCCAAAATTTTTAAATGATTAGTACAACCCTAACTAATAAATTCCTTGTTTGGAATGTTAGAGGGATGGAAACTTCACTTGAAAGATTGAAGGAACTAATTGCTAGTCACAATTTTGACATTATTTGTCTGTTTGAGCCAATGCATGATAAATTGAAATGTGACTATTACAAAAATATCTTAGGCTATCAGAATTGTATGTATGCACTAAATGAACAAATTTGGATTTTTTGGAGAAATGAAATCCATCTGAACCTAATTTTGGATCACCCCCAATTTCTACATGTCTCAGTTCACTGTCAGAAACTAAATGCTTCTATGGAGGCTGTTTTTGTCTATGGACTGAGGACAAGAAAGGAAAGGGAAAATCTATGGATGGATCTTTAGAAAATACAAAACCCTGAGACTATATTTATTGGTGATTTTAATGCTATCATTTCTATTTCAGAGTATAAAGGTCCTTCTACTCCCAATTTGCACAGTATTAGAGATTTTGCTTCTTTTATTGATGCCATGGCTTTAGAGCATATTAATACAGTGGTAATCTGTTTACTTGGTCCAATGGTAGACACCAAATCCCTCTAGATCTCAGTCCAAGTGGGAGAAAAAAAATCCCCACTATACAGAGATTGGATAAAGGTTTATGTACTCCTCAGTGGAGTGTTAGATTCCCAAACTCTTCAATTTTAGTTCTAAATAAATTGTCCAGTGACCATAGTCCTCTATTTTTGAGTGTTGGTAGTGATATTAAATCTTCACCTCGGCCTTTCAGATTTCTTAATACATGGTTTAAGAGAAATAAATGCATTGATGTGCTTAAAGAAAACTGGGAACCTAGTATAGGCATTACTGGCATGTTAGGATTCTACCTCAAACTTCTCAGACTCAAATTTTTTTTGAAAATCTGGAATAGGGAAGTTTTTGGTAATTTGCATGATAATGTAAAGATAGCAGAAGAGAATCTGAGACAGGTTGAAATTGCTTATGACACTGATCAAAATGAAATATTTTTGGACAGTCTCAAACAAGCAAAATCTGAACTCTCTAGAGCCATTAAAGAGCAGAATCATTACTGGAAACATAAATCTAAAGTAAAGTGGCTTAAAGAGGGGGATGACAACTCAAAATTTTTTCATAACTCAGTGAGGGAAAGGAAGGGAAAAATGAATATTACAAAAATTCAAAATTCTGATGGTATGTGGATTGATAATTTTACAGAAATTGAAACTGAAGCCATCTCATATTATTCTGAGTTGCTATCAGCAGACAATAATCCAGATCAGAGAATATTTTACTCTCATTTTCTATCCCAGATCCCCAAACTTATTACCTCAGAGGAAAATGTAGAACTGCTTAAACCAGTCAAAATGCAGGAACTGAAGAGCATTGTAACTTCTCTCAATAAGCACAGCAGTCCTGGACCAGATGGATTCACCTCACAATTCTACATCAAAGGTTGGGATTTTATACAGGTAGACCTCTTAAGTGCTGTAAATGATTTTATGACTAAGTCTGACATACCTAAAGGTATTGCTAGCACTTGGATGGCCTTAATTCCAAAAATTCAGACACCATCCTCATTTAGTGACTTCAGGCCTATTAGTCTTTCAAATGTTTTAAACAAAATTTTTTCAAAGGTTTTAATGGAAAGACTGAAGCCTCTAATGCAAACGATCATTTCTCCACACTAGACAGCATTTTTAAAAAATAGAGACATTAGTGATAATGTGCTCTATCTTCAGGAAATGGTCAGATTTTTAAATAAAAAAGGCCCACACCCTAACTGTATACTCAAATTGGACCTTACATAGGCTTTTGATAGGGTTTGTTGGAAATTTCTAACCAGTATACTCATTAAATTTGGATTCCATGGGCAGTTTATTTATTTAATTATAAAAAATATTTCACAAGCATGGTTTTCAATTTTAGTCAATGGGAGTCCAGTTGGATTTTTTCAGGCATCTAGGGGCATCAAACAAGGTGATCCTATCTCTCCCTTTCTATTTAATATCTTTTCTGAGGCTTTCACAAGAAGTTTAGCTTATATTTTTATAATTGGGAGTCTGAAATATTACAACCTGCCTGCATCTGCCTCTCTCATTTCACATCTTTCCTATGCTGATGACACTGTGATTTTCATGCTAGCAAGTAGAGCCAATATTATCAAAATGAAGTCTTTTCTTGCTGTTTTTGAAACTGTCTCTGGACAGAAAATCAATTATGATAAGAGTGACTATTACATTGGCAAGCATGTTTCTGTGGCTAATATTAGAGATATGAATAATATTCTGGGTATGAAAAAAGGATCTTTTCCATTTAAATATCTGGGAGTACCCATTTTCTCTGGTAGAATAAAAAATATATTTTTTCAGCCACTGATAGAGATGATAGGCAAAAGACTTCTAAACTGGAAAAATAGATGGCTCTCATCTGGTGCTAAACTGATTTTGATCAATACATGCTTATATTCTGTTCCACAACATTATTGGGCTGTCATGAAACCAACTGTATACATCATTAAATTGATAAGAAGAAGAATCTCTGCATTTTTCTGGGTATCAATTAATGACAAGCCTAAAAAATCATGGAAAAACTGGAATGATATGTGCTACCCTATAGCTGAGAATGGTTTAGGTTTTATAAACCTAAAAACTATAGTTACTGCTTTTTCAATGAAATTGTGGTGGAAGTTTCAGAATGCTTCTGCACCATGGACTGTATTTATTGCTTCACTTCCTAGTTCAGCACAGACTTCACATACATGGAAAAGGATCTGTGAGGTTAATGAATTTTGTGAATCAAATTCTAAGGTGATACATGGTCAGGGACTTTGCAGTTTTTGGAATTCCAATTGGTCAGACCATGGACCTATCACTGATTTACTTGACTACAACCTCACAAATATCCCATAAAATTGCACTGTGGCTGAATTTATAATGCTGAAACATGAATACTTGCCTTCCATCTCTCCCCTCATTGATACTGCTCTTTTGGATTTTTTGCAGGAGGCTGAAGTGAGGAATGACAGAAGAGATAAATTAATATGGAAGCCCTCCACAACTGGAATTTTCAGTGTCAAATCCACATATAATCAAATCAGACCAAAGAGAGGTACCTCTACATCTCTCACTAAACTTTGGAATGCCAGAATTCCAAAAAAAGTGTCTATTTTTATGTGGAAAGTCATGAACTCTATTCTACCTTTTGACAATGTGCTTAAATACTATGGTTTTAATATAGTGTCTAAATGTTGTTTCTGTGATAATATAGACACTTTAGACCATTATTTTAATAGTTGTCTTCTGGCTGTTCAAGTGTGGGAAAAGGTCAACCTATTTATAGGAATTAGGACCCCAATTTTTACTACCATTTGGAACAGGATCTCATTTTATCTATCTAAACCAGGGCTTTCTGCTATTCAAACCAAAATGATACATAATATTGTTCTTTTCACATGCTGGAGTCTCTGTAAAATTAGAAATAGATATATTTTTGATAATGTGTCTCCTTCTGTTCCTGGAATTTTACATGATATTAAAGGGATGATTTATGACTCCTTCATAGCAAAGCCATGCTACACTGAATCTGATCATGATATTGAACTTGTAAATAATGGCTATTTTCCTAAGTTCAGAAAACCACCCAAGCCCAGAATCTCAAAAATTGTATGGTCTAAGCCTCCTGTCAATTTCAAAATTAATACTGATGCATCTTGGCATGCTAATTTCACAGGATTGGCAGTAATTATTAGAGATTGGGAAGGGAATCTAGTCATAGCCAAAACAGTTTGTACTCAGGCAATGTCCCCTTTGCATGCAGAAATTTTAGCAATTGGTTTAGGAGATAAGACTAGGACAGAAATGAATCTAGCATGCTCTTATGAATCTGACTGTAAATTGGCTGTTAATATGATTAAAAATCCAGACCTTGCTCCATGGAAAATCTTCTCTCTGGTATATGATATTGCTAATGCATGTTCAAGCTCTACAATTCAACATATTTTTAGAGAAGGTAACACTGTGGCTGATGCACTTGCTAGGCATGCAATTAAAGCTAGACAGTCTAATATTTACACTTCTGTCCAGTCACTGCCTCATCCAATTTTAGGTCTTTATAATTTGGACAAAGATGGTACACCTTCTCTGAGGTATCACCCCCCTGAGCATGATACTACTCTCATTTTCTTCTTTGTCTCTTTTTTTCAGGATGCAGAAGCTAATATGCAGAGAAGAAATCTGAACAGCTTAGACATCTCTTCACAGATTATGACAAGGAAGCTTGGATACTCAACTTTTGGCTACTGGTTTCAAGACGCTGCATGTTATTATCTCACAGGCATTGAAGATTTTTGATCCCCTGCACTTACATTACATCATTTAGGGATCAACTGTGATATACTCTAAAGTGGTTTGAGAATTTTTTGGGGTCGCTTTGAGTTTTGCTTAGCAATTCTCTTATAAGTCCTAGAAGTTTTCTCTTATCTACAATTTTGTATAAGGCACATAGGCCTAATTTTGCAAAGCATTTCCAATGCTTTGGGAGTTTACTCCATGCAACTATGCTTGTTCTCGGAGCATAAGTGTATCATAATCTTGTAATTGTCGATTTTTTGCGGTTTGGGATGCCCAACATATTATCCCCCACTTATAGTGGTTTTGCCAAAAAAAAAATATATATATATATTGCACAAACCATTAATCCTACACAAATGATCCCGGCATTCAAAGAGTATTTATTAGGGTAATGATATATGAAGGCCTTATTTATATATATATATATATATATATATATATATAGTAATTTTTACAATTCAAAATAAAAAATGTGTGTATAATATATGTGTTATAATATATTTTATTTAAATCAGAAAAATAAATATATATTGATTCTACTGTATATGATTGCAAATTAATTTTATATCAAAATTATTTTTACATCAAAATGATTGTATATATAATAATTACATAATAAGTACAAGAACGGTAAACAAACAAAATACGCCCAAAATGTCATGCATTTCAATCATCCATTGGTCATAGTTGCGTCACCTTAATTACTTGGGTTGATCATGATTCATGACTATGAATTAGTAGTAGCAGGAGAATTTTAAAAGTCGCTCGCGCGTCGCATGGGTTGCATTTCGTTATTCGGATACGATATTAATATTAAATAAACAAGTGGGATCCTAAATCCCTCTATAAATAATCATATCCATTGTCCATTGTCAAAACAGAGCAAAGCCAGAAACATGGCATCTTCATGCGCCAACGTTACTAACTCGATATTTGTTCGTCGGAAACCTAGGCTGCTGTTTCCAGATGTAAATAATTGTACCTGTTGGGTTTTTCCTGGATCTGAAAAGATGAATCTGAGTTTCAGGAGTAGGGTACGTATGTGTACGACTTCTACTCAGCCAATGGCAACTCCGCTGATCACAGACAACGAGTCTCTGCTCAAATATCTGCACCAACCTCTGGTATCCTTCTTCTCTTTTCAACCTTTTTCTCTTTTCGGCCTTCTCTACTTTCCTTGGGTTCTATAATAAGTTGATAATAGGCCGAGAAGTTATCGACATCAAAATGAATGCTAATAATAGAAGCGAGTCGCACAAATGTACCAGCCTCGTGTAGCATGCGCTACCTTTCGTTACTTATTAAAGTATTATACGAGTAGGATCCGATCTCCGATTTCAAAAAAACACAAGAGTATGGGATCAGATCTCTGATCAAAACGATTTCTGTTTCCAATCTGTAAAATATCGTGGATCCCTGAATGTTTGTGACGTCTAAATTTATACCAACGGAAACAGTGGGGGAGGCGGGGAGCTAGGATTGAAGGAGTTGTGGGGCAATTTTTGACAGATTTATCAATATATATAATGACCTACATATTCATATATGTTGGAAAAGTGCATGGATTTTATTTGATTTTTTTTAGATTTTATATGTAATTTTAATAAATAGTGTGATAAAATTTAAAAATTTACAAATTAACACAAAGAAATGCAATTTTTCATTTTTCTTTGCACCAACGTTTCTCTACCTGTGAACTAAATTATGAAAATGGAACCGAGTAACAGATATTTCAATAGATTATTCTTAATTTAATCGGATTCAATTTAAAATATGTATTATTAAAATTAAAATGCTATTCTCGTTTAAAATGATACTATTTCTTAAATGTTGCTGAATTCTTCTGATAAATAAAGATATTTTCATAAATTCACGCCTTAGAGTAAAATTTAGATGGTATATAACAACGGTCTATTGAAAAGGAAGACCACTTGTGTATGTAGGTGCTGCCACATGAAGTTGATGACGGAACAATGAGGAAAGAGCTGTTGGAGAATACAAGGAGGAATTTGAGATCTACCTCAGAGCCCCTGAAAGTCCTCAGCATGATTGATACAATTGAACGGCTTGGATTGGCATATCATTTTGAAGACGAAATAGCCGCCATATTATCACGGGTTTCGTCAAAGGAAGACGAACATATATTGGCTGCGGCTCTCAGATTCCGATTGCTTCGACAGAACGGATACAGTATAAGTCCTTCAGATATTTTCGGGAAGTTCTTGGATAAGGATGGTAAATGGAAGGAGTCCCTGAAAGAAGACACGATGGGGATGCTGAGCCTATACGAAGCCTCGCACTTGGGTGCAAATGGAGAAGACATATTATTTGAAGCCATGGAATTCAGCGAACGCCACCTGAGAAGTTCAGTTGCAACCATGGAACCTCAACTTGCCAGAACGGTGACTCAGGCCTTGGAGCTCCCAAGGCACAGAAGGATGGCAAGGCTAGAAGCCAGAAGATATATTGAATCATATGGCATGGAAAATGGGTACGATCCTCAACTTCTTGCACTCGCCAAGTTGGATTATAACAAGGTCCAGTCACTTCACCAGATGGAGTTGTCCGAGATTACCAGGTTTCCGTCAATTTTCCTTGTCCAGTTTGGTTTTGGTGCGAAATCTCGATTACATTTTATTAGTTTTTCTAAACTTCGCTGAAAGCGCATGCAGGTGGTGGAAACAGTTGGGGCTTGTGGATAAACTGACTTTTGCTCGAGATAGACCCTTAGAATGCTTCCTGTGGACAGTGGGATTGCTTCCAGATCCAAAGTATTCATCTTGCAGAATTGAGTTAGCTAAGACAATTGCAATTTTGTTGGTGATTGATGATATTTTTGACACTCATGGTACCATTGATGAGCTTCTTCTCTTCACCAATGCAATTCAAAGGTTAATTTCACTTATTTTCTTCTCTATTTTTACTCCACCACACCGCACAAATAAGGCTATGCTGCAGTTTTCCTGGAACAACTGACCTGAATAATTAGATTTCAGGATACTAACAAGGTAATGGATGTTTCAGGTGGGATCTTGATGCAATGGAAGAACTACCTGAATACATGAGAATATGTTACATGGCCTTGTACAACACCACTAATGAAATCTGTTATAAGGTCCTCAAACAAAATGGATGGAGTGTCCTCCCTTATCTAAAGTTAACGGTAAACTATATTCATTTCAATAGGTGAGCTTTGCTTGTATGTATATATGCTGATTTAAAATGATTGAAATTGCAGTGGATAGATATGATTGAGGATTTTATGAGGGAAGCAAGGTGGTTTAACAGTGGAGAAGTCCCAAGCATGGACAAATATGTAGAAAATGGTGTGACAACAGCAGGGGCATACATGGCCATGGTGCACTTGTTCTTTCTCATAGGCCAAGGTGTTACACATGAAAGTGTCAAGTTATTGGTCAAACCATACCCAGAGCTCTTTTCTTATTCTGGTCGAATTCTACGCCTTTGGGACGATTTGGGAACTGCTAAGGTATAATATTATCATTTACGCTCTCATGAACATGGTTGGATTCATTTCTAATGTCGATATTTCAGGAGGAGCAAGAGAGGGGAGACCTTGCGTCGAGCATTCACTTGTTCATGAAGGAGATGAACATCAAATGTGAGGAAGAAGGGCGAAAGGGGATATCAGAACTTATAAATGGTTTGTGGAAAGACTTGAATTCAGAGTTAGTGTCATCTGACATGCCATTGCCGATCATCAAGGCTGCGTTCAATATGGCTAGAGCTTCACAGGTTGTTTACCAACATGAAGAGGATAGCTATTTTTCTAGCGTAGACAACTATATAAAGGCTTTGTTTTTCACACCTGTTATTAATTAAACTGAGCATCATAACGTATTATCTTTATTCTTTATGGAACATGTATAATAGAATGTATACTCTTTCATTTATGAATATACATTTCACTAGTAGTAATTGTGCATATAACGTCACATGGAGTTTAATCTTAAAATTTTAGAATCAGGCCCTGTCAGTTCAGTTGAACTGAAATTCACTTAACTGAAATTCGCTGAAATTCACTGAAATCTGCTGAAATTCGCTGAAATTCGCTAAAGTCTGCTGAAATCCGCTGAAGTTCACTGAAGTCTGCTGAAGTCCGCTGAATTTCGCTGAAGTCTGCTGAAATCTGCTGAAATCTGCTGAAATCTGCTGAAATTAACTACAAAATATAATAATAATAATAATAATAATTATTATTCTTATTATTATTAATTTGAGTTCAAACATTCAATTTCAAATTTGATCAAATAATAAAGATTTTAAAGTAATTATTTTATTTATACAATGGGTTTTCAAAAATTACACATATCATACGAATCAAAAAATGAAATACTTTGTTTCGCAGTAATTATTTGATCAAATAATAAATATTTCGCAATAATTATTTTGTTTGATAATGGACATATTCGTAATCAGGACCTGTTTAATACGCCCGAACTGAACTGAACTGAACTGAATCGAATAAATATTGCACCAAATCAAATGAAAATCTCTATCTAATGGTAGAGAAACAGAATTTTAAGAACAGAAAATAGAACTGAATTGAACTACACTTAACTGAATTGAACTACATTTAATTGAAATGAACTGAATGAACTTCATTTAACAAAAATGAACTGAATTTTCAATATAAACTTAAAATCGTCATATTATATTTTCGGGGAACTGAATTGAAATAAATTACAATTTCTCTGAATTGGATTGAACTGGACTGAATCATTAGCATATATTTTGTTTTAATTTTAATTAAAGTATAGTAATGCACTGAACTGAACTGAAACTACTAAACTGAATTGAACAGAACTAAAATGAACTGAACTGAAAAATAATGAACAGAACTTAAAATATTCAGATAAGTTGTACTAAACAGGCCCTTATTGTTGAATTTGTTAATTTTGAGTATAAATTAGAACTATTAAAAATAACTTTATTTGATAAATTAAAATAAAATACATTTTTTTTTTTTTTAACAAATATCGGGGGATTTATTGGGCACCCCATACCCCTATAATATGGTCATATGACCTGTTCAGTACAATCTCAAAAGAGATATGAGAGCTGAGGGCTCTCCAAAAATATAGGTGATAATCACCCTCACTTCCCAGGTCTGAAAAGTAGAAACGACATACGAGAATCATTTTAGCCAACGTCTATGACGAGGAGCAGATCTGACGCCCGAGGGATCTACCTTTAGACTAGGGAGCTGGAAAATATTGCAAAGAAATAAAGAAACCTAAAACTATAGAAATTAAGAATCTGCATACAGAGAAGGCAGAAGCATATTGAGTAGTAGGAGATGCAGCAAATGGTAGATAGGACAGCTAGATATCATTGTGCTTGTGTGGCAGAGATTCTCAGAGTTGGAAAGTGAGCAGCATCAAGTAGGATCAAGCCTTGGATGATGGGAGGCAGTTCAGAGCCTGTATAAAATATCTGAGTACTGTGATTTCTGCATAATTTGGCTAACCTGTCAGCAGGTTGGTTTGCTTCTCTGAGTATGTGAGTGAGTGAGTTGCTGCCAAGTAATTGAGATACTTCATCCACCTTATTGAACAGCTTCCAATGGCTTTTTCCAGGAGCTTTGATCATCTCAACTGCAGTTTTGCAATCAGACTCTATACAGAATGGCTGTGTGTATTGCAGCCCTCTTTTTATACCTGCTTCAATTGCTAGAATCTCCGCAAACAGAGGGGAAGGGGATGAAATAGAGAAACCAGAAGCCTCCAAACAAACACCATCAGAGTTCCTTGCTAAAGTTGAGATTCCAGCTTGATGTTTCTCCCAAGCCGCATCCACGTTGATTTTGATACCCTGTATAGGATTTTGCCATAAGACAGGAGAAATCAAAGGTTTCGGAGGCTTCCTGATGGGTGGGACAAAACCACTTGCAGCCAACTCATGATCTACTTCCCTAGTCAGAAAAATAGGTTTAGCCAGAAGAGTTAAGTATATATGATCCCTGAGGTTTTTGGCTAGATTGTCAATGTTTGGTGGGATACTTTCATACATCATTTTATTTCTTGATTTCCACAACAACCAACAAACATAAACAGGTGCACAGTGGTGAAGTTGTGTATGCAGTTTGGACAGACCAGAGAAAGACCAGTATGTTGCTAATCTATCCCATAGATTATCACAGACTATATAAGAGGAGCAACAAATATTGTGCATAACTTTCCACAGTTGTGTAGCAATGTGACACTCATTGAAAAAATGTTGAAGGGAGTGAATGTGGTTACAGAAGCAGCACTTAGATGGTAAATTAAAACCATACTGAGCCAGGACATCATCAAATGGAAGAATGACATTAAGAACCCTCCACATAAACACAGAGAGTTTCTTTTGGATCATAGGAGACCAGATTTTTGAAAGTACAGGGAAGGATTGTCTGGGAGGTCTGAGAGCCAAATATGCTGATCTGAAAGTAAATTTTCCCAGAGTATCTGGTTTCCAGATTAATTTATCAAGCCTATGGGGAAAAATAGTTGCTGAGAGAAGGATTTGCATGATATTGGGTGGTAGGGAGGGCTGTAGAATGGGGGTGGCTATGTGTTTATTGGCTACAAATTCAGCTACTGAAAGATCTTTAAACTGTTCAGGAACAGATTCAAAATAGTCAATCAAAGGGCCTTGGTCTGTCCAATTAGCCAGCCAGAAATTACAATATCCCTTACCATGTATGACCTTGGAATTGGATTCTGCAAAAGAATTGATATTGCATATCCTTTTCCATGTCTGAGATTTCCTTTTTGAGACAGGGAGGGAAGCAATGAAATGTGTCCATGGGGCACTTCCATTTTGAAATTTCCACCATAATTTACAAGCAAAAGCTTTAATTATGGTGGCTAGAGATCTCAACCCTAAACCATTTTGGGCAGTGGGATAACAAATTGAGTCCCACTTTCTCCATGATTTTTTTGGGCCAGTTTCAGTCACACCCCAAAAAAAGATTGAGAATTTCCTCTCAATTTTTTTTATAATTTGTTTGGTAGGTGTCATTACTGCCCAAATGTGTTGTGGAAGAGAATATAGGCATGATTGTATTAATGTTAATTTTCCCCCAGTGGAGAGCCATATATTCTTCCAATTTTTCAGTCTCCTATCAATAGCTTCCAGAACAGGTTGGAAGTATGAGTTAAGGATTCTGCCCGAAAAGATTTGTACTCCAAGATATTTAAATGGTAGACTACCTAATTTCATGCCCATAATGGATTTTATCTGTCTTATTTTGTTCTCAGAAGCATGTCTACTCACATAGAAATCACTCTTCTCATAGTTTATTTTCTGTCCACTAGTTTCCTCAAAAGTTGCAAGAAAAGCTCTCATTCTAACTAGGCTGTTTTTTGAAGCATTTAGGAAAATTATTGTATCATCGGCATAGCTAAGGTGAGAGATTTGATCTACTGAGGGAGGTAATCTGAAAAAATTAATTTTTCCAGTCTGGAATACATAGGACAGGCTTCTAGTAAAAGTTTCAGAGAAGAGGTTAAAAAGAAAGGGGGAAAGAGGGTCACCCTGTTTAATACCCCTGGATGCAGTGAAAAATCCTACGGGTTTACCATTAATCAGAACTGAGAACCAAGCATCAGACAGATTTTTCATTATGCAATCAATAAATCTACCATTAAAACCAAATTTCTGGAGTATTTTTTTTAAAAAAGGCCAGCTTACTCTATCAAAAGCTTTCATCAAATCAAGTTTAAAGATACAATTTGGATCTCTACCCTTATGATGTAAGAATCTGAACATTTCCTTCAAATAGATGATATTATCAGAAATGTCTCTATTTTGAAGGAAAGCTGACTGGTTTGAAGAGATCAATTTTGGCATCAAAAGTTTCAGTCTCTCCATCAAGATTTTTGAGAATATCTTGTTGGTTACATTTGAGAGACTGATAGGTCTATAATCATTAAAGCTGATAGGGATTTCTTTTTTCGGGATTACTGTAATCCACGTGCTTGAAATACCCCTATGAATATGAGACCTAGTCATAAAATCATTTGATGCCTCTAAGAGGTCAAAACATATTGTGTTCCATGCCTTAATAAAAAATTTTGCAGTATAGCCATCAGGCCCTGGGCTGCTATTTTTATTAAGTCCAAATACAATATGTTTTAACTCTTCTAAAGTTACTGGCTTAATGAGGTTGTCATTTTCCTCCTCAGATATGAGATTTGGAATCTGAGAAAGAAAATGGGAGGCAAAAAGGTTCTGATCTGGGTGTGGATCATCACATAGAAGGGACTGATAGAAATGAACAGCTTCCTGTTCAATGTCATCCATCCTATCTAGCCATACACCAGCTGAACTTTTTATTTTTGTGATGTTCAATCTACATCTTCTTTCCAACGCAGTGTTATGGAAGAATTTTGTATTTTGATCACCCTCCTTAAGCCATTTTACCCTAGCTTTTTGTTTCCAGAAATGTTGTTGCTCATTTAAAGTCTTAGTTAACTGAGCCTTAGCTTCATTGAGCAGAATAAGTTCATCAGTTGAACCATCCAGATCAAATCTAATTTCCTGGAGTCTTAGTTTCTCCTCTGCATTTTTAACATTTTCATTTATGTCCCCAAATACATCTTTGTTCCATTTTTTAAGGATGGGTTTAAGAGCATTCAGTTTCAAGAAAAGTTTGTACATTCCTCTCCCTTCCACAGGTTTGATCCAGTGAAGATGAATTATCTCTAATAGATCTTTTCTTTTAAACCATGTGTTAATAAACCTGAAGGGTTTGGGTACAGAAGGAGTAGTGCTACCTATTTTTAGGAGTAGGGGGGAGTGGTCTGAGGTTAGCTTACTCAGTACCTGGATGGATGAGTGGGGGAATTTTTGTAACCATTTATGTGTACACAAACCTCTATCGAGTCTTTCTACTGTTAAGTATTTTCCCCCCTCTTTAGTCCTGCCATTTGACCAAGTGTAAAAATTTCCGACTGTGTGAATTTCATACAAAGCATTTGCATTTATAAAACCACTGAAGTCACTAATACTAGCAGCACTGGTGTTTGCAGGCCCCCTATATTCATTTATAGTTGACATAGCATTAAAATCTCCAATAAAAACAGATTCAGTAAGCTGTAATGATATAAGGTCAGACCATAAATCTTTTCTTTCGTTCCTAGATCTCAAACCATACACAAAAACTGAGTCAATAAACTCATTTAGTGTGTGACTTTTAATCTGTACTTGAAAGAATTGGTTATGATCCAATCTTGGCAAAATATCCACATTGTTGTTCCAAAATAGCCAGATTTTGCATTTAGAGGCATAAGCACAGTGAGGAAAATTTAAAACTCTTCTGTAAGAGTCACATTCAGACATATCATGTTGCGGTTCTATGATGCATAAAACATCAGGTTTATGAACAATAACAAGCCTTTTCAGTCTAGTTAGTGAAGTGTCCATTCCCCTAATATTCCATACTAACACATTAATTCCTAGGGTTGTACTAATCATAATTTACGGGGTTTTATGCTTTTTGTTGCAGTTCTAGTTATGACTTTATTAATATGAGAAAAATAAGATGAAACCTTATTTTGGTCAGAATCAATGACACTAGAACCATTTGCAGCTGTGTTGTCAGATTTACTCAATGAGTCATGACTGGAAGAAATGTTAACCTGTGGAGAGAGGGAGTGTGATTCAGTTCTTTCATCCTGAGAGCTTTCACAATTCTTATTTGTTTCCAGTCCCACAGCATCCTCTATTTCTTCGGCTTGTTCCTCTTCTTCATGGATGAGTGGAAGGAACCTGTTCCCTGTTTTCCTAGGTTGAGAGTAAAAGGAAAATCTATTAGTATTAAAAGGATTGTCAGGAGATACAGGGAGCTTACCAGAATGGATTTTAATGTCGTCTTTGGCAAAAGTTTTTGGTCTCACTGGGGAGGACCATTCATTCTCTTTTGGTTGGACTTGTGGAGAGCATCTGACAGGTTCAAATTCAGTGTCTGAGATTATTTCAGTGACTGGAGTTTCTGAATCAGAATCCAGCAGTATGACAGGGGGTGGGGAATCAGCAGAAATTGGAGGAGTGGTTACACAGCTAGGCTCAGTGGATTGAACTGGATGGGGAACAGCTGCTTCAATGCTGCTTGCTGCTTCTGGTGGAAGGCTGTCTTTAGGTTGAGGCTCAGCTTGTTTCTTCTTGATATATCTCATGGTAATGTCAGGAGCAGTGGGCAAAGGAGTTGGTATCTCTTGACAGTGAAGTGCCAGGGCCTTATCTTTTGCTGAAAGTCCAGAGGTACTAGCTTCAGTTCCTTTTGGCTGCTGTGGTAGGGATGTGGTTTGCTTGTAAATTGGTTTAGTGTGTGTAGGAGGGGGAGTATGTTTCCTGTATGGGTGGTTTGCTGGCCTGACAGGAAAGGGCAGGGGCTTCAGATCAGGGTTGAGAATTCTACAATCAGTAATTTCATGTCCCAGCCTGTGACAGTGCTTGCAATATAGTGGCAATTGCTCATATTCAATGGGAAATTCTGCAACATCTCCATTGAGAGAGGTGGTAAGGGTGATTGAGTTATGAATTTTGGCTAAAAGATCAATCTCTAGGCATAATTTAACAGCTGAAGGTCTTGTGAGACTAGAGGTAGCCAAATCCATTTTTATGAACTTTCCTATACTGTTGCCAATCCTCTCAAGCATAGAAGTATTATACCAAAACAGGGGGAGATCATGAATAGTAACCCATACCGGAATGATAGAAGTCTCCTTTTCCGGTGAGAAATTTGCCGTCCACTTGTACACTTTCATGACAGAACCTTTGAATGCTAGCTGTGTCTTCATCCAACACCGCTGGTAGTCGTCGGCTTCTTCAAACCGGATCAGAACGTGCCTGTAGTCTAGAGAGCCTAATTGGTACTTTCCTTTGAAACCCACGGACTTGAACGCCTCGTACAGGTATTCCATGGACGGCTTCATCCTTGCAAACTTGCCGACTAGGGCGTTGCTATAGTGATCGGAGAGTTGGGCTACCTCGGCTGGAGTAATGATACAGGCAATTTTCCCCTTGTATTCAGTAGTTGGGTGAATTGAGGGATCAGAGGGGAGAGAGGATGAGAGGGGGGAGGTTTGGAGGTGAGAGCATTGAGAAAGCTGCGGTTTCCGGCAAAGCCGCCGCGTTCCGGCGGTGGTTCCGCCATGGTGTAACGGCTAATTAAGCCGTTACTGGCCGTAACAGTAAAAATAAACGGGAAAGAGAGTGGCTTTTTTAGAGAGAAGCAGGAGCATTAGGAGAGAGCAAAAATAAAATACATTGAAGAAACATTTGTTCACAATTAACTTCATTTAATAAATCAAAATAAAAATTTTTACTTGACATTTCTGAATTGTAGGAAATTTTATTTTAAAACAATTTAGTGAAAATAGGGAATTTTTTTTTATTTAGTTGAAATCCGCTGAAGTCTGCTGAAGCCAGCTGAAATCTGCTGAAGTCCGCTGAACTCCGCTAAAGTCTGCTGAAGTCCGCTGAAATCTGCTTAACTTAACTGAAATGTGCAGAATTTAAGCTGAACTTGATAGGGGCTCAAAGTAATTTAGATCAAACCGGGGAAGCTCAAAGTAATTCACGTGCAAATACTCTATGCTCTCTCTCTCTCTTTCAATTAAATGCTCTCCTCTCTCTCATTCATCAAAGAGTAACTTTTTACTACCGTTAACCCCTCTTTCCCTGTCAAGTTCACCTGAACTGAAATTCATTTAATTGAACTTCGCTGAAATTCGCTAAAGTTAGCTGAAATTCGCTGAAGTTCGCTGAAATTCACTGAAATCTGCTGAACTCTGCTGAAATTAACTACAAAATGTTATAATAATAATACTATTATTAACTACAAACATTCAACTTCAAATTTGAACAAGTAATAAAGATTTTAAAGTAATTATTTTATTTGAATAATGGTTTTTCAAAAATTACACATCATTACAAATCAAAAAATGAAATATTCTGTATCGTAGTAATTATTTGATCAAATTAATGATAAAAATTTCACAATAATTATTTTGTTTGTTAATGGACATATTCGTAATTAGGGTACGTTTAATACGCCTGAATTGAACTGATCTGAACTGAATCGAATGGATATTGCAACCAAATCAAATGAAAATCTCTATCTAATGGTAGGGAAACAGAAATTCAAGAACTGAAATAGAACTGAATTGAACTACACTTAACTGAATTGAAATATACCTAACTGAAATGACTGAATTGAACTACATTTAACTAAAATGAACTGAATTTTCAATATAAACTTATAATCGTCAAATTATATTATCGGGGTACTGAATTGAAATAAATTACAATTTCTCTGAATTGGATTGAACTGGACTGAATCATTAACATATATTTTGTTTAAATTTTAATTAAAGTATAATGCACTGAAACTGAACTGAAAAATACTGAACTGAATTGAACTGAACTGAAAAATAATGAACTGAACTAAAAATATTCAGATAATTTGTACTAAACAAACCCTTATTGTTGAATTTTTTAATTTCGAGTATAAATTAAAATATTAAAAGTAACTTTATTTGATAAATTAAAACAAAATATATTGAAGAAAAATTTGTTCACAAGTAACTTCATTTGATAAATCAAAATAACAGTATTTCATTAACATTTTTGAATTGTAGGAAATTTTATTTGAAAACATTCTAGTGAAAACAGGGAATTTTTTTGATGTCTGCTGAAACCAGCTGAAGTCTGCTGAAACCAGTTGAAATCCGCTGAAGTCTGCTGAATTCGGCTGAAGTCTGCAGAAGTTCGCTGAAGTCCGCTGAAGTCTGCTGAAATCTGCTGAATTCTGCTGAACTCTGCAGAAGTCCGCTGAAGCCAGCTGAAGTCCGCTGAAGTCTGCTGAATCCCGCTGAAATCCGCTGAAATTAGCTTAACTTAACTGAAATGTGCAGAATTTAAGATGAACTTGACAGGGCCATAATCCCACCACCAACGATCACAAACGGCTACAATGTCGCCGAAACCCGCTGCCTAACAGGTGCCACCACTAATCGAAACTTTCTCCAAGCCCTAAACCCAAAATCAACCCCGCTTTTCGCTTCTCTCCATTCGAATCCTTCAATTCAACCAGTCACAAAATACAAAGGAAAAACCGTCTGCTTGATTTCGTCGAAGGAGGTGGCTCAACTTTCAACCCACTACCGCAATGCTCTTGTCGGCAAATTCCCAACGATGAAGCCCTCCATGGATTTCCTCAACGAATCTTTTAAGTCTGTGGGTGTCAAGGGGAGGTATCAGCTTGGGTCAATAGACTACAAGCATATCCTAATCTGTTTTAAAGATTGGGAAGACTTTCAGAGGTGTTTTGATGAAATCCAGTGGTCCTTCATGGGTGCTCTCATGAAGGTATTTAAGCGGACTCCAATTTTCTCTCCTGAAAAACTGAAACTTATATACTTCCTGTCCGGATCACTCTGAATAATCTTCTCATTTTTTGGTACTATTCTGCTATGGTAGAGGACGTGGGAAACACAATTAGTAGATATATCAAAATGGATGCAGCTACAACTAGTTTAACAAGGCCCTATGCTGTTAACCTCTATGTAGAAATTGATTTGATAGATAATCTCCACACCACAGTCTCTCTCACAACCAACCTTAAAGGTGATGTCACTGATTTTCTCATAGAACATGAGCATCTTCCTACTTACTACAAGCACTGTAAAAGCTGGGCCATGAGCATAATGAATGGAAATTTCTTCATCCTGATTTGAGGCCTTTAGTGAATAATATACCTCCTATGAGAGCCAATGCCCCAATTCAGAAAAAGATCTAATACGATAGTTGCGGCACTTCTGCTACTTCACAAATAGAAAAAATCAATATTATTCAAGCCCAACAGCAGATGAAATATATACAGAAGATTCTCACGGCTAGTTATACTGATAAAGGCAAGGTTGTTACAACAACCCCCAAAACCCCCTCCCTGACCCTTAATCTAAATGCCTTCACTCCCCTCTCTACTCAACCACATATTCCAGAATTTAGAATTGATCATGAGGTTACTTAAATATTAGCTCAGACAGTGAAGAAGAGCCCTCATAATATGATACATCCATAGAAAGTGAGGAAACAAAAAATGGTACCTCTAAGCTTGGGGAGGAGATTTAAGCTCATGAACCCCGGCATGTTGAAGTTAGCACTACCGTTGTACCATTTCTAAGACCATCAGTGGAGAGTATTACTGATGGCCAACACAAAGACAAGGAACTGGAATGGGAGACACCAAAGAAACACAAAATTTTCTCAACCGATGATATACATATCCATCCATGTATTCAACAATCCTCAAATGAAGTTTCTTTTATTTCTAACAAAATCTCTTTTAATTCGCAAACTAGGTAGAAAGGTAACAAGCTCTTGCCTCAAATTGCATAAAAAGATGAAACTACGGGAGAAATAAGTGAAGCTGCAATGTCGGTATAGCCATTTCATGAAACAGTGGATTTAGCTCAAGCTAGCTCTAAACGAGGAAATCCTAAGACTGACTCTATAAAGGAAAGTTCCCAGTAACGGATTTAGAAATGTATTTTAATGGGGACACGGCGGACACTTCACTTGATACTTAATTACATGAGTTTTACACAATATATTAACTATTTATCACTAAAATGGTTACACAATCTTTTTTAATGTTATAATGTGCGTTACCGATGAATGTATGTCGTGCGTATACAAAAATGAAAAATTTTATTACAGATTTACTAATTGAAGAATATAACATCTTAAAATTAACAAATATAATCTAAAATAAATTTATTGAAGAAAAATAATTTTATAGAAACAAAATGAAAATGATCGTGATTAATGGTCAAATAACTTTCGAATGAATCAATAAAAAAATGATATAAAAAAAGGAGAAAAATAATAAACCTTAATTAGAAAAATAAATATAATATACTATATCATGAAATATATGTGAAGAATACAATTTTGATAGCAACTTTTTTTGATTTGTTAAAAGAAAATAAAATGTAAAAGAAAAAATATAAACTAATGTAAACGAAAGGATTCGAGCTCCAGAACAGTTCTGTGTGAGGCTTGGGTCTCACCAGTACTCCAACATCATTCTTGTGATTTGGTTGAGTACTAAAACTAATAACCTAAATCTAAGTGGGGTCACATGACCCCAGTGGCCCCAAAATCCACCCCTGAAAGTCCCCCATTGACTGATGCTGGAGTTGACAAAGCTGATAATCTTATGCTTGATTCTGGAAAAAAAAAAGGTAAACACTTATTTTAATCAAATAAATTTAAATATTACAAGGACAACTATGAAGAGCCTAAAAAAATGATAGGTACAACCATAGGAGTGCTTGTGTGGAATATTAGGGGTATGGACACTTCTATGCTCACATTAACTAAACTCACTTAAACATATATAGTTGACATGTAATGTATAATAGATCCTTAACATGATAATTCAGAATGTCAAGTTTACATGCTTAAACTTCATTTCAACACTGTCTGTATTAAAATCTCTGCAAGATCTGGATTGTGTGGAATCACCATGTTGATATTGTTCAGAAATTAGACCAAAAACAATTCCTTTCCGTACACATCTTTAGCCATGCACTGAACCTATCCACCGATTTGATTTTTGTATATGGCCTTAGATCAAGGAAGGAAATGAGAGATTTATGAAATGATTTAAAGATACTGAGTCTAGATGATGCCATGTTCATAGGATATTTTAATGATAAGTCTTCAATTGCTGAATATAGAGGTACTTCATCACCTAGTCTAAGTAGTATTAGGGATTTTAACACTTTCATTCACTCTTTAACTCTTTTCCCGGTGCATACAGTAGGTAATTTTTACACATGGTCTAATAGTAGAATAAAGGATAATGGAATAAAATTAACCACTGAGAAATTAGATAGAGGAATCTGCACTCTCAAATGGTTGACAAAATTTCCACAATCCTCTATACATGTACTGAATAAGGACACATCAGATCACTGCGCTTTGTTGCTAAGAATAGGTAGTGTCATTCCCTCTCTGCCTAGACCATTTTGGTTTATTAATACCTGGTTTAAAAGGGAAGAGTTTATGGAGGTAATTCATCTTCATTGGACTGCTCCTTTTGATGGTCAAGGCATGCTAAAAAAATTTCTCACTGAAAGTTTTGAACAAAGAGGTCTTTGGCAACATATAGATGAGAATTTAATATTAGTTGAGGAAAATCTAAGACTCCAGGAAATCATTTTTGGATCTGACAGCTCTAATATAGAGTTAGACATATTGAAAAATGTAAAGGTTTAGGGCATGTTTAATACGCCTGAACTGAACTGAACTGATCTGAACTGAACTGAAAAATACTGAACTGAACTGAAAAATACTGAACTGAACTGAACTGAACTGAACTGAACTGAAAAATACTGAACTGAAAAATACATTTGATTCTTTTATATCATATATGTATATTCAAAATTCTTATTAAAAAACAAACCATTGAAGTATATTGAATTGAATTTAATTGAACAAAACTGAATTGAAGAAACAAATCACTACATCGACATTAGCTAAATTTCATCAAATTTATATTTCATCATTATCCTAGAAGTTAAACATAATTGAACCGAAATATACTGAACTGAACAAAATTGAACTGAATTGATATAGCCAAATTGTGCTATATTTTATTACAAAAGTATGCATTGATACAATTTAATTAGAAAATATTTATCAAATCATATTTCATCAATTCTAAACTGACTTGAACTGAATTGAACTGAATCATACTGAACTAAGCTTTATTGGACCAATCCAATTAAACTTAATTGAACTGAATCACTGAGCTAAACTTAATTGAACAAAATTGAAGAAAACGATCAATGCTTGATATAACTAAATCAGGTTGTATTTTATCGAGAATATAAAACAGAACTGAATTGAACTACACTGAACTGAATTGAACTGAATGAACTGAATTGGACTACACTTAACTGAAATGAACCAAGTCGAACCACACTTAACTAAAATGAACTGAATTGAACTACACTTAACTGAACTGTACTGGATTTTCCATATGAACTTAAAATATATAAATTATATTTTCATTGGACTGAATTGAAGAAAATGATCAATGCATTGATATAACTAAATGAGGTTGCATTTTATCAAGAATTGAACTACACTGAACTGAGTTGAACTGAATTGAACCGACTGAACTGAATTGGACTACACTGAATTAACTGAAATGAATTAACTGAACTGAACTGAATTAACTGAAATGAACCGAGTTGAACCATACTTAACTAAAATGAACTGAATTGAACTATACATAACTGAAATGAACTGGATTTTCAATATGAACTTAAAATCATTAAATTATATTTCCGTTGAGCTGAACTGAAATAAATTATATTTTCTCTAAACTGGATTGAACTGTGTTGAATTATTAACTTTTAATTTGTTTTATTTTTTTTAAAGTACAATACACTGAACTGAAAAATACTGAACTGAACTGGAAAATACTGAACTGAACTGAAAAATACTGAACTTAACTGAAAAATACTGAACTGAACTGAACTGAAAAATACTGAACTGAACTGAAAAATATTCAGATAAGTTGTACTAAACATGCCCTTACTCACTAAAGCTTTAAAAGAACAATTCTGGAAACATAAGGCTAAGTTAAAATGGCTTAAAGAAGGTGATGATAATACTAAGTTTTTTCATAACTCTATTATGGATAAGAAGAGTAGACTTAACATCACTAAGATTAAGATCTCTGTCGGGGTTGGATTAACCAATAGTTTTGAAGTTGAAAATGAAAAAATTGCTTTCTAATTCCTGATGATCCTCATCCAGACAAATATATGTTCATCTCCCATTTTCTCTCTCGAATTCCTAATCTTATATCTGAGGAGGAAAATGAAGAGTTGATCAAGCCAGACACTTTTTCTTAACTAAGCATACTGTTTTTGGCCTTAGTAATCTAGCAGTCCAGGGCCTGATGGATATACTGCTTTATTTTTTTATTAAAACTTTGAATATTATATGCACAGACCTTTTAGAGGCATAAAATGCTTTTTATCAAGGTCTAATATACACAGAGGCATCTTTGGTACTTGAATCACCATTATTCCTAAGAAAGAGATCCCTGCCACTTTTAATGACTATAGACCAATTAGCCTTTCAAATGTCACTAATAAGATTGTTTCGAAACTTCTTATGGAAAGGTTAACGATGTATGCCGGACACCAGCACTTCGACGACGAACCAGGCTCTCGAACTGATTTGCAAAACAAGCCCCGGGTGTCCCGAGGGTAGACACTCCGACGCTCAAGTCATTATATTGCTTAAGGCGTAATGTATGAAGTATGAGATTAGATGGAGACGTCTACCAAACCTTTAGGTATTAATATGGCTACAATCTGTAGATCACCAAGATATATATTTATGGTATGACTACAACTCTTATGGGAATAGTAGTTGTATTACCATGTATAGAGGAAATATATTTCGGTCATGGTTGTATTACCATGTTTAGGAAGATGTATATTTCTTGTAGAACATTCATAATATACGCATTCCTTATAAGGATTAGGATTGATGGACCTGTGGATCCACCCTCCGCGTATCTCGAGCCCACGACCCTTCTCGGGCCTTGGTCCGAGTATGAATGAGGTCCGAATACGAACCATGGACTTATCAGTAGCCCCAAGGTAGATCTTCAGAATACTGACTGCTCCGTCTCGAAGGTTGAAGGAGAGGCTTGCTTCTCGAGGGAAAACCAATAACTCGAGGGAGTATAATTCGGGGTGTTAAGCTCGGGGTGTCCTTCTAGGACTGTCCTCTCGGGCTTACCCTTCTGAATATCTAGCTTAAATTTCTCTCGTATTCCATCAAATATATGGACGGCTGAGATTAGCTTCCTTTGAAATCCAGATGGTGAATACACGTGGCGTGCATTCATTGGAAAGTAGAGGCGGTCTGTCCCCCGTCTCTCCAATTGCTTGCATCGGAACCAGAATCGAGATAATTAATCGCCATAAATGTTGTCTGGGTTTGGGTTAAATCTCGCAAATCATTCTTCTTGTCTTCCTTATTCGAAATTCCTTCTTTCCAAGTTCAGAAGACGCATCAATATTTCATAATCTCTGAAGCCCCAAATTTCTGCTTTCTGCTTCCATCATCAGTAAGTACTATCTTCTTTCTTTGTACATTTGCTTGTGTCTGTTTTTTCCTTTTCTCTCTGTGTGTGTATTTCCCCCCATACTCTCTATAATCATGAGTAATGGTAGTAAAACGATTTCCATCCCCCATCATGATGAGGGAGAGTATGTACATGCTCATGCCGAGGAGAGTAGCTCCCGTGACCGCCGCAGAGCCGAGGTAGCGAGTGGGAAAAAACCTGTAATTCTGGAGAAAAAAGCCTCTGAGGAAGAGAAGAGGTTGAGGTCAATGGCCAGGAGGGCTCAGATAGAGGGGAATAGCCCCACGGTATTGTATGCATCCGGAGGTAGAATATCCATGGATGGTGAAGGTAGTAGTAAAAAGTCGGTGAAGGAGGATAAAGCACGTGCTGACGCTGCTATCTTCATTGAAGGTTGTCCCTTTTCGATTCCCCAAGATGCTGATCTCATGTACTTTGGAGAAGAGAAGTCTGCATTTGAATTAGTAACTCCGACCCGGGGGGTCATATATAGGAGATTTCTGCAGCATGGATTAGCCTTCCCTTTTCCCCCACTGTTGAGTGATTTTCTCCAGTGTTATAAGGTACATCCAGGGCAGCTACATGCCAATGTGATAGTAATCATTATGGCCTTGATAACTTGGTGTGCCCGTAAAGGTTATAGTCCCAGTCTTGCCTTGTTGCGGACCATGTATAAGGTTTCCGTTGCTAAACAAATTGTGACTTTGACTTCTCGGGATACTTCCTTAGGTAAGCTTTTTGTGCTTCCTGTGAAATGCAGGGAATGGGATAAGGTAAAACTAACCGTTGATCAGACAAAGTATGAAGTTCCTCATTGGAACAAGGAGATAAAAAATGAGATCTAGCATGAAGTTGAGTCTTCCCGTAAACTGCTAAATATAGCTGGGGATTTGGTGAGAGATAGGATCAAACTTAGAGAGGGTAATTTTGTATCAGGAGATCACCAAATGGGTTGGCAGTGGCCTATTGAAACATATAGTTGGTTGAATCAACTGCCTGGCCGAACTCTTCAAAATTGCAGCTACTTGAGGTTGACACATTTTGATCAGCCAAAGGGTGTTGAGATTGATTGGTATGATGCCCTTCTGTCTATGGAACAGGATCCAGTTGGTGCAGCTAAGGCGTTGCAGGCCTCTAGGGCACTAGAAGAGAGAGCTGCTCGAGAAGAGATATCCGAGAAAGAAGTAGATAGGGAAATCTCAGGTCTGATGATGGATGCTCGACATGGGCATCGGTTCAAAAGATTGGTTCAAGGACCCAAGAAGACTCAATCACGGCTTAAGGTGATTGAGGAGGCAAATGCCTATTTGTTCCGGTGGCTCTAGACCCATCAGATGAGGAAGAGGATGAGCGTTCTGCCCTAGTTCGATGTCCGAGAAAGGAGGTGTCTCGGACTTCTAGTGTCCTCCCAACCATGTTCGGTAATCCCGAGGGAGCTATGATGACAACTCCTATAGTAGGTTCGGATGAGGGTATTTCTTCTTGGTTATGTATGACATTTTCGTCCATACTGTGCCAGTCTTTTCTTATGCTAACTCTATTCATTTTGTATGCAGTGGGTTCTTCCAAGACAAACAGGGCGGCAAACTTTTTGGCTCAGATAGTTTAGTCGAGGGGACTACTGAGCAATGGTGATAAAAAGAGAGATTTTGAGACCTCAGGGGGCTCTGCTGACAAGTGTTCAAAAAAGCCAAGGCTCGAGCTCGGACCACTAGAAGAGTTCGAGAAGTATGTGTCACCTCCTCCTCCCAAGACCCTGATCGAGATGGTTCCAGGATGTCCTGAGATTAGCCAGGTATGATTAACTTAGCTCTTAACAGAATTGGAGGTGTAATCATCTAATTGTCTTTATTTTCTTTCACAGTCTTTGAACCAAGTGAAGCATATGTACGATTCCATCCGGACACTGTATAGCCACTGTCAAGGACAGACATCTGAGCTGGAACTGGTGAAGGAAGAGATGTCCAAGAGATCCAAGGAGAGTCTTCTGATGTGATAAAACGCCTCCAGGATGAGGTGGCATAAGAGAGGGCCAAGAGAGAGGCCTCGGAGGAGGAGAACCAGGCTTTAAAGAAGAAGAAGAGGTTGACTGATGGTTCCTTCCTAGAGCTGAAGAGGAATATGGCATTGGTGGAAGCGGAAGAGGACTGATATGCTGATCCTACTTGTCAGAGGCGGCTAGTTCGGCTGATAATAGATTTCTGCCTTAACTGTCCAGAGATGGAGGCCCATCGCCAAAAGTATGGTGAATTCTACCATAAGTCTGAGATTTCGGAGATGCGGGCTCATATTCAGGGAGTTCTCAGCGAGGAGATTCAGAGATGGTTGGCTCCTGCTTATACTTGGCCAGAAGTACCGGAGGATTTGAAGAAGTTCCGAGCAGAGTTTAACCGGATTGGGGGGTTTGAGACTAGTTTATTGACTAGTTTGGAATCCTTGAAGAAGGCATTAACTCTTGAGAAATTTCAGGACAAGCTGTGCAGTTTGTATCCTGAGCTGTCATTTCTGGTGGAGAAGCCGACTGTAGAGACTTCAATTGAGGGCCAGAAAATTCCAGATGAACAAGAAAAAATTGTAACTCCTTAGAGCCTTATCTTTTACTCAGAATTTTTCTCTTTCCACCAGATTTTGGCATTTCATGTTTTCTGAATATCGTGCCTTAATTCTGGAATTAATTGGTCTTTACCTTCCTTTATGTCCAGTGTTGTCTTGCCGCTTGTGCTGATTTGCAGGTCAAATATGAGGCTGTTCTTCAAAAGAGCAAAGAGCTGGAGGAAGATTTGGATGATTCCAAGGGCTGTTTTAGCCTCGTGCGAGAAGAATGTGATAGTCTTCGCGGTGGGCTCAAGGAAGCTCTGGAGCGGAGAGCTGAGCTGAACCAGCAGTTGAGTGATCTTCAGGTGAGGTATAAGGACCTAGAAGATGAACACAGCAAAGCCTTGGCCGCCAAGAAGGACTATGACCAAGAATGGAGGAAAGCCAGGAGTGACTTAATGAAGATCAAGGGTGAGAGTCACGAAAAGGACCTTCGTATCTCTACCCTTCAGAATGAAAACATCACCGTGAATCATAAGATTGCCTCCGTTATAGATGATTGGAGGATGTGTCGGGCCGAGCTGAATGCTTGCAGGTTCCAAATAAAGGAACTAGAAGCTCAAGGTGTGTTTGTCACGCCTTCAGTATCTTCAAGGAGGGAGATAGGTGGGCCTTCTTCAGTCCCGAATTCAGGACCATTGATAAGGTCTCGTGTCCGAGGTGATACATCTCGAGGGATGGTAAGTCCTCCAGAAGGGACTCCACGTGAAAGGGGTAGAGAGGCGCCATCTACTCCTAGAGCTCGTGGCTCAATTGACTCTCCTGCTCGACCTGCAATTATAGGAAATAGAAGAGGATCTCCTACCCCCTCTCAGTTGATGAGGGTAGCAGAAGAAAGTGGTTGGGGTCATGGCCTTCATAATGGTGTAGGTCGTGCCTTTACTTCTTCTCGCGGTCGGGGGCGTACCCCTGTATTTAAAGACCTTCACGAGGTGTAAGAAGTTTTTAGTGTAATAAAACTTTTTGATTTTGCCTTTATAAAGGTCTTTATACTGCAATCCTTGAGAAGATTGACTCTCAGGCTTATGAATTGCCTGAATAAATAGTGATGTATACCTTAATATGTGTATCACAAGGAGAGTCAAGTTCCAAACTTTGTGAGTTTGTGTGACTCATATTGTGTTGGTGTTAACCATATACCTTTTGTAAGTATACTATTTTATTTTGGCCTAAGGTGATTGTGGTTCAGTCACGTAGTGCAAACAGCTCATATTAGATAAGCATCAACCACACGCTTATAAGCGTATAAATCTTAGGCAGCAGTCTTTACTTATGCTTTGTAAGACATAGTGTCTCTTTGTATTAGAGAGTGTTGACTGCTTTCAAAATAAAATAAAAGATATATATTGAAAAGAAATTATATTCTTCGAACTTGAGAATTCGGTAAAATTATAAAAGACAACCCCAAGTTTGGGAGCTCGGGTATGAAAAAATAAAAGATGAAAAGAAAAGAAGCTTGGCCCGTAGGCCTTATTGAAGTAGTTTCTCCTTGTCTAGAGAAGGTCTACTTGGTTTTAGCTTCGAGGTACATGCGTAGGAAGGGCGCCATGATGGCAGGGTCCAAGTGCTCTCCTTCGCGTGTTTGCAAGAGGTAGAATCCACCGGATTGTGCTGCAGAGATTTTATATGGTCCTTTCGTCCTTGGCTCCAGCGCTCATCCTAGCTTGTTAGTGCACCACGGGCCAACTGGCATTACCAATTCTCCCACTTGGAAGGTTTGGTGGCGTCGTTTGTGCCATAGTGCAGTCATCTCGTTGTAGGCCTCTTCCTCGAAGTGAAACACCATAGGTTGTTCGAGATCGGGGTCGGGGACCAGATCTCCTAGGATAGTGTTGACGGCCGAGATGTTACTCACTTTTCTGGCGTTACGGATAGCCATGATCATGCAAGAACGCGCCACTACTTGATCTCCTTTGATTGAAACTACTCCTTGCGGTGTCGGAAATTTCAGCATCAAATGGTAGGGAGACCATACGGCCTTAGCCTGGCACATCCAAGGTCTGCCGAGGATAACGTTGAAGGGTGTGACAGTGTCGACTACCACGAATATGCAGTAGAGGGTTAGGATCTTTGTCCCGTCTGCTACTGTGACTGGGAGTGTGATCTCCCCGAGAGGTATTACTGGATTTCCGGTGAACCCCGAGATCGGACTCGTAGGTTTGAGGTCATCTTTGGTAAATCCTATGGAAGCAATCTTGGAACATTACTTCTACTCCACTCCCGTCGTCTATGAAGGCTCTTTTTACCAGAAAATCTTGTATGGTTGCTGAGATGATGAGAGGATCAGAGTGAGGCATCTGATTTGGTACGGCATCCGCGTCCGAGAAAGTAATGGTTTCCTCGGGGTGAAGCCTCTTGTTGACTGGCTCGGTATGTGGTATGGCCCGCACACTATCCTTCAGCTTAGTCAAGGAAATTTCTTCTCTGGTATAGCCATTGATGTCGTTGATGACCCGGTTGGCTCCATTTGGTGGTGGTGGAGGAGGATCTTGAGGATTGTTACCTCCGCCGCCATGGTTATTATTGTTATTGTTGCGTGAGCCATCTTTCTTCTTCTGCCAGGGTTTTCCCCCATACAATTAAATGTCGATAAATGAATATTCGATAAATGAATAATCTCACTAAATGAATAATTTTTCCTGGTCCCGACTTGGGCTAAGGGGTTAAATGAATAATCTCGCTAAATGCATTAATGAATAATTTTTTGTAAATCCCTAAAGACCCTATGTAAATATAAATGAATAATCACCACATTTCATAACATATATATTTATTAAAAAGATTTTTTTCAATCAATAATGTTCATACAATAAATTATTCTCTTACAAAAAAAGGTGTCTATAGTTTTTTGCTCTTTTTTCCCACCAAAATTCACCCCTCCTTGATTTTTCTTAGCGCAAAAAAATTCCGGGAGTGTCATATGCATACATTTCATGTAATATTAATATAATTTCTTCAATACTGTCTAAATGAATAATATATTCATTTATCGATAAATGAATAATCTCGCTATATGAATATTTTTATGATGGTACCAAGAGTATTCATTTATCGAGGTTTAACTGTATCTCTTCTGGGTACCCTGGTTATCGCCGGCTATCGAAGGTGAAATTTGTTGCACGATTCCTTGACGGATCAGCTTCTCGATCTCGTTCTTGAGCTGATAACACTCCTCAGTGTCATGCCCCCGATCTTGGTGATATTGACAAAACTTTGGGGACCTTTGGCGCTCGGCTGAATCCTTCATGGCGGGTGGGTCCTTTAAAAGGTGCCTGTGAATGGATAAAATCTCAGCCCGAGATCTAGCCAGAGGAGTGTATGACTCGAAGGTAGGTTTGGAGGCGCTTTCCGTCTTCTCGACCTTCGGCATCTTCATTCTGGGCTTTTTTTTGTCCAGATGGGAGTCTGGGGGTCTCTTGCCTGTGACGACGTTCGCTTTGCTGGCATATTTCTCCATGATGGCCTGGAGATGCTGAATGGTTGTTGGATTCTTTGTTGCCAGCTTCATTCTCAGAGTGTCATCATCTACACTCATTCGATACATATTGATCAGGAGGCGTTCATCTCGATCATCGCACTCAGTAGTTAGATCCATGTATCTGTGATAATGCTCTATCACAGTCTCTCCTTCAAGGCGGGCCACATATCCCAAATCTCCGAGGGACTTGACTTCTTCTTCTGGAAGAAAGCGTGGAGAAGGAACTCTGCGAAATCCCAGTAATCGAATAAACTTTCTGGTTTTGTTTGAGTAAACCATGTTTGTGCTTTCCCTCAGAGGTAACTCATGGAAATTCCTGGTTTCTAAAGTCTTGAAGAAGACCGAGAGAAACTCTCGAGGATCATTGGTGCCATCGTATGTGGGAAAGTGCTCTGGGACCTTCTTGTGGCCATCGAAGGGGAGGTTCACAATATGTCGCGAGAAGGGAGAGCAAGCAGACTGTCCTCTAGGTCCGAGGATACGCGTGATTTCTTGATCGACCTCGTATTTACCTCGAGTGGGGTAGGCTCCATCTTGGGTGAAAGGCCGATCAGCACTGTTTTGCCATTCACTCTGGGTTCGCTCTCTCTTCTCGCGCCTGAGTTGGATTGTCGATGCGCATTCTTCTCACTTCCTCCCTGCTTAATCCCGCGCCTTCGTTCTAAGAATTAGCTGGATTGGGGGTGGTGGCAGGCTTCTCTGGCCGTTGTAAGGAGGTATATATCGAGATAAATCATCCAAGAACCTTTGCTGCTGGTTGTGATCAGAAGGTGGCGCTGTTCGATCTCCTGGGATAGAGACTCAATTTGGGGCCTCATGTGTTTGGGCACGAAGTGGTTGACTTGAGTTAATCAGAGATGCAACGAAGTCAGGATACTGGGAATGTAAATCCCTCATCAGTGCTCAGACGTCGTCAGGATCGTTCTCGGAGGTGTGTCCGAGACAAGGTTGATATAGGGTGGCTCAGAGCCCGGCGGGTTATGCCGTAGGGTTTGGTTCAGGGTTTCCCTGAGACGTCTTTGTCTCTCCTCCTCCTGCCGTCTTTCTGCGAGGATTTGTCGATCCATTTGTGCTTGTTCTTCCATGGAAAAGATCAAATCAGATCCACTGTACCCAAGCCCGTTTTCTCGGTCAAGGCCGTCTGAGTTGTTGACGCGTTCGCTGTAGTTCATGTCAGTCTGGATCGAGACTCTCTGACCTGAGTTCTGTACTTCAGATCCGACAGGATTCGATCCAGAAGATGGCACTCCGGATGCAGCAGGATTTGGACCGGAGGGGGGTGCTCCGGATACGACGGGGTTTGGACCGAAAGAGTTTGGAACGCTGGAGTTTCCTGCCCCCACGGTAGAGCTTGGTGGTGGTTTCGAGGTAGAGCGGGCTCGAGATCCTCTGGGTCGACCGCGTCCGCGTCCTTGAGAGGGCTGCTCCGCTTCTGGATTGTCTTCTGGATTTTGCCCCTGCATGCGGGCGATTCGTCTGGGCTGCTCAGCGTCAGACATTTTGTTGGAGGATTTGTTCTTCAGGTGCGCTAGACCAGATCAGAGACAAGGTTCGGCGACGTCGTCAATGGGTGTGGTGTCCCACCGGGCGTGCCAAATAACAAAGCCCCGGGTGTCCCGAGGGTAGACACTCTGACGCTCAAGTCAGTATATTGCTTAAGGCGTAATGTATGAAGTATGAGATTAGATGGAGACGTCTACCAAACCTTCAGGTATTTATATGGCTACAAGCTATAGATCACCAAGATATGTATTTATGGTATGACTACAACTCTTATGGGAATAGTAGTTGTATTACCATGTATAGAGGAAATATATTTCGGTCATGGTTGTATTACCATGTTTAGGAAGATGTATATTCCTTGTAGAACATTCATAATACATGCATTCCTTATAAGGATTAGGATTGATGAACATGTGGATCCACCCTCCGCGTATCTCGATCCCACGACCCTTCTCGGGCCTTGGTCCGAGTATGAATGAGGTCCGAATACGAACCATGGACTTATCAGTTAAAACCACAGATGCCAAAATTGATTTCACCTCATCAATCAGCATTTCTTCCAAATAGGGAGATTTCAGATAATGTAGCTATTTAAAAGAAATGTTTCAATTTTTGAACATGAAGAATAGGGATCCAAACTACATACTCAAACTTGATCTGATGAAAGCGTTTGATAGGATCGGTTGGGATTTTTTAAAAAGAATTCTCAAAAAGTTTGGCTTTGAAGGCAGATTTATTCAGTGCATAATGAAAAATTTGTTTAATACTTTGTTTTTCTATCCTAATAAATGGTAAACTTGTAGGTTATTTCTAGGCTACTAGAGGAATAAAACAGGGTGACCCCTTATCCCCATTCTTATTTGATATCTTTTTTGAGCCATTTAAAAGAAGCATGACTTTTGTTTTTTTACTCTAGGAATATGGAATGCTAAAACCTACCTAGGAATTCATTACCTACTTCCCACTTGACCTATGTTGATGACACAGTAATATTCCTAAAGGTTTCTAGAATTATAACCTCGTAAAAATGAAATCCTTGTTAAACTTGAGAAAACTTCTGGCCAAAAGATTAATTTTGAGAAGAGTAAATTTATTCTGAGTAGGAATGCAACTTAAACCAAGTTTAGGCAAGTTAAAACCATTTTAGGTATGAAAAAAAAGGTTCTCTTCCCTTCAAATAATTAGGAGTACAGATATTCAGTGGTAGGATTCTTAACATGCATTTCCATCCTATAGTGGAACTGGTTGATAAGAAGATCAATAACTTGAAAAACAAATGGCTCTCCACAGGTGGCAAGCTGATTCTGATTCGGTCTTGTCTTCTATCTCTGAACTCCCAACTTTCCCGACTTTCCATGAAAGTCATTATATGTTTTAACTTATACAGTGTACCTTTAAATTTGCACTGTATACTTTGTTATTAAAAAAATTGTATATGAAATGTCTGGAATTTTCACATTAGAACATGTTTTACTATATTTTTACTTAAAAATGATCAATGTTTTAACACAAAAAATGTATCATTTGAGTTTAGATATATAGTGGTAGCTCCATAGCATTTAAGAAAGTTGGTCTTTCAAAAGATTTTGCCTCCGGGCAGTTATGGAGCCTACAAAACAGATGATCAAGTAAATTCAGAGGAGGCTCTCAATCTTAATCTGGGGAAATTCATAATCTGGCCCTAAATTTTTTTGAAGGAAATGGGAAGGCACTGCAAACCAATGACACAAAATGGTCTTGGGATCGGACACCTAAATGCATACTCTTGTAAGCTATGGTGGAAATTTCAAATTGGTGAAATTCCATGGACTGCTTTTATTGCATCTCTCCCAATGTCAGCAACATCATCCCAAAACTGAAAGAGAATATGCAACATAAATGTTGGGGCTGAAGCTAACTCTAAGGTCATACATGGAAATGGTACATGCAATTTTTGACCTCAAATTGGACAGATTTTGGCCCACTAACAGACCTCTATTTGCCAGGAATTGAAGAGTTGAAATACACAATGGCAGATTCATAGCTGATAAGGCTGCTCTATTACCTCTGTTGGCCCTCATTCTTCCTCCACCTACTAACTTTCTACAGTCTGCTACCCTTCATCCCACCAGAAATGACAAGTTGATTTGGAAGCCAAACTTACATGGGAATTTCACTATAAAATCAGCATACCTATATGTTCACACATGCAGGACAAATGTTCCTATCCCTATCCAAAGTATGGAGACCAAGTATCCCCAAAAAACTACTTGTCTTCATTTGGAGGCTACTAAATTGGGACACTGATAGAACTCCCTAGGGAGGGAGGCTCCCTTCTACAACGTGATGGATTCCTACCGGCCATTTAATTGAATGTTTATTTATTTATATTTTACTGATGGTCCAGTAGGACCCATGCGGGCCTCATTATTTTTATCCTTGCTCCTGAATGTGTTCATAGTTCCAATCTCTAATATTAGTAATGAATAGGTTAATAGTTCCTATCGCAATTACCATAAGTTTTTATTAATTGTCTAATATTAGTCCTACTAGATAACACCCGTACATTTGCACGGATAATTATTTAAATATTATTATTTATCTGACATAAATTTGCATATATAATTTATGAGAAACTCTCTGGAGATACCGTCTATATTATAAACCAAGGACTATATAGATGGTGTGGTAAAATAAAACAAGGAGCTCCTTAATTGCAATTTACTTAAAGTAGTTACTATTCACGTGTACTATTCACTGATCCGTTACTATTCGCTGATCCATCACTATTAACTGGACTGCACTGCTCATTGGACTGCACTGTTCATGATCTCTGGATTTTTAATTTAAAATTTTAAAAGGTTAAAGGTTATAAAATAAAAATTGTAGCTTTCATATTAAAAGTGTAATTTTCATTTATAATATACACAGGGATTACATGGCAAATACAAGAAAATCAGTATTTTAGCACATAAGATACACATTATAGTCTCAAATATGAACACAAACATCTAAACATGCTACCCTAGTCAATTTTCACACACCAAACCTCACATCTGGCCATTCATGCCTCAAACAGACCAGAACATGGGAATTTTAGCACATAAGGTCCACATTATAGGCACAAACATGAACATGTACATCTACACATGCTACCCTAGCCAATTTTCACACATCAAACCTCACATCTGGAAATTCATGCCTCAAATAGACCGGAACATGGGGATTTTAACACATAAGGTCCACTTTATAGGCGGAAACATGAACATGAACATGAATATCTAAACATGCTATCCTAGCCAATTTTCACACACCAAATCTCACATCTGGCCTTTCATGCCTCAAACAGATCAGAACATGGAGATTTTAACATATAAGGTCCACATTATAGGCAAAAACATGAACATGAACATCTAAACATGCTACCCTAACCAATTTTCACACACCAAACCTCACATCTGGCCATTCATGTCTCAAACAGACCAGAACATGGGGATTTTAGCACATAAGGTACACATTATAAGCACAAACATGAACACGAACATCTACACATGCTACCCTACCCAATTTTCACACACTAAACCTCACATCTGGCCATTCATTCATCAAACAGACCAGAACATGGGGTTTTAAGCACATAAGGTCAACATTATAGTCCCAAACATGAACACGAACATATGAACAAATCAAATTATCTAAAAATCTAAACATCTAAACATGAACACAAACACCATGACGCTCCGATCTACAACACAGAACACTAACAAATCAAAAACAAAAAAAAACAAAAATCCGTGAACAAATCGACAAAGCAGGTGAAATTAAAGAGATCGAAAACTTTACTTGATAACGCGCACATTCCCATCGCTATTGTAATCGAAAATTCGCATCAGATTGGGAAGAAATGTAGGGTTTGGATTTGGGGGAAAACGAGAGCGATTCTGAGAAGATGAAAAGTGGGGAGAGAAAAAGAGAATTTTTATATTTATACTATACTATTTTCTAAAATTGCAAAAGAAGTTCCCGCGTATTTCATGTCTTTTCAACATAGCCCCCGCGCATTTTTTTTCTTTACATTGAATCTAGTCTATAATTTGGACGGTCTCTTTTGAGAATTTCTAATAATTTATATGAGTTATTCAGTTTTCTCTTATTACAACATATGCACATAACTCGATAAATAAATATTTGTAAATCATGTAAATTTTATAGGACTTAAAAATTTAAGTTTTGATGATTTAATTATAAAACATTATGATACAGAAAAGTAAATGAAAAGTAAAATACAAATGTTTTATGTACAAAATCGATTGATCATGTTTTTGTCAAGGCGTAAACGATTTTGGTTCTTTATGAAAATATTCATCCGCAATAGTCAATATTTGATCTTCCAGAATTTTCCTTCGTATTGAAATCAAAAAGTTCAGATTACCAAAAATATATCTCTAGATATGCGTAAAGTGAATTTATTAAAAAAGGGTAAATTAGAATGGTGAAAAAGAGGTAATCATTAATATGGCGAGTAAAAAAGGAACACAGCCCCTATTTGCAGAGCCACATTCCCTATTTGCAGAGCCCAAATCCAACAAAAATACAAAATTGCCCTTAATAAATAATAGTAAATTTTCTTTAATTTTGACCCACTTGTTTCACTTAATTTCATGTGGGAGAAATTTTCAGAATGATGGAAATACTCCGTCGATCCGTAACAGGGAAATGTCTTCTCCTAGAGGATTCTTCAAGTTCTCCAGTATCATGTTCTTCTTGTTGTAGGATCCGGATCCTCTGCATCTGTGGTACCCGACCCGGCTGGAATCCGGAGAGATAAAGGGGTTGAAATGGTGGGCGTGTGGGGATAAGGGTCGGGTCAGAGGTTTGAATTCATTCGACCTCAGATCGTAGACCTCCATGTGACGGAAATCTGAATCCGAACGGCGCGTTGCGACAGCGATGAAGGAGGAATTGGATACAGAAGCTGCAAGTGTGAACGCGGGCAGTCTCAAGCGTCTTGATCTCGACTTCATCGATTTATACTATATTCATCGCATCGATACTAAGATTCCTATTAAGATCACGGTTAGTTCAGAGTTCATTTAATTTTTTTGTTGTTGATGTGCTTGATTTCCACTAGGGCTAGGTACAGGGACGTTTGAGGAAGATTTTTCTTTGATAAATTGTTTTCAATATGTTAGAGACCATTAGGGATTTTCAATTTAATTTTTTGATTTGATCTGTACATTCAGATTCGATATGGACAAAATTTAGCCTTTTACAGTGTTTCTGCTCAATTTGCTTTCAGACTTGGTAACTGCATTTTGGGTTATTTAGTAAAATGCTTATCTTGATGTAATTTTCGGTAGATGGGAGCTATGAAGAAACTGGTTGAAGAGGGCAAAATAAAGTACATTGGTTTATCCGAGGCATCACCAGCGACTATCAGGAGGGCTCATGCTGTTCATCCCATTACTGCAGTTCAGCTGGAATGGTCCTTGTGGACTAGAGATTCCGAGGAAGAAGTTATTCCCACCCTCAGGTTAGTCATCTAGTGCCTTTGTCCTTTCGGACTTGAACTCTCAGTTGCTATTAGTAATATATTACAGAGATTTTAATGCATTCTGCTTTTATGAATTTAGTTCCATCTTAAAGAACAGGGCCTAAGTGACACACCGATCAGCTTTATTGTACACTGCATTTGTTTGCAACTAATTTACAAATGATTTTAGGCATAAAACTAAGAACTTGCTCATTAGTTAGGAATTTTCTTAGAGAGTTGTAAACATTTTGCACTTTCTCAACTTTATGATTTTTTAATTGATTCATTTTCAATCACGTATAGGGAACTTGGAATTGGAATTGTTACTTTTAGTCCTCTGGGCAAAGGTTTCTTCACTTCTGGTGCCCAAGATGGTGGAGAAAATGGCCAAGGATGACTTCCGTAGGGTATGTACCTATGCTTCTCTTGTCCTGTTCAAATTTTCCTCCTTTGAATACGTTGCCTTGCACCAAATTAGTTTTTTAAGCATACCTCTTCATGTGGAATGGAGAGTACAGTTTTCATGCTTTATGTTGGGGGTATAGCCTTTTCATTCAACAAAATATGAAGCTCTTCTGTGTTACTCTGTTAGCATCACCCTCGTACTCTTGTTATGAGTTTTCGAAGGACGTGACTGTTGTATTCATAACAGTTCAATTTTGATCTTGATCTGCTAGGTGGAATAATGGCATTCTATCTAGTTAGTGATCTGAAATTTATGTGTTATCCTCAGTAAATGGATAGGTCATAATTTATGTGTTGAAATTTATGTGCTTTCCAATTTGTTTAGCTGGTGCTGATAAGCTTCCGTGTTGTATTTGCAGTCTGTCCCAAAATTCAACGAGGAGAATCTGGAGCACAACAACAAGCTTTTTGAGCGGGTTCAAGCAGTGGCGGAGAAGAAGGGATGCACCACCGCTCAGTTAGCCTTAGCATGGGTTCATCATCGAGGTGATGACGTGGTCCCCATTCCTGGCACGACCAAAATAGAGAATCTGGAAAGCAACATCAAGGCTCTGTCTGTGAAGCTGACTCCAGAGGAGATGGCTGAGCTGGAGGAGATAATCTCAGCTGATGCATTCAAGGGTGACCGTTATTCGGGTGCATTTGGTGCGCTTACTTGGAGGACAGCAAACACTCCCCCACTCGAGACCTGGAAACCCGATGACAAGAACTAAGAAGCTTTGATGAACTCTTGTACTCATGCTCTGGGAATGTTTGCCTGACCTTAGTTTATCTCTGAAACTTTTGTATGGTTGAATAATGGCCAAGGAATGAATGGTTGAATAATGAATGTTTGTGTTATAACTTGTTTATCTCTCTACTACTGTTTGATGCTAGTAAATCAGAACATTTGAACCATTAACAAATAATCTGATCAAATCATATTGAAATATTGATTATGACTCAAAGCTAGGGAATTTGACAAGCAAATAATGAAACTAAAGACAATTTTCCTCTTGTTTCTAACTGTAATGGTACCGGGGAGATATCAGGCTCTTTCTGTAGCTAAAAATGCCGTAACAAAGACGATGATGACCTAAAACCATAGACCTCCATACTCTGCTTCTCAAATTATACGCAACCAGTTTGTATCCACCACCAAAACTCTGAAAAATAATCTCATCTTCATTGATATCGCGGAAGTAAAGAGGTGCGTGGAAGAAATTTTTTGTAACCATATCTCCAGGAAGATGAATGGTAAGTTTGGTCCAAGAATCGCGCACGAGGTACTCTTTCATCGTCCAAACATGAATGTAATTCCCATCATGAACAAGCAAAGCAAGACAATCTCCCAGAGTTCCGAGTGCAACATTAGGTCCTATATCAAGTCCATCTGGAAGCGGAACAGTATCCTTAAACTTCTCAGTGGCCAAGTCGAAAGCAGCTAGAACAAAATCAAGGTTGTTGCTTCTCATTGCAAACCAGTGCATGCAGCCATTCAAGAATTCACAGTAATTATAAACTTTTTGATGAAGAGAATTCACCGGAGTTTGGAAGAGTTGCGCTGAACACGCTCCACCACCCGTCTTCACACCCTCGATGGAAGTAGAAGGTGCAATCGTCAGCCCAGCTCGGCCAGCCGCCGTGCTCCTCCGCTTTGACTCTGTTCGCACCGTCCCGAGTCGAGAATATATAAATATCCGTGTCGAGCTCTTCGAGTTCTCCTCCCCATCCCTTCTCCCCACCGGACGCCACCGCCGCCGTCCATTTTCCCGACGGCGACACCGCCGGACTGAAATCCGCTATCCCATGTGGAGTCAACCGCCTGGTCAACCCAGTCCTCATATGGGGATATGGGTTTTGCTGCCGAGGATGCGGGGAATCCGAATCTGCCCTCGGCCGGAGCCGAATCGCCGCCGAACGGCGGTGGCGGCGATGGTTGACTTTTTCGGCCGGATTTTGATTCACCTGACCGGCGGCCAAATTCGTCGGATTTCGATGATTTTTTCGGGGAATCTGGGGTTATGAGGGGCGGGCTTTCAGATCCCTAGGTACCCATAACGTGAATCAGAGCAGAGGATTTAGGTATTTTCGGGTTTTTTACAAAATTTTCTGAAAGTTTCTCCCAAATGAAATTAAGTGGAACAAGTGGGTCAAAATTAAAGAAAATGTACTATTATTTATTAAGGACAATTTTGTATTTTTGTTGAATTTGGGCTCTGCAAATAGGGAATGTGGCTCTGCAAATAGGGCTCCCCAAAAGGAATTTTGTTTAATTTTTATGGTAAGTTTGGGGAAATTTTGTGAGGGCGTCACGTGGCAAAAGTGACCTCTTTGAGTATTTATTAAGATATACTTCTAATTAATGTAACAAAACCCATCTCTCTGATTAATGGAACAAAACTTGTTTGGACTAAAATTTGGACTTGGAAAACCAAAATTGAGAGGAATAAAATCTAATTTTTTAAACCAAACATTAATTTTTAAAACCAAAAAAGATTTTAAAACTGAACTTTCAAAGTTCAGTTTTCCAAAAATTGGGTAAACCAAACACATCTTGATATTTTATATGATATGGTAGTTTGATGAAAATAGAGACCCCTCATTCTCAAAAAAAATAAGAATAGAGACCCCTCATTCTCAAAAAAAATAAGAATAGAGACCCCTTACTGACGCAGGCCCAACTGCAGGCCCACAAAATATGAGACATATGGGGAGGGAGACTCTCTTGCAAGGGAAACGTAGATTTCGCGACTAAATTGTCTACTCCTATTTGATGTGAGGCTATTGCATATCTACAAACTCTAAGAAATACAATCACTTCTAAACCGGAAAAGGAGACCACTAAGGAACAGAGAATGTTCCAAATATCTACAAGAGATAAGGCCATTGAGAAACAAAAAAAACATTTCAAGGATCCACGTGAGATGAGTCCTTAGAGAAAGATGGAAAATTTCAAACTTTGATAAGAGGGGGAAGCATTACGTTTAACCACCGGTTGGTACAACCGTTGTGGAGTCTTGGTACAGGTGGACCGCTACATGTTTTCCTTTTGCCTTCTCACCAAATAACTGTGTTGTAATTTCTTATTTACCTTATTGATTTTGGGCCTATTTTGGAAATTCAGTCTAATAGAAAATATATAAGGAGCCCAATTTAGAGGCAAAATGGAGCGAGAAATACGAGTTATATCAAATGGTAGTTTGATGAAAATAGAGACCCCTCATTCTTAAAAATAAAATAAAAATAGAGAACCCTTACTGACGCAGGCCCAGCTGCAGGCCCACAAAATATGAGGCCTATGGGGAGGGAGACTCCCTTACAAGGGAAACGTAGATTTCGCGACTAAATTGTCTACTCCTATTTGATGATGAGCCTATTGCATATCTACAAACTCTAAAAAACACAGTCACTTCTAAGCCGGAAGATGAGGCCATTAAGGAAAATGAATGTTCCAAATATCTACAAGAGATGAGCCCCTTGAGAAACAAAAAAACATTTCAAGGATCCACGTGAGATGAGGCCTTAAAGAAAGATGGAAAATTTCAAACTTCGATAAGAAGGGGAGCATTATATTTAACCACCGATTGGTACAACCGTTGTGGGGTCTAGGTACAGGTGGGCCAGCACCGCAGTACATGGTTTTGTTTTTGCCTTCTCACCAACTAACTGTGCTGTAATTTCTTATTTACCTTATTGATTTCGGGCCTGTTATAGAATGTAAGTCCAATAGAAAATATACAAGGAGCCAAATTTATAGGCAAAATGTAGCAAGAAATACAAGTTATATCATATGGTAGTTTGATGAAAATAGAGACCCCTCATTTTCAAAAAATAAAATAAAAATAGAGAACCCCTACCGAAGCAGACCCAGCTGCAGGACCACAAAATATGAGATCTGTGGGGAGGGAGAATCCCTTGCAAGGGAAACGTAGATTTCGAGACTGAATTGTCTACTCGCATTTGATGTGAGGCTATTGCATTTCTACAAACTCTAAAAATACAGTCACTTCTAAGCCGTTCCAAATATTTACAAGAGATAAGACTATTGAGAAACAAAAAAAACATTTCAAGCATCCACGTGAGATGAGGCCTTAAAGAAAGATGGAAAATTTCAAACTTCGATAAGAGGGGGAACATTAGGTTTAACCACTGGTTGGTACAACCGTTGTGGAGTCTTGGTACAGGTGGGCCAGCAGCGCAGTACATGATTTTGTTTTTGCCTTCTCACCAACTAACTGTGCTGTAATTTCTTATTTACCTTATTGATTTCGGGCCTGTTATAGAATGTAAGTCCAATAGAAAATATACAAGGAGCCCAATTTAGAGGCAAAATGGAGCAAGAAATACGAGTTATATCATAGGGTAGTTTGATGAAAATAGAGACCCCTCATTCTCAAAAATAAAATAAAAATAGAGAACCCTTACTGACGCAGGCCCAGCTGCAGGCCCACAAATATGAGACCTATGGGGAGGGAGACTCCCTTACAAGGGAAACGTAGATTTCGCGACTAAATTGTCTACTCCTATTTGATGATGAGCCTATTGCATATCTTCAAACTCTAAAAAACACAATCACTTCTAAGCCGGAAGATGAGGCCATTAAGGAACAAGGAATGTTCCAAATATCTACAAGAGATGAGCCCCTTGAGAAACAAAAAAAACATTTCAAGGATCCACGTGAGATGAGGCCTTAAAGAAAGATGGAAAATTTCAAACTTCAATAAGAGGAGGAGCTGACGTTACAAGCTAACGTTATCTTAGGGATATAACAGAATCGAGGTTTCAAGTATTAGCAATGATGATTTAGGTATGCACAAACATAGAATGCATCCGTTTTAGAATATATAAAGACTTTGAAAATGATCTCCAAATCAACTCAGTATATTTCTATATTTTTCGTCCAGTTCAACATATTTCTATCTTTTTCAGTTCAGTATATTTGTATTTTTTAGTTCAGTTCAGTATATATATATTTTTCAATATGTTTATATATTTATCAGTTCAATTCAATATATTTATATCTTTTTTCAGTTATGTTCTGTTACGATAAATATTTAAATTTTTTCTATTTTTCACTTTAGTTACTTCTTTTAAATATTTCCAATTTTTTTCAGTTTAGTATATTTTCTCTATAGTTTTAATTCTATCTCTCTACAATTTTTCAGTTCAATTCAATCTATATATCCAATTCAATTCAAATCAGATATGTCAATTAATTGTTTTTCAAAAATGTGATTTGATGCAATCCAAAATAATTCAGTTATGCTATTTTCAGTATAAATAAGTTTTGTTCAATCTTAGTAGTTCAAATCAATTTTTTTGATCGTTGATGATATGCGACTTAATGTAGGTGTACTATTAGTATTTTAGTATTTCCAAATCAATAAATCTTGTTCAATCAACGAAATCTAGTTTTGTTTAAATCAGATCAATTAAGTTTTGATGAATTTCAGTTTCATTCAGTCGTATAATTAATGTGTTCTTTAGTTATAATTTGATTCAATTAGTGTTTACTAGATTAATGCAAGATTATTATTTGTGAATACGACGAAATGGAGCGATCTTCGTACGCTAATGGTTCAATCATGTATCTGAATATTTTTTTGAACCAGTTCATTTCAATTCAATTAAAATTATAATAAAGTCTATTTCAATCATGTACAAATGTAAAATGATTATTTCCAGTTTAATTTAGTCATGTTGTTAATTTGTTATTGTATTCAATACGTCAAACTTTACTTTAGTTTAATTCAATTTAGTTATAAATAAATGTGATTTGATGAAATATAGTTACCTTTAGTCATTATCAATACATTAAACTCTATTCCATTCCATTTCTATTCAATTTAGTACGGTTCAGTTCATTTTATTTGTCAATAATGATTTTTTTACTTTATAAAAATTTATTTCAGATCAGTTCAAATATATATATATTTACATTTTTCACTCCCGTTTAGTCCAGTTCAGTATTTTAATTTTTTTTTCCAGTTAAGTTCAACGAGAAATAATTTCCAACAAACAAGGTATAAGTTTAAAGATTAATATGTAATTCAGGACTTTATATTAAACAATTATGTTTTACTTGATAATATAAAACACTATTGAAACCATGTTTTCGGTCCAACTTTAACAATTTTTACATTTAGATTATCACATATGCTTGTCCCCCAAATTAAAATATGTCTGCCAAATTTGACCACAATTGGGTCCAACCATAATAACATAATGGCCCCAATTAAATCAAATTACTTAGAGACTGACATGTGTATACAGTTGGACAAACCATCGATTTTATGTAGACTTTTCGGATAGGGTAAGAGATGAGACCATTAAGCGAAAATGAACTTTAAAAACTTCCACAAGAGATAAGGCCGGGGAGAAACAAGGAACGTTTGAAGGATTTGCAAGTGATGAGGCGGCCTCAAAGCAAAAAATGGGAAATTCCAAACTTCTCCTAAAGCAAGATGAGGTCAATAAGCAAGAAGAACTGTCTCAAACATCCACAACTACATCCACAAATTCAACCATAGTTACATTACATCAAACCCAAGAGATGAGTTCAATATGCAAGGAGGAACATTACAAACTACCACTACTACAGTTACATCTAAGCCAGGAGATGAAGCTATTAAACAAGGAGGAATGTATCAAACTTCTGAGAGTACTGTTGTTTCCTGTAAATAGATTAAGTAAACCAATGAAAGAAATAAGATAATATAATGATCATAATCTAAACTCAGAAATTCCATCTAGGAGATGAATGCACAACACCTGGCATTGCTGCGCTTCATTACTGAAGAAACTGCTGGATAGAGTGGACCAACGGTCGACCTCTCTCTATCCCATGCTTGGTTAGAGTGGAGAACTGGCAGACGATTGTCCAGATTTCAGGAAGAACCAGCGAACGTGGCACACGGGTGTATGAAAATTCAGCAATCGCAGAAAAGTCGAGTAAAACTAAATGCGACGCGAAGAGTTTAAGATACGTTAACAAAAAAAAAGACGCACGAGTTCACAAAGCCAAATCTAGTAGCCAGGTTTCAACCACAGTCAAGTGTTTTGGCACAGTTTGCCATAGTTTTAACTACAAAATACTTCTACTACAGTTTCAATGGACCATATTTAAACTTGCGCCTACTGCATCTTTCACCATAGAGAATCAAGTACCCTCGGATTTCTCCAGAGCTGCAAGCAAACAGGGGAAGTTTATTGTGATTTCAAGGGAAGGGATTATAATAGCATAGGATAAATACACTAGTTGAGAGTTTCCTCAACAGAAATATGGATAAATAAACCATTTTGCTGTCAAGAGGGTTGAAAGAAATTAGTAGAAACCACATCCTCAGACACATACAGAACAAACAAACAGACATAAACTCTGATAAGATAGACATAAAACTATAAAAGAACTTACTGTTGTAGTTCAGAAGCTTCTCAATGAGATCCACGTGGGTCATTAGCATTCTGCGGCAGCAGTAACGATGTAAGCCTAGTGCATCAAGAGCATCTCTGCATGATAGAAAACCGTAACTTCATAAGAAATACACAGCTTCAGATGGAGATGTAGCATGGCTATGTATAAGGCATGTAAAAATAGTCGGACAAAGACACCCTTGAGTAATTCAACAGGCTACTACATGATTCAATAAGCTACTGCAGAGTTAATCACTGATTCTTTTATGTAATTCCAGTTTTCATTACTGATTACTAAGACATTACGGACACATCCTGCAACTTTGCATAGGAGTAACTTCAAGTTCTTCACATTCAGTTAAGCTTGGGTTACTCTCAAGTCTTGACTCTTGACACATACATAATCACATATTCGAGAAGCAAGAAAACAAGCAAGATACAAAAGGGCAGTCAACACACAAACACATTAAAGTAGGAGCGGAAAACCAAAACAGCTCTATGACAATCATAAATTGGATAAAAACTATGTAGCACAAAGAAACCCCCTAATACACTGAAAACCACTGACACTCAACATGTTTTTTCATTACATAACGCACATATCATTAGAACACTACAGACCTACATTGCAACTTTGCATACCACAATAAGTTCATGTTCTTCACAATTAGATTTAGGTTACTCCCCAACCTTGGCACATACAAACTCCGGATAATCAAACCATCATATTCGAGAAGTAACTCAAGCAAGACATAAAAGGGCAATCGATTAAGCTCGGGTTAGAAGCAGCAGGGAAACAAGTAAAACACAAAAGGGCAGTCAAAATCCTTAAACCATTTACAGAAGTCACAGACATCCATATAATAATCACAAATTACCTAAAAACTACATAATCAAAGAGAAACCCTAATTTGTAGAGAGAATTATGAAATTCCAACCCTTCAGTGTAATCAGCTTGAAGAAGATCGAGGTAGGTGTCCCACTTGTTCCCAATCACCTGAAATTCAACATACACACACACAAAATTCATTCAAGCCTCAACAAAATCGAAAATCATAAGCCATCATTCGCATTTCCAAACCAACACCCTAGCATTCGAAGGAAGAAAAAATACCTTGCCGCAGGTGAAACAACGGACCGGGATAATCATGTCGGCGATTTTTCTGGTTTTCTGGCAGAGACCTCACAGTTACGCACTATTTTTTATGGTGATTACTACAGCCGCTGGACTAAACCGTCATGAATCGTGACCTTTTTTTTTTTTTTTTTTTGAGTACATTTTTTTTTTAATTAAACCACCTATTGGTGGGGGAATGTTTATTAGGTATCCCACACCCTAAAACCATAATTGGCAGAGACCAAGTTTGTTACAAGCCTGTCATAGACCAAATGATCTAAGGACAAAAGCCCTCTAAAGCTCCATGCTGACCATAAAAACAGCCAAATCTGTATGCATGAATGATACCTTTGATTTCAGCTTCAAGTGGTGTTGCTGCAGAGGTGTATACAGTAGCAGCTGAGATCAGATTCCCATGTGAGTCTCTGAGGGCCAAGCCTAGACCACAGTGAGGATGGAGAAAAGCAGCATCAACATTCACTTTCATTCCTTCCCCTGGAGCATGCCATGAAGTAAGTGTAGATCTGTTTTTGTTTTGCCTGAGGATGAAAGGTAGGTGAGCCTGTGTTGCCATCTCAATGTCCATATGGCGGGATATGCTGATAGGGCAAGCAGAAAGGATCAGATGGAGGTTGTGTCTCACTTCTGCAATAATAGCTGACCTGCATGGCTTTATATCATCAAACAGTAATCTATTTCTGGCTTTCCACGACCAAACTATTAGACAACATAAAAGTCTGATAATCTTAACTTGGAAGCTAGACAGAGCATTATATGTCATGTAATAGGATAATCTATCATAAACTATGGAAAATGTATATCCCTAAAACCAATAATTGACAGGGATCTAGATCACACTTGACTAGCTAACTGACAGTTATTGAAAAAAAGGTCAATGCTATCTGAATTTGTGCAGAAAGAGCATTTTGAGGCTAGGTTGAAACCAAAGTGAATGAGAACCTCATCAAAAGGTAGTAAGGAGTTGTAAAGTTTCCATACAAAGAAAATTATTTTCTTTGGAACCTTTATTTTCCACAATTTAGTGAGAGAGGATGAGGTAGGCCTATGATCATGCAAGAGTGTGTATGCAGATTTAAAAGAGAAAGTGCCAATGGTGGAAGGTTTTCAAATCAGCCTATCATCTCTTTGTTCAGAATTGGTGGAGGATTGTAGTAATGTGAAAATTGGCTGAATCATTGCACCAGAAAGTGAGGGGAGGTAGAGATCTCTTTTTTGTATAAACTCAGCTATAGTGGTGGATACAGGAATGGATGTAAGATCAGGAGGGAAATGGTTCATTAAAGGGCCAAATCCAGTCCAATTGGCTAACCAGAAATTACATAATCCCTTGCCAAGTATGACAACAGTATTAGCTTCTCCTGTAGGATTTATCTGGTAGATTCTTTTCCATGTCTGAGAAGACCTAGAGGAGGGAGGTAGGGAATGTATGAATAAGGTCCAAAGTGCTGAGCTGGTTTGGTATTTCCACCAGAGTTTGACAGAACAGGCTTGGACTATGTGAGGTATGGACCTAAAACCAAGACCATTTTGGCTGACAGGGAAGCACAATTTAGACCAAGTTCTCCTTTTTTTTTTGTTTTAACTGGTGTGGAGCCGCTAAGAAAGGAAGCAAAGATTTTTTCATTGTTGTACAGTAGGGGCCATTACTGTGAAGATGTGCTGGGGGATGGAGTATAGGACAGATTGGATCATAACAATTTTTTCCCCAGATGAGAGCCATTTCTGTTTCTAGAAACTGAGCTTTTTGCTTATCTGTTCTATAAGAGGGAGAAAATAGTAGTTCAATACTTTTCCTTCAAAAATGGGGACTCCCAAGTATTTGAAGGGAAAGGTGCCCTCTTTCATTGCCAGAAACTGTATGATCATATTTCTTTTAGCAATTGTAGCTTTTATACTTAAGAAAAAATCACTTTTGTCATAATTTATTCTCTGGCCAGTGACATTTTCAAAAGTTGCTAGAAATGCCTTAAGATTTATCAATGTACTCTTACTGACTGATATGAACACTATAGTGTCATCAGCATAAGAGAGGTGTGAAACTGGAGCTGTGTTCCTTGGAGTATTGAAATAGGACAGCTTGCCAGTTGAGAAAATGTAGGCTATACTTCTTGAAAAGGACTCAGTAAATATGTTAAACAAGATTGGAGATAGAGGATCTCCCTGTTTAATGCCTCTACTTGCCTTAAACAATCCCACAAGCTTTCCATTTATGAGGACTGAAAACCAAACCTGAGCTAGGTTATTCATGACACATGTGATAAAAATGTCACTGAAGCCAAATTTTGTGAGAATCTTTTTCAAGAAATGCCAACTGACTCTATCAAAAGCCTTCCTCAAGTCCAATTTAATAATGCAATTAGGCTCTCTGGCTTTTCTGTTAAGGTGTCTAACCAGTTCTTTGAGATAGAGAATATTATCTGCAATATCTCTACCTTTCAAGAAGGTTGTCTGGTTAGGTGAAATAATGTCAGTCATGAAAGGATTAAGTCTGTGCATTATTACTTTTGAACATATCTTATTGATGACATTAGAAAGACTTATAGGTCTGTAGTCATCAAAAGATAGAGGTGTATCCTTTTTAGGGAGAGTAATCCAAGTAGAAGCAATGCCCCTTGGTATTTTTGCACCACTTAAGAATTCATTGACTACCTCCATCAAATCAGAAGAAATCATATCACAGGACTTAATATAAAAACAGGCAGAGAATCCATCTGGAGGTGTGCTATTTTTGTTAAAAGATAGCACAACTTTTTTAAGTTCTTCCACATCAACATTTTTAGTTAAAGCATTGTTTTAATCTGGAGTGATACAAGATGGTACCTGTGAAAGAAAATGTGAGTCAAATAAATGATCACTTTCTACCTGCTCATTAGTTAGCAAGGATGTATAGTACTGTACAGCTTCAGTTTCAATATTAGAAACATCCTCTAACCAAATCCCAACAGAGTTCCTAATTTTGGAAATGTTCAGTTTGGACCTTTTTTTTAAGAGTATTGTGAAAGAATTTTGAGTTCATTTCACCCTCTTTGATCCATTTCAGTTGAACTTTAGATTTTCAGAAATGTTTTTGTTCCTTAATAGCCTTTTTCAGAAGAGTTTTTTTAAGATTCAGTTCACATAATTCAGCATCACACTGGTTGTGATCATAGCTGATTTCCTGTAATCTTAAAGCTTCTTTTTCCAATTCAACATTCTTGTGCACATTACCAAAGACATCCTTATTCCATATTACCAAAGACATCCACATTACCAAAGACATTCTTGTGCCCTTTTTAACCTCTGAAGCTTGAGGAAGAATTTAATCATTCCAGTTTCAGGTATAGGGGTGTTCCAATTTGATTGGACAAACTCATGGAATTATGATCTTTTGTACCAAGTGTTGATAAATCTAAATGATTTAGGCACTGATGGAACTTGTGTATCTATGGAAAGCAGTAAAGGTGAGTGATCTGAGTTTAACCTATTTAAGACTAAGACTGAAGAGTTAGGGAATAATGTATTCCAAGAGTGGTTACATAATCCCCTATCAAGCCTTTCTATAGTAGGTATCAGTCTTCTATTTGTCCAGGTAAACTCATTACCCACTGTGTGGATGTGTATCAAAGCCAGCTTATCAATAAATTTCTGAAAATCCCTCATACTTCCCAATTTGGGAGTAGAGGGACCTTTGTAATCAGATATTGAAAGCATAGCATTGAAATCCCCTATGAAAAATGTTTCAGAAAAAGACAAGGCTGAGAGATCATGCCACAAAGCCTTTCTGTCCTTTCTGTTTCTTGCACCATATATGAAGACCCCAGACATTTTGACATTGATGCTGGGATTTTCAATTTGTGCATAAAGGAACTGTGTATTATCTTGTAATACAGTGAGGTGCAAATGATTTTTCCAGAAAATCCAGATTTTATTTTGTGAAGCAGAAATGTAGTTTGTGAAGTGTAAAATATTCATGTAGTGAGAGATCTCTGAGCTATCATGTAATGGTTTAATTAAACATAGGAGTTCAATTTTATTATCAGAATTGAGGGTAGTAAGCCTATCTAAAGCAGTTTCCATCCCTTGAATATTCCAAACCAACATTTTGATTTTATGATGATGTATTATCATTTAAAAATGTTTTTAGGAAATATTTGAAGAGCTTTTGGAAAAGCCCATTTTGTTGAATTGAGTGAAGAAGGATTTAAGTTTTACCTTGTGTGCAGAATCAAGTTTAGGCATCTTCGATTCACTGGTGTGTGTATCAATTTGACCTTCCTCTTCTGATTCTGAGGCAGATAAGAATGGATGTTGTTCCTCCTTGTCCTGCTGTAGAGGTAGGAACCTGTTCCTGTTTCTTCCTTGTGACAGAAACAACAAACTATTAGCTTTAAAAAGGGGAGGAGCAATATTTTGCAGACCTGAGGGAATGGTGATATCATCCTTTGCAAAGGTTTTCCTCAGCCTTGATTTCAGGGTAACCTTAGTGAAAGGGTCTTCCTCATTACAGGTCACTTTGGTTTTCTTGTACTTTTTAGGAAGGGTATCTTTTCTGAAGGTTGAATGTGAGGTGGATGAAGATGCTGGCTGTAGAGGTGAAGGTGTAGTGCTAGAAATAGTTTTTGTGGAGGAGTTGAGTAGTGCAGGGACAGCTGTTGTAAAGGATGTAGTAGGAGATCTGGTCAGAGGTGGGATGGTTGAGGGTGGTATGTTGAGAAAGTTATCTGATGTGTGTTGTGACAGTAGTTGATATAGCTCAGGGTGGTTCTTCTCATTTGTGTTTGCTGAGAGTATCTGTATATCAGACTTATTCTTGGCAGCGGGTTTAGACACAGAGAGCTTTTTCTTCTTGATCTTGGCTTTTTTGATCCTGTGGAGCTTCCTTTTTCCAAAGGTGACAGTGTGTGTGTCACTGGACTGTGGGATGGTGGCTGGAGCTTCTGCTATGGGGGTAGTAGTTTGGTTGAGTTGTGGCAGATGGCTGGGCTGTATGGGATGGGAGGTGAGAGAGGGTGTGTTATCTTTTTGGTTGGCTGGGGAGGGGGCTGGATTTTTGGGATGGCTTGAGAGGATGGTTTGTTTCTATAATTGAGTTCAGGGTGTAAGATTCTACATACAGCTAGGTCATGTCCAACTTTCTTGCAGTGACTGCAAATCTAGGCAAGCTTTCATAGTCTAATTTCACTTTTGGACAGGATGCAGTAGAGTCTAATCTAATATCAACTGGGATTGACTGCTGTAGATCAATTTTTACACATAGCTTGATAGCTGAGGGTCTAGTTATTAGTTGAGTTGCAGCATCTACCTTGATAAAGGTACCAATAGTGTTCTCTAATTGCTCCAAAACAGAAACATTGTAATAGTAGATAGGGGGTTGTAGATTGTTACCCAAACCGGAACAATGGAAGACTCAGTGTGGGTGGAGAACTCTGGAGTCCATCTCAGTACACGCATCAGATAGCCTTCAATTGCCCAGTTGGATTTCATCCAACATCTCTGAAAATCTTCCTTCAGTGCAAATTGGATCAGAACATGTCGGTGGTCAATCGCACCTACCTGATAGTTTCCGGCTCTGCCGACTTGAAAGCTACCTCAATCACTAGCATAGATGGCCTGCCCTTGCTGAATTTACCAATTAATGCGTTGCGATACGGTCGACTGAGTACCTCAATTTTCTCCGGCGTGAAGATGCATGCCAACTCACCCTTGTATTCAGAGATGGCTTTAATTTCCGGATTCGACGGGAGGGCCGGTGAAAGGGGGGGCTTTGGATTTTAGGGCGGAAAGGAAAGACTTCTGACCACTCATTGATGAAGGCTCCGCCATAGTGGCGGAGCGGTGGTGGTTAACGGTCGGATCAGGGCGTATTTTTAGGTTCTAAAAAATTTAATTCTAGACTCATTTATAATAAAAATAATTTAACAAAAATTTCATTCGTGCCATAAAAGTTCGAATACAATCTTCCTGAGTACAAGTAAAATTCCCGAGATATTATACTTATCAAATGTATGTTTGAAATTTATACAAAATAAGTAAATTCATATTTTAAAAGTTTGAATATCAATCATCTCGAAGATAACAACTAAAGGTCTTCAAAAAACTAAAAGGTGTCATTACACCACAATACAAGATGTTATTGCATCAAGACAAAGACCCTACCTAAAAAGGTCCCTGAAACTTGAGCCTCGTCCTCGGCCTCAGGGAGAAGAAGAAGAAGAGGTACGCCCTCGAACACCTCGGTGGCCACAACCCCGAGTGTTATAATCCGTCGTCTGCCTCGAGCTCGGAATATTGGAAGACTCGCCTCTTTACTCTCCGGATAATAACCTCAAGGTAGAATTAACATGAGAGGGAAATACTCCCTGATCATTCAACTCCTCAAATTCAAAAGCATAAGCAGCACACTGCTTCTTATAATTTGTCAGCTCTTCTTCTACAAGGGTTAATCTATGGGTGGTTCGATATCCCTGATCTCTGAGCTAACTTATCTTCACACCACTCATATGAATCTGAACATTAGCCTCTTTGTAATCAGCAACCGCTTTATCCAGATTCCGAGAAAGGATCCCATTAGCCTCTCGTAACTTCTCATTCTCAGGTTGAAGGTCTCTACACTTCAAAGCCTCCTTCAGGCAATCTCGTAGAGTAGAGAGGTGCTAATATGATTCATTGCATTGAAGGAATTCATCTTTAGGGCAACTCCCAGCGTAGTCAGCCGCCAAGGTATCACACCTACGCAGAAGATCCTAAAGTTGGGTCAGAAGCTCGTTCCTTCTCTCTTTGTATATCTGAACTTGTTGGCGATGCAAGATCATATCCCTTCGGAGTTCTTGAAGAGCCTTGTCTAGGGTAATATTCTAATCTGTAAGGCGAGCTCATTCTTGAGAATAATGATCCCTATCCTCCCCAAGGTGTCACGCTCCATAGTAAGGGCCTTGAAGAGTCATCCTCCCACTAATCGACTTTATTAGCCAGTTCTTTGAAGTTGCAACTAACCTCTTCACAATAGAGGTGCATCTTAAGAACCAAAGTGTTGCACTGAAAATAAAAGAAAAAAGTGTCAGTACTTTGAAGAAAAGACGATGGTTCGGGTTACAAGAAAATGCCTGAAAAAGGCAGAAAAAAGTAGGAAATTTTCCTATGATATTAATGCTCTAGGAAATTACATTAACATGAGGCTGATTCTGGTCCCCTGGTCCTTTTGGCCCTCCTTCCTTAGAATGCCCAGCTGCCTCGAACAATTCCCCAAAATAGGACAGCCCAGGGAATATGGTGGTAATCATCCTCTTAAGGTCATCTAGGCTCACCAGCCTGTCTGCAGATTCTATGTTCTTCAGCAAATCCACCATGAAACCTCCTATCTGATGAAGTCTAGCATTCAACTCTTCCGGCTCTTGGGCAGCATTCGACCAATTATAGGCTGGGGCCAAAAGATCCCTATCAGCATCATTATCTATGAATGTCGAGACAGACCCCCATAGCTCATAGAGTTGGGCACAGTGATAAAGGAGACCATAAATGTCCTTGAGCTCCACCATCTCTAGGCGATTAGCACAAAACTCGGGACAATAGGACCAGTAGGTGTCGCTGCCTCTCGGGATCAGCATACAAAGCCCTCCCTTCCTTGAGACCAGCAATCTCCTTGCTCATCTCCGGCATGATGGCCTTTTGGGTGCGCAACTCGACCTCGTTGGTCATCTTATCTTGAAAAGCGGCCTATTTTTCTCCACTCACATGTGCAACCTCGCCGCGAAGGTGCTCGACCAGCACAGGCAATCCACCAGACTTCTCGACCACTTGGGCCTTCAGCTTCTCATTCTCGGTCAACAGAGAATCCCTCTCAACAGCAATGCCTTCAAGGGCTTGGCATCAAGCACAAAGCTCCTGAACTAATTCATACATACGAACCATTCTGCCCGCTGCAGTCATGGGTAGAATCTGACAGCACCCGCATCAACAACCAGTAATCACACATTGATGCCTCAACCACTTTTGTATCAGAAGATTGACTACTATATACGGACTACATAGCTGAACTATTTTGGGGCATCTTTGGAATGTCTCGGACCCCGGACACATCAGATTCGTACAAATAGGCTAGGAGACATACTCCTCAAATTTGCCTAAAGGTCCGAACTCGACCTTTTTCCCCTAGGTCTCCGCGTCCATGAGCCCTGGCCCCCTTGAAGATTCCTGAGCCTGCTTCCGAGCTTTTTCCTCCATCTCCTCCCTCTTCCTTGTTTGGCGCTGCTCTGCTACCGCAGCGATACCTTTAACAATTCCATCCTTCTTGGTAACGGGGGAAGACACTGCAAAGCAAAGAAGCTCAAAGGTTAGAGGCAATCATGAAACAACAAAGAAAATAAAAGGTCACATATATGTGCATATAAGAAAGACTCAGTTGTGACTTCTTCCTCATAAGTAGGAAAAATAGGTGTCTTATCTTCTTCCCCAAAGGCCTTCACCAAAGACTCCTCCACAACAATCTCTTCATGAGATGGAGGAGTATGCATATCTTCCCCAAAGGCCTTCACCCACCGGCCGCCTTCTAGTTTTATGCTCTTACCAAGGAGCTTTGATACTGTGCTGACCAAATGAGAGGGAACCGCAAAATCACCCTTGGTCTCGCTCTTGACGTTCAAGTTCCATTGAGGCACCCGATATTTGGTCTGGTCGAAAGTCATCCGAACTTTATTCCAGTCCTCACTCTTTGTAGGGAATTCAAAGGGTCTTTTATCTCAAGGCGTCACCGTCGCCACACCCCGAACTACTACCATCTTATAATGGCTTTGAAATAGCTCGAAACTCAGCTCTATACCCTCTTCGGCACACCAGGTGATTGATGTCATAGTCACACCACTACATTCGAGTGTACCTGCCCCAGATGCACTCGATGATGGTTCAGAAACCTGCTAAACAAAGAGGGAAAAGGGAAGGCTAGGCCATGCTCCATGAATCTCTCGTAAATTACTCCTCTACTCTAAGTAACCAAGTCTTTGACATCCACACCATCATCTGCGTACATGAGGTCACAGTTCGACGAGAAGGAATACCGAAAGCAAGAAACAAATTCTCGGGCCTCATCTTGAGCCTTTTGATCCTTCGCCGACACTGATGTAGGATCGATAGCGCTGGTTTTATGTAACGGATCTTAGGGTTCGAACGTGGTGAATAACTGGCTAAATGGTAGTTGATGAATGTAGAAAAACATGTATAATCTGTTAGAATTTGTAGAGTAACGATATTGTCCTTCCACATCACACTTTAAGGTCCGTCAAACGTCGCGCTTGTCGGGTAAGTTTGAGTCGCTCGCACTTTAAGATTACGATTTTTGTTGCAGAGAATTTTTATATATCAATTGTCTGAATAATTCTCCATAGGAGATTACATTTTATATTACCTAAGAAAAGTAAATCTTAAGAGGATTAAAATTTACTCTACTTTCCTATAATAATATGTCCTAAAATTAAAAGGAAACAAATAAAACATACTTAAAATAAACCTTCTAGAATCATGAATACCATTTTAAATTATATGAATAATCTAAAAATAGTCACTTTTCATTCCTCATCAGACACATTGCTAGAACCCTCCCTGCTTTGCGACGGATACACCGTACTCGGTGGACGCGACATATAGATAACATCCCTCTCTACATGGGGCTGAAGCGCCGCCATCAACAAATTCATATTTTTCCCTCTACCCACATGCCTTGGCACCTCAACATGCCGTTTCCCATCAGCAATCTCAGCCCCACGACGGTCATCAGAGCTAATCTCCTCAGTCGTAGTAACATCATCCGGCTCTGTTATCATGTAAGGTACTTGATATCGATTCATATTCTTCACTTGTACTCGGCATGATCACAGAGAGGATGAGAGGCAATATGAGAAAAGAAGAGCAAAAAATGCATGCAATAATCGAAAAGAAGATTCGAGTACTTACTGGTTGAAGTAGAGCAAGAAATTGGGGCTTCTGAAAAATATTAGTTGAAGAGCATCCTCTGCATTTGATGAGAAGATTGAAGTGAGGAAGACAAAAAAATATTTGGGAGATATAAACCAAAATTAAACAGCATTTAAGCAGGTAATTACCTTGATCTATCTTCCAATGCAAGCAAGTGGAGCGGTGGGGAACAAACCGCCATCGCCATTGAATAAATACACAACACGTGTATTCTATTTTCATATTGGAAAATGAATAAACTCATTCATCCACGTATCCAGATGGAATGTGAAACAACTTGAATATAGATATTCAGAAGAGTCAGCCCGAGTGGTCAATCCAAGAGGATGCCCTGAGTCACTGCTCCGAGATATCTCCCTCGAGTTATTGGCTTTACCCTCGAGTAACAAGCCTCGCATAATTCCCTCGAGAGGAGACCTCGAAATTCTGAGCATCTATCTTGGGGCTACTGATAAATCCATGGTTCACACTCTTAGGTTTCGTCCGGATTTGGACCAAGGCCCGAGAGGGTTTTGGGCTCGAGATACGCAGGAGATGGGCTTACGAGTTCATCGAGTTAATCCAAATAAGGATTGCGTATATTCTGAATTGCTTACAAGGAATACAATTTCTCTAATTATGAAAATACAACTATTATTACCATAAGACTTGTATTCTTACTTGAAATACGAACCCTGCCGATCTACGGATTGGAACATGATAAATACAAAGGTTTGGTAGACCTCTCTAATTATCTTACATACATTACACATTACGCTTATAAACTTCTCAAAGATTTCACTGACTTAAATATCGGAGTGTCTACCCCCAACCACCCCGGGTTTTGTCTTGCAGATCAGTTCGTGAGCTCCGTTCGAGATCATACGCGGGTTCTAGACATCCATCAAAGTTGATACACATACGCCAACCTCCATCGTGCTTTTTAACCATGACTGGATTGTCAATCCAATTTAGATACATCACCTCTTCAATCATTTATGCCTTAAGAAGTTTGGTCACTTCTTGAAGAATTGCCTCTAAATATCAAGATATTTTTGTATATATTTTGGTATAAATATCTCCATATTCAGAGTAGATTATACACAGTAAATGTACATCTCTCTTTTACTATATATTGTATATTTCAGTATCGTTAATATTCATTTTGAATTACACATTCACACAAACTAATCTAGTACGACTAATCCAAAATATGATTTATAAAATTTAATATTGAACCTTACTCTAAAAATAATTAGAATTTGACCCAATCTTTTAACATACAAATATCAACATTAGTGCCTGTGAGCATGAGTTCATTATTTACACAAAATTTTGTTAAATCTTTATGTTTACAACATGAGGCTGCATTTGGCAACTTGGTTTTTGCAGATCTTTGGACTCTCAAAAGTCCAGATTTCAATAATCCTTGTTTGGTAAGGCAGTGCTTACAAAGTCAGGTTTTTCAGCACAAGTCAAGTTGAAGTCCCGGTTTTCCCAAACTTCATTTTCATTTTTAATTTGCCCAATTGTTTTCGTTTTTTAACATGTGTAGTCAATTTATATGTTAACTGATAATAAGCTTCCTGTACATATACTAACATAAATATAATCATTACATACATTAACATGAAATATGCTTATCATACATTTATTTATTTAAAATAATAATATGATTACAGAATAAATTTAATACATTTATTAACATACATTTAATTATTCTTAAGTATATTATTATTTTAATTATACGATAACTTTTTGGGAAACTGGACTTTCAAAATCCAATATTTGTTTGGTTCGTATACATTTTTGAAAGTTTTGTTTTATTTTTATCGTAAAGTCCATGTTTTGTGAAGTGAAATCTAGACTTGCAAAAATAAACATGGTTTTTATTTTGGACTTGCAAAATCCTGACGAACCAAACAAGAATTTTGCTTCAAACTTACAAAATCCCAATCCAACCAAACAAGATTTTTTCAAATCCACACTCTCAAAATCCCAAACAAAATCCCAAACTCTCAAAATGTCAAAACAATATCCAGACTCTCAAAATTCTCTAACCAAACACACCCTAAGATTTTACTAGAGTTACTCCACATAATTTTGATACATTCTCTTAGATCAACTGAATTGTCTAGCACTTAATCATATAGTTTCGAAACCGACTCAAATACAGGAGACAACGGTACGTGAACGTGAAGCATTCCGGTCACGAAATATCTTTGCACTTGAAATGGAAAATGTGCCTTCCAAAGAGAGGTTAACCTCTCGTCTCTCTTTTCAACCCCGTACTGCCATTGACAACTGGACTGCACAGTAACCAGCTGTAGGTATCAACGTGTCACCTTCCCATTGGATGGTATCCGTACCATCTTCATTACCGATGGTGACCCGTCCTTGATTACCAGGGACCAGCTCTGAGCCAGCTAAGCCGATGGCCAACGGCTACCACATTTTGATTTTTGCCTGAGCCACAACTGCTGACGTGGCCCCATATTATCCGACGTGGCAGCAGAGCCCCAGTCTTCCCACCGAAGCCTCTCCCAAGTTTCAAGAATTTGTTCTGCCTTTAAAAGCACCCCCATAATTCATCTAGTGGCCCTCACTCTCTCTCTCTCTCTCTCTCTCACTCACCCAGTTCCAGCTGCAACTTTTGAAAATTCACAGGAATCCAGTAATGGCGGTTCCCAAAATGTGGGTTTTCATCGGTGCTCTTCTCGCTCTTCTGTCCATGGCGGCGCCGGAGCTGGTCCCGTCGTCCCTGAAATTCAGTGAATTGTTCGAGCCCAGCTGGGCCTCTGACCATTTCATCTACGAAGGAGACGAGGTTCTCAAAATGAAGCTCGATTACACTTCTGGTACGATTTTTCCCCGTTTTAATTTTCCGAGCATTGATTCTTACTTATTAATTGTTTTTTTTCCGACGGCATTTTCAGGTGCTGGGTTTCAGTCGAAGAGCAAGTTCATGTTCGGAAAAGTTAGTGTGCAGATCAAGCTCGTGGAGGGTGATTCTGCCGGAACCGTCACTGCTTTCTATGTGAGTCTCACTGCCTCCGACCACTAAATACGTGCAGCATAAATTCTGCGAGTGTGATTATTGGAGTGACAATCATTGACCCTGCTCCACATATTCAATTGCGTCCAGCTTCTAGTAGCATTTAGAGTTGCTTTTAATGATTAGGAGGTGTTGAATTTTTGTTGTTGATGTTAATGGCAGATGTCATCGGATGGACCAACCCACAACGAGTTCGATTTCGAGTTCCTCGGAAACAGCACCGGCGAGCCTTACGCCGTTCAGACCAACGTGTTCGTCAACGGCGTCGGAAACAGAGAGCAGAGGCTCAACCTCTGGTTCGACCCCTCCAAGGAATACCACACCTACTCCATCTACTGGCACCCCCGCCAAGTCGTGTAAGCCGCCCCCCAATCAATCGCCCCTTACTGTGTGACTGACTCTGACTGTGCGTGAATTAATTCAAGATGGTGTCTTTTATTGTGATTTTGTTTCAGATTCATGGTGGATGAGACGCCGATCAGAGTTCACTCGAATCTGGAGCATGCCGGAATTCCTTTCCCCAAGGATCAGGCGATGGGGGTTTACAGCTCGATATGGAATGCTGATGACTGGGCGACTCAGGGAGGAAGGGTGAAGACTGACTGGAGCAAGGCACCGTTTATCGCCGCCTACAAAGGGTTCCAGATCGACGCGTGTGAGTGTCCAGCGACGGTGGCGGCGGCGGACAATGCTAAGAAATGCAGCAGCAGCAGCAGCGGCGAGAATGAGCCGACTCTGGGGCAGCTGAACCTCCACCAGAACCACCAGCTCATCTGGGTTCGATCCAACCATATGACCTACGATTACTGCACTGATACTTCCAGGTTCCCCACCGCCCCTCTCGAGTGCCAGCACCACCGCCACAACTAGCACTCAACATGCTTACAATAATAGAATCATCACATCCCTCTGTATACATAACCCTCTGCTTATCTTCCTTCTCAGCAGTCAATCTTTTTTGTTTTCGTCTCAATCCTCTGTCTATTCATTATCCCAATCTGATTCAAACGTGTGAGTGAATTGACAGTCTGTAGTAACAGCAAAATTAAACCCATGTACACCACACTAGAACTGCAAAATTCTTGTTTTACCATTGTGTCACGGGGAGCTCATGTCGGTATATAAGACTACACAAGTGGCAACCTAATTGCATGATTTTGTTGTGGACCATGTTAGGACTTCCAATAAATTTTATAGATGTATATATATTTTCAACATGCGTATATTTTCAATACTACTAGTATTTCATAGCGTGGGTTGTGGGAGTTTCGCTAATATTCAATTAGACAAAGTGAAAATTTGCTGAATATCTGATTGAGTATATTATGGTGTGGGTGTGTTGGGGGTGGATTTAGAAATTTTAGGCGTGTAACTCTAAAATAAAAAAATGAATTAGAAACCAAACAAATATTCTCTTATCCAAGTAGCTAGCATAAATGGTTTTTTAAAGAAATTTAAATAAGCAAATGTACAAAGTGATGTAACTCTTATTCTAATTAGTGTTTGGCACAATTCACAGACTACAATCAGGTATGTAATATTATTGACATATTGAAAACTCAGAAAATTTGAGGTTGTCCAGCATTCTTGACTGCACTTACATCTTGAATTCTCACCAGCAAAACTCCCAGTCTTTATATCAAACATCATGATGTTGACACCAAGACTCTTATTAAGATCTGTAACTTTTTTCATTCCCAAATTTAGATCAGACTCCCTCTTCATGCCCCTTCGAGCTCAGAAAGATATCTCCATTTTCATTTCCTCGAAAATATGCTCTTGCACCTTCTACTTCAGATACCTCTTATCCAACAATTTCTGTTTCAATGCAAGCATTTCTTCTCTCTCGCGTTCTTTTAACTCAGACTCTCTCATTTTCATATATTTTGTTTTCTTCAAATCTCTCAATTTCAAAGCAAACGAATTTGTTTTCTCACTTACCTCAACAGAAGCTCCTAAATTTGCCTCTTTTTTGGCTCCAAGCGGTCCTTCAACTGATTGTCAATATCCTTGTTTTTTTAATATTATCATCCATCAACATCATAAAAACATAAACTTTAACCAACAATCAAGCACATAAAGGATGAATCCAAAAAAGGGTCCCCAAGAGAATACCGAATTGCAAGAAATCATCTGACGGGGTGACATTTCAATCAAAAGATCAGCTGAAAGAAGCATGATATTGCTAAAAAAAACTGAACAGTCTGGAAATGTGTTTTAAGAGTAGCACGGATTGTTCAAACACCATGAACTTTCTAGCTTAGTATTCATACCGGATTAGGACATTGCGTATATATTCTCCTCTCAATTCGTGCAGCTTCTTCAGTACTTTTCGCTGACTTTATTTCATTCATGCACACTTGAGCTCTAGGATCGCTCACTCCCTCAAATTTTTTGTGCCTGTAAATTTAAGGTAATCCAAAACATACAAAACCTTTTATCAGAATTAAACTAATGATGTCAAATATATTCTCATGGAATAGATTATGTAACAGGGTCCCTATGTAACAAGACAGAACATGGGTTCTGATAGAGCATGCAACCTGTAATTTTATTTTATTTCTGTTGGGTGGTATAAATTCCAAGAATGAAATGATAGTTTCTGCCAAATCTCTAAGAGAACCACCAGATCCATCACCTGTTTGTAGTTTTATTTGCAACATGATCATACAACTTTGTTTATCAGAACATTTTTCAGTCTCATGCAGACACACACGAAAAAGAAAGTGGCAACATAGCTCTGAGTTGATCGGTGGATGATAAGGATCATCAATCCCTGTGAACCCTACAATATTTTCAAAATAAAGCTTAAGTCTTCATCTAAGATTGGGATTTTGAACATAAATTACTCAGATAGAAAAGGTAATATGTTAAGTGTATGATATATGTCAAATACCTTTAATTTTTCCAGCTCAGAGCAAGCTTGTACAGACCCTTAGGGTCTCTTGCCTCACAAACTTGTAGAGGGACATCCATGAAAACCTGCGATATTACAACTTTGTCAACTCCGACAATATCCACCAAGTCCAACTCAACTCCAGCCACAAACTGTACACTCACAATCTCCACATAGGCAGTCAAATCAACCTTCGAAAGTAACATCATTCTTTACTTTCCTTTCCTCACAAAATCAAATAAATAAAGAGAGTAAAAAAAATTTGAGTTGCTTACAGCGACTGAATGCAAACAACTCCTTTGAAACAAATAAGAAACTGTTGCTTTTGGGAGATGCTCGAGAGTTTCTATGTATTCCTGTCAAAATGCAACATAGAGAGTTAATCTTTTAAGTTACTGCTACTGATTAGTAATGTGATTACAAAGGGAAAAAGATGCAGACTTGAATCTCATCTTTCTCTGCAGAGATGCTAGCTTTGCTGCCCCTGAGTTTTTGTAGAGCTACTTCAAAATCCATTGACCTGCCTGTTTTTGCCTGTCAGGTTAGAACAACGTTATTGTTTAATCTCTTCGTGCGTTAAACAGAAATGATGAAATTATGTATTTCGCTGTTCTTACAAGCCATCCGGGAGCTTTGCACCGTATTTCTTCATCCATTGGAATTCCAGGCAAACTTTACAAACTACATTTTTCACAGTTTGCAATATCGATAGAAGCAAGCAAGCAAGTACTAAAGCAAATGCAAATATTAATGTTGTGCTTGGCCTTGTTGTGAAAATCAACTGAAACCAACCTTCTATCAAGCTTGAGCTCGTCTGAAAACCATTAATAAATCAGATAAGCAATTGAAATCAGATAAAACAAAGAATCATATGGATCAGTGTTACCTTCCTGTCTTTTGGAACTGTGAAACCTGCATAAGTGAATTCAGAGATTACCTTTCTAAAATTCCCTAGCCCTGGTTATGATAGCCTCATGGATTCGGAAACAACATTCCAACTGTACTTCATCTATCGAACATCATTCCAGTTCAAAAGCTCTTGAGGACCTTTACTCTCAGAAATCTCCATAATTTCTATTGATCATACGTTAGTATTAGTAAGAGACTTTTTAGAAAAATAAGTATAGAGTTTCAGAAATAATTACCTTGGTACACTTTGTTATAGATTTTAGGACGTTGAGCAATATAGTCCAATGCAAAGATAATTTTTGAGCTTGTTGTGCCATAGGTAGCAACCACAAGTCCCAAAATGCTATTGCCAATCTCAGTCTCCGTCGTGTAACGTCCCTTTTCATCTGTTTTGTAAGTAACTCAGACAACAAACCAAAACCTCACTTCCCCCCTAAATGCTCCACTTTCCTGTCTCTGATGATCTTCAAAAACTCATCCTTCACCAACGGCATGTTTGGATAAGAACTGAATTGGGTCCACCCCTTTCTTATCTCCCACTGGACATGTTTTTCGGGATCTTTCAGGCGGCTGCAAACAAAAAAGTTCAAGCATACAAACATACTTAATTGTTTGTGCAGCATAATCTTATGGAACTCAAATGTTGCTCAACATTGTAAGATTAATGTTAGCCGAACCTGCATTTCCAGCTGAGCAGGAGACCAGAATACCCTTCTCCATAGCTGAAAACGCTCCAATCGCCACGTTGCCCCTGTTATAATTCGACGTACCACCTCCGAGAGAAAGTGACATCACGTTAACGCTGTCTGCAATGGCCTTATCCATGGCAGCAAGAATGTCGGAGCTCAAGCAGCCGCAGTCCAGCACGTCTTATAAACAGCAGCCCGAGCCTGGCTTGCCATACCGCGAGCTGAGCCGGCAGCGTAACCGAGAAGGCTAGCTCCGGTGACTGAAGCTCCGGCTGCCGTGGTGGAGGTGAGGGTCATATCCCAAAAGCAATTTATATATATTCCGCTGGAACAACGTGAACTACCAAGAAACTACGCATCAAAGTGGTATTCAGAGCAAGACTTTCACAAATTCTAGTTTGTGAACGGTCATGGAGAATAAATATACAAATATGGAAGAACGTATGGCTTCGTTGGAATAATACATGGCGCTTATGCTAGAATTTTTAAAACAAGATTTTAAGCTGGATATCCCGGAGTTTGGAGAAAAAGCAAACCAAGAAATCTATCTAGAATGGATCGAGCGATGTGAGAGAGAATGTTTGACTTTAAAGAGTATGATGATCGCACGAGGTGCAAGATTGCTATACAAAAACTCATAGCGCGTGCATCCTTGTGGTATGAAATTTTAGAATTAAAGCGAAGGCTTCGGGGAAAATCAGAAATCAACTTGTGGATTAAGTTGAAGAAACATCTTGATCGACTATTCTTACTATCTACCGATATGTTAAAACAAGAGTCTTTGTCTGTGGTTGAACTTGTGGCGAGTAACGAGCAATTTGAGGCAAAAAATGATGTTGATGGTTGTGTTGATGGTTGTGTTGATGCTAATGTTGAAGACGTCGTTGAGGATGGTGAAGAGGATAGTTCTACTTCTCTAACCGGAGTTGACAATGTTAATGATTATTCTACTACTCTGATTGAAACCGAGAGTGTTATGTACTCATGTTCTATAGTACTTAATGTTCATGATGAGATTAAAGAAGAAGATCTTGATGGAAGTGACATGGCAATACATGATATTGGTATAAACGAGGGAGATTTATTATAAAGAAAAGGAGGTTTTCTGGATTAATTTTCAGTTGAGTCGCCCATGACAGGTGTTCGTGGTTTCTAGTTAATTGTTTCACAGCTGTTTAAGCGATTTTCATATCCCAAAAGCAATTTATATATATTCCGCTGCAACAACGTAAATTACCAAGAAAATACGCATCACATATCCAGTTGAGCTACTAAAACTGGCTGCTAGTCGCTAAAACTGCTTGACACGCTTGGAACTGTTTGGACCTGCTACCAGCTGCTTGGAGCTGCTATTAACTAAGAGTTAACTGTATCGAGCTGAAGTTATATTAATAATAATACTTCAGTTGAAATATGATATCAACAAACTCATACGTTCACACAAAATTAAAATTTCATTTGAATTGTTTTTAAATTTTTAATATTTTTCGAATAATTTTACTTAATTTTAGAATAAGTATTACGAATGAAATATAAAAGTTTAATGTTACGGTCGTGATTAACGTCCTGATGATCCGTCTCGATGGCGGATGATGAGAACCTGCTAAGAACAAGTAACTCTCATTCAGGGCGGGGCGGCTAACTCCTGCTCCCGCTCTGATGCTTAAGTGTCAGAAAGCTGTCGGGAGAGTAGATGTGTATCTGAATGTGTTTAGTCAACTTACCCTTATCTCACATGTTAGGGAGATACTTATAGTGTTGGAATCCGGGCCTGGTCACATCAGACCACGCCGTCAGGTGGTCTGGGAAGATTCTCCTGGGTTTCCAGGCTGTGGTCAGGTCTAGCCCGATTGTCATGCAAAATGACGGGTCGGGATGATTCATGCGGGATGGCGAGATGCCCGGCCCTAACAAGTCCCCCAAGTCCCAACTCGAAATGGCGGTTCGAGTGCAGGGCTTTAACTGGGCTGTGGAATCTGTGCATACGTGGGTCCTGTGACTTAACTGCATGTCTGCCGCGTGTCTTCACTTTTCCTCGGGGATGTAGACGGTTAGTCTTAGTTACTGTGTAGTTTTGGTAACTGCCATCATTGCTTTAACTGTTCAATAACTCCCCCTCTTTTCATTCAAATTTTGAAAAAAGTACCTATTTGCCGCCTCTTCATTCTCAAGTACTTCTGCCTTCGTCTTTCTCTGTTTTTCTTTTTCTTTCTTTTCGTGCCTTTGCTGCGTGTTTCCGATTCCGGTTGCTATGGATCTTCCACCTTCTGCCAAATCACCGATGACGAGGTGGCTGAGTTTACCCAGATTTGTCGGGATACTGAGGGTTTGCAAATTGATGACTTTGAGTCGTCCATTGTTCGGCCTGGGCCTGGGGACACCATTAATTCCGTCCCAGATGGCAAAGTTTCGGTGTAATATGAACACCTTGTTCGTTGCAGCGTCAGGTTTCCGCTCATCCCTTTTTGTCAATCTATCTTGAACTTCTTTGATATGACTTTGGCTTCGATGACCCCAAACGCTGTGCGTAATGTGATCGGATTCGCGGCGCTGTGCGGTGCTCGTGGCGTGGTTCCTTCCGTTACTTTGTTCTGGATGAAGATGTGGTGTATGGTCCTGCCACCTCTCGCCCGCGTCAGGTCGTGGGTGATCCTGATACCCGCGGTCGGGCCCCGACAGTGTGGCACTAAACCATCTTGCTGCCTCCATTAGGGCCTTGAAAGAAAAACCTGAGAAATGGGACGTGTTGAAACTTTATGAGAGATTGCGAGATTCTGGCCTCCCTCACCGTCGGGTGCTTGCCGCCATCCCGGATCAAGATATTGTCATCTCGGAATCCGAACCGACCAGCAAAGGCATGTAGATGGGCTATTTCTTTCTTTTTCTTCCTTTGTTTTGTTTTTTTTAAAAACGTCTGTCTCTGCAGCTATGTCTCGTCGAAACCATGCCATTGATATGTCTGCGTTTGATCGTCCATCCAAGCGTGGGAAGCTGGATGGGTCGGGTGACCCGGCTCAATCCAACTAGTCTCTGAGCCAGTCCTACCAAACAGGAGGCCATGCCAGGGGCGGCGACTTCACCTTCCCGGATCAGGATACTGGATCGTCCCTGGGGCTAACCCCTGATTAGCTGTTGCAGATGGGGACTGGTGGTCGTGATGGGTTCTCGGATTTTGAGGCCGTCATGAATCGTCAGCAGGCAGCTTGGAAACTGGTGATTGGTCAACAGGCGCCTGGCCAAAAAATAGCTGGTCAAAAGGTGACTGATCAGCAGCAATGTGCCCGCGTGCCTCCCCATGCCGGCAATGCTAGAGTGCCACCACATGCTGATGATGGTAAGGGGAAGAATCGTGCTTCGCAGGTCTTTCTGAACACACCCAGTGGGAAGCTGGATTACCTCACCCAAGTGATGCATGTTGATCACTTCAAAGCATGGGTGAAAAACCTAGTGTTGAACCTTCACGGTGTTAGAACTGTTGTTGATAACTTGATCTCATCTGTCTTCGATGTAAGTCACCTTCTCATCTGCCCTTAATTTTTTTGTGCATGCGTGTTTGATGGTTTACCCTGCTATTTTACCTTGAAAGGGTGCTTGCTCCTCCCTTGCCGTTCTCTCTGACATTGATGTCATGCTCTGGGAGCGAGAGAAGGAGAAAAAAAGGCGCACCTTGCCACACACGCTGAACTTGCCGAGGCGAAGAAACAGTTAGCCTTTCGTGACGCCGAGATAGCCAAACTTCAACCACCCGCCAAGATGGATTGGGCGTCAGAAGACTTGGACAAGTGGCTATAGTCTGAGCAGTCTTTGAAGAAACAACTGGATGATGTTAATGCCCAGCTGACGTCTGTCATTGCGAACGGGGAGAAATTCAAAAAGGAGAAAAAGGCAAGTGATGCGGCCATGCTGGATGCGCGGAAGACAGCCACAGAGACTCAAGGATGTTTGGATGAGGCGGTTGGGATGGTTCAGAAGATGAAGAGTGCGGTAACCGATCTAGCTGCTTTGCAAACTCGTAGAATGCAAAAATTCCGAACCACTTTGCATGATAAATTATGGGCCTTGTATTATTGGAGCCTTTCTTCTTTGGCTTATACCTTGCATGCTTTTCATATAATGATTGTTTCATTTATAGTTCACCAAGTGGGACACGTCATCCCGTCCGGATGGGTTGTTCCGTCCGGATGGACCGTTCTGTCCGGATGGGTTGTCTCACTTAGGAAGAGGGATGGGATGTCCAGATGGGATGCCTCCTGATCTGGTTGAGGATAAACGCATATGGCCATGTGTCGTGGGCGAAGTTGCCTGAGACTTGGGGGTCACTAAACCTTTTCCAAGCCACCAAGATTTGTGGAATGGTCATTCCGTTCCTGGGATTTTTCCAGAGTTGGTGTTGCCAAGTCACAAACTCTGCTTATCGTTCCTTGCCCGACATGGGTCTTCAATGAAGAACAATCCACCTTTTGTCCCAAACGGTTGCTACCCGTATTGGGAAAGGTTATGGCCTGCTCCGTTCGCATATTTGCGTCTGAACAAGACCACGCTTATGTTCGGCGCGTGGGACGGGCGGCTAAGCCTCAGTCCCAGCCTGTCGGTCACGACCGTGATCGTGTCGACCGACTTGCCCGTGAGTGTGAAATGCGCAGAAATACACCCTTGTTTCTCCAGGCAACAGTCCTGGCTCGTTAACAAAGGTGCATTCTGGCGCTCCGCAGCCAATGTGTAAAATGTGCCATGTGTTCTTGCCGCCCGGTCCGGTTGGCCGGGGCGGTGAGCTAAACTTCCGTCTTTTGTATCCATTGTTACAAATTCTGAGTTTATCATTCAACTTTCGAAATAAGGTTTAAATGAATAAGCAAAGGGGAACATGTTCATGAACTTAACACTTGACATACATTAATAGTGGGGGAGAAAACAAAACCACAATATTGCGCGGGAAAAGAGGATTTCCTCAAGATCGCATCCCTTATGAGGGCAAAAGCCGCGATCTGATCAGGAATCCATTTTCCAAAAGACTTTCTCCATTATGTACAAAATAGATAGTACTTCTCTCATGGTTTGGACGTGATTCATCGGTAGTACTGACGGAGGTTCTCCATGTTCCATGTCCTTGAGACTGGTTCACCCGCCATGGTCTGCAGCATGTATGCGCCATTTCCCAGCACTTCTGCAACCACATGTGGGCCCTCCCAAGTGCCATCCAAATTCTTCAGCCCTTCAACCCAACTCGCCTCGTTTTTTCGAGGGGCCAGCTCACCCTGCCGGATGCTCCTGGTACGCACCCTCGCGTTGCTCCACATATGACTTGTATGCAGCCTCTTTGATCATGGCCTGTTCTCTGGCTCGCTGCCCATTGTCCTCTTCAATGGCCGGGATGACCGATCGTGGTGACGGGATGATCAGCTAGGGGGGATGAGGGCCTCACTACCGAAACATAGGAAATAGGGTGACTCACCCGTTGCCGTTCGTGGCGTTGTCCTGTAAGCCCACAGTACTGATGGGAGCTCATCCACCTAGTTCCCTTTGGCGCCATCCAGCCTCCTCTTCAGGCCTTGCACAATCGTCCCATTTGCCCGCTCGGTCAAACTGTTTGCTTGCAGGTGTGCCACTGAGGTGAAACTCTGCTCGATGCCCATCTGGTCGCACCACTGTTTGAAGACACCTCCTTCAACTAACGTCCATTGTCGCTGATGATAGTCTTGGGCAAACCGAACCTGCATACGATATTCCTCCTGACAAAACTGGTCATCCTCTTGCCTGTGATGGTTGCCAAAGGTTCCACATCAACCCACTTGGTGAAGTAGTCAACAGCCACCACCAGGAATCTTCAATTCCCACTGTCTTGGGGGAATGGGTCCACTATATCAATGCCCTATTCTGCAAACGGCCACGGACCTGTAATGCTCTTCATTGGTTGGCCAGGTTATGGTGAGACACGATCGTGCACTTGGCACTGATGGCATGTCTTGACCACATGGTCGACGTCGACCCTCATGTTGGGCCAGTAATATCTTGCTCGTATGGCCCTTAGTGCAAGTGTCCGTGCTCCCTGATGGCTGTCGCCGCTACCTTCGTGCAACTCTTTCAGGTCACTACTACAAAAATGATGTTTCACTACACCTTAATTACTACGGTTGTGAAAAACCGCAATAAAAAAACTACAACTAAGGTTTTTCAAAATCCGTAGTTGATTGATACTTGTAACTGCGATTTTTCAAAATCGTAGTAAAATGTCTATAGTTATAAGTACAAACAAAGTCAGTTCAGTCTTCTGTTCAACTGGTAGAAAATTAAAAAAGCACCCGAAGTCGGAAGTCATTAATGAAGCCATAACTGAAATCGGTGCAGTTTATTTTGCAACTTAGATATGCACTCGAAGTCCCAAATTTTTCTTGGAGGTCATTAATTGAATTCGGTTTCCTATATAATACAACTGACTGCACATCATACAGGACTCGAAATTCAAAGTTGTGTTTAGATATGAAGTTGCCGAATTCAATCCACTATTATCTAAATGGAATAAGCACCCGAAGTCCGACGACTTGCTCGAAGACTTGTACCCGATTTCGATTCGTTATCAGTTATAATCGATAAGAAAATTAAATAGGATCCGAAAACAAAAAATTTCTTTAAAGAAGATAATACTGAATTCAGTTCGTTATCTTCAACAACCAATAGTGAATCACCTAAGCGCCTGAAATCAGACGTCTTGCAAGGAGACACTTAATTGAAATCGGTGCAGTATATTTTAAAATTTAAATATACACCCGAAGTCCAAAGTTTTTCTTGGAAGCCATCAATTGAATTCGATTTTCTATATAATACAATCGACTGCACATCATATAGGACTCGAAATTCGAAGTTTTGTTTAGAGATGAAGTTTCCATATTCATTCATATTATCTAAATTGAATAAGCACCCGAAGTCCAACGACTTGCTCGTAAACTAGTATCAGATTTCGAATCGTTATCGGTTAATAAGTCCATGGTTCGTATTCCGGGCCTCATTCAGACTCGGACCAAGGCCCGAGAAGGGTCGTGGGCTCGAGGTACGCGGAGGATGGATTCACGGGTCCATCAATCCTAATCCTTATAAGGAATGTGTATATTATGAATGTTCTACAAGGAATATACATCCTCCTAAACATGGTAATACAGCCATGAACGAAATATACTTCTTCTATACATGGTAATACAACTACTATTCCCATAAGAGTTGTATTCCTACCATATTTACATATCTTGGTGATCTACGGATTGTAACCATATAAATACCCAAAGGTTTGGTAGACCTCTCTATCTCATACAACATACAATACGCCTTACGCATCATACTAACTTGAGCGTCAGAGTGTCTATCCTCGGGACACCCGAGGCTTTGTGATGCAGGACTCCTGCGTTGATGAATCGTGGTTGGAAAAAGAACTCGTAACAAAATATATAATTAATCTTGGCAATCACACCCAGAAAAATATATATAAATCCTTTGGCAATCACACCTCCGAGAAAACTGGTTTAAAACTCATACTCCGAATTTTTATAAATCTCAAAATCTCCTCTCCTTCTTTTTCTTATAATGGTTACAATATATATAGTTATGAAAATAAAATAAAATAGGAAAATAATAAATGTCCTAATTCTATTCTAAAACTAAAAGGAAAACAAATATAATCCTTTCAAACTAAAATTCACTTTTCATGAATAGTTTTGGAAAATAGTTGTTTCCATTCCTCATCACTTTGTTTTGCAGATCCGTTTGTGAGCAGAGTTCGTCGTCGAAGCGCTAGTGTCCGTCATACATCATCAGTTACAATCGATAAGCAAATTATATATGATTCAAAATTGAATTTTTCTTAAAATAGGATAATACCGAATTTGGTTCATTATCTTCAACAACCGATAGCGAATTACATAAGCGTTTCAAATCAGACGTGTTGCAAGGAGAGCCTTAACCGAAATCGGTGCAGTATATTTTACAATCTAAATATACACCCGAACCCCAAAGTTTTTTTGAGAGACAATCAATTGAATTCGGTCTGTTTATATAATTCAACCAAGTGCATATCAAATAGGACTCGAATCCCGAAATCATATTTAGAGACAAAGTTTCCGAATTTGATTCAATATCCCCTAATATGAATTCCTATATTTACTTAAAACTAGCATTTCTTTCCCGATATGACACATTTATGAATATATCTAGTTCTAAGTAAGAATTATTTTTATCAATATAAGTAGGAAAATTTAATGTTCGATAAAAGGTCTGAAACAAGGTTAGTATTTGAGGTTAGTGTTAGGTAGATTAGTATTTGGTATATTTTGCATTTCAATTTTTTTTCATATATTGATATATTGTGTTAAAAAATTGCTAAAACCTCTGCATGCTCGAGGCACCATCTTCATTATCTTGGTATATGCAGTGCCCATCAACACACTTTTCTCTTTCTCAAGGTTTTCCCTTTCCATTTCTATCTTCAATCTAGCCTCTTGTCAGACAATCTCTGCCTGCAAAGCAGGTGGGGTTGATTCGGAGAACAAATCTTAAGAAAAGTAATAATTATGGACCTCTTTGACCAATAATGCTATTTCAAGAGCGCTTCTTCAAGCAAAGCTGCTTCTTTTGACTTGTTAAGTCTTTTCACGACCCTTTTGTCCTCTTGCAGAGATGCAATCTGCAGAAAACGCCCATATACGATTCAAAGTTAATAACTTGGGCCATACTGCTTAAAGGAAAGGAAATTTGAGTGTTGATATATACATCATTTTTATACATCTTAATATCAGCTTCAAGAGGAGCAATGATTGACTCCACGAACGTAGTTATCATCCTTTTGATCTGCATTCACTCTTCAAAATGTGGCTTCAGCGGCAAACTGCGCATAGTTTGCCTCTCTTTTCTCCTTGATGCGGCCTAGAGCAATTTTCATATGCATTATAAGTAAATTGTTAAAATGTGTAGGGCATTATGGTAGAACAATCGAGTTACTGACACATGGCTTCATATTCAAATATTATGAGGTAGAATTATATGATTTGTTAATTAAATTGTATTAAATAATTAATTGTATATAAATCGTACAACAAAATATTTTCGTACAACAATGTATATAAACCTCATATTAATTTGTGAATATACAGCAATTAAATTGTACTTTTAATTGACTCAAAATTTAATCTTGTGTAAATCGATGTTATTTTTCGTGAAATTATAAAATTTTCATATGTGAAATAAAAATATTTATGTGAACTAAAACAACCCTAGGATGGCGGCTCAATTTTCTTCAATATATGTTAACCACGTATAAGAACTGTTCAATACCATTTATAATTTTCCATGAATATGCTGAATGGTAAATATACCAAATTCAATTTAATTGAATGGACCAAAATTACATAATTAACCAAATCAATTGAAATCAATTGAAAATTTGGAAATAATTACGAAAACATGTCTAATTGAATGATACATATAGAATCAATAAAAATAGTAAAATAACATAAATAAAAATAGTAAAAGAATAAAATAATGGTATGATCGGGAGAAAATTCCAAATTAACTCAATTAAAACTAAAATTACAAATAACCATTAATTAAATCCTAATTAAGTACATTATGAAAACTTAAATATTGGTATTTGTTTCTTAAATATGGTATTCAAATATCTGTGATTATACAATTCCAAACACTTTTAAAACATATATTCCCATACACTCAAATTTATGTGATGATTCAAAATGTTAACGTTTTTCATGCAAATATATATTAAAGAATACTTAATTAGGTAACTTTTATAATTAAAGATCTTACCAAATTTAATTTATACGAATAGTAATTATGTCTTAGGCAATCATATATTAAAGATCTTACCTTTTAGTTAAGGTAATGCTCAAAAATTCAATCAGTCGAATAACCAAATATATATTAAAGAATACTTAGTCTCTGTTTTCCTGAACTTAATTCAACCTGAATGGAATTGAACTGAAAAAAATAAAAAATATACTCAACTAAAACTTAAAAAATATGATTAAATTGATTTAAACTGCAAAAAAATATAAATATACTGAACTGAATTTAAATTAAAAAAATTCATGATTGAAGTTTACAGTACGAACTGAGATGAATAGAAATTGATGAAAAAAAGGTTTAAGGTAGTATGACTGAATGCAACTATATATTTATCAATATGTTAAACTAAACTGAAGTAAAGTTTAACATAATTTTCTTTAATATATTTAAACCATGTATAACAGTTATTTAATACCATTTATAATTTTTCATGAATTTGCTGCGTAGTAAATATACCAAATTTAATTTAATTGAATGGACAAAAATTACATAATTAACCAATTCAATTTGAAATCAATTGAAAATCAGGAACTAATGACAAAAACGGGTTGTAACTGAATCTGAATGATGCATATATAATTAAAAAAATAGTAAATTAACATAACTAAAAAGAGAAAAACATTCATCCGGATGATCCTGATGCAGGCTTTATCAGGCACCAATAAGATAATGACACGTGTACAATTGTAGTGTTTTAATTGGTTAAGATATTTTTAGTAAAGTTCTAAAACCCTAATTTAGAATGCCTAAACCCGTCTGGGTAATGATTGAACACGTGGCCCAATCATAAATTAGATAAAGATGATGTGTCGTTATTTAATTGGTGCCTGATATTGCCAATATCAGAATGATCCTGATATATATTAAACTGAACTAAAAATAGTAAAAGAATAAAATTATGGTATGCTTGGGAGAAAGTTTTCAAATAAAAACAACTAAAACTAAATTTATAAAATTACCCACTAATTAAAACCTAATTAAATATATTACGAAAACTTGTATCCTTCTTAGGATGTGAGCAAGGGATAAAGGCCCTGTTTTTCTGAACTTGTCTGTAGAACAGTTTAATTTGGTTTATTTCAATTCCATTCAGTACGTTAAAAATTAAATTTGATCGAATTTGGGTAAATTTAGACAGACTAATTCTATCCAATACATTAATTTTCACGTCATTTAAACTTACTTCAGCGAAAAAGATAAGCTCACGCAAACAGGTGCTAAAATTTAGATAAATTTGATTATATTTTATTTAAGTATTCAACTAGTATAAAACGTATATGCATGTTTTATGATTACATATATCATTTCATGTTAGGTCCAACTAAGTTGAATATGACTAGGTCTTTACCATGCGCTTAGAGTGGAGGCAGGATTCAACTTGATACACCCACCAATATGTAGGTCAAAAAACTGATAAAATGAGTTAAATAGTAACGAAATAATCTCAATTGCACTAATTTAAACTAAACTAAATTTAAAAAGATCGACTAGATCATATTTTACCACAATCTTTGTTGTGCTTGGTTGAAAATGATGAATAACGTCATGTGGTCCTGATAAGTGGTTTGTGGTTTTATATTGTGCTGATTAGTTAAATAGTGTTGATTAATATGCGTTGTTCAACTGATGAAATGACTTCAAAAGGGATAAAATAAACTCAACTGCACTCATTTGAACTAAACTTAACTATACTTTATCGACTAGATGAATTATTACCACAATCTTCCCTTCAAATAATAATATGAATTAATCTTAATTTTATCGAATCATATATAACTTTGTTTAGCTACTGATTGATGTGTGATATTGGGTCTACTTGGCTTGTAATTAAGGTCAGTCACGTCCACTTCAATACATTTTCAACACCTTTCAGTTCATTTCATTTTAGCAGTTTTAGTTCAGCAGTTTATTGTCTCATAGGTTTAGCAGCTTTCAGCACCTTTATATTAAATTGAATTGATTATAATTTAGGTAATTAAATTTGATAAACACCCTAATCACTAAGGAGTATAATAAAATTCCAACATCTATATAGCGATATAGAATTAACACTATAAATTTAGGGTCTGTTTGTCTGAGCTCATTTCTTACTGATCTGAACTGAACTAAATTCAACTAAAATGAACTGAACTGAAAATTAATGTTTTGAAAATAGTAATGTATATCTAAATTTACGTGAACTTATCGAAATATATTTTTTCTTAACTGAATTGAATTGAACTGAACTGAACTTTTTTTTAATTCGAATAAACTTAATTATAAGTCATGGTAGTGCTTTAACAGAATAAATATAATAATACAAAGACTTGGTAGTCCTTTTACTGATTAGTTCACAATTATTTTCTATAAAAAACTTGCTATAATAATTCAACTAAATATATATTTAGATAAAATTAATAAGAGCCGTGAACGAATATGGATGTTGTACTTTACTGCAGAATATGTGGTATTTAAACAAATTAATATTTTAATTCATTATACAACTCAGCACTAAAAAATTATAAATATATACCAAAAAACATGACACTAGAAATTATATACTAGATGGAAGTATATAGTTTACTAATATAATTTGAAGTATTATGCTAAACAAATTGATGTGGCACATTAAATTTTAGATTTTTGAATCAATTAATGATTATCATTACCAATCTTAATCATGTCTAAAATATTTGCCATATTTATCCATGTGGTGTATATGAAAACCAAGAACGATGAGAAGACAAAGACGTACTTTTGGTACCTTCAATTCCACCCTCAGAAAGTAAAACATGACCAAATTATTGCCTTCAAGAGAGCCTCTAAACCCGCCCTCCATATGTATTTCGCACTCTCCAAACCCTACCTAAATGCAGTATCATTGCTTAGCCACAGACGAATTTCTGATTCAAACTTTCTTTTTTTCCATACGTTTTACTCGCGAATTTGATCAATCTTCAAAGGTTAGCTAGGTAAGGTGATTTGTAATTTTATATTTCATATGAGCTTATAAATATTCATATTGTTTCTCATGTACAAGTTGTAAAACGGGTTAGATACGTTTCAATTTTTCAGCCTTCTTCATAGATGTTGATTTTGTTTACAGTTTTGAAATATATGTATCAAGATTTAATTCATATATGTTGTACCTAGATTGCTATATATATGTATACATACATACATACATACATATATATATATATATATATATATATATATATGTAGATGTTTGTGTGTGTACGTGTGTATGTGTGTATATACTTATGTATATATATTATGAAACTGAATGTATTATGATAACTAAGGTTTTCCAGAAAAGATAAAGATAATTTATTATCTTCGAGAGATAATCCCGTTGATATACTGTATATTTACATTCTCTTTCACTCAGTACCCTGCTATGTTTAACACAACAGCTCTAGGATTGTAATAAACTAGATACCACATTAAGCCATGGCGGCTGCAAAAATATATTAGGTACATGGATGGTATCTTTAGAGATCAAATTTCATGAACTGGGTTAAAAAACTAGATGAAAGTGGAAAGTAAATCATCGCCCATGATTAAATTTCAATTAATATATGGTTATTGCCCTAATTAAATATTTTATAATAGCACCTATATTGGTGTGATTTGTGTTGATGTTATTTGTTAATTTGATTTGCAGTATTTCCAAGTAGATGAATCTCGATTTACAATGAAAGAATTGGTTGAAATTCGTGATATTTGGTCAAGGTATATGGGGTTGGAGCAAATTCAGCACGTCACTCAACCAAACTAGTTTGAACTAAAGACATTTCCCTTGTGATCATCATTCTATTTTTTATTGCGCAACATTCAAAAATTTCTACTTGTGAAACACAATAATGTTGAAACCACATTTTTGAGACTTTAAAGAGCTTATGGTAGAGATTGATTTGCATCAAATGGTTATGTTTCTTTTAAATGTGTTTGATGTAAACTATGATATTCTATGATGTTTTATAAAATTAATAATTTTCTTTATAGCTTCATTTGATTGTACACAATGTAGTAATTGCACTCATGTAAGCGAAGTTGTTGACAAAATATGAATTCGGTTCGAAATCCTAGAACTACGGTAATTAATTGAAAATAATCGATATCGGGTGGCAACGATGTTTGTATATTTTGAACAGCCAGTGTTGGTTCAAATTACAAAAAAAACCAATCTCGGATAAATTTGATGGTTTTCAGAACTAGTCGATTTCGGGTCGCGGTGTTAGTTTTATAGTAAAAAGCAGATGTCGGGTTCGGTTTCCGGTTTAGAGTAATAGGCGATGTCGATTCAAATTGTTAAAAGTAGTCGATTTCGGAAGACATTGATGGTTTTGTAGAACTTGACGATTTCGGGAAATGTTCTTGGTTTGAAGAACTTACCGAATTCGGGACATATCTTCGGTTTGTAGAACTCTCCGAAGTCGGGAGACGTTGTTTGTTTGTATAACTCTTCGAACTCGGGATACATTATTGGTTTGTAAAACTCACCGAACTCAGGAGTCGTTGATGGTGAACCGTACTCATCGAACTCGGTAGATATTGTTGGGTTTTAGAAAGCACCGAAATCCGTAGACATTGTTGGTTTTTAGAATTCACCGAATTCGGGAGTTGATACGGTATGGGCCATAAAGCCCATACAAGGTCAAAGCATACCACACGAGATGAGAACCCCCACCTTGCTTGACAGCTCACACATAATACACACACGTGAGACCCCCGTGCACAGCTCGTGCACAACGCATGGAGGAACACAACAGAATCCATTGAGACGCTCACACAGGATGAGGCTCCCAACAGGTATAAAAGAAGGAGAGCTTCCTCTCTCTTTCCTCGAATTCTCTCAACCTGTTACATAGATTTTCTCTCTCTAAAACACCCCAAATCATACTTGGGCGTCGGAGCGGGCGACGGCTGAACGCCGCCCGCCTGAGCTCACGTTGCTCATCGTGAAGGTACAGGGAGAAGGTCATCACCTTGCTGGAAGTCCAATCTACACTGGAAATCCAGAACCATATCATTGGCGCCGTCTGTGGGGATTCCTGATCTATCTCGCTAACGCAGCTCGATTCACTGATTGAAGTTCGATGGAGCAAACCCCGATTGCAGAGGGAACCATCCTTGATGTCACGCCGCCGGCAAACCCACCCGTGCGGCACACCAACCAAGAGCACATGACTCCGGAGATGTTTCAGGTCATGATGGCTCCGTTCTTAGCATCCCAGGAGAGGGTGATGTCAAAATTGAAATCTCTGGAAGAGAAGGAAGAAGCCCGACAGCTCGGCCAGAAGATTGCGCCGACAAAGCTGAATTTCGACGGCGAGGAACAAGAAGCAGCGTCGCACCTCCCGGCGAAGAAGCAAACCCAGAAGAAAGGCAGCAACAATGACGCAGCCAAATCGGATGGGGGCGGATCTTGTCAGCACGGAGGGAGAGGCCAGGATCTAGATCTCAACGACTGGAAATCGGGCTATGTTTATTCCAACGCCGGAGAAGTTCACGTGGATGACAGGAGGCGTGGAGATTACGAAGATCACCTTCCGGAGATCGAAAAAGGGTCACCGTGGGTGAAGAAGATCCGGCTCGCTGTGGCCGATCCCAAGACCAAGATCCCCCAGAACCTGGGCACGTATAGCGGTTCTGTCGATCCTGAGGACCACATGCATACGTTCATCACCAACATGTCGACGTACGCCATCCCGCAGGCGATCTGGTGCAAGGCGTTTTCTACCACCCTCACTGGAGCAGCGCGTCTGTGGTTCAAGGCTCTGCTAGATGGCAGCATCGCCAGCTTCAAGATGTTGAAGGAGAAGTTCTTGCGCAGGTTCATGCAGAGGAAGCAGTTCACTAAGGAGTGCACCGACATCATGTCAATCCGCCAGAAGAGAGGAGAAAGTTTGTTTGAGTATTGGGAACGGGCCTCGAGTCTGGCCAACCAGGTGAAGAACCTCATCGAGAAGCTGATGATCGACTCTTTTGTGAAGGGGTTGATTCACAAGGAGATGAAACAGGAGTGCTATCTCCACAAGGTGAAGACCCTGGAAGAGTTGATGTAACACATTGAAAGATTTTCACGTGTTGACGAGATAAACCTGGAAGGGGATGATGGCGGTTATGTCGCACGCAACAAGAACAAGAAGAATACTGGTTCCAACATGAAAAATCAAAATAGGGTGGAGGTGAGAAGTTCAGCAAGTTGAAGGACACCTCCTTCACCCCGCTGACACAATCACCACGTGAGATCCTCAGCTTGGTAGCTGGCAAGAACCTGCTAGATGCTCCGTGCAGGATGAAGAAGCCAGCCAAAATGAGGAACAAGGCGTATTACTGTGAATACCACAACGACCATGGACACGACACCAACGATTGTTACCACTTGCGTGCTGCAATTGAGAAGTGTGTGAGATCCGGAAAACTAGCCCACCTCGACAAGGAGGCCAGAGCCCACAACAAGGCCACCTGGTCGACCGAAGCATCTGGACGGACGGATTTTCGAAGGGATACAAGAGGAAGAGCTCGGACTCCAGAACCCTCTCGTCCCAGTTTCAAGGGGAAGGAGGTGGCACGAGTAGGGAGGTATTCGGAAGATGAGGACGAGCATTATGAGAAGCGCCAGCGTGCAGACCGGGAAGACACCTTAGACGACAGCAGAAGGAAGTAAGACATTACCAACATTTACACCATCATAGGTGGAAGTGCAGGCGGCAAGACCGAATCCCAGAGGAAGGCTCGGTTTAGGAAGGTGACAGAATCAACACCGAGAGAAAGGAAGTTGGCGGAGGATGAAGTCATCATGTTCAGCTCAAAGGACCCAATCCTAGATCGTCCTGTTGGAGGTGATGCGGTGGTAATCCAAATCCAGATTGCAGACAAGCTCATTCACAAGGTGTATGTGGATGGGGCCAGCTCAGCCGAGGTGATGTACTGGCACTGTTTCACGCAACTGGGCGAGGACATGAAGAAGAAGCTGAAGCCTACTGCCACCCCGCTCGTGGACTTCGCAGACAGAGAGGTATGGCTAGAAGGTACAATTTACATCCCCATAACTGTTGGTGAACACCCATATAGCAAAACCATCGAGGTGGAGTTCATTGTGGTGAAAGCCAGCAGTCCCTACAACATGATACTTGGGCGTCCTGCGCTAGCACTCATGAAGGGAATAGTGTCGACCTTGCACCTGTTACTCAAGTTTCCAACCAAGGCAGGCATCGCTACGGTTAAAGGAGACCATCATTAAGCAAGGGAGTGTCACCGCATTGCTCTTAGAAATAAGAAGAGGAATGTGGATGGCACGAGTGAAGAAGCAGGTCCAGGTTATCGCCGACGTGCTGTGGCCATGGTGACGACTGCAGCACTACGCGAGGAAGAAGACCCGGTAGGCGAGACTGCACCTGTCGAACTGGGGCGCAAGGGGAACCAGGTCATACAGGTTGGAGTATCTCTACCGGAAGATGTGAAAGAGAGATTAGCCGCAGTGCTAAGGGATTATGCAGACGTGTTCGCATGGGAGTCCAGCGACATGACAGAAGTGTCAGAGGAGATTGGGTGCCACACCCTCAAGATCTCACCGGACTACAAGCCTGTCGTCGAGAAGAAGCGAGCACTCTGCAAGGACAGGAACGAGGCGGTCAACAAGGAAGTGGACGAGTTGACCAAGTTGGGTATTCTGGTCGAGGTGAATTACCCCACCTGGCTAGCCAACCCCGTCTTGGTTAAGAAACCAAATGGATCGTGGAGGATGTGTATTGACTACACCAGCCTCAACAAGGCCTGTCCTAAAGATTGTTACCCGCCGCCAATGATTGATCAGAAGGTGGACGCATTGGCAGGGTACAAGGTGAAGTGTTTCCTTGATGCGTATAAAGGTTATCACCAAATCCCCATGAAGAAGGAGGATGTAGAGAAGACAGCCTTTAGTACAGAGAGAGGAGCATTTGGATACCGGATGATGCCGTTCGGACTCAGGAATGCTGGAGCAACATACCAACGTGTGGTCGACAAAATATTCAAGGAGCAGATAGGACGCAACTTGGAGGTCTACGTCGACGACATGGTGATCAAGAGCAGGGACTTCAACACGCTGACTGAAGACGTGAAGGAAACCCTGGAGCGTTTTCGAAGCACAGGTCTAAAACTCAACCCTCTCAAGTGCCAGTTCGGGGTCCAAGAAGGACAATTCTTGGGCCACATGGTCACAAACGAGGGGGTACGAGCAAATCCAGACAAGGTCAAGGCGGTGCTGGACATGAAACCACCAAGGACAGTGAAAAAAGTACAAAGTCTGAACGGCAAGTTGGCGGCATTGAACCGTTTCTTATCAAGAGCAGCTGAACGCGCACTCCCTTTTCTTTAAGGCGCTGAAGAACAGTGTCAACAAGAAGGGAGATGTCAGCTGGAGACCTGAACAAGATGAAGATTTCGACGACTTGAAGAAGCACCTACATAGCTTGCCCTTGTTGACATCACCTCGACAGGGTAAAACCCTCTACCTGTACGTGTCGGCCGGAGTGGAGACCGTCAGTGCAGCCCTTGTACGAGAAGAAAGTAAGGTACAGAAACCTATATACTTTGTAAGTAGAGCTTTGCAGGGAGCAGAAACAAGGTACACTGGAGAAGAAAAGCTGGCCCTGGCTGTGGTGCATGCAGCCCGACGGCTCAGACACTATTTCCAGGCGCATCCTGCGGTGGTGTTAACCAACCACCCCATGAAGGCCATCCTCACCAGACCAGAAGCATCAGGCCGGTTGGCTAAATGGGCGGTGGAACTTGGCGAGCACTCCATCAAATACTCACCAAGAAAGGCCGTCAAGGGTCAAGTTGTTGCTGACTTCCTAGCAGAAATGCCCCCAGAAGTGAAGAAAGCAATACCCCCACCCGAAACCAGCGCAGCTGGAGAAAAGAGAAAGCGAGCTCCAAGTGACGAGTGGCAGCTACATGTAGATGGAGCATCTGGTGTAGAAGGTGTCGGCGCGGGTTTGGTTCTGACCGACCTAAGTGGAGTTAAAGTCACTTATGCATTGCGATTCGAATTTCCCGCATCAAACAACGAAGCTGAGTACGAAACTCTAATTGCGGGAATGGAGATAGCAAAGAAGCTTGGAGCGAGGAAGTTGATGGCACATAGCGACTCAATGCTTGTGGCAAAACAATATGAAGGAGCTTACCTAGCTAAAGACCCTGGCATGATGAAGTACAGGGACAAGGTGAGATTGTTGGCGTCGGAATTCGAGGAATTCGAAATCATCAACGTGCCAAGGTCAAAAAACACCAGAGCTGACGCCTTGAGCAAGTTAGCATCATCAACACTGGCACACTTGAACAAGGCAGTGATGGTGGAAACCCTCACACACAGGTCAACTGACAACAAGACGGTGGGAGCTATCGATGTTGTTGAGGGAACAAGCTGGATGAAACCGATGATGGATTTCCTTGCCAACAGAGTGGTCCCCGAATGCAGCAAGGAAGCCAGAAAGCTGAAACTCAACGCTCCTAACTATGCGCTGAAAAATGGAGTTCTATACAGACGGGGTTTTTTAGAACCTTGGTTGAGATGACTCACCCAGTCAAAAGCAATGCGAGTGGTTCGAGAGGTGCATGCAAGATGTTGCGGAAGTCATCAAGGCGGCAAAGCACTCGCATTGCGGATCACCAGAGCGGGTTACTATTGGCCTCGCATGAAGGAAGATATCAACCAGATGACCAAGAGCTGCAAGAAATGTCAAACACATGCAAATGTACCAAGGCTGCAGAGTGAGAAGCTGACGCCCATACAATCTCAGTGGCCCTTTGCAATGTGGGAATTGATATTGTTGGCCCTTTCCCAGCTGCAACAGGAAGACGTCGTTTCCTCGTTGTGGCAGTTGATTATTTCACCAAGTGGGTCGAAGCCGAGGCACTGGTAACCATAACAGGGCGAAGGATGACGAGCTTTGTGTGGAAGAACGTGGTCTGCCATTTCGGGATCCCACAAGTACTAGTCAGTGACAATGGCACTCAGTTCGAAGGAGAAGTGTTCAAGGACAGGTGCAGCAACATGGGCATCAAGCAGAAGTTTACATCAGTGGCTCACCCACAAGCCAATGGGCAGGTGGAAGTCACAAACCGAACCATCGTGCAAGGACTCAAGAAGAAACTCGAGCAGCGCAAGGGAGCATGGACAGAGGAGCTTCACAATGTGTTGTGGTCTTACAGGGTGACTCCCAGAACCAGCACAGGAGAGTCCCCCTACGGACTGTGTTTTGGCACTGAAGCCATCATACCACCTTAGATGTTTGTACCTACCCTGCGAGTGGAAGATCCTCTACCAGCTGCAAGAAAAGACGAAGGGTTGAGACAGAACTTGGAGGAGCTAGAATATGAGCGAGAGAAAGCATCACTCAAAGAAGCAACCTACAAGTCCTGGATGGAGCAAAGATACAACAACAAGTTGCGACCTCGCAACCTAAAGGCTGGTGACCTGGCCTTGAGAAAGAATGAAGCATCAAGAGTGGAAGGACAACTCAAGTTGGATGCCAACTAGGAAGGCCCCTATTGTGTCGTTGAGGCGCTGGGAAAAGGAGCATACAAGCTGGAGAACCTGGATGGAAGACCAGTTCCAAGAACCTGGCACATGAACAACCTCCGCAAGTATTACATGTAAGGCACAACATGGATCTCGTCTCCTCGCCTTACTTGTGATTTCTTCCCTCGTTTTCTTCTTTTTCTTTTTGATGCAGTGGAGGATCCCAACAGAGGTCAGGCAACTCATTTAGAGTATGCAAGATGATCTTGAGGGAAGCCTCATGAAATGAAAACAGCCCCCAACAGAGGTCAGGCAGCCTGATAAGGTTTGCAAGATGATCTTGAGGGTGGCCTTTGTAGTCCCAGAACTTACAAGATGAATGCAATGAGAAGTATTTTTCAGTATATCTCACCAAGGCACGAACCAGTCATCTGGTAGATGTCTCTTTTCTCATTTTATTCTTTAAATAATACACTGATACGAACCAGTCAACTGGTAGAGGTCATTTCTACTTGTTATCTTTTTTATAAAAATGCAGTGACAACAAGAGCCAATATGGCTTGAAATAGAAGTGCAAGAAAATGGAGTTCAAAAAACAAAAGAACCCAAAATAAATGCAAACAGTTTCAGAAAAGAAAATTGCATCTAAAAAAGGGGCTATGATACCTTAAACCATAGAAAACAAGTTGAAGACTGAATTCAACTTGTTACATGGTGCAAAGGGCTACATGATGGAGACGTCCATCATGCCCATAAATTTGCAACAAATAAAAGCTTGTTAAAGCAAGAAAAACAGACAAGTAATAAATGCTTGTGCTAATTAGAAATATCCCAGAAATACGAATTCAAAATATTCAAAGGGAATCAAAAGATGGCACAAGCGCCATAAAAAGAGCATGCAAGCTCATCAACCAGTCCAGAATAAAGCAAAAGTAAAAAAAACACCTCCACCATCTTGTCTTCTACTTGTTATCAGAGGCAGAGGGAGCTGGATGGTCTGGCTGCCACTTCATCAGGTCCTCCAAGACCAAGTCAAGACCAAGGGTGGAGAAGTATTCCTGGAAGTCATACTGCTGGAACGGGGCGTGCACACGACCAAGCTGGACTTTCATCTCAGCATCATCTGGCACATTGGCCATGATGTGATCAGTTTCAGTTAGGGCCTCATCTAGAAGACGCCTGGCCACCGGGCTCTGATCCACACTAGCCCTGATCTTGCTAAAACCCTCATCCCTGAGCCAAACTCTTGCCCTGAGATGCTCCCCAATAACAGAGTCACGCTGGTCCAACTGACTACATAGAGAAACACTCACCCCACGCTCCAACTCCAAGTCTGCACCCAGAGATTTGATCTTGATTGCCAGATCCTGGTTGGTCGTCATTGCCATGTTCAGCTTCTCGTTTGTCTCTTTGTTCTTGTCAGCAAGACGAGTCACCTCCTCATTCAGATCCAGCTTGGTCTCAAGCAGCTTCTCTTTATCAAACTGAAGTTGGGTAAGAGCCAGATCCTTCTCCCTGGCCAGCTCGCGAATCCTAGCAATGTTGGCATCTGCCTTGTCAAACATTTCCTTCGCCTTGCCAAGGTCACCTCCAAGATCCCTTTCCCAAGCTTGGACAGCAACAGCAGCACACAGACCCTGTGCAACAAACAAAAGGAAAGTAAAGAACAAGGACACAGAGAAAAAAAAAACAAAGTAAAACAGAAGAAACCATGGGATACCTCCATAGCTGTAGCAGTCATCCTATCTCCAATGCTGCTCACCCCTGACAGGTTGATGAGTGGATTGGCGCTAGGATTGCATATGGTCATCAGGGATGGATTGCAGCAGGAGTTGACGGAGGAAAGTTGTAGGACAGACTTGTGTCTCAGGGGCAGGATCCAAAGGCTTCTCTCCCGACACATGACCAAGTCCTCCCAGCAAAGAGGCTATACATTCCTCCAGATGAGGATCCTTGGCAGGGTGACGCATCTCACCTTGATCCACCTCCGCCACGACCTCTGACTTGGTGGCCTCCAACATGTCGTGCACTTTGGACTCATCCAACATGTTCTCTGTCTTGGCACGAGCCTGCTTACCACCAGTATCTGATGAAGATGAAGGCTTTTTCTTGGAATGAGATGGTATGTCGCTAGTCAAGTCAATCACTCCAACAAGCAACCCCTCTCCTGCTCCTCTGCTCAGGCCCCGACTCAGACGAGACGGACGGCGTCTGGCCCCGCAGAGGCAGGAGGTTCAACTTGAGTAGGGGAAACTACATTACAAAAAGAAGGAACGAGATAAGAATTCAGTAACCGCACAATGACATTAACAACATAAAGGTGAGATACTTACACAAAATGAGAGGCTCCGTCACTGTTTCGCAAGTCATGGGAAGGAAGGACATCCCAGATCCCTGCAAAAGAGCATCACGGCACAAGTAGTAAGCAAGAGTGGGATTCTTCCTCAGCAAGTCGACGGAAGCGCGCAAAGGGACCATTTCTCCCTCATCAGGAGACTTAGAGCGGCCACGGAGGGGCCCCGACGGATAGACGCCCAGATTTTCACCAAAAACCAAGGAATTCTTCATAAATGCAAACTTGCGAGTCCAATCAACCCGAGTCGGCAACTCGGTCACCACCCTGGAACCCTCCCAATTCTTCAAGAAAAACCAGCTAGGTGGCTCCTTGCATGGATGGTAGAATGCGCGAAATAGCTGATGGGTCGGTTCAACCTTGTGAACCCTGCACAAAACCTCAAAGCCCACCAAGATACGGACCAAGTTTGGGGTTAGGAGTGAAAAATTCAGATCGTAAAACCCTAGGACCGATTGGAAAAAGGGGGAAAGTGGGAAACGCAGACCACAATGGTCAAAGCATTCCAAGTAAACCACACAGAACCTATCCTTAACTTGGTCAGCCGACACATCAGCGGCCGGCAAGGCAAAACAGTCGGCAAGATCCACCTGAACGGGATTTGCTTCCTCAGGAAGAAGGGCATTGGCCTGCATAGAGGCCACAGTTTCACAGCGACAGCGAAGAAGTGACAACTCCGCCTCGGTAGTAGTACAGAAAAGGGTTTCAATGGTACTCTTCATCATGGAGGGAGAGAAAGAAACAAAGGAAAAGTCTTGGAGAAAAAACAGAAGTAAGAAGAAAGGAATAAAAAGCTGAAAATGGCAACTTAAATAGGTTAAAAAGAGGCGTGCCTTTTCACTACGAAAAGACGCATCACATCAATGATAGATTGATGGGAAAACAGGCTAATAAATGGTGCTTTTTCTCGAAAAAAGACATGCCCTTTCTCCAAGAAATGCCAAAACGACATGACCGTTCAGAAAAGATGAACCGCCAAAAGAAAGAAGTAAAGGAAATCGTCACCAAGATGAAGCACGTCAACATGTCACACTACTCAAACATGTTCAGAAGCTTCACCTCGAGTTCCACAAAGCCATAATCATACCGACGCCCACGAACAACACAACAAATAGTCCTGCACCATGAGAACCATGGACAGGACTAGGGGGCTTGATACGGTATGGGCCATAAAGCCCATACAAGGTCAAAGCATACCACACGAGATGAGGACCCCCACCTTGCTTGACAGCTCACACATAGTACACACACGTGAGCCCCCCGTGCACAGCTCGTGCACAACACATGGAGGAACACAACATAATCCATGGAGACGCTCACACAGGATGAGGCTCCCAACAGGTATAAAGGAATGAGAGCTTCCTCTCTCTTTTCTCAGATTCTCTCAACCTGTTACATAGATTTTCTCTCTCTAAAACACCCCAAATCTTACTTGGGCGTCGGAGCGGGCGACGGCCGAACGCCGCCCGCCTGAGCTCACGTTGCTCATCGTGCAGGTACAGGGAGAAGGTCATCACCTTGCTGGAAGTCCAATCTACACCGGAAATCCAGAACCATATCAGGAGTCATTCATGGTGTTTGGATATCATTGAATTCGGGAGCCGTTGTGGTTGATAGTACTAACCGAAATTGGGAGAAGTATTGGTTTAGAGAAATAGTCGATTTCGGGTGACATTCGGTATTATAGAACTAATCAAATTCGGGAAGATTTTTGGTTTATAAATCTAACCGAAATCCGGTGAAGTAGTCGGTTTACAAGAAATAGAGATTTCAGGTGACTTTATTGGTTTAAGAAGATAGTGGAATTCGTGTCACTTAACTGGATATACAGTTATATCCGATTTCGAACCTCCGTACAGGTTTATCATAACAATCGATATCGGTTTGGAGTTTGGTTATACATTACAACTGCGGTTATTAAAACCGCAGTAAAAAAAATTACTTTTAACTACGATCACAGTAACTACGGTAATAAACTATAGTAAATAGCCAAAAATAACCGTAATTGATCTCATGTTCTATACTAGTGGTCCTCTCCACTTGCTTAGGCGTCAGACAACGTAACCATTGCTGCAAGTAGCCTCTCTTATACACCACTCCATTCTTGAGGGAAAATTCAGCGTCTTCCTCTCTAGTGCTCTTGCTTCCTTCTGTTGGTAAAGCACCGCTGAGCAAGGTCCCGCATTGGTGTCAGCCAGCATGGTGGTTCCACATCAATGATTGAAACATTCATCCCATTTGTTGACCCGGTTGGCAGTGTTTCTACCAGCACTCATTTGGACAAATGGCTACTCGTTGTAGAGGCCAACTTGCTGAGGGTATCCACCCTTGTGTTCTCGGATCTAGGTACGCGAGTTACCTCAAATCCCTCGAACTGCACTGCTAGACTTTTCACCTTGGCTAAGTATTTCTGCATGGATGGCTCCTTCGCTGCGTATGACCCGTTGAACTAGTTTGCGACCAGTGCTGAGTCCCCATACGCGTCCAGCTTGGTTGCCCCTAGTGCTCTTGTTATTTTCATGCCTGCGATCAGCGCTTCATATTATGCCTCGTTGTTTGTGGCGGGGAATTGGAACCTCAAAGCGTAAGTCGTCTCAACACCGTCAGGATCCGTAACTATTTAGCCGGCTCCTGATCCTTCCACACCGGATGCGCCATTCACATGCAGCTTCCACCATCCCGTCTTATCAACGCGACGTGGGTTCTTGTCAACTGGTTCGCTCGTCTCGTTGATGGTGATCTCATCCTCGATCACGATCTGGGATGGTAGCTCTGCCAAAAAGTCAGCCAATACTCTTCCTTTGACGGCTTTTCTTGGGGAAAACTCGATGGTGTGTTCGCCTAGCTCCACTGCCCACTTGGCCAATCTCTCTAACATCTCCGGCCTTGTCAATATTGACTTGAGCGGATCATTTGTCAACACCAAGATGGGATGGGCCTAGAAGTATGATCTGAGGCGTCATGCCGCGTGGACCAGTGCCATAGCAAGCTTTTCCTGGGTGCTGTATCTCAACTCCGCTCCTTGCAATGTCCGGCTAACATAGTAAACTAGTCGCTGAACCTTGCTCACCTCCCTAACCAATGCTCCATAAACCCTATTGTTACGGCCACAAATATGAACGTCTCCTTGAACGGAGCTGTCAACGGATAACCTGCAAAGGAACAAGAAATGGCTAGGTCAGTGCGGGGAGGGCGATAGCCGTTCTCGCTCCGATACCAAAGTTAGCTATTTGATAGTATTTGTGATCTCTCTACAGTAGTATTATGAGCTTACCTTCCTCTCTTCTCTTCTCCTTCCTTTTATATCTCACGCCAAGGTTTTAGAGCTAGGGTTTTAGACATGTTAATGGGCCTCCAATGAACATGACTTTCACCCATACTTGCCCTTATTTCCCTTGGTGATATTGGGCATCTCGGGCCTGACCTTGACTAAGCCATTCGGTCCGTTGACTAGGCCCACAATCCTCACAAGTCCCCCCAAGTGCCGGGCCGTGTTGCCAAACGCGAGTGAAGAACTGAAGAGGCGAGAATCTAGCCGTTGTAATCTTACGCGCGCAGCTTCAACCTCTGCCTTTAATGTATGTTAAACGCGTGTCCCTCGACTCCGCTTCTCGATGGTGCATGGGCCCGCCTCGATCACGATTCCCCACGCAGTCTTAAATCCTCCCCCGCTTCCTTTTGTTTGAAAATAATTCCCCTTTCATCTTCCCATTCTCTCTTATCTTTGAACTCTTCCACCGCTGCGCCATCCTGCTTTCATTCAGGTATTCCTCCTTCTCTGCACTTTCTTTAATTCCGGCGACCTTCCCCAGTTCCTCGGCTTGTCTCCGATGGCTTACCGGCGCATGGGACCTGGGCTTGGCAACACAACGATGGCCGGCAATGTAGAGGGTTTCCGAGAGCGATGCCGCAACACCGTTGGCCTGCAGTTTACGGATTTGGAGACGCAGATCCGCCTTCCGGAGGCTGGGCAGCTGGTGGCGGAGTCTCCTAAGGGCTTCACTGCCGTCTATTGCGAGTATCTCTTCGCCTGCGGCCTACGCCTCCCGTTGACCGGCTTTTTTCAACAAGCTCTGGCCTTCTTCGGGCTCGATCTGCATTATCTCCAGCCCAACTCTGTCAAGGCATTGATCGGCTTCCAAATCGTGTGCTCCCGTTAATAAGTCGTTCCCTCGCTTCCCCTGCTAAGGGTGTTTACGTATCCATGCGTGGACAAGGGCTATTGTCACATCAAGTTCCGGCCGGTGGCGGGCAAGTCCCTGGTCCAGAAGTGGCCGAAGAAATCCGGTTGGGGGTCCAAGTTCGTGTATGTGGCCAACGATCTGGTGTGGGGCCCTCATGCGAGTCGGGTCAAGTATCCGGTGGGTGATCCGGCGACCCGTGGGCTCCGTCCCAGCGATGGCGTGGCGGCAGTGTTGGACCCAGAGGTTCGCAAGCTGAAACAAGGCTCCATGTTGTGGATGGAAGTGAACTCCAACAAGCTCCTGAGCCAGTGTGGTCTCCCTCACTGTCGGCTCGATGTGCCGATGCACTCGCCGATGCACTTTGTCCCGTCTGGCGAGGATCCGGGGGAAGGTCGACCAGCGTTTAACCATGTTTTTCTTGTCTTCTCTTTCTTTTTTAATTGTATCGTTCTACTGATCCCTCTTCTCTTCTTCCTGCAATGTTGTACAGCTTCTAGAACATCGACGGTGAGACCGATAGTCATCCCGACGTCCAATCGGACGCTCAGCCCGTCAACTCAGACATGGAGAACTATCACCGCCGCTCCGAACATCTCCATGCCCGCTCGTCAGCATCTCATCTCGCTGATAGCCACGCTCAGCACTCCAAGTCCCAACTGAACTTCTCCGAGCCTAACCTCATCCACCCCGACTTCATCAACTTGGAAAACGAGTACTCTAGTGACCACAGGAACCCCCACAAGAGGCCTGCAGATGAGATATGGGTGGAGAGCGCTGTCGAAGGGACGTCTTTGCCTCCCCTGACGAGCTGCACCGCGACAAGCTCCTTAGAGCGACGTCTTTGTCTCTTCCGGCTGGACCGGTGCTGACTACCCCGAAGGGACGCGCCGACTTTCTGGCTCCAGCCTTCCCCAGGGGTCACATTGAGGCTTGGCGCGCGAACCCTCTGGTCAACTTCCATCATTCTGCCAGTCTCATGGACCGATTCGACTCAGTCAGCTTGGAGGTATGATTTTTCCCTTTGCTTCTTTTCACGCGTTATTTTGGCACTGCATTCGTCTCATGGTTATTCTGCTTGGATTTCCAGATGGCTTGCTTGTCCGCTTCCCTTTGGGGTGAGTTGGGCCGCATGCATTGCGAGGCGTCCCGTTCTCGCGGTGAACTTGCTTCCTGCCAGGCAGCTCTCCAGGCTGCCTGTGACCTCAATCTGAAGCAAGAGCAGATGATCGGCGAGTTGAACGCTCACGTCGCCGTCCCGGTCAACCTCCAAGCACAGGTAGATGAGTTGACAGCGTCTGTCGCTGCTCTCAAAGTCGATAAGGAGGCTGTACTTGTCGAACGTGACCTAGCTAACGGGAAGCTGAAGGAGGCCAAGGCTCAGCTGGAAACGCTCGAGCTGATAAGTGCCAAGCTACAGAGTGTCGAGGAAGCCCTCGCCGGTTACGACTCTCGGGTTGCTGTTGCCGTTGCTAAGTACAGGTGGGCCATCGAGGTCGGTCTTCCCGACGTCTTCCTCAAGGTAGCTTCAAGCGACAACGAGCGCCCTCGCTTTCGCCGGGAAGTCTATTGCTCCATTGACTTGGACGAGATGTACGAGGGTGACGCTGCTCGGTTCAGCTGTTCTCTGGTTGAGCCGTTCTCTGTTTTTGGTAAGTACCCATTTACAGAGTACTTTTCTGAGCTGTCCGCAGAGATGTCGCCTGAGGCGATCGTGGGGTGGAATCCTCCCCAGCGCTCTGAGCCCCGGCTGCCTTCTGCTGTGTCGACGACTCATCCATCCGGCCGAGCGGTGGGGCAAGATGATCGCGTCGGGAATCCGACCAAAAGTGTTTTTCGCCCACAGGTTAAGGTTTACTGGTTAAATATACATAAATATCCAGGCTGATACCTGGTCATCCGTAGAACTTTCGAAGATTGCTCATGTTCCAGGTGCGGGGAACGGGCTCGCCCGCTACGGTGTGGAGCTTGTAAGCTCCATTGCCCAGCACTTCCGCCACCTGGTATGGGCCCTCCCACGTCACGTCCAGCTTCTTCGTCTGTTCGGCCCGGCTAGCTTCGTTCTTCTGGAGGGCGAGCTCGCCTACCTTCAATGAACGATCTTTGACGCGGCTGTTGTACCTCTACTCGATGTAGGACTTGTACGCCGCCTCCGTCAATGCTGCCTTCTCCCTCTGATGCTCGAGCTCGTCCAGACCGACTCGGATTTCCTCCTCGTTCTCCGGTTCGGCCAAAGGTTCAACGAGTCTTGGCAACGGCACAATCACTTCCGGGAGAATGATCGCCTCGCTCCCATAACACAAGCGGTACGGCGATTCTCCCGTGGCTGTCCGCGGCGTGGTCCTGTATGCCCATAAGACCGACGGAAGCTCCTCCACCCAGCTTCCTTTGGCCTGATCCAATCGGCGCTTCAGCCCCTGCACGATTATCCCGTTGGTGCGTTCCGTCAAACCATTCGCTTATGGGGTGCGCCACCGACGTGAATCTCTGCTCGATCCCTATCTGGGTGCACCACGACTTGAACGGTTCTCCCTCAAACTACTTTCCAATGTCGCTCACGATGGTCCTAGGCAGCCTGAAACGGCAAACGACGTTTCTCCACACGAAGTTCGTCATCCGCTTGCCGGTGATGCTTGCCGGTGATTCCGCCCACTTCGTGAAGTATTCCACCACTACAACAAGGAAATGCCTCTTCCCCGTCACCATCAGGAACGGGCCAACTATGTCGATCTCCCATTTGGCGAAGGGCCACGGGCCCGATATGCTCTTCATCGGCACTCCTGGAGAATGCAGCGCCTTGTCGTGGGCTTGTCACTTGACACACTTCTTCACCAACTCGTCGGCGTCAGTCCTCATGTTCGGCCAGTAAAACCCTGCTCGTGAAGCTCTCAGGGCCAGTGTCCTCGCCCCTGGTGTCTCCCGCAAGTCCCTTCGTGCAATTCAGCCAGCAGTCGGTCTGCCTGCCTGTGAGAAATGCATCTCAGCCAGGGCTGCAGGTATCCCTTCTTGTAGAGCACGCCGTCCTTCAGAGCAAACTCCAAAGCTCTCATCTCGAGCTGTCTCGCCTTGCCGGCATCCTCAGGGGTCCGTCCACTGAACAGGTATTCCCTGATCGGGGTCATCCAGTTGGGGGGTTCAGTTGAGATGGCCAACAGTTCCTGGCCTTCCGTCGACCTCGCCGTCAACGTTTCCACCAACACTCCCTTTGACAAATGACTGCTGGCGGTTGAGCGCATCCACCCAAGTGTTCTCTGAGCTGGGGAAGGGCCAGTTTCTCCTGATCGGTATACCTGGTTTCCGCTCCTTGTAGCGTCCTGCTCACGTAATACACTGGGCGCTGCACCTTGCCTTCTTCTCGGACCAACGCTCCGCTGACCACTTCCGCACCTGCGGCCAGATATAGAAATAGGGTTTCCCCACTTTGCAGCGGCGACAGCGTCGGCAGCACCTTGAGGTGTTCCTTCATCTCTCAAAACGCTTCGTCCTCCACGGGCCCCATTGTACTGCTCCAGCCGCACCGACGCACCCTTTGAGGACCTTCAGGAAAGGTAATGACCTCTCCGCCGCCCGGGATAAGTATCGGTTCATCGCGGCCAACTTTCCGTTGAGGCTCTGGATGTCCTTCACTATTCTGGGAGCATGCATGTCCATGACTGCTTGCACCTTCTTCGGGTTCACGTTCAGGCTGCAGTTCGACACCATATGGCCCAGGAACTTCCCCGACCCGACGGCGAACTGACACTTGGCCGGGTTCAACTTCATCCCTATTTCCTTCAGCCTGCCCAGCGTCTCGTCCACGTCTCCGATCAAATCATCGAAGTTTTTGCTCTTGATGACCATGTCGTCCACGTAGATTTCCATATTGCGGCCCACTTGGTCTCGGAACACGCGATCAACCACCCTTTGATAAATGGCCCCCGCATTTCACAGTCCGAACGGCATCATTTTACAGGTGAAGGCCCCTCTTTCGATAATGAAAGTAGTGTTTTTCACGTCTTCTGGCTTCATCGGGATCTGATGATAACCTTTATACGCGTCCAGAAAACACTTGATCGGGAAACCTCCGAGTGCATCGACCTTCTGATCAATGGCCGGGGTCGGGTAGTAGTCCTTCAGGTATGCCTTGTTGAGGGTCTTGTAGTTGACGCACATCCTCCAACTGCCATCCTGTTTCTTGACCAAAACAGGGTTGGCCAGCCAGACTGGATACAGTATCTCGAAAAGAATCCCCGCGTTGACGAGTTTGTTGACCTCCCGATTGACCGCTTCGTTCCTTTCGCGGCATAAGGGTCTTCTCTTCTAGATGACCGGCCTGTGGGAAGGGTTGATATTTAACGAGTGCATCCTAATGTCCGGGGAGATCCCGGTCATGTCTGATGGATTCCTCGCGAACACGTCCCCGTGTTTCTCCAATACCTTGACCATCGACTGTTTCACCTCCTCGGGAACGTTCACTCCAACCTGTATGGGCATCGCATGGTCCCCATGTAGGTATACAATTTCTACCTCGCTCCCCAGTTCTTCAACGAAGGTTCCTTTCTGCGGGCTGACCATTTGCACCCTTCGAGCCGACGACCTGTTGGACGTCTCGCCCGACGATGGCTCGGACGACTCCCTAGGGTGTTTCCTCTTTCTGAGAGCTACTCGATGACATTCTCGCGCCTTCTGTTGGTCACCTCGCACCGACTTCAACATGAGGTGGAGGGTGGAAACGATCCCCTTCAAGGCCGCTAGTGCTGGCCTGCCGAGTATCAAGTTGTAGGGGCTATGCGCCTTGATTACGATGAACTCAAGGTCCACGATTTTTCTGCGAGGGGCCGTCCCGACCGCCACCGGCAGGGTGATGACTCCTTCTGGCCAGACTGTCCGGTCTGCAAAGTCCACCAACGGCGTGGCCGTCGGGACCAACCCCTTGCGCGTGTTCTCATCCAATCTCTCGAAACAATGCCAATACATGATTTCCGCCGAACTGCCACCGTCGATGTAGGCGCAATGTACCAGCTTGTCCATGATTTGCACCGTGATGTCGACGGCATCGCCTCCTGCGGGCCAGTCCGGGACAGGATCCTCAGAGCTGAATGTGATCACTTGTTCCGACGTCAGTCTTCTTGACATTGGTATCAGCTCAGGCGTCTTGCGGCAGCGCGCCTTCCTCTGAGACTCCGTCGCCCCCCCCCCCCCCCCCGCGCGTTCCTTCCGATGATCGCGAGTATCGCACCGGTGGGGGCGGTCGGCTCTTCATCCTGCGAGGAGGTGTCCTCGTACCTCCGCCTCTTTCCCGACTCTTCCTTTTTCTCGGCCCGAGCAACCTCCTTAGACCTGTGTCCCATCGACCAGTCGCCTGACCGCTCACTTCCTCGTTCGCTTCCTCGTTCGGGCCGACGTTCACCTGATCGGGACGAATACTCTTCCCTGTTATACTCTCGCGCCTCCTTGGCATACTTCTTGAGATGTCCCCGCTTGAGGCAGGCCTTAATGGCTCTTTTGAGGTGTATGCATTCGTTGGTGTCGTGGCCGTGATCCTCGTGGTAGTCATAATAGAGGCTCATGTCCCTCTTGAAGGGTGGCAACTTCATCCTACGAGGGACCGGAAGAACTCCCTGATCCACCACGGCCATGAAGATCTGCTTAGGGGTCTTGGTCAGAGGCATGAAAGACCTGTCCTTTGCCGGTTCTTCTTTGCTACCCAGCCGGTCTTTCACTGACCCTCTCGACTTGTCCTTCCTCGACTCCCCTCTAGAAGTGATATCTTTGGTGGCCTTGTCGCCTCTGTGATACTCCTCGACCTTGATGTGGAGCTCGTACAACGTGAAGACAGGCTTCTTCGACAGTCGGACCCTTAGGAGGGTATGGGTCAACCCTTCCACGAAGATCTCGACCAGCCACTTCTCGTCTAGCCTATCCTCCACCTTGTTGCACTCGGTGATGAAGCGCTCGTAATAGTCCATGATCGATTCGCCCGATCGTTGCCTGATCTGCAGCACATCATGTGTGGTGAGGGCGAACTTCTTCTTTTGCATAAACCATGTCAAGAAAAGGTCCTCCAACTTCGCGAAGGTGGAGATGCTGTCGTTCTCTAGGTTGGCGAACCACAACCTCGCCGCCTCCTTAAGGGTGGTGGCGAACGCCCAGCACCAGATTGGCTCAGGGGTGCTGTACGTCGACATGGACGTCGTGAAGGTATGAATGTGGTCGGCCGGATCCATCGAACCATTGTATGACCCCAAGTTTGGGGGGATACGGATCTTCGAATCGGCCACGAACTCCATCACTGACCGGGTAAATGGGCTCCCTCGCCGCTTTTCTCCCTCCCGCGGGGTCCAGTTCACGGCAAGACGCCTGTGTACGGGTACCCGCGGCGGGACTTTTGGCTTGTGGATGTACGCGGTCGCCCACACCTGCTCTGGATCCTCATCTTCGCTGGAGTCCTCATCTCCTTGGGTGACCAGAATGGGGTTTGCCTCCACACCCTGCGCCTGCGGTTCCGATGGCTCGGGCATCTTTTGCTTCATCACGCCGGCGCCTTGGAATAAGCGCTTCAGAGTGATTTTTCCCGCTCTGGTGCTCGATCTCTGAAACTCGTGGATCTGGTTGGCCATGCACTCCTGGGAACTGACGATGCACTGGAGCAGATCCATGCTCTCCTTCGACTCCCCCAGGCCGGGGGTCGGCGTTGACTCCGGGCCCACCACTTGGCTCGACAGCCGGCGAGTGGTAGGGTGCCTGACCGAGTACTGGTCAAGTTCTTCATCTTCGTCGTCCTCGCGCCCCATCAGATCGGTCTGGGGCGGGATCTGACTGCTGGTTTCTCCACTCATCGATTAAGTGCGTGAGCTGTAGGAATAACAAGGATCCCCACAGACGGCGCCAATGTTACGGCCATAAATATGAACGTCTCCTTGAACGGAGCTGTCAACGGATAACTTGCAAAGGAACAAGAAATGGCTAGGTCAGCGCGGGGAGGGCGATAGCCGTTCCCGCTCCAATGCCAAAGTTAGCTATTTGACAGTAATTGTGATCTCTCTCTACAGTAGTATTATGAGTCTACCTTCCACTCTTCTCTTCTCCTTCCTTTTTTATCTCACGCCAAGGTTTTAGAGCTAGGTTTTTAGACATGTTAATGGGCCTCCAATGAACATGACTTTCACCCATACTTGCCCTTCTTACCCTTGGTGATATTGGGCCTCTCGGGTCTGACCTTGACTAAGCCATTCGGTCCGTTGACTAGGCCCACAATCTCACACCTATCACTTCCATCCCGGCCGCGAGGTATAAATATAAAGTTTCACCTTGCTCGGGCGGGGACATGGCCTGAAGCTCTTTCAAGTGGTTCTTCAGTTTTATGAATGCCTCGTCTTCAGCTTGGCCCCACTGGATCACGCCTTTTGGACCGATGCTGCCTTTGAGGATCTTTAGGAAAAGGAGTGACTTTTCTGCTGCTCGGGATAGGAACATGTTCATGGCCGCCAGCTTCCGATTCAAGCTTTGCACCTCCTTAACATTTCGAGGCGGCTTCGTCTCCAAGACAGCTTGGACCTTCTTTGGGTCAACCTCCAAGCCATTGTTGATTGATATGGTTCTGGATTTCTGGTGTTGATTGAACTTCCAGCAAGGTGATAACCTTTTTCTCAAACCTGCACAATGAGCAAAGTGAGCTCAGGCGGGCGGCGTTCGGACGTCGCCCGCTCCGACGCCCAAGTTAGTTTTGGGGTGTTTTAGAGAGAGGAAATCTGAGTGACAGGTTGAGAGAATCTGAGGAAAGAGAGAGGAAGCTCTCCTTCCTTTATACCTGTTGGGAGCCTCATCCGGTGTGGTTAGCTCCATAGAATCAGTTGTGTTCCTCCATGTGTTCTGCACGTGTTGAGTACGGGGTCTCACGTGTGCGTAATTTGTTTGAGCTGTCAAGCAAGTCGGGGGTCCTTATCCTGTGTGAACTACTTGACCTTGGATGGGCTTTATGGCCCATACCCTATCAAGTCCCCCCTAGTCCTGTCCATGGTTCTCATGGTGCAGGACTATTGATGTGTGGTATTAGGCGTCGGTATGATGTGGTAGGCGGATGTGGCCTTGAGAATCTCGTGATGAAGTTCATGAACATGTTGAAGTAGCCGAACATGTAGATGTGCTTCATCTTGATGACGGTTTCCTTTGTTTTTTTTGCCGGTTCATATTTCGTGAACGGTTATGTCGCTTGGCGTGTCTAAAGAAAAGACATATCTTTTCCCGAGAAAAGACATCATTTATTAGCCTGTTTTCCCATCAATTCATCATTGATGTGACACGTCTTTTCATAATGAAAAGGCACGCTTCTTTTCGACCTATTTAAGCTGCCCTTTTCAGCTTTTAATTTTTTCTTTCTTCTCGTTTCTGTTCTCTGCAAAATTTTCTTTTCTTTCTTTCTCTCCCATGATGAAGAGTGCTATTGAAACCCTATTCTACACCACCATTGAGGCGGAGTTGTCACTTCTTCGCCGTCGTTGTGAATCTGTGGCTTCTGTGCAGGCCAATGCTCTTCTGCCTGAGGATGGAGATCCCGTAGAGGCGGATCTTTCTGACTGTTTCGTCTTGCCGGCGGCTGATGTGTCGGCTAATCAAGTTCAGGATGGGTTATACGTGCTTTACTTGGAGTGCTTCGACCATTGTGGCCTGCGTTTCCCGTTTTCCCCCTTTTTCCAGTGGGTCTTAGGGTTTTATGATTTAAACTTTTCACTCCTGACCCCAAACTCTGTCCGCATCTTGATGGGTTTTGAGGTTTTGTGCAGAGTCCACAAGGTTGAGCCAACCCTTCAACTGTATCGTGCCTTTTACCACCCATGCAGGGAGCCACCGAGTTGGTTCTTTCTGAAGAATTAGGAGGGTTCCAAGGTGATAACCGAGTTGCCGACCCGGGTTGATTGGACTCGCAAGTTCGCATTTGTGAAGAAATCCTTGATTTTTGGGGAGAATCCGGGCGTCTTTCTGCCAGGGCCCATCCGCAGCCGCACGAAGTCTCCTGATGAGGGGGAGATGATCCCTTTGCGTGCTCCCTTCGACTTGCTGAGGAAGAATCCCACTCTTGCTTACTATCTCTGCTACGATGCTCTCATGCAGTGGTCTGGGATGTCCTACCTTCCCATGGCTTGCAAAACAGTGGAGGAGCCTCTCATCGTGTGTAAGCATCTCACCTTTGTGTTGTTAATGTCGATATATGGCTATTAGTCTCTTATCTTGTTCTTTCTTTTTGTAATGTAGTTTCTCCTACTCAAGTTGAACCTCCTGTTCCTACAGGATCTAGACGCCGGCCGTCTCACCTGAGTCGTGGCCTTGGCAGAGGAGCAGGAGAGGGATTGCCAGTTGGGGTGATTGATTTGACTAGCGACATACCATCTCACACCAAGAAAAGACCCTCATCTTCATCAGATGCTGGTGGTAAGCAGGCTCGTGTTAGGATAGAGGACACGCTGGAGGAGCCTAAGTCGGAGGACATGACAGAGGTGAACCAAGATGAGCTACGTCACCCTGATAAGGACCCTCATCTGGAGGAATGCATAGCCTCCTTGTTGGGAGGACTTGGGCATGTGTCGGGGGAGAAACCTTCGGATCCTGCCCCTGAGGCACAGGTTTGTCCTACAGCTTCCCTTCGTCAGCTCCTGCTGCAATCCATCCCTGATAGCCATATGCAATCTTGGTATGCTAACCCACTCACCAACCTATCGGGGGTGAGCAATATAGGAGATAGGATGGCTGCTACGGCTATGGAGGTATCCCTTGGCTTCTTCTGTTTTACTTTGTTTCATTCTCTCTGTGTCCTTGTTTTCACTTTCCTTTCCTTATTACACAGGGTCTGTGTGCTGCTGTTGCTGTTCAGGCCTGGGAGAGGGATCTTGGGGGTGATCTTTGCAATGAAAAAGAGATGTTTGATAAGGCTTATGCCAATATTGCTAGGATTCGCGAGCTGGCCCGGGAGAAGGACCTTGCTCTTGCCCAACTCCAGTCTGACAAGGAGAAGCTACTCGAGACCAAGCTGGGTCTGAATGAGGAGGTTGTTCGGCTCGCTGGTAAGAATAAAGAGACGAACGAGAAGCTGAACATGGCAATGACGGCCAATCAGGACTTGGCGGCCAAGATCAAGTCTCTGGGTGCAGACTTGGAGTTAGAGCGTGGGGTGAGTACTTCTCTGCGTCATCAGTTGGACCAGGGTGATTCTGTTATTGGGGAGCATCTCAGGATAAGGGTTTGGCTCAGGGATGAGGGTTTCAGCAAGATTCGGGCGAGTGTGGATCAAAGCCGGTGGTCAGGCGCCTTCTTGATGAAGCCCTAACTGAAGCTGACCATATCATGGCTAATGTGCCAGATGATGCTTAGATGAAGGTTCAGCTTGGTCGTGTGCATGCTCCCTTCCAGCAGTATCACTTCCAGGAATACTTCTCCACCCTTGGACCTGACTTGGTCTTGGAGGATCTGATGAAGTGGCAGCCAGACCAGCCAACTCCCTCTGCCTTGCTAACGAGTAGAAGAAAATGATGAATGTGTTTTTCTTTTGCTTTTCTGGATTTGTTGATGAGCTTGTATGCTCTTTCTTTATGGCGTTTGTGCCTTCTTTTCATTCCATTTGGATATTTGGGTCGTATTTTGGGATATTTTTAATCTACACAAGCGTTTATTACTTGTTTGTTTTTGCTTTTAATAAGCTTTATTTGGTGAAAGTTTATGAGCATGATGGACATCTCCATCATGTAGCCCTTTGCACCGTGTGACAAGTTGAATTTAGTTTTCAACTTGTCTTTTTTGTATGACTTAGGCATCATAGGCCTTTTGTTATCATTTTTTTAAATGCAAGTTTCTTCTCTGAAACTGTTTGCGTTTATTCTGGGTTCTTTGTTCTTTGAACTCCATTTTCTTGTACTTCTCTCGTTTTAGACTTTTCGGCAGCCTTTATCCTTGTTGTTGCTGCATTTTCGTGAAAAGGAAACAAGTAGAACGACATCTACCAGTTGACTGGTTTGTGTCAGTGCATAGTAAAAGAAATCAAGAAAATAGACATCTACCAGGTAACTGGTTTGTATCTTGGCAAGATATACTTTAAAAACGCTTCTCATTGTACTTCATCTTGTAAATTACGGAACTACAAATGCCGCCCTCAAGATCATCTTGCAAGCCTTATCGAGCTGTCTGACCTCTGTTGGGGGTTTTTTCATTCATTAGACTTCCCTCAAGATCATCTTGCAGGCTCTAACGAGTTGCCTGACCTCTGTTGGGATCCTCTACTGCATCAAAAGAAAAAAGAAGAAAACGAAGGAGAAAATCACAAGTAAGGTGAGGAGACGAGGTCCATGTTGCGCCTTACATGTAATACTTGCGGAGGTTGTTCATGTGCCAAGTTCTTGGAACTGGTTTCCCATCCAAGTGTTCCAGCTTGTACGCTCCTTTTCTCAGTACCTCAACAACACGGTAGGGGCCTTCCCAGTTAGCATCCAACTTGAGTTGACCTTCTACTCTTGATGCTTCATTCTTTCTTAAGGCTAGGTCACCAACCTTCAAATTGCGAGGACGCAACTTGTTGTTGTATCTTTGCTCCATCCAGGACTTGTAGGCTGCTTCCTTGAGCGAAGCTTTCTCCCGCTCGTATTCTAACTCTTCCAGGTTCTGCCTCAAACCTTCATCGTTTTTTGCAACTGGCAGAGGGTCTTCTACTCGCAGGGTAGGGACAAGTATCTCTGGTGGTATGATGGCTTCAGTGCCAAAACACAATCTGTAGGGAGACTCTCCTATGCTGGTTCGAGGGGTCACCCTGTAAGACCACAACACGCTGTGCAGCTCCTCCGTCCATGCTCCCTTGCGTTGCTCAAGTTTCTTCTTGAGTCCTTGCACGATGGTTCAATTTGTGACTTCCACTTGCCCATTGGTTTGTGGGTGAGCCACTGATGTGAACTTCTGCTTGATGCCTAGGTTGTTGCACCAATCCTTGAACACTTCTCCTTCGAACTGAGTGCCGTTATCACTTACCAACACTTGTGGGATTCCGAAGCGGCAAACCACATTCTTCCACACGAAACTTGTCATCCTCCGCCCTGTTATGGTTGCCAAGGCTTCGGCCTCAACCCACTTAGTAAAATAGTCGACCGCTACCACTAGGAATCGGCGTCTTCCTGTTGCAGCTGGGAAGGGGCCTACAATGTCAATTCCCCACATTGCAAAGGGCCACAGAGACTGTATGGGCGTCAGCTTCTCGCTTTGTAGCCTTGGTATGTTTGCATGTTTTTGACATTTCTTGCAACACTTGACCACCTTGTCGATATCTTCCTTCATGCAAGGCCAATAGTAACCTGTTCTGGTGATCCGCAATGCGAGCGCTTTGCCACCTTAATGGCTTCCACAGCACCCTGCATGCACTTCCTGGACCACTCGCATTGTTTCAGTCTGGGTCAAACATTTCAACCATGGCTCCAAAAAGCCTCGTCTGTATAGAACTCCATCCTTCAGCGTATAGTTGGGGGCGTTGAGTTTCAACTTTCTGGCTTCCTTGTTGCATTCAGGAACTACTCCGCTTGTAAGGAAATCCATCATCGGCTTCATCCAGCTGGCTCTGTCTACAACTTCAACAACTCCCACCGTCTTGTTGTCAGTTGATCTGTGCGTGAGGGTTTCCACCATCACCGTCTTGTTAAAGTGTGCCTGTGTTGAGGACGCCAACTTGCTCAAGGCGTCAGCTCTGGTGTTCTTCGACCTTGGAACATTGATGATGTCGAATTCCGACGCCAACAATCTCACCTTGTCCCTATACCCCTCATCATGCCAGGATCCTTCGCCAGGTAAGCTCCCTCATATTGCTTTGCCACGAGCATCGAGTCGCTATGTGCCTTCAGCTTCCTTGCACCGAGCTTTCTTGCTATCTCCATTCCCGCAATCAAAGCTTCATATTCAGCTTCATTGTTTGATTCTGGGAATTCAAAACGTAAGGGGCATACGTGACCTCAACTCCACTTGGGTCGGTTAAAACCAAACCCGCACCGGCACCATGTAGCTGTCACTCGTCACTTGGAGAACATTTTCTCTTTTCTCCAGCTGCACTGGTTTCAGGTGAGGGTGTTGCTTTCTTCACTTCTGGTGGCATTTCTGCCAGGAAATCAGTGACAACTTGACCTTTGACGGCCTTTCTTGGTGAGTATTCGATGGAGTGCTCGCCAAGCTCTACTGCCCATTTAGCCAACCGGCCTGACGATTCTGGTCTGGTGAGAATGGCCTTCATGGGGTGATTTGTCAACACTACTATGGGTGCGCCTGGAAGTAGTGTCTGAGCCGTCGAGCTGCATGTACTACGGCCAGGGCCAGCTTCTCTTTTCCCGTGTACCTTGTCTCTGCTCCCTGCAAAGCTCTACTTACAAAGTATATAGGTTTTTGTACCTTGTTTTCTTCTCGTACAAGGGCTGCACTAACGGTCTCCACTCCAGCCGACACGTACAGGTAGAGGGTTTCACCCTGTTGTGGTGAAGTCAACAAGGGCAAACTATGCAGGTGCTTCTTCAAGTTGTTGAAAGCTTCATCTTGTTCGGGTCCCCAGCTGACATCTCCCTTCTTGTTGACACTGTTCTTCAGTGCCTTGAAGAAAGGGAGTGCACGTTCAGCCGCTCTCGACAGAAAACGGTTCAGCACCGCCAACTTACCATTCAGACTTTGCACTTCCTTCACTGTCCTTGGTGGTTTCATGTCCAGCACCGCCTTAACCTTGTCTGGATTTGCTCGTACCCCCTCGTTTGTAACCATGTGACCCAAGAATTGTCCTTCTTGGACCCCAAACTGGCACTCGAGAGGGTTGAGTTTTAGCCCTGTGCTTCGAAAGCGTTCCAGGGTTTCCTTCACATCTTCAGTCAGCGTGTTGAAGTCCTTGCTCTTGATCACCATGTCGTCGACGTAGACCTCCAAGTTGCGTCCTATCTGCTCCTTGAATATTTTGTTGACCACACGTTGGTGTGTTGCTCCAGCATTCCTGAGTCCGAACGACATCATCCGGTATCCAAATGCTCCTCTCTCCGTAATAAAGGCTGTCTTTTCCACATGGGGATTTGATGATAACCTTTATATCCGTCAAGAAAACATTTCACCTTGTACCCTGCCAATGCATCCACCTTTTGATCAATCATTGGCAACGGGTAACAATCTTTAGGACGGGCCTTGTTTAGACTGGTGTAGTCAATGCACATCCTCCATGATCCGTTTGATTTCTTAACCAAGACGGGGTTCGCTAGCCAGGTGAGATACTTCACCTCGACCAGGATACCCGACTTGATTAACTCATCCACTTCCTTGTTGACTGCCTCGTTCCTGTCCTTGCAGAGTGCTCGCTTCTTCTGGACGACAGGCTTATAGTCTGGTGAGATCTTAAGGGCGTGGCACCCAATCTCCTCTGACACTTCTGTCATGTCGCTGGACTCCCATGCGAACATGTCTGTATCATCCCTTAGCACTGCGGCTAATCTCTCTTTCACATCTTCCGGTAGAGATACTCCAACCTGTACGACCTGGTTTCCCTTGCGCCCCAGTTCGATAGGTGCAGTCTCGCCTACCGGGTCTTCTTCCTCACGTAGTGCTGCGGTCGTCACCATGGCCACATCACGTCGGCGGTAACCTGGACCTGCTTCTTCACCCGTGCCGTCCACATTACTCTTCTTATTGCTAAGAGCAATGCGGTGACACTCCCTTTCTTTCTGCTGGTCTCCTTTAACCGTAGTGATGCCCGCTTTAGTTGGAAACTTGAGTAACAGGTGCAGGGTCAACACTATCCCCTTCATGAGCGCAAATGCAGGGCGCCCAAGTATTATGTTATAGGGACTGCTGGTTTTCACCACAACGAACTCCACCTCGATGGTTTTGCTAAATGGGTGTTCACCAACAGTTATGGGGATGTAAATTGTACCTTCTGGCCACACCTCTCTGTCCGCAAAGTCCACAAGAGGGGTGGCAGTCGGCTTCAACTTCTTCCTCATGTCCTCGTCTAGTTGCATGAAACAGTGCCAGTACATCACCTCGGCTGAGCTGCCCCCATCCACATACACCCTGTGAATGAGCTTGTCTGCAATCTAGACTCGAATTACCACCGCATCACCTCCAGCAGGACGATCTGGGATTGGGTCCTTTGAGCTAAACATGATGACTTCATCTTCCGCCAACTTTCTATCCTTCGGTGTTGGTTCCGGTACCTTCCTACACCGAGCCTTCCTCTGGGATTCCGTCTTGCCACCTGCTTTTCCACCTATGATGGTGTAAATGTTGGTAATGGCTGACTTCCTTCTGCTTTCGTCTGGGGTGTCTTCCCGTTCTGTACGATGTCGCTTCTCGTAGGGTTCATCATCGTCCTCCGAATACCTCCCTACTCGTGCCACCTCCTTCCCTTTGAAGCTGGGATGAGAGGGTTCTGGAGTCCGAGCCCTTCCTCTTGTATCCCTTCAAAAATTCGTCCGTCCAGATGCTTCGGTCGACCAGGTGGCCTTGTTGTCGGCTCTGGCCTCCTTGGCAAGGTGGGCGAGTTGACCGGATCTCACACACTTCTCAATTGCATCACGCAAGTGGTAGCAATCGTTGGTGTCATGTCCATGGTCGTTATGATACTCACAGTAGTACGCCTTGTTCCTCATGTTGGCTGGCTTCTTCATCCTGCTCGGAGCATCCAACAGGTTCTTGCCAGCTACCAGACTGAGGATCTCACGTGGTGATTGTGTCAACGGGGTGAAGGAGGTGTCCTTCAACTTGTTGAACTTCTCACCTCCACCCTTCTTTGACGGTTGCGTGTTGGGACCGGTGTTCTTCTTGTTCTTGCTACGCGCAACATAACCGCCATCATCCCCTTCCAGGTTCATCTCGTCCACACGTGAGAAGCTTTCGATACGCTCCATCAACTCCTCCAGGGTCTTCACCTTGCGGAGATAGCACTCCTGCTTCATCTCCTTGTGAATCAACCCCTTCACAAAAGAATCAATCATCAGCTTCTCGGTGAGGTTCTTCACCTGGTTGGCCAGGCTCGAGGCCCGTTCCCAATACTCAAACAAGCTTTCTCCTCTCTTCTGGCGAATCGACATGATGTCGGTGCACTCCTTAGTGAACTGCTTCCTCTGCATGAACCTGCGCAAGAACTTCTCTTCCAACATCTTGGAGCTGGCAATGCTGCCGTCGGGTAGAGCCTTGAACCACAAATGTGCTGATCCAGTGAGGGTGGTAGCAAACGCCTTTACCAGATCGCCTGCGGGATGACGTACATTGACATGTTGGTGATGAACGTGTGCATGTGGTCTCAGGATCGACAGCACCGCTGTAAGTGCCAGGTTCTGGGGAATCTTGGTTTTGGGATCGGCCACAGCTAGCCGGATCTTCTTCACCCATGGTGACCCTTTCTCAACCTCCAGAAGATGATCTTCATACTCCCCACTCCTCCTGTCCTCCACATGGGCTTCTCCGGCGTTGGAATAAACGTACCCCGACTTCTAGTTGTTGAGATCTGGATCATAACCTTTCACTCCGTGCTGGCAGGATTCGCGCCCATCCGATCTGGCAGCATCGTTGTTGCTGCCTTTCTTCTGGATCTGTTTCTTCGCCGGGAGGTGCGATGCCACTTTCTTGCTCCTCGCCGTCGAAATTTAGTTTTGTCGGCGCGATCTTCTGGCCAAGCTGTCGGGCTTCCTCCTTCTTTTCCAAGGACTTCAGTTTTGACAGCACCTGCTCCTGGGATGCTAAGAAAGGAGCCATCATGACCTGAAACATCTCCGGGGTCATGGGCTCTTGGTCGGTGTGATGCACGGGTGGATTTGCCGGCGGCGTGACTCAAGGATTGTCCCCTCTGCAACTGGGGTCTGCTCCATCGAATTTCGATCAGTGAATCGAGCTGCGTGAGCGAGTTAGAACAGCGCTCCCCACAGACGGCGCCAATGATATGGTTCTGGATTTCTTGTGTTGATTGAACTTCCAGCAAGATGATAACCTTTTTCTCAAACCTGCATGTTACAGTCGCGGTGTGCGTCCTTGATGATCCGTCGCGATGGCACGATGTGGAGTACCTGCTAAGAATCAAGGAACTCTCAATCAGGGCGGGGCGGCTTATTGCCGTTCCCGCTCCGATGCTAAAGTCAGTAGACTGATCGGAGAGTTGGGATGTGATTGATTGTGTTTTGTAAACCTACCTCTCTCTTGTGAGAAAGGGATATATATCTGGTGCAGACAGTTGACTTGACCTGATCAGACCGCGCCGTTAGGCGGTCTGGGAAGATTCTCCTGTCAGGTTAGGTAAAGCTGCCATCTGCGGTCGGGTCTGGCCCGATCGTCATGCAGGATGAGGGGTCGGGATGAACCATGCGGGATGGTGAGATGCCCGACCCTAACAAGTCCCCCCAAGTCCGAGCGCGGAGCAACGGTTCGCGTGATGGACTGTATCTGGGTTTCTGTGATCCGTGCGACAGTGAGCCGTCAGATATAACTGCATGTTTGCCACGTGTCATCACTTTTTCGAAGGGATGCGTGTAAATTCAGTCTTTGTAACTGTGCAACTGCAATTATTACTTTAACTGCTCGCATAACTCCCCCCCTTTCTTCATTCAAATACGAAACTGCTCCTCATTTCTGCCTTAGACATTTCATTCTCGAATTCATTGCTCACAACTTTAGATATTCCGCACACGCCTGTATACCTGCTTCACTTTGATTTCTCGTTTTCTTCCGCCTCTGTAGCGTCTTGCCTGTTCTGATCATGGCTGACATCCCTGTCTCCGGCGCGTATTGCCAGATTACGGATGAAGAGGCGGCTGAGTTTGTTCAGATCTGCCGCGACACCGAGGGCCTCCAGATCACGGATCTGGCCAAGTCAATCGTCCGACCCAAGCCCAGCGACACCATCAACGTTGCCCCGGCGGGCAAAGTTCATGTTTACTATGAGCATCTGGCTCGCTGCAGCGTCAGGTTCCCTCTTACTCCTTTCTGCCAATCCATTCTGTCCTACTTTGACATGACTCTGGGCTTGATGACGCCCAACGCTGTGTGCAACATTATTGGCTTCGAGACCCTGTGCGGTGCTCGCGGGGTTGTTCCCTCCGTTACCCTGTTCCGGGTGTTCTTCTACACCGGCGGTGGCGGTGATGAGGACGGTTGGGGCCACATCAAGGTTCGCCCCAAAGCCGACCTGCACATCTTGACTGGCATGCCCAAAACGACCAACTGGAAGGTAAAGTTCATGTTCGTTGATGAAGACGTCGTGTATGGGCCTGCCGCCTCCCGCCCAAGGCAAGCTGTTGGTGATCCTGATACGCGCGGCCGCGCTCCAGATGGCGTATCCCAGAACCGCTTGGCTGCCTCCATCCGGGCTCTGAAGGAGAAACCGGAGAGGTGGGATGTCTTGAAATTGGATGAAAGGTTGCGAGATTCCGGCCTGCCTCACCGCCTCGTGCTTCCTGCCATCCAGGATGAGCCTGTTGTCATCCCAGATGATGGTAAGGCCATCCAAGACGAGGGCAACGAACCCCCAAGTGTTGATCTCTTCAGCCCTCCTGCTGCTCTGGCACTCGCTCCGGTTGGTCGCCCTGATAAAGGTATGTCGGATCCCACTTGGCCCTCTCTCTCATCCTTCTTGAGCATTATCATGGCCTTTTGCTTTTGCTTCAACTGTATTTGTTTCAATGTCGTATGTTTGCAACAGATATGACTCGCCGCCGTCCAATCATTGACGTGACGAAGTTCGTCCGTCCCTCGCAGCGCAGGAGGTTGGAGGACAGTGCTGGCCCGAACCAGTCCACTCAGTCGCATGGTCAATCCTTTCAAACTGGACAAGACGGCAATGCTGAAGGTTCCTCACTTCCCTATCAGGATACGGGGTCGTCAAGGGGTTTGCTGAAGCCCGACCAGCTGTTCCAGATGGGGGTCGGCGGTCGCGAGAATGTCTCGTCCCGACCCCAAGTGCCCGAGAAGCTGAAGAGCAGCACTGAGCCAACTGGTCCGCAGCATGGTGGGAGGACCCCTCCGCACGCTGGTGGTTTTCAAACTGACAAGGGCAAAACCAACTCCTCCACCGTCTTCCTCAACTCGCCCGCCGGTCGTTTGGAATATCTCAACGAGGTGATGCCCCTTGACCATTTCAGGGCTTGGGTGAAGAATCCGGCGCTAAACCTTCATGGGGTCAGGACTGCCACAGACAATCTGATTTCGTCTGTCTTCGATGTAAGTTTCATCTTATTGTCTCTCCTTTCATGCTTAACTTCCTCTCCCTTTTCTGTCCTCCTAACTGTTGTATTGTTAGGGCGCTTGCTCATCCCTCGCCGTTATCTCCGACTTCAGCACCTTGTGCTTGGCACATGAGGCTGACAAGAAAGTGCATCACGACACCCTCATCGAGCTCGGAGACGTGAAGAGGCAGTTGGCCATCGCTGATGCCGAGATAGTCCAGCTTCAAGAGGAGGCCAAGGCCAAAGCAGATGCTGATGCTGAGTGGTCACCTGATGACTGGATGGAAACCGAGCAGGCGCTGAAGAAACAACTGGATGCTGTCAACGCTCAATTGGCGTCTGCCATCTCGGAAGGTGAGGAACTGAAAATAGCCAAGGAGACCAGCGACGCTGCCCTACTGGATGCCCAGATATCTGCCACTGAGCTGCAAAAACGTCTAGATGAAGCTGTTGTGAGAGCTGATCAGGCGGAGAAGATATCTGGCGAACTGGCCGCTCTCCAAGCTCGCTTTGCTGAGTCCGAAAGTCAACTGAAGAAGGCACTGGAAGAGAAAACCAGTCTCGCCCTTGACTATCAGTCTGTGCTGACCGCCGGCGTGCGTGAAGTGTTTGCCAAGGTAGCTCGATCAGAACGCGCCGTCGCGCGCACTTCTGCTTTCCTTCGACGGGCTTATGTGCTGGATAACGTGTATGAAGACTCTGCTGCCTATGCCACCGCTCTTTCTGAGCTCACAGATGCTTTCGTTGGCTATGGCTTCCCTGAGTACTTTTCCACGCTGACCGGTGAGATGACTCCGGCCGAGCTTGCCGCATGGGAGCCAGATGTTGCAGTTCCGCCTGTTATGGTCGACGGTGAAGTGTTGCTGAGGAAGGGCTGGTGAAGGACTTGGAGGATGCTGGGAACAATGTCCAAGTTTCTGCCCAGAACCATTAGTTCTGCTTCTTTCCTTTCCTTTCTTTCTGTTGGATTTCTCCTGAACTCCTTTGAATAATTTACTTTCGGTTTGTAATGACCCATAAGGGTTACATTTGCTTTACATTGTTATTGAATTCTTGCTTTGACAGCATATATTATTGCCTTAGTGGTTTGGCTGTTTGCTACTTGATGAAACTCTTGTTTGTGCATTTGCATTACTGGCTATTGCCTTAATGTTTGGTTGATACCTTGCCATTCTGCTCACCCCTGTTCATGGTGGCGACTCATCATCCTTCTATATGAAGAGGGATGAGTCAGCAGGATGAACTAACCGGGGTGAGCCATGATGTGGCTTGAATTTCTTGTTGACTTGGAGGTCGCTAAACCCTGACCAAGCCACCAAGGTATATGGGCCTAGACCTTTCCTTGGTTTTTTTTTTCTTCAAAACCACAGCTGCTAAGCTATGATCCTTGTCAATCGGTCCGTGTCCGACATGAGTTTTTCTTAAAGAAAAGATCCCACCTTTTCTCCAAACCGGTAGCTATCCGAGTTTGGAGAGGATATGGTTTGTTCTGTTTGCCCATCCGCATTTGAACAAAAAACCACGCCTATGTTCAGTACTCAAAAAAGGGCGGCTAAGCCTCAGTCTCGGTCTGGCGGTCACGATCGTGATCGTGTCATCCGACTTGCCCATTGGTGTAAGTACACTTTTGAACGCATCCTTTGCCATTCCAGACATGTGTCTGAGATGCTCGGCAAAGGTGTGCCCTTCATGCTTTACAGCCTAAGTGAGGGATGTGTCGAGTGTTCTATTGCTTTGTCCGGGCAACCGGAGCGATGGCCTGAACTGCCTCTCTTAATGTCCATTATCACCGATTCCGATCATGTCATTCGACTTTCGAAAAAGGGGCATAAATGAAACAGAAAAAGAGATGATGTGTTCTTGAACTTGACACTTGGAATTCATTAAAAACAAAAAGGGGGGAGTACAAAAGATACAATTTTGCGCGGGAGAACTGGATTTCCTCAAGATCACATCCCTCATGAGGGCAAAAGTCGCGATCCAATCAGGAATCCGTTCTCCAAAAGCATTTCCCCATTATATACAAACTAATTGGTACCTTTCTCATGGGTCTGATGCTGCTCAACCGTAATAACGGCGGAGGTTCTCCATGTTCCACGTCCTTGGTACCGCTTCGCCTGCCATGGTTTTCAGCCTGTATGCGCCGTTCCTTAGCACTTCTGCGACCACATATGGTCCTTCCCACGTGACATCTAACTTCTTCAAGCCTTCAACTCGGCTAGCTTCATTCTTTCGGAGGGCCAATTCGCCTTGCTTAAGATTCCTTACGCGGACTCTGGCATTATAGCGTTGTTCCACATATGACTTGTAGGCCGCCTCCTTGATTGTGGCCTGCTCTCTGGCTCTCTCCAAGTCCTCCAGGTTCTCTCTCAAACGCTGGTTATTGTCCTCTTCGGCATCCGGGATGGCGGATCGCGTTGATGGGATGATGAACTCAGGCGGGATGATGGCCTCACTGCCGAAACACAGAAAGTAAGGTGATTCACCTGTGGCCGTTCGGGGCGTCGTCCTGTATGCCCACAACACCGATGGGAGCTCATCTACCCAGTCCCCTTTCGCGCCGTCCAACCTTCTCTTTAACCCACTAGTGGATGGACTTAGGTTTCTAGGCGGTTCATTCGTACCATTCACGGCATTTTGGAAATGCCGTAATGGGTTGTGCCGTAAAATGGCACTTCTTATAGGCGGTTAACAAAACGCCTTAAACATGCATGCTGCGCACGGCGATTCAAAACGCCGTGTGCAGCGTTTAAAAAACGCCCTGTATACCTATTACGAATTCGCCACCTCAGGTCGCCTGTGTCTGTAAATGTGAGTGTTACGATATCGCCGCCAGTGATCGCCTGTTAAGGCGAACTCGCTTGTGTTGGTCGCTTGTTTCTAATAATACACAAGCGAAATCGTAACCAGACTCGCTAGGGTGAAGCAGGCGAGACCGCTGGCGTATTCGCCGGAATATATGGGAATATTAAATTTGAAAAAAGACTCAATGGTCATGGTGTTACGGTGTCGTGTATCATCTCGCTTGTGGTCGAAAAAGAAAAGCGAGTTCGCCTTCTGGAGGTGGCGAAACTATAAAGCGAACTCGCCACCTGAAAATGTAGCCAGACCAGATGGGCACAAGCGGAGTGGGATACGACACCGCCAGAAGAGGCGAATATTAGGCGACGTCGTGCACATATTTGTTGTAGAGAATGTGGTTGGCGAATTCGCCTTTGGAATTCGTCTATGGAGGTGAATATTGGAGGCGAAATCGTTTGCGGCACGCCAGGGGCAACAGAGTCTAGCAAGCGATTAGCCAGGCGACGTCGCTTTTGTGGGCGAATGTATAGGCGAAATCGTTTGAGGCACGCCAGGGGCAACAGAGTCTAGCAAGCGAGTAGCCAGGCGACGTCGCTTCTGTGGGCGAATGTATAGGCGAGGCCGTGTGTATGACCGCTTGTTATATTGTAGTAGAAGACGTGCCAGGTAGCGATCTAGCTTCTGGATTCGACAAGAAGCGAATAAGGAAGCGAATTCGTTTGCGTGCAAGACAAAATTGTGTAATTATTTGTTAAAATTGACCCGTTTCTTTCGAAACATGAATCGGGATACCCGACTCAACATAAACCTGTCAAATTCAAATCCAACGCCCATATACTAATGCTAAAGATGCATAACCTAAGCACTCAAGTGCGATACTAATGTCAAGCCCCTACCAAAAAGAGAGACAATACTTTTTCATGCCTTGGGGAGGTTAGGGACCTGTGGCCTTGCAATGGTAAACGCACGGTTGTGGACCAGATATTTAGCCATTTGGTCTCTTCCGTCGTTAAGTTCTTGCAAGGAGAAAGGAGTGATATCATCCTTGAATACCTATGATTGAAAATAACGCTTATTAGGAAATCTCGACGAACATAAATGAGATTAGACGCGTGTAGCGTACCTTTAGAAGATCTAGCATGTCTTTTTGAACACCATCCACCACCATCAAACCAAATATCATTGTGTAATAGCCACATTCATAGTTCGATGATTGCTTCCTAGACTACAAAAGTGTTTAAAACATAAAACATTACTATACTTATGGTACTTTAAACGCAAATGTTGATTTTTGAAAGGACGTGATAGCATGAGCACAACATCTTACCCGAATGTTTATAAGGTGGAAGTCGAGGAGTGTTTTGTCGTTCACTTGAAGAATTGCATTATCAAGGAGATTGGCGAATGTTCGTGATGGAGGGCGGTGGAGTGGGTCTATCCAATATACTTGCTTTAAAGCGGGTATTATTGCAACAAAGCTCCAATGATCACTACAAATCACATGAAAGCATAATGGTCATAAAAAAAGAATGCAGTAGAGCAAATACAATATATTTAGCATGAGTAATAGAGAAAATTGTAAGGTATACCTCTCGAGATATGGTCCGATCCATATTTTCTTTGATTTGTCGGAGAGAGTAGAATTCAAGTAATCAAGTCTTTGCCTATTTCTCTCCATACTAGCTTGCAAATGCATTGGATGCAAAAATCCAATGAAATGCTTGCTCTGGTGATAGGCATGGTGATGCAAGAACCTGTGAATGTAGTAGACAATCATGACGAGGATGTAATCATATATGGTTTGATAATTGAGTATTCTCATGAAACACATACAAATGGCTTACATTTGATTGAGGCAAAGAATGGTGGCGGGAAGTTCATTGAAATTCCAGAAATATTCAAAATCCTCCCATGGTACGTGGATGTCCTTTGTCATGGTAAAGCACCTTTCATTTCCGAGAAAGGCATAGCATGCATTCTTGTCGTGCGAGGATATCAAATCATAAAAGACTCGGACGAAGGGTGGAAGGGCTTTCATAAACTCCACGAGCATGGGGTCTAATGTTTGTCTAGCTATAGGCAAGGCATGCACGGGTATTTGTGGATTTTGTGGAGTTTGTGGTTTCCTACGGGGTATGGAGGTGGATTTTTCATCAAGCACCAACCATTTTGGCCATAGAACAAGGAAACCTTTAGCCTCCCCAACTCTCACCATCGGTGACTCCTTCACAGGTAGCATTTGTTGTTCTATCAAAACATCGGTAATGCGAACACTAAAAATCCTGCGGGGATGTCAACACGATTGTGTTTCACCGCACTTGGGTCGCATGTGCCATTGGCGACATGGAGTGGTTTTGATTTGGTACCTTGCGAAACATATAGCTTGCAAGGGGGGTTCTATCATAAATGAAAGCACAAGAGAAATCATCATCCAACTATTTTTAGAAAGAGATTAGAAACCAACAATGTTCTAAATTAGCAAAATTTGTACTAACCTTATCAACTTGAATGGAATGCGCCGCATTCAACTTGATGGGTGATGAAGGTGGAGTAGGAGGCACTAGTTCCTCCTCCATTTCCACATTCTCACCTTCATCCTCCACAATTTGAGGTGATGCTTGAGAACCCTTTGATGATGGTGGAAGATGTGGTTGTGTACCTCCTAACCTCTCGATGTGGGGATAGTTGGTGTGTTGTGCTATGTCTTTCATCACCTCCCTCAAATCCTTCATTTCCGCCTTTGTCGCCGCCACCTCGCTCAAAACTCGTTGTAGTTGTGATGGTTTAGGATTGCCCCAACCTTGCTTAATCCCAAAAACCTCTTCTTGTGTCGCGTAACCTCCAACACCTAATGCTCTTCCCGGGTGTTCCTTTTTCTTCACAAGAGCAAAAGCCTCATTCAAGACATCCTTCTTCCCACACGGGATAAAGGTACCCTCCTCCTTTTGGCGCTCAAGAAGTTCCTATTATCAAATGAAGTTGTACTAGGTGAAAGTGGTTGTGAAGAATATTTGAAAGCAACAACAAAAATAAATAAGACTACAATAGATAGTAAGATAATGTAAGATAGATAGACTAACCACCCTCTTTGCACATTTTTCGGCATCCTCCGAAGTGAACTTACCATCCGAGTCTCTAATTCGACCCAACACGAAGAGTTTTTGTCTAGTATAATCCTCGGCGTCCTTTTCCACTATGACATACCGAGCTTCCGCCTCGTCCATCCCCCCTAATACCAACTCCTTCACTAGTTCCTCCTTCTCCCTAAGCCCCTCCTTCTCACCTACACCCAAATACCCCGACCTACCACCGGTGTACAGCATTGTTATTGATTTCGCCGATGTGACCTTCTTGTCCCATTTCCCCTTTGCACAAGAAGATACCGTATCACATGTCATCATTAATGTAATAGATAAGAGGAGGTTATGTCACCGAAGTTATAGTTTGTGACTCACCGAAGTCTTATTTTCAAGCGATGATTGCTTGAAGGCCTCCCACGCATCGGTTGTAATATGATTGTATCGGTCCCTTGGATCTTGGCCCACCCATTCTCTTTTCTACACAATCCTTCCAACCAACATCAATAAACTCTTGAATCAAATCCGTATAACCTTGTGAGAGACGCTGATTCTCCAACATGATTTCACTACGACCCATGCTTAACAAGATACTATCAACAACGGTTTTGCTACAATCACTCAAACATTCCACAAATTTAGCACCCTAAGAACTCTACAAATCCATATAAACAAGCACATACACTAATCAAAAACAGTTTGCCCATTCCACAACCAATCAACAAAAAAATCAAAACCTCATACCTTTGTGTTCTTGGGCAAAATCAAGGCCTGAAAATGTGAGCAAAACTTGAGACAAAACAAAAGGAGAGTTCTTTTATCTACTTCTTTTATTTTTATTCCCGCAAAAAATCAGCTTTTATACACCCAGCTACGACACTGTTACGAATTCGCCACCAAATTCGCCCGCTACATTTTAATACAGGCGAAATCGTAAACCGAAACGCCTCTGGTCATAACTAGAGGCGAGCTCGCTTCTTCAGTAACGCCTGCTGGCGTCAATACAAGGCGATTTCGCAACTACAACGCGTCTTAGCATGTATGGGCGAACAACTATTCTTATTTCAGGCGGGTAGTGCCGGCGAATTCGTCACTCTACTCGCCTATAAGCGAACATGGTTCAGAGTTCGCCTAGTATTGACATTTTTAATACACTTTGGAAAACGCCTTGTTTTAATTGTGAAACGCCGTGTTTTTTTTTTGCCCTAGGCGAACGGCAGGTTACGAGTTCGTAACCCAGTTACTCGGCGGTTCCGCCAAAATCTGGCCAAAACGCCGTGAAATGTGTGCCGAGAAACCTATGCTTGTGCACTAGTGACCCTTGCACAATCGTTCCATTGGTTCGCTCGGTGAGACCGTTGGCCTGCGGATGGGCTACTGATGTGAAGCTCTGCTGGATGCCCATCTGGTTACACCAGTCTCTGAAGACTCCTCCTTCAAACTGGCGTCCGTTGTCGCTGATGATTGTCTTGGGCAGGCCGAATCTGCAGACAATGTTCTTCCACACGAAACTTGTCATCCTCTTGCCTGTGATGGTTGCCAATGCCTCCACCTCAACCCACTTGGTGAAGTAGTCAACGGCCACCACCAAGAATCTTCTCTTGCCGGTCGCTTGGGGGAAAGGACTGACAATGTCGATGCCCCATTTTGCAAACGGCCATGGGCCTGTGATGTTCTTCATGAGCTGGCCGGGTTGAGATGACACCCGATCATGTATCTGGCATTGATGACAAGTTTTGACCACATGGTCGGCGTCGACCCTCATGTTGGGCCAATAATAACCTGCTCGGGATGCCCTCAGCGCCAGTGTCCGGGCCCCCTGATGGCTGCCGCCGCTTCCTTCGTGGAGCTCCTTCAGGATTCTTTCTGCTTGTCTGGGCGTTAAACATCGCAACCACGGCTGCAAATATCCTCTCATGTATACCACCCCGTTCCTGAGCGCAAAATTCAGCGCCTTCCTCTCTAGGGCTTTCGCCTCCTTCTGGTCAGGTGGCAGCGCTCCACTGAGCAAGTAGTCCCGCATTGGTGTCAACCAACATGGCGGCTCAGCCTCAATAGCTGCGACCGTCATGCCGTCAGTTGATCTTGTCGGCAGTGTCTCCACTAGAACTCCTTTGGACAGATGGCTGCTTGCCGTGGAGGCCAGCTTGCTGAGGGCATCTGCCCTTGTATTCTCGGATCTGGGGACTCGGGTCACCTCAAATCCTTCGAACTGCGTAGCTAGACTCTTAACCTTGGCCAGGTATTTTTGCATTGATGGCTCCTTGGCTGTGTACGACCCATTGAACTGGTTTGCAACCAAAGCCGAGTCGCCGTATGCATCCAACTTGGTCGCGCCCAACGCCTTTGCTAACTCCATGCCTGCAATTAATGCTTCATATTCGGCTTCAATGTTCGTGGTTGGGAACTGGAATCTCAACGCATACGTCGTCTCCATGCCATCGGGGTCGGTCACGATCAGACCTGCTCCTGATCCTTCCACGCCGGATGCGCCATCCACATGTAGCTTCCACCATCCTGTCCTGTCTACGCGTCGTTGCTTTTTGTCGGCTGGCTCGCTTGGCGCGTTGATGGTGACTTCATCCTTCTCCTCGATCCCGGATGGCAACTCTGCCAGGAAATCAGCCATCACTTGCCCTTTGATGGCTTTCTTTGGGGCGAACTCAATGGCATGTTCGCCTAGCTCTATTGCCCACTTGGCCAACCTTCCTGACATCTCCGGCCTGGTCAAAATTGCTTTGAGCGGCTCGTTTGTGAGAACCATGATGGGGTGTGCTTGGAAATATGACCTGAGGCGTCTCGCCGCATGGACCAATGCCATGGCCAGCTTCTCCTGAACGCTGTATCTCAACTCGGCCCCCTGCAGCGTTCGGCTGACATAATAGACCGGACGCTGGATCTTGTTCACTTCCCTAACCAACGCGCCACTCACGACTTCCATCCCAGCGACAAGGTACAAGTACAGCGTCTCACCTTGCTCGGGAGGGGACATGGCTGGTAGGTCTTTTAAATGATCTTTCAGCTTGAGGAATGCTTCAGCCTCGGTCCGGCCCCATTGGATTGCTCCTTTTGGCCCGACGCTGCCCTTGAGGATCCTCAAGAACGGGAGTGACTTCTCTACGGCTCGTGACAAGAACCTGTTCATAGCCGCCAGCTTTCCATTCAAGCTCTGTACTTCTTTAACGTTCCGGGGAGGCTTCATTTCCAAGACGGCTTGGACTTTCTTTGGGTTGACCTCCAAACCGTTGTTGGACACCATGAGGCCCAAGAACTTCCCGGCCCCCACTCCGAACTGGCACTTGGCCGGGTTGAGCATCATACCTGCCGCATGTAAGGTTCCCAAAGTCTCATCTAGATCTTTCACCAACCCTTCGTACGATACGCTCTTGATAACCATGTCGTCGACATAAATCTCCATGTTGCGGCCGATCTGTGCTTTGAAAATTTTGTCCACCACCCTTTGGTAAGTGGCGCCGGTGTTGCGTAAGCCAAACGGCATCATCCGGTACGCGAAAGCTCCCCTCTCCGTGATGAAGGCCGTTTTGTCGACGTCGTCCTCCTTCATCGGGATCTGGTAGTACCCCTTGTATGCATCCAGAAAGCATTTGATCGGGAAAGGGGCCAACGCGTCCACCTTCTGGTCGATGATGGGTGTCGGGTAGCAATCCTTGGGACATGCCCTGTTCAACGCTTTGTAATCGATGCACATTCGCCAGCTCCCATCAGACTTTTTGACTAGGACCGGGTTGGCTAACCACGTAGGGTATGGCACTTCCCGTAGGATACCTGCATTCACCAACTCGGTTACCTGTTTGTTTACCGCGTCATTCCTTTCTGGGCATAGCGGCCGTCTTTTCTGCATGACCGGTGGGTGTGAAGGATCCACTCTGAGGGCGTGTTGATCGAGTTCGGGTGATACTCCCGTCATGTCTGTCGCCTTCCATGCAAAGACCTTCTGATGCTTGATCAGGACCTCCAGAACTTCCTGACGACTTGCACCGGGCAAGTCGGATCCCACTTGGACTCCTCGGCATCCGCCTTGGTCAAGGAACATGGGCATGCACGATGCTGATAAGGTTTTGGGATCTGGGTTCCCTGACCGGACCATGTGGATCGGACGTCGTGGCGGCGATTCGTCATCTGGACGTTTTCGCTTCTTCAAAGCGATTCTGTGGCACTCTCTCGCCTTTTGCTGGTCGCCTCGGACGGTCGCTATCCCTCCTTTGGTTGGGAACTTCAAAAGGAGGTGGAGGGTTGAGACAATACCTTTGAGCTGGGCTAGCGCTGGCCTCCCCAGTATTAGGTTGTATGGGCTATGAGCCTTGATGACGATGAACTCCATGTCCACCTCATTCCTGGTCGGCCTCTCCCCCACCCCAACTGGAAGTGTGATCGTTCCTTCTGGCCATACCGTTCTGTCCGCGAAATCCACCAACGGTGTGCTTGTTGGGATCAACTTGGCCTTTGTGTTGTCGTCCAACTTTTCGAAACAATGCCAATACATTATTTCTGCTGAGCTGCCACCATCCACGTATGCTCGATGAACCATCTTATCCATTATTTGAACTGTGATGATGACCGCATCGCATCCGGCCGGACGATCCGGGATGGGATCGTCGGCACCGAATGTGATCAATTCGTCTCTACCCAGCCTCCTGCTCGTCGGGGTGTGTTCTGGGGCTATCCTGCATCTAACCTTTCTTTGTGAATCCGAGCTTCCTCCGGCATTTCCGCCTATGATAGTGAGTATATCATTGCTCGCGCGCCTCGCTGGCTCTCGTTCTGGCGATGACTCCTCCTCATACTTTGCTCTCTTTTCATCTGGTCGCTCGGCACGAGCCACCTCCTTTCCTTTACCACGCACCCTGTTGGCCCCTTGATCCTGGCCGCCATTCTTGTTGGCATATGTCGCCTTGTTGTGAGCTTTGGCGGTGGCATCAAATTGTTTCAACTGCCCTTTACGCAGGCATGACTCGATGGCCTTCTTCAAGTGGATGCAATCCTCTGTGTCATGGCCGTGGTCGTCATGGTACTCGCAAAACTTGTTCAAGTTTCGCTTGTTGGGAGGCATCTTCATGGCGCGCGGGGGTGGGATGACGTCGCGGTTTGCCAAGAAGACTTCTCTGGGCGTCTTTGTCAGCGGGGTGAAGACTCTTTCTTGAGCAACTCGAGGTCCTAGCCTGTCCTTCACCGATGACGTTTTCTCTGCTTTAGCCGGTTGCCCATCCTGGATGAGCTTCTGTTTTGACCAATAAGGTCGAGCCTCTTTCTGCATTGCCAACTTCTTCTTCTTGGCATTCTCGTCGGCCCGGTGAAACATTTCCACCACCATGTGCAACTCGTCCAGCGTGTGTACCGCACGAAGGGTGAGTTCTGAATCCAGAGCCTCGTGATCCAGACCCTGCATGAAAATTTCGATCAACCACCGCGGCTCGCCACGGTGCACCACCCTGTTGCTTTCCTCGATGAAGCGCTCATAATACTCCATCAGGCTCTCGCCGGATGACGCCTTGTGGCGTATCTTCATCAGGTCCTGCGCCGTGTTGGTGAACTTCCTTTTCTGCATGAACCTGATGAGGAAAAGTTCCTCGAGCTGCGCGAAACTGGATATGCTTCCATTGTCCAGGTTGGCGAACCACACCCTTGCTGCCTCCTTGAGCGTGGTGGCAAAGACTTTGCACCACACGGGCTCGGGCGTAGCGTACGTTGACATGTTAGTTGTGAACGTATGCAAATGATCTGCTGGGTCCAACAAGCCATCATACGTACCCAGATTTGGTGGGATCCGGAGATGAGGGTTGGCGACAAACTCCGTTACTGCCTCTGAAAAAGGGCTCCCTCTTTTCTGGCGATCCGGGGCCTCGTAAAACACCGACAATCTCTGCTTCGCCGGCACCCTCGGCTTGACACTAGGCTTGTGAACATACGTCATGGCCCATTCTCCAGGATGGGACCTAGGGTTGGCCTCTTTCTCGCCCGGATCTCCCCACTCCTCGTCTGAATCTTCCAGAATCTCATTCCCGTCATCATCCAGCTTTGTGAGGATGGGGGCTTTTCGCTTAGCTCGCGCAGGCTCGGCAAAAAGCTTGGTCGGTGTGACCGTTTTTGCCAAACCTTCAAGACGCCGCGCTTTCGGCGGCGTGCCTCGCAGCTCCTGCAGCTGCTTGTTGATGGTAGCCTGTGACTCCAGTATCTGGCGGAGCACGTCACCATCCTCCGTCGTGAAAGATGGGGACGCGCCTGGGTGCCGAGCCTGCTCAGGCATCGCCGAGATCGGAGTGGCTGCTGGGTTTGAAGGGGTGAACGGGACTCCAGCCCCCTCGTCGCCCAGATCTGTGACCACTACCTCGTCGATGAGGGTAACGTGGTCTTGTCCTTCTCTGCTCATTTGCAGTGTGTGGGCTGTGAAGATACTCGGTTATATCCCCACAGACGGCGCCAATGTTACAGTCGCAATGTGCGTCTTGATGATCCGTCGCGATGATCTGATGAGATGAACCTGCTAAGAATCAAAGAACTCTCAATCAGGGCGGGGCGGCTAATTGCCGTTCCCGCTCCGATGCTAAAGTCAGTAGACTGTTCGGAGAGTTAGGATGTGATTGATTGTGTTTTGTTAACTTACCTCTCTCTTGTGAGAAAGAGATATATATATGGTGCAGACAGCTGACCTGGTCTGATCAGACCGCGCCGTTAGGCGGTCTGGGAAGATTCTTCTGCCAGGTTAGGTAAAGCTGCCATCTGCTGTCGGGTCTGGCCCGATCGTCATGCAGGATGAGGGGTCGGGATGAACCATGCGGGATGGTGAGATGCCCGACCCTAACATCATCCTTCATGGGAGTCTGATGATATCTCTTGTACGCGTCCAAGAAGAATTTGATTGGGAATGGTGCCAGTGCGTCAACTTTATGGTCGATGATAGGCGTTGGATAGCAATCTGTAGGGCACGCCTTGTTCAACGCCTTGTAATCGATGCACATTCGCCAACTCCCATCCAACTTCTTAACCAGAACCGGGTTGGCCAGCCAGGTTGGGTATGGTACTTCCCTTAGAATGCCGCATTGACCAGCTCGGTTACCTGCTTGTTGACCGCTTTGTTCCGCTTTGGACATAATGGCCGACTCTTCTGCATGACTGGTGGATGTGAAGGATCGACTCTGAGGGCGTGTTGGCCGAGTTCAGGCGACACCCCCGTCATGTCAGTTGCCTTCCATGCGAAAACCTTCTGGTGCTTGATTAAAACTTCTAGGACTTCTTGCCGGCTTGCCTCTGGTAGGTCTGATCCTACTTGGACACCATTGTATCCTTGTTGGTCAAGAAACATGGTCATGCATGATGCTGATAAGGTTTTGGGATCGTGGCATCCCAATCGTATCATGTGGACCGGGCGTCGGGGCGGTGAATCCTCATCTGGGTGCTTACGCATTTTCAGTGTGATTCGGTGGCACTCCCTTGCCTTTTGTTGGTCACCCCGGACGGTTGCTATCCCTCATTTCGTTCGGAACTTCAACAGGAGATGAAGGGTTGACACGATCCCTTTTAGCTGGGATAACGCCGGTCTTCCCAGGATGAGGTTGTACGGGCTGTGAGCCTTGATCACGATGAATTCCATGTCTACCTCTTTCCGAGTTGGCCTGTTCCCAACCCCGACTGGGAGCGTAATGGTGCCCTCCGGCCACACCGTTCTGTCGGCAAATCCACCAGTGGTGTGCTCGTTGGAACCAGCTGGCCCTTGGTGTTGTCATCCAACTTCTCAAAGCAGTGCCAATACATTATCTCCACTGAGCTGCCACCATCCACATAGGCTTGGTGAACCATCTTGTCCATGATCTGAACCATGATGATGACCGCATCGCACCCTGCTGGCCGATCTGGGATGAGATCATCCGCGCCAAAAGTGATTAACTCATCCTTTTCAAGCCTCCTGCTTGTGGGAGTGTGTTCTGGTGCCAATCTGCACCCGGCCTTCCTCTATGAATCCAAACTTCCTCCGGCATTTCCGCCTATGATGGTGAGTATGTCGTTGCTCGCACGTCTTGGTACTTCACTCTGGTGATGAGTCTCATTCATACTTGACTCTCTTTCCGTCCTTGCCACGGTCCGGGCTACGCACCCTGTTGCCTCCTTGATCCTGACCACCGGTCCTGTCAGTGTATTGACCCTGACCGCCGGTCCTGTTGGCGTATGTCGCCTTGTTATGGGCTTTGGCCGTCGCGGCGAATTTTTTCAACTGTCCCCTTCGTAAGCATGACTCGATGGCCTTCTTCAGGTGGATACAATACTCGGTGTCGTGGCTGTGGTTATCATGATACTCACAGAACTTGTTCATATTGCGCTGATTGGAGGCATCTTCATGGCGCGTGCGGGTGGAATAATGTCACGACTTTCTAGGAACACTTCCCTTGGCGTCTTCGTCAACGGGGTGAAAACCCTTTCCTGAACGAGTCTGGGGCCTAATCTGTCTTTCACTAATGACGTTTTCTCCACCTTGGCAGGTTGGCTGTCCAGGATGAGCTTCCGCTTTGGCCAAGAGGGTTGGGCATCTTGTTGCATTGCCATCTTTTTCTTCTTGGCGTTCTTATCAGCTCGGTGAAACATCTCCATCACCATGTGTAACTCGTCCAACGTGTGTACCGCTCGGAGGGTGAGCTTTGTATCCAAAGGCTCGTGGTCCAAGCCTTGCATGAAAATCTCGATCAACCGTCGGGGTTCACCCCGATGCACCAGCCTGTTGCTTTCCTCGATGAAACGCTCGTAATACTCCATCAGAATCTCACCTGATGATGCTCTGTGGCGTATCTTCATCAGGTCCTGGGTCGTGTTGGTGAACTTCCTTTTTTGCATGAAACGGGTCAGGAAAAGCTCCTAAAGCTGCGCAAAGTTAGATATGCTTCTGTTATCCAGGTTGGCAAACCACACCTTTGCTGCCTCCTTGAGCGTGGTGGCGAATACTTTGCACCACATGGGCTCTAGCGTTGCATACATCGACATGTTCGTTGTAAACACGTGCAAATGGTCGGCCGGATCTGACCGACGATCATACGTGCCCAGGTTAGGAGAGATCCGAAGACTTGGGTTGGCCACGAACTCCGTGACGGCTTCCGAGAAAGGACTTCCTCTTTTTCCCAGTCAGGGGCCTCGTAAAACACCGATAGCCTTTGCTTAGCCGGGACCCTAGGTTTGACAATGGGCTTGTGTATATACATCACGACCCATTCCCCAGGTCTCGAGCTCGGGTTGGACTCCTGGTCGTTCTGCTTATCCCATTCTTCCTCTGATTCATCCAAGATCTCGTTCCCGTCTTCATCCAGCTCCGTGAGAATGGGTGCTTTACGCTTTCCTCGGGTTGGCTCGTCGAAAAACTTGGTTGGAGTAACCTTTTTCACTAGACCCGTGAGTCGCTGCGCCCTCGGCGGCGTGTCTCGCAGCTCCTGCAGCTGCTTGTTGATATTCGCCTTCGACTCCAAGATCTGACGTAACACGTCACCATCCTCCGGCGTGAGTGACCCGAAGGTGTCAGGCTGCCGATTCGGCTCTGGCGTTGCCGAGATCAGCGTCGCGACAGGATTCAAGGGAGTGAATGACGTCCCAGCCCCCTCGTCTCCTAGATCCGTGACTATCACCCCCGATCTGAGGGTGCCATGGTCATTTTCTTCTCTGCTCATTTGTAGTGCGTGGGCTATGAGGATAATCAGTTATATCCCCACAGACGGCGCCAATGTTGCGGTCGCGATTAACATCCTGATGATCCGTCTCGATGACGAATGATGAGAACCTACTAAGAACAAGTAACTCTCATTCAGAGCGGGGCGGCTAACTGTCGTTCCCGCTCCGATACTTAAGTCAGAAAGCTGTTGGGAGAGTAGATGTGTATCTGATTGTGTTTAGTCAACTTACCCCCTATCTCACATGTTATGGAGATGCTTATAGTGCTGGAATCCGGGCCTGGTCACATGAGACCACGTTGTTAGGTGGTCTGGGAAGATTCTTCTGCCAGGCCTGCAAGGTTTCAAGGCTGTGGTCGGGTCTAGCCTGAATGCCATGCGGGATGACGGGTCGGGATGAGTCATGCGCGATGGCGAGATGCCCGGCCCTAACATATAAAAAATGTTTAGTAAAACCGGAAACAATATTTACATAAATATAAAGCATGTACTGCCCTCTAGAAGTCCCAATTGAGTCATTGTTGATGCCTCTGTTTGTCGTTTATGCCTTGGCCTTAACTGCCACCAATTGGTCGATGATCACCAGAGCTCCCTCCAAGTTCACTATCTGACTCTCGAATGTAGCAGAATTCCTTGTGCACCAGATTGCCCAGATGACTATACATGCTAGCTCTTTGTCCTCTTTCTCCGGTTCTTTCTTGAACCACGTAGCCATCCACTCCCTTAGCGATACTGGGACTGCCGACCCAAAGTCTAGGCCTGGCCTACATCTCCTCCAGATCCTCTTTGACACTTGGCATCCAAAGACCATATGCTCCACAGAAAATGCCCTTTGGACTGAAGAACGCTGGAGCCACCTACTAGCGGATGGTCGACAAACTGTTCAAGTCTCAAATAGGACGCAACATGGAGATATATGTCGATGACATGGTGGTGAAAATCCGCAATTACGACGTATTCCTTGAGGACTTTAAGGAGACCTTTAATACGCTGGGAACAGCCAACCTAAAGTTAAATCCGGCTAAGTGTACCACCGGTGTAGGGACTGGCAAATTCTTAGGATACATGGTATCCAATCGGGGAATTGAAGTTAACCCCGACAAGATATAAGCCTTACAAAACATGTAGCCCCCGAAGATGGTAAAAGATGTGCAAAAACTAAAGGGATCCCTCGCAGCCCTTAGCCGCTTCCTATCTAAAGGAGCGGAGAAGCACTCACCCTTATTTAATATCCTCAAGAAAGTCAACCAGTTCGAGTGGTCACACGAGTGTGGAGAGGCCTTCCAAGTACTCAAAGATCATCTCCGCCACGTGGCGCTCCCACAAAATTTCCCCAAGTTTACCAAAAAAACTAAAATAAAAATTCTTTTGGAACATAAACTCGTTCTCATCCTCATTCCGCATTTAATTTACAATTATTTAAAATTTTAAGTGTTTTGCTTTTTCAACTTGATTAATTCCAATTTTCTAAGGCACGTCCAAATTCATTCTATGGTAAAGGAAATAATTTTGTTTGATTGATGGAAGAATATTTGGAAAATGAAAAAAAGATTTGCTAGTATGCTAAACTTTTCAATTTCCCCGAGTATCAGGCCCGGCCCGGCCATGAGACAAGTGAAACCCGCGCTTCATGCCTCCAAAAAATGGGCTAAAATATGATCCTATTTTTTAAAAAACGTGCTAAAATAGGGCCATATTTTTTTTAAAAACTCAGATGTAGTGTATTCTTTTATAAAAATTTATTCTTTAAACCTCTATATTTTTAAAAAATTGGTCAAATAAGGGCCCAATTTTTTTAAAAAAATCATTATTTTAACTAATCTCAATTATTTTTCTTTGGACCCTCTATTAGGGCCCTTTAAATATATTATTAGGTTCAGACCCCAAAAATTTAGGCCCGGCTCTGCCGAGTATTCTAGATAAACTTTTATATATTTTAATATTTGTACATGCCATTTATTTGCAATGAACAGACATATATGCCCGACCCGAGTATTATATATATATATAGTGTGTGTGTGTATATATATATATATATATATGTATAAAGTGTGTGTTCCATTAAATCAGTTTAATCTCATCCTCATTCCGCATTTAAATTACAATTATTTTAATTTCAATGTTTTTGCTTTTCCAACTTGATTAATTCCAATTTTCTAAGGCACGTCCAAATTCATTCTATGGTAAAGGAAATAATTTTTTTTGATTGATGGAAGAGTATTTGGAAAATGAAAAAAAGATTTCCTAGTACGCTGAACTTTTCAATTTCCCCGAGTATTCTATATAAACTTATATATATTTAAAATATTTGTACATGCCATTTATTTGCAACTAGGCTAATCGGACTGCGCGTTGCGCGGTTTTACGATGCATGTCAATTCAAAGTAAATAATTGATACAATGGTATTGCAAATACTATATTATGTAAAATGAATAATGTTTCTAATATTTAAAATGAATATAATTGAAAAGAAGTAAATCACAATAATTGAAAAGTTTTGACTTCAGATCCCTACTTTTGGTCTCTTGTTTGATTCAGATTCTTCTTCTGTATATTCTTGAATCTCCGGGGTCTTTGTGGTTTTATTTGTTCGCAGCTGTATTATTGGAATCTCGTCGTCATCATTTTGAGATAAGGGTTCCATTGTATTGACCTCTTGTAAATACACCACCAGGTATCGTGTATGGAGATCTGCATTTTTTGTTTTGGTGTTTGGAGAAACACAATGTATTCTTTAGTGTCAACAACATTGTTTCTGTCTTCTAGAAACTCCTGTTTTTACAACGTAAAATAGTATAAGACTCTATGAAAATAGAGTAAAGATCTTAAGTAAATTGGTTTGGTGAATACTTGTGTTACTCCGTCCATTGCGTGCTCTAAATTTAAACCAAGTACATTTTCAGCTTGTGAACCCAGAAAGGTAGCTTGTATAGTTTCAGTATCGTCAGTTAAGTTTGCATGGAGGATGCACCTGAATATTTTGGAAGTCATTATGAATTAAAGAAAAATAATATTTTGGAAAATGACGTATGAAAAACATGTATATTTAAAAAAACACACATTACCTTGGTGCTGCAATTTGTTGCTGTTTGCAATTGTTGCAATTGAATTCAAAGTCATAAGATGCAGTTGTTGATGATATACAGGATTCACATGCCATTTAAATTTACATTCAGTTGGAATAGTTTCTTGCTATCCAACGTAGACCCTCTTCTTTTTGCTCCGTTTATCTTCAGTATTTAACAGTTAAACAATCATTTAATAGAGACATTTAATAAATATAGTGAAGAAATTTTGTTATTGAATTTTTAATAATATAAAAATATGATGATACCTTTCTTCTATAATGAAGAATGTGCCAAGTGGTTATGTTGGAGTTGTTCAATAGATGGCTCTTCCATATTTTGAGGTTCTTAAAAGTGAAAAAAAATAAAAATTATCAATAGATTATACTACATTTTATTCAATATTGAACTTAAAGTTTAATAATATATTACCTAGAGTAGGTTGTGTGGATGATTTTTGAGTATGCTTCTGACGTTTAGAACCATTTAGCATAATATCTGTGTAGAGATTAAACACCGTAAGTAAACATGAGAGGATTTAAATTTGTAAGTAAACACGTAAACCGATGATTTAAAGTTTGAAAAATAAATTTATGAGGTTTTTTAATTATTTTAACAAAAATTAACTATCTGTAAGTAAATGAAAAAATATTTGTAAACACACATGAACTATCTCGTGGAGATGGATTCAATTCTGAATCACGTATAGATATTTTCCTTTCCGTAGGGTTTTCTTTACCTCTACATATTGATGGTGGCCGCCCTCTCCCACGTGGTGCACGTGATTTTTCTGTAAGCTGTGCACGTGATTATTCTGTAAGTTTTTGACGTTTATTGTTGGGTACAACGTCCTTAACTTGAAGTTGGGTTGTAATAGTTTTGTCTAACACTTTGTCTAAAACATATCATCGTATAATATAATATTATTAAAACATACTTAAATTTCAAAGTTGATAATGACTAAATAAAACATACCGTTATATGTTTGTTCGATTTGGAGGTCATTAAAAATTCTAGGGTAACTTTTTTTCACTGAGACACATCGGTTCTTCAATAGTGTTAGATCTTCAATAATAAAAACATAAATTAAATTAACAATAATACACAATATTCAACGATATTTCTAGTCATTGTATCTAAACTATCTTATAAATTTCAAAGTTGATAATGACTAAATAAAACATACCGTATTTAAATACTTTAGTAGGTATATCCGTATTTTTAAACTTACGAAAATAAACTCATAATTTCGTATATTTTATACTTTTATCTAAATAAAAATTTATATTTTTAGTTATAAAATTGTAAATACGTAGTGCTGTAAATAAAACTGTTGAACCCTTTATTAAATTGACTTATCCCATACAAAATATCAAGAATATTACAAAAAGTAAGTTTAGAATTTTATATTCTTTTTGGATGGGAAATATAGATTTATTACATTTTTGGTAATAGTATATTGGTAATTATAAATTTATGATAATAGTATCTTGATAATAAACTACAGATGTTAGTTGAGATATAAAAATCTTTGTATATGGAAATCGGCCGCCATTATATCTTGATAATAAACGATAGACATTAATTAACATATATAAACTTTTATATATGGAAAATGGCTATCGAATCAAATGTAAAAAAATATGGGTAAAAGGAAAGATAAGCATACAAAAGAAAGACATGAAAATTTAAAATATGTAATTTTATAAATCGGACGGTGCCTCTATCAAATCAAATATATAAAAATATGTGTAAAAGGAAAGATAAGCATAAAAAAGAAAGACGTGAAAATTTTAAATGCATCATTTTATGTTTTTATTCACCGGGAAAAAACACCGTAAATCTTGTAATAATCATCCCAAACGATATTATATTGAATCTCAACAAAAGAACCATCGTAAGGGTCTTTTATGATCTCCTACAAATTTTCCTAAATGATTACCATTTTCCTAAATGAATCTATTAAATGATCACCATATTTGAGCTTCACACCAGTCTTCTGAGCCAGAGTTTGCCAGGGAACAATATTTTTGTGGTGTTCGGCAACTGTGAATATGATCTGTGGAATATTACAGCAGCAATATCAACAGGCGGTCGGATTAATTAGGTGAAAACTCCCACATATCAAGATAATGGACTTTAAAAGAAAAGGATAGAAAACAAAAGATTAAAACCATCTCCTACAATCACTCTATTTTAACAGTTGCTTCAAGATGATCTACAGATCTTAAGCCACAACAATTATATTTTACCACTATGAAAAGTAGAGAATAGAGATAATCCCTAATAAAAAGCAATGGTATTTGCTCCAACACATGATCAAGTTGCATGAATATGTCAGCTTAAGGGACTATAATTTGTCCCTTGAATATAGCTCCAGAAATATGCACATCTATCGAATTGAGCAATTTCTTCCAAATATATAGGTGCCCACGGAAAAATGACAAAGATGTACCAAATATTCCCATTAGCAATCTTTTTGTACACAACAAAATAAAACTTTTGCTCTTTCCCAAGAACATAAACTTTTTGATCACCATCTCCGTCGATCGTCCCAGCCAGCCAAAGCATTACACGGGATCAACCTCTCCTTTTATCACATTCCCGAACCTCACAAAAATCACAACCATAACACTATATAACCATGAATCAGGGATTTCTAGTGCCTCTCTTCAAATTCTCTCTCTATATACATACGCTCACTTCTATTCATGCCATGGCCGGGGATTCATACAAATTTAGTTATGGGCGAGTTGATTCAACACAAACCCTGGTCTATTTATATGTATATACTCACTTCTATTCATGCCACGCCCTGAGATTCATGCAAATTTAGTTCTGGGCGAGTTGATTCAACACAAACCTTGGCCTATTTATATGTATATAGGTAGTAGTAAATTAATATATTTGATTTGATTAATATAAATTTATGGTAATAGTTGATTGGTAATTATAAATTTATAGTAATAGTATCTTGAAAATAAACGACAGACGTTGATTAACATATTTTAATCTTTATATATGGAAATCGACCGCCAATATATTTTGGTAATAAACGACAGACGTTAATTAACATATCTTAATTTTTGTATATGGTAAAAAACTATCAAATCAAATATACAAAGTTTTGGAAGTGAAGGTCACTATATAGTGACGGGATCTAATTGCAAATACTTTTGACTCGGCTCCTAATCTGCAAATAAATTTTAGGTGGTTCATATTATGCAAATTATCAGAAAGTGTACACACGCGCCTAATCATTAAACCAAATCCGTTTCTCTTACAGTATTATTTCTCAGAAACTGCTCTTCCTTTATCCAGAAATCCGGGCGGCAAATTGACGGTGAGTTGGACCAGATCGGCGCGGTAAATTGACGGTGAGGTGGACCAGATCGGAGCATGCTTGTATTTCACACTTGAATGTTTGTTTTTTAGACTAAACATGCTGTTTTTTAGAACATGCTTGCATTTCACACTTAACGGGTTGTTTTTTAGAGAATGCTTGCATTTCACAGTTAACAGATTATTTTTTAGAGAATGCTTGCATTTCACAGTTAACAGGTTGTTTTTTAGAGTGCATGTATTTTGAAGCAAAAAAAGATGGTTTATAGAGCATGCTTGAATTTCACACTTGAATGCTTGTTTTTTAGACCGAACAGGTTGTTTTTTAGAACATGCTTGCATTTCACACTTAGCAGGTTGTTTTCTAAAGAATGCTTGCATTTCACAGTTAACATGTTGGTTTTTAGAGTGCATGTATTTTGAAGCAAAAATAGATGGTTTTATAGAGCATGCTTGAATTTCACACTCGAATGCGTGTTTTTTAGACCAAACATGTTGTTTTCTAGAACATACTTGCATTTCATGCTTAACAGGTTGTTTTTTAGAATAAAATGCTTGTTTTTTAGACTGTGTGGATATGTTTGCTAACTTCTATTTTTTAGACTAAAATGCTCGTTTTTAGACTGAGTGAACAGTGCGCATGTGAATAGTGGTGTGAACAGTGCGCGTGAGTGAATGTTGCATTTTTGTCAAAATTGCAAATAAGGACCTCCTTCCTTCCATATTCTAATATAGTCCTTCGTCACTATATAGTGACCGTCACTCAGGATACCAACTCAATCAAATATATAAAAATATGAAGATATTAAAATCAAATATATGAAAATATAAGCATACAAACCACGAGAAGATAGGTAACTTTTAGAATAGGTAATATACTCTAAAGAGGATGTACGGTGTCTCCGTTTGTATGTTTGATGTCCAAAACGATATCGGTTTATGTTTTCCGGCGGCGGTGTTTCTTTTTTTATTTTTATTTATGCCGTCACTCTTTACTTTTTAATATATAATACCTAGTAAAAAAATGAACGGGTATATATGCCCGACCCTAGTATTATTATTATATATATCTTTTTTGTTTGATTATATATAAAGTGAGGGTTACATTAAATCACTTTTTTAAATCAAAATCTAGACCTTATATTCAATTTAATCTTGTGGCTCATCTTTTTCCACAATTTATTCTCCTCTTTTCCTTTTTTAGCTCTATCATATTTAACTTTCCTCTTTTAATTCCTCTTTTAATTCAGCATTACAAGTATGCACAATGTCGGATTGCCTATTTCCACTCTGTGAAGAACTCCGGATTGGCCCTGCTGTAAAACCCAGCGTTGATGGCCCTGCTGCCGCCGAGAACATTATCATCAGACAGCTCATATCACTCAGAGAAGATATCGCAACTGTGAGATCAACAATGTAGCCCTCCGAAGCCGATTGCCGGAGCGATTTCACCATCGCTCCGACCTCGGCTCTTCTCATGGGCTGGAAAGAACTGATCTGGTTGGCACTGAACATGTGAACAGTGCAGAGCTTCCTCATGTTCCTCCAGTAGGGGCTGTACTGACCAAAACTGATGCTTCTCTGTTCATAACCGACGTACTAGGCGCCTATATTACAAGGCCTGCTGGCGAAAATCTGATCGTAGGTTTTGAGGATCTTTTCAGCTTCCCTGGTAAAACACATAAATTTTACTGTATATCATAAATTTCTGCCCTCGATTTCAGGTATCTTTTTTGGGAGATAACTTCTTTCATAGTTTTTGACGGTTGGTTGTGTTAAATTTTGATTGCAATTGGTGTTGCTAGTTTCTGATTTCTCTGATCTATAGGTTAGCTAAAGTAACATTTTGATAAAATTTGTTTTTTAATGCAAGTTGTGAGGTACATTTGGTATCTTAGTTTTTGTTTTTCTGATTTCAAGATTTGTCTATGAAAATGATTGGCATGAAAAGCGGAATAATTTTCCGGAAATTTCCATATCTAGTCAATTTCTTCACTGCTGTTGAATTCACCTGATTCACTAATCTAGTTTTTGCTTGGATGATGTACAGGTTATGATGTTCCAACAAAGTGTGGAATTGTACGTCGAAAGAAGTTTAGGAGCCTATCTGAGATTTTACTGGCTACCTCATAGAAACGGAGTAAAATTCAAGGGACCAGAAAGGTTTCATGAGGGATTACCATGAGGAGCGTGCATCCAGAAAAATCAAGAGACTGAATGCAAATATTTGTTAGCAAAGTCGTCGGTTATGATTGCTTTGGACGCTGTTGGTGATGGTGGTAGTCTTCTTCAGTAATTGCTTGCGGTCCGCATTTTATCCACCAGTGTATGCTCCGGTCAGATTTGATTAAGTCACTTGATGTGTTTCTCTACTTTGTTATTTAGTACACTTTTTGAGCTCTTTTCATTTCTCTCTCTATTTTTGATTTGAATGGTTTTCCCTTTTCTTTTCCGTTTTGAACTAGGCGTACGAAAAAGGTTTTGTACTTTTCTGTTACGTTTTATGCAACTTTGGAAGTGTAGGTTTGAAACAATCACACTATTACATACATAGACTTTTGGAAAAGTTTAAGTAAAGTTTCTGTGTTTGGATTTGTTTTCAGAGATTTCCTTCACTAGTCCTCTCACTTATGACTTTATGAATGCCAAAAAGAAAGCCAAAAAAAATTGAATTTTACAAATAGAGCCGTGTAGATAATTATAAAAACAAACATGTCATTTGGCTGTTAGATTGAATTTCAGTTTGGGAAGTTGTTTTCATGAGAATTTTGACAGGACTTATTTGATTTGGCATTTATGATTATCATCGGACATTTGGCTTTGAACTTCTGGGTTTAGATTAGTGTTTAATTTTTTATTCAAGTTAGTTTTGCTAGGTGATTTTGAGATATCAAAACCTTAATACCTTATTTTGTGTCTTAATGTGGCTGTTTATATTGAATTTCAGGGTATTGTGAGCTTTTTGTCTGGTCAATGGATTTGGCATTAATTTATGATTTAGGTTAGTTTTTCTAGGTGTTTTGAGGTATCAAAACTTTGTTGGTATCTTAGTTTTTTGCATTGGAAAATTGATTTGTAGAATGAAATTGATATGTATTTTCAAATTATATAAGAGTTATGATAGTTTACGCTTAGCTTCTCATCACTATAATATTTCTTAATTATCATATCAAAAAATTTAATTGGTTCTTTTAAGAGAAGTCAAACGTTCTATGAATAAGTTAGTAAATTGAATTCAAATTAGGAAAACTTAGAAGTCATACATGCTGCAACATTAACTACGATATAATTGACATGGAAAAGGAATCGTCTTTTGAAGAGCTTCTATTTCTAGTGTTTTTCTTCACTTTCACATCATACTATATCTGGTATTTATACCTACAGTTTTAGTTTCCTAGTTTTAACACGATAATTTATATTTTTAAAATCTATTTGTTGGGTCATTCATCCGTGGATACTGTGCCTCTTTAAGCCGGGAGCGCATGGAAGTTTATAAAAATTGGGCCTAGGTCAGTTCAGCTTGACTAAAACCAAAAATTTCCGAGGCCCGCCCCTACTTGCCTTGGGCCACCTCTAGGTTTTGTTTTGTTCATATATGACATTTTGTTGTGTATGGTTCATTTGGTATGTTTTGAGATTTGGGGATCTGTTCTTAGATTTCATAGTGCTAGATTATTTCCAGATTGAAATATTTCGTACTTGCATGTGTAGCTCGCTTCTTTAGGGGTATTTATCTTAATTATCAACGATTTTATGTTTATGCTTTATGAGCCCAGAATGTATTGGCTGCTAATCTCATCTTTGTTGACTAACTGTGTTTAGGGGAAAAGTACTTCCAAATCTACATGGATATTCCTCAAACCGCCACATCGCCTTCAGTTTAGAAGAATCAGAACTCAATAAACGGTTAGTTTTACCTTTTCCTCTCAAACTCCCATAAACTAGTGATAACTGTTGATGAGTTTTACTTCTCCTTCCTCTCCAATTCCTATTCGTTAATTATCCTGATGATTTAATAAACAGTTGATATCTCATTCCACTTTAAAGTATTTTCTTAAAAGAAATTCAAATGTATATACATTATTATGACTTAAGGAGCTTGATAAGGGAAGACACAGTATTTAAGGGATAAAAGAGTAAGAGCTAAATCTTGAGTTGATCTTCCACGATAGAAATAACTTAAATACTGTGTTTCGCCCTTGAGAAATATTGCAAGCTGTTACATCTTTGAGTTGATCTTCCACCATAGACTCCAATTTCTTTACCTAACAAGGGTTTTGCTTCTATCCATGATTCTTTGGCATTTACGTTAAACCTAGGGTGTAGGAGTGTTGTGAGTGAGTTTTTAGGAGCAAGTATGGTAAAATAAATTTTTACTCGCTAGAACGAAAAGCAGAAGCGCCGGTGAAGGAGAATAGTTTCTCGTTATATGAAATGAATAAACTTGTGCTTGTGATAAGTGCCATCTCTATGCGAGCGCTTTGTGGGTTAGCAGGCCCAGGGCACCCCACAGTGATAGAACAAAGTTATGGACTATCACATACACCACTTCAAATTTTTGGGATAGTTACTTGAAACCCGCAGGCTGCAGCTTTCATTAGGCTGTTCGCCTAGATGGCGTGCGCCCCCCTAACTCACCGTCTCTGTGCTTATTTCCTAAGCCTGTAGCTCAAGTTTACCTTAGAAGCGACAAAACTTACACAGCCTTTAACGGCCTCTAGCAAGCAAGTTTTTAGCCACAAGTATCCAATGTATAAATTGCCTTTGTGCTTTATTCTAAGTTGACTCAGCATTCATCCTGGTTATCACGGGACCTTTCGCATCAAAGAGTCGAAGGTTTTACTTAGTTACTAACGAAAATGGGTTCGCAAAGAGAATGAACCAACTGATAGAACTAGTATTAACCTGTCTTGGATAAAATAAAATAAGACACACTACATGGCAGCGATATTTTATGTATTACAGGAGAAAAACAAAACCTATGGATTCCCTTAGAAACAATCAATATGGATGGAGGTTAGTTTTTTGAAGGCGATGAAAGGCATCTCACCTTGTAGTTTCATTAAAATTCAGAGTAAAGAAATAAATAAAAACCATCCTCTTTAACCACCTATAACAAAGATTTGATAAGTCGTTTCAACCATTCATAATATGCAACTTATGATAAGACATAGATTTCCTTCATGTAGATTATGACACCTATGTCTTGTTATGGGAACTCATAACAGGGTGTTTCTTAAATGTGGCCAGATTGGATTTCAGATAGGGAAGTTGGCACTGTTGTGTAATTTGACAGAATTAGTTGAATTTGGCTTATAATGTACATTTGGTTTTGATTTTTGGGGTATGCTAGTTTTGCAATGGTGGAGAGAAATTTATAAGGCTCCCTAAACTTAAAAAAAAGCCAAAATGCCAGTTCATTACATCACATCAGAATGGATGTCAAACAGATGGAGCTAACAGCTCTTGAGCATAGGGATGCTTCCAAAAGAATGGGAATAAATGGAGGTATAATTAGACTGCTCTGTACAAAAGGTTATAGAATTAATGGATTAAACTTCCTAAACAGAATCTAGAAGCCTGTTAGTAAATTGACTTGGCAAAACTCAAATCGACACTCAGATTGTCAGGACAGTTCCCATTATCCTGTAAAACAGAGTTCTGAGTAGCATAGGCACCTGTCACATTTGAGATTAAAGAGTTGAATTTGAAGTGGTTTGATAATGCAGGCCACAAGCCATTGCTGTAGCTTCAGTCCCAGTACAAAGGGTGCAGGTGAGGGCAAAATTGGAGGTCCCTCTTCACTTGTAAAACTCGGGAGTGGATAGAAAGAATCAGTGTGAGAGGAAGGCCGAACTGGAGTATTCTTCAGTGAGATTGCTTGAGCAGAAAGCAGGCCTTTCCTCCAGGAAGTGCCTGCACATAGAAAGAAAAAACTGCGGTAACCGTGTAGAAAGATATTCTATCTATAAGAAATGGTTCTGATAGTAGGGCAGAGGTCCTGATCTAATTTCAGCGGTGCCTTATCATTACCAGGCAAATCAGACCAAACATTCCTACCATTCCAGTTGAGAGGCAAACTTTAGCTAAAGCATCTGCAGGTTGGTTTGCATCTTTGAGTGTGTGAATGACACTAACATTCTAGAGACCTCATCACACAACTCAATAGTTTCCAGTGAGCTGCTATAGGATTTAATAACATTGAAATGGCATCAAGGCCGTCAGATTCTATAGTGAACTGTGAGTGACCATAGTTAAAACAAAATTTAAACCCTTCTCCGATTGCCTGTATTTCAGCTTGTAATGGGGCATTTTCTGCACCAAAAACAGTTTTAGCAGCAACAGTCCTGCCCTGGGAGTCCCTAATAATAAGACCTATGCCAACATTGAGGAACTGAAATCCCAGGTAGCATCTAAATTTATTTCCACAATGGTTTTGTCCATCTAATAGTATCAAATTTAGGCTTGGGAGTCTGTGAGACTAGGGATAAAGTCAGATTGAGCCAGTTCTTTATTAAACTCAGTTAATGTGTAGAAAGGCTTGACTGACAAAGGTTTATATTTTCAAAGAGTTTTATGTTTCTAGCTTTCCATAAACTCCAAAATACGATACATGTAGTCATTTTAATGAGTTTAGCATGGAAATTAGAGAAGCCAGAGTGTGAGAAGTAAAAATATTCCAGAGGTTGCTGAATTTAATATCTTTTAAACCTTGTTTGATGTGTGTGTGTGTTTGTAATTGTTTTTACTTGATATGAATTTAATTGAAACGTATCTTCAAAAAACTATATATTTCTAAAATATAATTTCACTAAAACATAGAAGCTCTTAAACATAGAATTAAAATGTGCTGTGTATAAATTAGTAAATTAAGTTCAGATTAAGAAAAAAATACAAGTTATACATGCCTGCCACTTTAACAACAAAATGGCTTCTATTTCTATTGAATTTCTTCACTGTTGTTGAATTCACTTTGATTCACTAAGTATAGTTCTTGTTTGGATGATATACAGGGTTTAGTATCTTGCAGCTCACAGTATGGAATTGCACGATGTACGTCCGAAGAAGTTTAGAAGTCTTTCTGAGATTTTACTGGCTACCTCACCTGTGAAACTGGATTCAAAGGAGAGCCACGAGGAGCATGCACTTTCCAAGAGACTCAAGAAAGAATCTACGAGCAAAGTTGCCAGTGATTATTGCTGTGGACGCTGTGGTAGTGATGGGGATTTAGGCTTCTGCAGTAATTGTCCATCTGCATTTCATCCAGCTTGCGTGTATGCACAGGTTATATTTGATTTAGTTACTTAATGTGTTCCTGTTTTATTTTCTCTCTGCTTCTGGCTTGTTGTGGAAAACTTATTTGTTTAAATATATTTATTAAGCAATGTCACCCTTTTCTTTTCTTTTCTGTGTTGGGTCTGAATTGATTTACTAATCCTGGCATATGTAATGGGTTTGTGCTTTTGATGCAAGTTAGGGTAGTTTGTTGTTAAAAAAAAAGACAGTGCATATGATGCAAGTAAAATTTGCACATGCATTTTAGTATTTTACCGTCAAGGCCTTGTGAGAGGAGTAAAGTTTGCATGTGATGAATTTCTGCTTTTGGAATATGACCTACTATCAACATTCGTTTTCGTAAATACATTTGTTGCTTTAAAACTTTTTAGTGAGTAATAATATACTTGGTGTGATGTGAGGTTAAGTAAACTTTGATTCTGCATTCTTCTCAATGAAGTTGGCATTTTTTTCACTAGTCCTTGAGTCTCGCTGCACTCTAAATGGAATAAGCTGTACCTTAGAAATTGACAAAAAAAAAAAAAAAACCATCCAAAATGTATATATATGATATATCATGTTATTTTATACTATTTCAGATACATATACATATTGGATGATTTATTTTTTCATTGTCAATTTTATGTTGTGTATTTTTTCACCAGTACCATGTTGTCATATAGCAACCACCTTGTTTTAATAAGATCTTCATATCTTTATTTGGATTTGCCATTTTCTCATGATATTGGTCTTTTTTTTTTCTTATCATTTAAAAAATATAGTTTATGATCTGAAAATTTTGTTTCTTTATATTTTCCTAATAATTATCGGTGTTCTTTTTCAAATTTTTTTGTTCAGGAGATACCTGAAGGAAACTGGTATTGCGCGGGATGCACTTGCCAAATATGCTCTCATGTTATTGTGGACTCACCTCATTCTGGAAATCTTATATGCTCCCAATGCGAGCAGAGATGTACAGTTTCCTAACTAATTCTGTATTTTATATTATGCTGAAGATGTGATCTAATATGCTAAAATGTGTTTCTATGCTGTTTTTTCTGCCAAACTAATTATGCATTTTAAATAAACTGGGGCCAAGGACATGGAATGGACAAGGATATAATTTGTTATCTAGGGAGAATTGTTTGGTTACTAGGTGATATCTTTTCCTAATTTGAGGTGAGATCTTTATAAGTTGGATGGTAAATGTCGCACACAGAAAAGTGAAGACTGGAAGTTTTAACTGCCAAACCAAAAGTGGATGGATATATTAAGAATCCGCACAAGGAAATTTAATGGAATTGTGTAGACATCTAGATCTGAACATTTGTCGTTGGATCTTTAGGAACTAGTTATTGAACATATTCAGCATAAGGACTTCTACAATTGGAGTCTGCTACACAACATGTGATGTAATGTGTATAAATGTATTTCTCCAAGCTATGTTATACCTTTTTATGATTGTGATAAGTGTATATGAATGTGTTCACTATTTCGATGGTAATAAGTGCTATTCCTTTATATAGTGCTGAAGAACAGCGATACACACATATAGTTGACTCTACCGGGTAGAAATGTTACTTAAGTTTTCCTTGTTGGCATTTTTCTGGGGAAGGTCCCCTTTTTAGTAGTATTCATTGCGGTTCATGTGATATATTTCCTTCTGCTGATTCCCAAAACAAATAAGGGATTTTTTTCTTGCTTTTAGATCATGTGGCTTGCCTGCAGCAAAGGGGGCTGAAATTGGAATTAGCTCCTAACATGTTGTGTTGTAGTGAAAGCTGCGAAAAGGTACGTCTAAAGGCCCTTATGAACTGTCTAAGGGTACCCGCCTAAAGGCCCTTTAATTAAATATTTGTCTGCTTCATTCAGTTTCCCAGTAAAATTTGCTTAACAGTGTTGAAGCAGTCAGTTTTGTTCCCTAAGGTCTTAGCTGTATTGTGATTTCTTAAATTATATGAGGATGCCTTATAAAAAATTGTTCATTGTTTGAATGAATGGCAGCTTTACCATGTTTACTTTCCTTCTTCTTCAGCAATCCTGCATTGGTACCTTCTATGTACCCTATCCAATGGAGAGTAGGAACCATGAATGCATGTAACAGTAGTTGGTTAGATTTGAATAATGGGAGAGATGTATCTTTACCATGATTACTTGCCCCTTCTGTTGCCTCCTTCAGTATTCGTGCATTTTACCTTCTATGTACCCCCCATCTAATAGAGAGTAGGAACCATGGATGCTTGTGCTCCATGTGATAGGAGTTGGTTACATTTGAGCTTGAAAGCTGTGGGTGGAAGGGCTAATAATATTTGGAACAGCATTTATACTGACCCAAAATAATTTTATTATTTTAGTTCCTTTTTCTTAATCACTCATTGTTTTAAAATTTTAATATATATTCTACGGCCATGTCATGCAGGTCTATTCTGGTCTACAGTCTCGCATTGGGCGAAGGATGCACCTTTCTGATGAGTATTGTTGGACACTGTTGAAGTGCATTCACGGTGATACTCCACCAGAGTTTGTTGCTTTGCAAGCTGAATGCAACTCAAAGCTAGCTAGTGCTCTTTCTATAATGAAGGATTGCTTTGCTCCCATGGTGGATCCCAGAACCAGAGTAGAGATGCTTCAACAAGTGGTATACAACTGCGGGTTAGTGCTTTTCTATTGAACTGGCACCGATAATGAAGTGTCTTTGTATTAATTCTAATAGTCTATCTTCTCTATTCTATGATGGTGTATATCTTGTTTTTAATCATAACTTGTACAACTTTTGCACGCACTAAGACTGCCTCTTTTTCTCTGAAGATCTGAATTTGCACGCCTTAACTACAGTGGGTTCTACAATATTGTTTTGGAACATGATGACATTATGATGGCTACAGCATCAATCAGGTAACTCTTAAACTTCTTGTCTATGTTCTTTGAGCTGTCACTCCTGGTCTTGTCTGTTCAGTTCCTTTCCCCCTTTATGCTCGTGCAACAACATACGTGCATAATAATCATTCTGTTTTTTTGCTTGCTTTGCTACACACGTGGATTTGTTTCAAAGACATGTAGCTTTAATGCTTTAAATACCTGTGAGGTTGCGACTGAATTATTATTACAATGATGACATCCAGGATCCACGGCGCTGCAGTTGCTGAGGTGCCGCTTATTGCAACATGTCGCAAGTATCGTCGTCAGGGTATGTGCCGCCGGCTTATTAATTCTATTGAAGAGGTACGCCCTATTTTTATAATTTAAAATTTAAATACTACATGTATTTTTGTATAGTCTATTGAAGAAATCTGAAGCTTTCTGATGTTTGGTTGGAATTTTCTCCTTAGTATTTGATCGTCATGAGTTTCTGCCATACATGTTAAATTGTTAATAATGCGCTTTTGAGTTTCACTGTATATTCTTTCTAGTTATTGTATTGTTTATAATATTTTTCCTGCTTGTGTTTACAATCTGGTCATGTTTTGTGCAACGAGATGATCATCTCACATTTTTTCCTTAAGATACATCACTAATTTGTCCTGCTGGAGATGCACCACCAATTTGTTCACTTTCTTTAGCATGCTCTTTTTATTTTTGTATGGTCAAATGTAAAATTCTTGAACTCACCTACTATGTATAAGTTTCGGAGGTTGCACTGTGTTTAATACACATTTTATCGTGCGTCTGTAGATGCTTAAATGTCTCAAGGTTCGCAAACTTGTTCTATCGGCAATTCCTGAGACAGTGAAGACTTGGACTGAAGGCTTTGGGTTTCACCCATTGGAAGATGATGAGAAACGCGCTCTGAGCAATGTCAACCTGATGGTATTCCCTGAAGTAGTATACTTGAAGAAGCAATTGTGTGAGATTGACGGCCCTGAAGTCTGAAACACCTAGTAGGTAAAATTGATGGATTCTTCAGTCATTGTAGTTGTGATTTGTTAAATTTTTTATTCTTCAAATTTACTGAGGCATTTGTGCTGAACACAGGTTCACAAAGCTTATGGAGGATATAAACATAGAGATGACGATGTGGTGTACTATCCAGACATTTGTGATTTTGGGGATGAACTAGAATGAATTTGAAGATAGTAGTATTTTTTGGAACATGTAAAGACCAATTAGGGTGATGAATGGTTTACCAAAAGATTTTATTCCTAGTCTCGTGCAGAGTCTGAGCTAATGTTGGGCATCCCTTTGTGCCCAAATTCAATGGCATTCCTAGACTAAAAGTCAACGTCTGTGATGTGTTGTGCCTGTGAATATGTGAAACTAGTCTCCTTTTTTTTTTATATAAAATAAAATCATAAACAAGTCACATTTTATGACCCCTTTATTTGTTTGGCCATCTCAAATCAATTGCTAGTTGCCTAATTGAGTAATTTCCATATTTGGTTACGGTTATTTTTATTTTATTTTTTTGTGATAAACAGAATAATTTTGAATTCAGACGGGTTTGGTTCTTGTAACTATGTCAATCTATCCATCCCTTGAGGGCAATGAGGATAAAAGAAGGGATATGTTGCATTTTGAGCGTGAAATACTGCTCCAAGATATACAGCTGAGCATTGAGACAAGAACACTCTCAGGCATTCAATCATCTTTTGTTTCTGACGTGATCATCAAGATTGAGCAAGCCTATTATGAGCTTACGTGCAAAAAAGTTGGAGATCATAACATGACTTTGAACAAACTCCAGTACAGCTGTGAATTTTGATACACAAGATTCCAGATTGACTCTTTATTTTTATTTTTATTTATTTGAAAAAGGAGTCGTGGTTTCATTTGCTCTTGTGACGCCCACCAATGATTACAAAGCTTCAATCCTGAATCACATCTGCATCATCTGACCGGAGTTGATGGATTCCGAGGCGCTAAACCTCATCTCCGGCGCCCAAAAACCCACCCGAGCTTCACCAGAAGCGGCGTTACTCTCCGACTCTCCATCTGAAAGCCCATCCCCACCAGCAAGGACACTCATCTTCATCTCCCTCGTCCTCACCACCTGCATAGCTCTCTCCGCCGCCGCCGCATTCGCCTTCCTCTTCTTCTCCGTCGTCAGCTCCACACCCCCAATCAACCAAGTCTCCCGATCGCAAACCAAGCTAACCCGACCCGTTGTACTCATCATCTCTTCAGACGGCTTCCGGTTCGGGTATCAGTTCAAGACCCAAACCCCGAACATCGACAGGTTGATTGCCAATGGGACGGAGGGCGAGCTGGGCCTGATCCCGGTTTTCCCGACGCTGACTTTCCCCAACCATTACTCCATCGTCACCGGTTTGTACCCGGCGTACCACGGCATCATCAACAACTACTTCACCGACTTTCGCACTGGGGATAAGTTCAACATGGGGAGCCACGAGCCCAAGTGGTGGCTCGGAGAACCCCTCTGGGAGACCGTGGTGAACCATGGTTTGAAGGCGGCCACCTACTTCTGGCCCGGTTCGGAGGTGGTGAAAGGTAAATGGACCTGCCCTCAAGGCTACTGTGCTAAGTACGATGGCTCTGTGCCTTTTGAGGATAGAGTTGATACTGTTTTAAGCTACTTTGATTTGCCTGATGCTGAAATGCCTGTGTTTATGACATTGTACTTTGAGGACCCTGATCACCAGGGGCATCAGGTTGGCCCTGATGATCCTCTAGTTACTGAGGCTGTAGCTAGGATTGATAGCCTGATTGGTAGGCTGATTCATGGTTTGGAAAAGAGAGGGGTTTTCGAGGATGTGACTATCATTATGCTAGGTGATCATGGGATGGTGGGTACTTGCGATAAGAAGCTGATAGGTTTGGATGACTTAGCTCCGTGGATAAAGATTCCGAGCGAATGGGTGCAGTCTTATACACCACTGCTTGCCATTCGTCCTCCGGTACAAGTATCTACCAAGGATGTCGTGGCTAAGATGAACGAGGGGTTGGGGTCTGGGAAAGTCATGAATGGGAATAGGTTGAAGGTTTATCTCAAGGAGGATCTTCCCAGTAGGCTGCATTATCATGCCAGTGAGAGGATTCCACCGATTATCGGTCTAGTTGAGGAAGGGTTTAAGGTGGAACAGACAAGATCGGTAAAGCAAGAATGCGGGGGAGCTCATGGTTATGACAATGCCTTTTTTTCGATGAGGACTATATTCATCGGCCATGGTCCTCAGTTTGCTAGGGGTCGAAAAGTTCCATCCTTTGAAAATGTTCAGATATACAACATGGTTACTCAGATTCTCAAGCTGCATGGTGCTGATAACAATGGGACATCATCGTTCCCGTCTACTGTTCTTTTGCCTAGCCATTGAAGATTGTCCATACTGAGTTAAGAGCTGCATGATATTTTCGATGCTACAAATCTCAAGGTATGCCCTTGTGACGGAAGCTGTTATATTATCCAATCAGTTTGCAACAATACTGCACTTGTGCAAGATGTAATTGTTGATGAGCATATTGTAAATGATTCTGGGGTCTTCCCACCATTGTCCAAAAAGAGAAACCTGAACATGTCAATTTAATTTATCACAAGTTCTGCTGAGCATAGCCATTTAATTGATTATACTGTTAATTATGAGCATAACCATTTTGTTTTGATGTTATACTGGTTTTTTGCAAAATTATACTGACTCAGCTTAAGTTTTCTTTACTGACATTATGGTGCTATATCATTCAGTAACTCTTTGGGATATTTGAACTGTCCATTTTATCTCTATTCCGTAGTAGAGCATCAATTATTACAGACATTTTAACACCCATACAGAATTAAATAGATGAATTTACAGAATTGTGAAGCCTTACTAATGCATATAATAGATGTTTTTTGCTGATACACGATTTTGTGAATTTTGTGGAACATGATAAACAACTTTATCTGTCCGTGGAAGTGAACCTTGCGGAGTCTTCCATTTGGGATGAAGTTTTCATTATCTATATTTCTGGGCTGTTGGGCTGTGTTCTGAAAAAAGTTTAGCATTCTCAATGTTGCAGACCTCTCTAGGATTTAGGACATGGTTTCTTGAGCAGGGATTCCTTTCTAAGATTTAGAACATAAATTTCTTAAATCTTGAGCATGCATACCTTTCTGGGATATAGAAATTGAGCTTTGACAGCATGTAAGGTCTGTAGTTGACTTCAAAAAAACTCATTTTTGGAAGCTGTTGTTGTGAAGTCTAAAATGTTAAATGTTACTGATAGTCGCTGCTTTTATAATTTTGCTGCTCATTTGAAGTTGCTGTTATTTCTGCTATTCCATCCTTCTATAACACTGATGCTGTATCATTTGGTTTAAGCTTCACCTGTATATTGCCGTTATTTGTATGATATGCTCTGCTATTCTCCCTTTGACTCTGCTGGAACGCTGGTGCAATTGAAGTTTGCTGCAGTGCTGTTCCTCAGTCTTAACCACTGAGCGGGCTGATGATCAAGGCTGATAGTTGTTATTGAGTAGAGCTTGGTAGATGGATCTTAAATATTAGAATTTCCTTGCATTGAACAAGTAACATAATCCAACTGATTTTAAATTTAAGTTGTTTTCTTCATGGTCCAAAAAAACTTTTTTGAAGATAAAATTTCATTATATTAATAGATGTTACAACAGTACACATTATGCTTCAAAGTTCAAACCATTAGCTATTACATGATCCTCATGAACCATATCTCTATGAACTTTCTTTACATTCAAAAGACAAAGCTTGATTTCAGAACCCCTATATGTTCTAGGATTTTGGAGGTTTTGGATCTTGGGATTTACTCCCCAAGATCCAAAACCTTGTATGTTTTGCACATGATTTGATTTTTGGGATTTACGAGTAAAACCCAAAATCCAACCAAGTTTTGTGAGTTGGTCTCTAGAATGACCGTCTATATTATAGCTATAATATAGACCAAGGACTACACTAGAATATGGAAGGAAAGAGGTCCTTATTTGCAAAATTTGGAAAAGTACTGTTCACGATTGCTGTTCACGGTTACTGTTCATGTTGCCTTTTAGAATAAAATGTTTGTTTTTTATATTGCTCTAGTTAATTTCTAACATAAAATGTCTGTTTTTCATATCATCTAAATTGTCTACTTTTTAGAATAAAATGCTTATTTTTTATATTGCTCTAGTTTCTACCATAAAATGTCTGTTTTTCATATTGTCTTAATTGTCTAGTTTTTAGAAACACCGCAGTTTTTAAGTGCTTTTTTTTAATCTGCTTTTCAGACTTAATAATCAGTTTCACAAACACCACAGTTTTCAGCCTAAACAATCAAGTTTCCACAATCACAACAGTTTTCAGCCTAAATAATCAAGTTTTCACAATCATCACAGTTTTCACAATAAATAATCAAGTTTCACAAACACCACAGTTTTCAGCCTAAACAATCAAGTTTCCACAATCACAGAATAATCAAGTTTCACAAACAAACACCGTTTAAACTGTCCGGTTTGTAAAAGCTCATAAATCTTTTAAAATTAAAACAAAAAAATTATGAAAAATAGAGACCACAAAAGAGAAGAAAGAGAAAGAGTAAATGAATATATATTTCAATATACTAGTAAGCGGGTCCCACGTCCATGTACATGAACATGATGAAATGAAGAGCACGGAGCTCTCCTGCCCACGGGAATGTGTTTTTGGACAAAAGAAGTGCATGATAATAATTAATATAAAACAGTTTTATAAATTGTAACATAAGGACTTCCTTCCCTTGCACTTTTATTATTTTATCCCTGCTTCCTAATTCTTTTTGCGAATAGACTCCATCTATATTTGTCTATAAATATAGACGGTCTATTCCAAGACTAATATAAGTTTTGCCACATTTTTTATTCTATACTTAAAATATTATTATATTATTTATGTTGATATTTACTTTTGAAATAAAATTGAAATATTATAAATATTATTATAATTGCCCCGAAAATGATACTTATATTTTGAAATATTATATATATAATTATTTAATTTTGTTATGGGTCGGGTCAATATTACCGACTACACTCTATTTTTAAAAAATAAATGATTTGTTCATAATTTTTCAACCCATCCAATTATAATAAAAATTATAAACTTGCATTGACCCAAAATGTAAAAAAAATAATAATTTATTTTTTAATATAATTATATAAAATAATTCAATTATACTTTTTTAAATTATATTATGATATATTTTTCACAAATTTTGAGTTCATCCACTCCAAAATCACTCCTCCAGAAAGATTACATATACTATTATTTTATTAATAAATTATTGCAAAATCCAAAATCAAATCTTTATACCATACAAGATTTTGGCAGATCTAAATTATGCAGGATCCACTCTAAATCTAAAAATTTGTACATTGTCAAGATCCCAAGATCCAAATCCCACAAAAACCCATAACATACAGGGCTTAGTATCTTATATCAGTCCTAATCCGGTTCCAGTACTTGATCTGATGCTCACCTGTCACCTCTAACTATGACAATGATTAGTTTGGGAGAAAATAAAAAGTGTCATAATGTCAATGTTCAGACCATTTTTATTAGTATATTACTACTCAATCTGGATTTTTAGCTTTTGCACTGACAATATACATCATAATTTTTGTTTCTAATTTAACCATGAATTTGAAGTACTATGAATAATAGTATTATTTCATGATATACGTTTGTATTCTTTTTAACATGTACTTCTTAAACATCAAAATTTTAAATTTTATTAATTTCTATGTTATCCCTTACTCATCATGCCCTAATAAGAATTCTTGGTTTCAATTTTTTTTTAATGTCACCTCATGAGGTGAGGGGAATTTATAGGCACCCCCAGCCGAAAATTAAAAGAAACAACAACACTAAGGAGCATTAGAGCTCAGTTTATTACAGACAAGGCCTAGAGTACTAGGCACTCAAAAAATCAACCTTTAGATGACAGAAAAAGTGTCATCCTCACTTATCCAATTTGAACTTGCAATCTAGTTGTAGAAACTTATTAGCCAACATTAAACGAAAAGAAATTTAGCCACCACAACTGTTACAAGGAATTGGAAGAGTGGAAAGGGAACAAAATTGCCTAGACTACAATGAGTAGTGACCTGCTGAAAAGGAATTGTGATAGTTTATGATCCCAACTTCATGAAATGGCCCTGATTGAAGGGACCTGAGCAGCATCAAGGACTAAAAGACCCTTCACTTTATTGGGTAATGAACTCCAGCAGTATGTCAGATCTTCCCTGTTTGTGAGTGCAGTCTTAGCCAAAGAATCAGCTGGCTGATTGCCCTTCCTGAGTGTATGAGTAATGATGGAAGTTCCCAACAGATTTTGAAGTGTTTCTAGTCTTTGCATCAATCTCCAATGTCTGCATCTGGATGAAGAATCATTTTAAAAGCCTGCAGACAATCAGTTTCAAAAAAAGTGGGAGTGATGTTCATAGATCTTGCTGTGAGAATTCCCAGTTCAATAGCCATGATCTCAGCATGAAGGGGGGGACCGGATGTTGTATAGCAAGCTTTAGCACCAATCAGAGCAACATGTTGATCTCTGATGATAATACCTATGCTAGTCCTTCCATCTGACCAAGTTGCATCCACATTGACCTTGAATCCAGAAATAGGTCTATTCCACTGAATATGAATGAAATTAGGCTTAGGTCGGATGTATGGATGAGGGATGGCTCCAGATTCTGCAAGCTCGATATTCACTTCTCTTGTGAGTTTCAAAGGTTTTTTAGTGAAGGCCAGAAACAGGGACTCCTTGAGCTCCTTTGCCATTGTTTCAGCAGATGGTGAAGTGTTTTCAAAAATCATCTTATTTCTGGATTTCCACAAGATCCAGCACACCAGTGAGGGAGCCACATGATTGATTTTTGTATGAGCTCTTGATAGGCCTGTAAAGGCCCAGCAAGTAGCTAACCTATCCCACAGACTCTTACATCTGAAAAATTCAGAAAAGCAGATCTGGTGCATAATTTTCCATAAGGAGATTGCAACCTGACATTCAGAGAAAAAGTGGTGTATAGAATCAGGACTTTGGCAAAAAACAACATTTAGAAGGTAGGTGGTAGCCAAAGTGAGTGAGGATGTCATCAAATGGAAGTAGTGCATTTAACAGTCTCCACATAAACATGGATACTTTCTTCTGTAGCTCAGAAGCCCAGATTTTGGACATAACTGCAAATTTTTGTTTGGATTCTCTGAGAATATCATATGCAGTTTTAAAAGTGAAATTTCCTAGGGGATCTGGCTTCCTGATGAGCCTGTCAGGCCTATGAGTTATGGTGGCAGACTGCAGAAAGGCTGATATTTGTGGGGGTAAAAATTGTGCTATCCAGGGCATTAGCTGAGCTTTGTTTAGGACAAACTGAACTACTGTTAATTTGGAGATGTCATCAGTTGTTGGCTCATAAAATTCTTCTAAAGGACCACTGTCAGTCCAATTAGAAGTCCACATGTTACAGTCCCCCCTCCCATGTATCACTCTGGAAAAGGATTCTGCAATTAGATTAACAGTACAGATCCTTTTCCAGATTTTTGATTTGTTCTTTGCTGTGTCAGGTAGGGAAGCAAGAAAGTTAGACCATGGAGCTTGGTTTCGTAGTGTATTTAATTAGGATTGAACTAGTCATTTAATTATGATTTAATTTGTGAATAATTTTGTAATTTTAGTTTTATTGTTTTTATTTGGAATTTTTCTCCCAATCATACCATAATTTTGTTATTCAACTATTTTTAGTTATGTTAATTTACTATTTTGTTTAATTTTGGCCCCGTTTGGGAACTAGCTGTTAGCTGTTAGCGGATTGTATTTGCTATTAGATGTTAGCGGATTGTATTAGTTGTTTTGACCAGCTGTTTTGACTAGCGGTTTTTAGATTGTTGTTTGGTAAATGATAAATAGATGTTAGCTGTTTGTTATGTTAAATGACAGAAATGGACATCAACATAATTTAAATTATTAATTTTTTATTTTTGTGTGAATTTTATTTTGAAGCATAGAAAAATATTTCTAGTACTTGTATCTATATTTATTTGTATTTCTTTGGAATGATATTCACTAACATATATTAAATTTATATTTATCTGTTAAATTGTACTCTAAAATTTTAAAATATTTATTTTAAAATAAAAGTGATAGAAATAAAATTAGGTGTTTACTATATGCAGGTCCAGTTTACTTCTGCAGGTCCAACAAAAGTGGAAAAATACCATAATTACCCTTCATTCGTTTATTAGTTTTTACAAATATATTTCTAAAACCCTAACCTTGAATGCATAAACCCGTCTATTTAATGATTTAACGCGTGTCCAAGTTATAAATTATTTTTTCGTGAATTATAATACATATTTAAGAGGGACATTATTGTCATTTCAAATTTAATTTGGACCTGCATATGTAAAGTGGACCTGCATTTAGAACCACCCTAAAATTAGTACAAATCAAATGATTAATTATATACAAACAAAAATGTTAGCTATTACGTGATGCCTTCAAACGAAAGTTTAAAAAATAAAGTTACGTATAAAGGGAATGATAAAAGTAAATTACTTAAGATAAAAGAAAGGATAAAAAGAAAAAAATGTAATATTTATCCAATTAATAACCGGATTTTTCATCCAAAAAGCTCTTTTTTGAGCGTTTTGAAAACAAGCGTTTTCATCCAAACAGCTCAATGAAAAAAACTTCTCACCAAACAAGTAAATAGCTGTTTGACCAGTCAAAATCTATTTTTGGCAAAAAAACAAAACTCTCATTCAAAACGCTGTTGCCAAACGGGGCCTCTATATGTATCATTAATATTCAATTAGGCCTGTTTACGTAATTGTTTCCTGATTTTCAATTGATTTCAATTGAATTGGTTAATTATGTAATTTTAGTCCATTCAAATAAATTAAATTTGGTATACTTACTATTCAACATACTCATGGAAAATTAGAAATGATATTAAATGGGTGTTATACATGGTTAAAATATATTGAAGAAAATTACATGTAATATCTATATATTCATAGACACACACACACACACACATATATATATATATAGAAATTCTCAAAAGAGACCGTCCAAATTAGACGGGCCTGAAGAAAAAGAAAAAAAAACACGCGGGTGATGTATGGCGGACACCAGCACTTCGACGTCGAACCTTACTCACGAGCTGACCTGCAAAACAAATCCTCGGGTGTCCCGAGGGTAGACACCCCGACGATCAAGTTAGTATGATGCGTAAGGCGTATTGTATGTAGTATGAGATAGAAAAGGTGTACCAAACCTTGTGTGTATTTATATGGCTACAATCCGTAGATCACCAAGATATGTATTTATGGTACAAATACAACTCTTATGGGAATAGTAGTTGTATTACCATGTATAGAGGAAGTGTATTTCGGTCATGGTTGTATTACCATGTTTAGGAGGATGTATATTCCTTGTAGAACATTCACAATATACGCATTCCTTGTAAGGATTAGGATTGATGGACCCATGGATCCTTCCTCCGTATATCTCGAGCCCACGACCCTTCTTGGGCCCTGGTCCGAGTATGAATGAGGCCCAAATATGAACCATGGACTTATTAGTAGCCCCAAGGTAGATCTTCAGAACTTTGAGTGCTCTATCTCGAAGGTTGAAGAAGAGGCTTGCTTCTCGATGGAGGATAACTTGGGGTGTTAAGCTCGAGACGTCCTTCAAGGACTATCTTTTCAGGCTTAACCTTCTGAATATCTAGATTCAAGTTCTTTTCGTATTCCATCCAAATATATGGATGGCTGAGATTAGCTTTCTTTGAAATCCATATGGTAGATACACGTGGCATGCTTTTATTGGCCAATAGAGGCGGTCTGTCCCCCGTCTCTCCAATTGCTTGCAACGGAACCAGAATCGAGATAATTACTCGTCATAAATGTTGTTTGTGTTTGGGTTAAATCTCCCAAATCATTCTTCTTGTCTTCCTTACTCAAAATTTCTTCTTTCCAAGTTCAGAAAACGTATCAGTGCTTTATCAAAATCTCTGAAGCCCCAATCTCTGCTTTTCTCAATCATCAGTAAGTGCTATCTTCTTTCTTTGTTTATTTGTCTGCTTTTTTACTTTTCCTCTGTGTGTGTATTTCCCCCCATACTCTCTGTAATCATGAGTAGTAATAGCGAAACGATTTCTGTCCCCCATCATGATGATGGAGAGTATGCATGTAGTCAGGCTGAGGAGAATAGCTCCCTTGTCCGTCATAGAGCCGAGGTAGCAAGTGGGAAAAAGCCTGTAGTTTTGAAGAAGAAAGCCTCTGTGGAAGAGAAGAGATTAATGGCTATGACCAAGAGGGCTCAGATAGAGGGGAATATCCCCATGGTAATGCATGCTGCCGCAGGCGGACCATCTCTGAATGGTGAATGTAGTAGCAAGAGGTCGATGAAGGAGGATAAAGCTCGTGCTGATGCTGATATCTTCGTTGAAAATTGTCCCTTTTCGATTCCCCCTGATGCTGATCTTATGTATTTTAGAGGGGATAAGTCTGCCTCAGAGTTAATAACTCCAACCCGGGGGGTCATAAATGGGAGATTCTTGCAGCATGGGCTAGCATTCCCTTTTCCCCCATTATTGAGTAAGTTTCTTCAATGGTATAAGGTGCATCCAGGGAAACTGCAAGTTGATGTGATAATAATCATAATGGCATTGATAACTTGGTGTGCTTGTAAAGGTTATAAACCCAGTCTTGCCCTGCTGCGGACCCTGTATAAGGTGTCTATTGTTAAGCAGCTTGTAACTTTATATATCTGAGATACTTCCATGGGTCGAGCCTTTGTTCTTCCTCGACAAAGTGTGGAATGGACAAGGTGAAGCTAACCTTTGACCGGACCAAGTATGAAGTACCCCATTGGAATGATAATATCCATAATGAAGCCTGGGAGGACGTTGTGACCTCTGACAGGTTAATGGATATAGCTGAGGAGTTGATAAGGGAGAAGATCAAACTCAGAAAGGGTAAGTTTGTGTCAGGAGATTCTCAGATGGGTTGGCAGTGGCCTGTCGAGACATATAGGTGGTTGTACCAAATGCCTGGTAGAACTCTTCACAATGGCAGCTATTTGAAGTTGTCTTATTTCGACCCTCCAAAGGGTGTAGAAATTGAATGGTATGAACTAGTTCATTCCATGGAGCAGGATCCCATTGGTTCAGCTAGGGCGCATCGGGTCTCTAGAGCATAGAAGAGAGGGCCGTTCGAGAAGAAATGTCCGAGAGGGATGTGGATAGGGAAATTTCTGGATTGATGCCTAATGCTTGGCGTCGGTTCAAAAGATTGTTCCAAGGACCTAGGAATGCTCAATCGGAGGCTAGGGTACGCCATGCGACAGAATGTCTATTCGTACCTGTTACCCGAGATCCATCAGATGAAGAGGAGGATAAGAGTTTATCCTTAGTTAGGTGTCCGAGAGGGGAGATATCTCGGACTTCTATATCTTCGCACACCATGTCCAGTAGGGCTGAGAATGAAGAATCTTTAACTTCTGTAGTAGTCTCTGATACACTGCCTGAGGGTATTTCTTCTTTGTTGTGTATGACATTCTCGTCCATACTATATCATTTTTCCTGATGCTAACTTCATTCCTTTCATGTATAGTGGGTGTTTCCAAGACCGAGAAGGCGTTGGATAAGCTAGCTCAAATGGTCGAGTCCAGGAAGATAAAGGACCAGGAAAGCAAGAAGATGAATGCCGAAGTTTCAGGGAATTCCACAAATGCTTCGACTAAGTCTCCCAAAAGGGCTAGACTTGAGCTCGAACCGGTGGGGGAGTTCGAGAAATATGTGATGCCTGTGCTGAATTGCAGGTTAAGTATGAAGCTGTTCTTCAGGAGAGCAAGAAGCTGAAGGAAAACTTAGATGATTCCAAAGGCTTTTGTAGCCTTGTACGAGAAGAGTGTGATAGTCTTCATCGTGGGCTCGAGATATCTCTGGAGCGGAGAGCTGGGCTGAATAAGCAGCTGAGTGATCTTCAGACAAGGTATAAAGGTCTAGAAGATGAACACAGCAAAGTCTTGGCGCCAATAAGAACTATGACCGTGAGTGGAGAAAAACCATGAGTGACTTGATGAAGATCAAGAGTGAGGGTCATGAGAAGGACCTTCGTATCTCTACCCTTCGGAATGAAAACATCGACGTGAATCATAAGATTATCACTGCCATAGATGATTTGAGGATATGCCAGGCTGAACTGAATGCTTGCAAGTTCCAAATAAAGGAACTAGAGGCTCAAGGTGTGTTTGTCACGCCTTCGGTACCTTCGAGGAGAGAGGTAGGTGGGCCTTCTTCAACCCCGAATTCAGGACCGTTGGTGAGGCCTTGTGTCCGAGGTGGTACATCTCGAGGGATGGTGAACCCTCCAGAAGGGACTTCGTACAGAAGAGGACGAGGGGCACCACCTACTCCTGAGGCTCATAGCTTATCTGACTCTCCTGCTCGGCCTGTAATTATAGGAAACGGAGAAGGATCTCCTACGCCTTCTCAATTAATGAGGGTGGCAGAAGAAAGTAACTGGGGCCGTGGCCTTCATAGTGATCGAGGTCGTGCCTCTACTTCTTCTCGCGGTCGGGGACGTATCCCTGTTTTCAAAGACCTTCACGAGGTGTAGGAAGTTTTATAGTGTAATAACACTTTTTTGATTGTGCCTTTATAAAAGTCTTTTATATTTCAACCTTGGTGAGATTGATTGTTAGGCTTATTAATAGCCCAAATGAATATTGGCATGTATCTTAGTAGGTCTACCATAAAGAGAGTCGAGTTCCAAACTTTGTGAGTTTGTGTGACTCATATCATGTTGGTCTTTGACCATATACTTTTTGTAAGTATGTTATTTTATTTTAGCCTAAGGTGACTGTGGTTCCGACACATAGTCCAAACAACTCATGTTAGATAAGCATCAATCATTCGCTTATAAGCGTATTAGGCAGCGGTCTTTACTTATGCTTTGTGAGGCATAGTATCTCTTTATATTAGAGAGTGTTGACTGTTTTAAAATAAAATAGAAGATATATATTGAAAATAAATTGTATTCCTCGAACTTGGGATTTCGGCAAAATTATAAAAGATAACCCCGAGTTTGGGAGCTCGGGTATGAAAAATAAAAAGATGGAAAGAAAAAGAAGCTTGACCTATAGGCCTTATTGAAGTAGTTTCTCCTTATTTGGAGAAGATCTACTTTGTTTTAGCTCCAAGGTACCTGCGTAGGAAGGGTGCCATGATGACAGGATCCAGGTGCTCTCCTTCGCGAGTTTGTAAGAGGTAGAATCCACCGGATTGTGTGGTGGAGACTTTGTATGGTCCCTTCGTCCTTGGCTCCAGCGCTCCTTCTAACTTGTTAGTGCACCACGGGCCAACTGGCATTACCAGTTCTCCCACTTGGAAAGTTTGATGGCGTCTTTTGTGCCATAGTGTAGTCATCTCGTTGTAGGCCTCTTCCTCGAAGTGAAACACCAGGGGCTGTTCGAGATCAGGATCGGGCACCAAATCCCCTAGGACAGTGTTGATGGCCGAGATGTTGCTCACTTTTCTGGCGTCACGGATGGCCGTGATCATGCAAGAACGTGCCACTCCTTGATCTCTTTTGATGGAAGCTACTCCTTGTGGTGTTGGGAACTTTAGAATCAGATGGTAAGGAGACCATACAGCCTTAGCTTGGTACATCCAAGGTCTGCCAAGGATAATGTTGAAGGGTGTGACGGTATCGACCACCACAAATATACAGTAAAGGGTTAGGCTTTTCACTCCTTCTGCTACTGTGACTGGGAGTGTGATTTCTCCAAGGGGTATGACTGGATTTCCGGTGAACCCCGAGATTGGGCCTGTAGGCTTGAGGTCGTCCTGGGTAAATCCTAGATTTTGGAAGCAGTCTTGGAACATCACTTCTACTCCACTCCCGTCGTCGAAAAGACTCTCTTCACCAGGGAATCCTGTATTGTTGTGGAGATAATAAGTGGGTCAGAGTGGGGCATCTGGTTTGGCACGGCGTCCGCGTCCGAGAAGGTGATGGTTTCCTCGGGACGGAGCCTCTTGTTGATTGGCTCGGTGTGGGGTATGGCTTCTCCCGTGTAGCCGTTGATGCCGTTGATGACTCGATTGGCTCCATTTGGCAGCGGTGGTGTAGGATCTTGAGGATTGTTACCCCCACCGCCTTGATTGTTATTGTTGTTGTTGTTGTTGTTGTTCCGGGAGCCATCCTTCTTCTTCTGCCAGGGCTTTCCCCCATACCTCTTCTAGGTACCCTGGCTGTCACCAGCTATTGAAGGTGCAATCTTTTGCACAATTCCTTGTCGAACCAATTTCTCGATCTCATTCTTGAGCTGATAGCACTCCTCAGTGTCATGCCCCCGATATCGGTGATATTGGCAGAATTTTGGGGATCTTTGACGCTCGGCTGAATCCTTCATGGTGGGTGGGTCCTTTAAAAGGTGCCTGTGAACGGACAAGATCTCAGCCCAAGATCTAGCTAGAGGAGTGTAGGACTCGAAGGTTGGTTTGGGAGTGCCGTCAGTCTTCTCAACCTTTGGTATCTTCATCTTGGGCTCCTTTCCCTTATGGTCGAGGTCTCGAGGTCTTTTGCCCTTTACCGTGTCCGCTTTGCTGGCATATTTCTCCATGATGGCCTGGAGATGCTGAATGGTGGTAGGATTTTTTGTTGCCAGCTTCATCCTTAGAGTGTCGTCATCTACACTCACGCGATACATGTTTATCAAGAGGATCTCGTCTCGATCATAGCACTCCGTGGCCGGATCCATGTAGCTGTGATAGTGTTCTATCACCGTCTCTCCTTCGTGGCGAGCCACATATCCCAGATCTCCAAGAGATTTAGTGAATTTCTTCTTCTGGAAGAAAGCAAGGAGGAGAAATTCAGCGAAATCCTAGTAGTCAAATAAGCTTTCTGGTTTCGTCTGAGTAAACCATGTTTGGGCTTTCCCTCAGAGGTAACTGGGAACGAACTTGCATATCTCCAGCTCGTGGAAGTTTCTGGTTTCCAAGGTCTTGAAGAAGACCGAGAGGAATTCCCTGAGACGTCTTTGTCTCTCCTCCTCCTACTGTCTTTCTGTGAGGATTTATCAATCCCTTTGCGCTTGTTCTTCCACGGAAAAGATCGAGTCAGATCCGCTATACCCCAAACCATTCTCTCGGTCAAGGCCTTCTGAGTTGTTGACGCGCTCACTGTAGTTCATGTCAGTCTAGATCAAGATCCTTTGACCTGAGTTCGGTACTTCAGATCCAGCAGGGTTCGATCCAGAAGGTGGTACTCTGGATGCAGCAGGATTTGGACCGGAGGACTTCGGAACGCTGGAGTTTCTGGCCCCACGGTAGAGCTTGGTGGTGGTTTCGAGGTGGAGCATGCTCGAGATCCTCTGGGTCGACCACGTCCGCGTCCTCGGGGAGGCTGCTCTGCTTCTGGATTCTTCTCCGGATTTTTCCCTTGCATATGGGCACTTCGCCTGGGTTGCTCAGCTTCAGACATGGTGTGAAAAAATTGTTGAATAGGTGCACAAGATCAGATCAGATACAAAGTTCGGTGACGTCGTCAATAGATGTGGCGTCCCACTGGGCGTGCCAATTGATGTATGGCGGACACCAGCACTTCGACGTCGAACCTTGCTCACGAACTGACCTGCAAAACAAAGCCTCGGGTGTCCCGAGGGTAGACACCTCGACGATCAAGTTAGTATGATGCGTAAGACGTATTGTATGTAGTATGAGATAGAAAAGGTGTAGCAAACCTTGTGTGTATTTATATGGCTACAATCCGTAGATCACCAAGATATGTATTTATGGTACAAATACAACTCTTATGGGAATAGTAGTTGTATTACCATGTATAGAGGAAGTGTATTTCGGTCATGGTTGTATTACCATGTTTAGGAGGATGTATATTCCTTGTAGAACATTCACAATATACGCATTCCTTGTAAGGATTAGGATTGATGGACCCATGGATCCATCCTCCGTATATCTCGAGCCCACGACCCTTCTCGAGCCCTGGTCCGAGTATGAATGAGGCCCAAATAAGAACCATGGACTTATCAGCGGAGACTTGGTTGAAAATACTCATTATACGCGGGGGTCTTTTTGCAATTTTTGTGAAACTTGAATGATATAAATATGAAATTTTCATTCTCTCTCCCCACTTTTTTTTAATTTTCCAGAACCACTTCCCATTCTTCTCTCCCCCTAGAGAATAACATTCATTCGGATGATCCTGATATAAGCCTTATCAGGCACCAATAAGATAATGACACGTGTACAATTGTAATGTTTTAATTGGTTAAGATATTTTTAGTAAAGTTCTAAAACCCTAATTTAGAATGCTTAAACCCGTTTGGGTAATGATTGAACACGTGGCCCAATCAAAAATTAGTTAAAGATGATGTGTCGTTATTTAATTGGTGCCTGATATTGTCAATATCAGGATGATCCTGATATATATTAAACTGCTCCCCCTAATCCAAAACCTAATCTCTTACATCTGTGGTGATTTTCCGATTCAAATATCAATTCGAGCATGCGGAATAGCAAGTAAGTTTCCTGATCTCTTTGTTTTCGTTTTCATTATGTATTCGAGGGTCGGACTTGTGGTTTTTTTTTGTCTTGTGATCGGAGCATAATGGTGATGACCAGAGCAAATCCAGGTGTTGGCGCTACTACCGAAGGTAAAACGAATAATCTTCATTAATTGATATGTTTTTTTGTTTTGATTGATTGATAATCTGCTTTGAATTGGCCGTATGGTGCTCCGGCGGTTGTGTTCTCCGGAGGTTTTGGTCTGTGTTTATGTATTTTGATCGAAACTCTTGTTTTGTTAGTGTTGAGCATTGATTGGTCATTTTTTGTGTAATTTCTGGTTTCTCACTTTTTTCATGTGTGTTGTGATTTGTATTTATTTTCCAGAAGTTTTGATTTTTGTATTGAAAGGTGCATGTTATATGTGCAAACCTGTTAATTGTCGTTTTGAATTCCTTGTATTGCTTTCCTGTGTTTTTCTCTCTTTCATAATCATTGATGTTTTACTTGTAAACATTGCTATTTAAGTGTTGAAGGTTATGTTGTTAGCATCATACCTTAAATTTAGAAGGTCGTAGTTTTTGGTTTTTATATGTAACATCTTTGTTTTACAAGCTATGGTTTGTATTTTAATGTTAAAGGTTTTGACTTTATTTATCTATAAACATCCACGTCTTACCTGCTATGGTTGGGTTTTTAGTGTTGAACATTTTGATTTTATTTTTATATACATAAACAACAATGTTTAACATACTATGGTTGGTATTTCACTGTTTAAGGTTTTGATTTTATTTACATCTGTAAACATCAAAGTTTTACATGCAAAGGTTTGGGTTTGTTGTTAGCAACATACCCTAAATGTAGAAGGTCATAAATTTTGTTTTTATGTGTAAACATCTTTGTTTTACATGTTATGGTTGGTATTTTACTGTTAAAGGTTTTTATTTTATTTATCTATAAACATCCATGTTTTATAGAGAAGTGAATGGTGCAGATAGTGAGGAGGTTTGGGAAAGCCAAGAATGTCGGTGTGATCCCAATTTCTATCAGATGCTGGACGACATCTATTTGCATGCGGCAAAGAAGGCAGAGACTAATTTGCCTGATTTTTTAATTTGTACATTGACTCATCTGATGGTGTATTTTAGAAGTGATACTGTTACATTTTAGACTATCTGAGTCCAGCAAAAACTTGCAGCATCTTTGTGCTAAAATCTTAATGTTTAGTATTATAATATCAATGTTTGGTATTACAATATTTTTTACCCTTTATCGTTTTTATCTCTGATTTTTGATTAAAAAATCATAGTTTTAGCTTATAAGTACAAAGTTCAGTGTGAAAAAGTTACAGACTTTGCATTTGAAATTACTAATTTTAAACATAAACCTCAAAGTTTTTAATACAAAAGAATGATGCTATCAAGTCAACCATATTTTAAGTTGAAAGGGAATTTAACTGCATATTAACTTCACATCAAAACAAAGGCATTTTAAATACAAAGGTCCGCATTATATCCTTAAACCTAAACATGCAATTCAAGCCTTTGAATTTGTAGAACAAAGTCATTTTAAATCCAAAGGTCGACATCATTTACTTAAACCTAAATATACAATTCAAGCCTTTGAATTTGCAGAACAAAGGCATATTAAATCCAAAGGTCTACATTATATACTTAAACTTGAACACAGATTCAAAACAATGCTTTTACGAAACCAGAACCTTACAAAAGAATTTAACATAAAACATCCATTTTGTTACTAATAACACTAATGTTTTGACTTAACTTCCCTATCAACTTAAAATAATATCGGTTTTGGCGTGTATGAACCAAACTCAGTCTGAGATTGTTTCTTCAGTTTCTTTTTCTTGTTTTCAATCCCAGCCTTGATTCTTTTGCCATCAGGCCTTCCTTTGCCCATTACTATCTTGGGATTGCCAAAGTGCATTTCATCATTTGTACCCGTACCTGATGGCTCTTGTTCATCACATTCTGCTGTCTGAGCTGCTTCAATGGCTAACAATCATGATTCAAATATTCCAGAACATGAAACTTTTAGCACAGAAAGTCAACATTATAGACATAAACCTTTGCATGTAACTCTAGACATGAAATCCTAGCTAGTTTCACACCCACTCTCATCTCTACCCCAATCATGATTCAAATAGTCCAGAAAACATGAACCTTTTAGCACATAAGGTAACATTATAGACACAAACATTTTCATGTAACTCTAGACATACAATTCTAGCCAGTTTCACACCCAACCTCATCTCTACCCAATGATGATTCAAATAGTCCAGAAAACATGAACCTTTTAGCACAGAAGGTCAACATGATAGACACAAACATTTGCATATAACTCTAGACATGCAATCCTAGCCAGTTTCACACCCAACCTCATCTCTACCCAATAATGATTCAAATAGCCCATAACATGAAGGTTTTAGCACAGAAGGTCAACAACGTAGACACAAACCTTTGCATGTAGCTCTAGACATGCAATCCTAGCCAGTTTCACACCCAACCTCATCTCTACCCAATCATGATTCAAATAGTCCAAAAAAAAAAAGAACCTTTTAACACAAACTGTCAACATTATACACACAAACATTTGCGTGTAGCTCTAGACATGCAATCCTAGCCAGTTTCACACCCAACCTCATCTCTACCCAATCATGATTCAAATAGTCCAGAACATGAAAAGTTTAGCACAGAAGGTCAACAGCATAGACAAAAACCTTTGCATGTAGCTCTATACATGCAATCCTAACCAGTTTCACACCCAACCTCACTCTCTACCAAATCATGATTCAAATAGTCCAGAACATTAAATTTTCAGCACAGAAGGTCAACAACATAGACAAAAACCTTTGCATGTACCTCTAGACATCCAAACCAAGACAGTTTCACACCGAACCTCATTGTTTATTGAAAAAGCTCTAGACATACCTGACATAGCTGTTAATGAGGTTGATTCTCCTTCTTTCTTCAACCGTTATTTCATTCTGGCCAAAAAAACGAAATAATATGAATTATCCAACCAAAATCTGATATACAATCATACAGATCAAAACGAAACACTTACCAATAGTTCAATCTCCATTGATAACGATTTACGATCTATAATTCAGCTTCTTATCATTGAAAACTATCGATTCGATCAAATCTCGATTGAATTAAAGATTCAAATCAATGGAATCGAAGATTCAAAACGATCGAAATATGATGTTGCAGATGATAACAACGATTTTGATCTACGATTCGCAAATTTGAGGAAGAAGGTGTGAGTTTCACCTTGGATCAATGCAAAATTGGGGGAAGAAAATTGTGATCGCGTTTTGGCTAGCTCCATCGGGTCTAAATTCTTAATATAGGCCGGGCCAAAATCGGGTTATAACGCGGGTCGACCCGTGAAATTCTATATTAACATTTTAGTCCCCTAGTTTTTGTATTTGCCATGTAGTCCCTGTCTATATTATAGACAGTCTCCTCAGAGACTTTCTCGTATATATATATATATATATATATATATATATATTAATAGAAAATCAGGTAAGATCTTTATTCGACAATAGATAAATTAGAAATAAAACTTAGTACCACGTATAATTAACCTTATCTTAAACTTAGCATTATACATGCATTGAATAATAGCATGTACTACATGTACTTAATCGATGCTATTATATAATACATGCTATCATAGATTCAGGTAATTGACTTTCATCGATTTTTAATTTATATAGTTAATTCAATTATTGAATATCAGTCAAGAAAGGCTTGAAAGCTTACCTTCTTATTAGAGAAAGGTTTGAAATTTTCGTTTAATAGACTAAATCATTACTAATAAATAAATATAGGTAGAAAATCAAAAAATAAAGTCACGTGTTTATCCCTTACTCACGATTTTTTTCTAAAATAACCTCATTATTGAAACTAATCCCAAAATAATACTCTCTTGAAACTAATTCCACAATCAATGTATTGGAAGCTGTTACAATGTGACTAACTTAAACCAAATTTCATAAATTCATATTTTATCTAACTGAATTGATCTAAAATAAAATCAAATAAATTAAACTAAATTTCAAGAACAAACAAAAGTGTTTGACAGATCTCAATACAATCATATAAAGAACTGAGTGGAAGGGTGAATAAATTGATTAAGTCTCGAAGGACCCTTAAATGTTTGTCAACACTATCGATCATAAAAGTATACTAGCTCTGCAACCTGATATTAAAGCCAAAGAATTGATTTTCGGAGAGGAATTTAAATTCGGATGAATATGTCTAAGTTGGAACGGATCAAATTCAGAGCTCCAATTGAGAAAAATCATCGATTTTGCCCTTATGAAAAGGGTGTGCGCTGTTAGATGAATTTGTATTTCTTTTCATGCTCTATTTCATCCATTTCAGTTTTACAATTATTAATTTTGTTGAATCTTGTTTTGTTTAATGTTCTTCACGTTATGCTCTATTTAGCCAAAAATATATAATTAACTATACCGTGCATCGCACGGAGCAACCAACCTAGTTATACTAAATAGTTATTCTCCTAAAAAATATTCGTCCTATGTCTTGTAACTTTTACCTTTTGTTTTACCTTTTATTTAAAAAGTGATTGCATTGTATCATGATTGAAGTCCAAAAAAAATGAAAACCTCTTATTTTCCCCTTCAAATTTATTCCTAATCGGTTTCTAGCAGTCAATGACGAAATTCCCAATTTCGCAATATTAAATTGGTCGGGCCGCACAATGTATGGTGTACATAATTGTATACGTTTGTTAAACGAGAGTTTATTTTAACAATATAAAATTTTATTTACAAAGTCTTGGAAGTGATGATATGTATAATTTATATATAAACAGGGCCTGAATGTAAATTAAATTTGGGGTGGCCTTGTTTTGCAATATTCAGTAAGTTGAGGTCACGCGTGTGATATTTTAAGTATATATACCAACTCACTATGCCTTCGTCATTTCACACGCCCAATCATTTCTTCATCCCAAAATTTCTTCCAAAAGCTGCTTATATCAAATTTAACTTCCAATCGCGATGTTCAAAATTGAAGATTCAAATTCGGTGAGAGTTGTGAATCCATTGCAGTCGCCGATTTTTGATATTTTGCTTCTCTGATCGTATAGTTTGTTCAATTTTTGTTAGATTTATTTGCAGATCCGGCATCAAACCGACTAAATTGATGGTCTACCAATTGGATCCATGTTGAACCGATTGGATCCACGGCGATGGAGTACCGCCTGGCTTTGGTTCGGCGTCGAACCAACTGGATCTATGTTGAACTAATTGGACCTATGTTGAACTGACTAGATCAACGGTGTATCGACGTGATCAATGGCAAGGACCTTCATGGCATCAAATTTTTGTGTTCATTGGGTTCGGCCTCCAGGCAGTTGCATAGACTGGTAATTTTCACCCCCCGATTGTCTTGTTTTAAAGCTAAAATCAACGTGTTTTACCGTTAGTTTTTTTGTGAAAGCTGAGGTGTTTTAGTACAAATGCCATAAGCTGAGGTCTTTTTTCCTTGTAGGGTCATTCATCCGTGGGTACCGTGTGCCACTTTAAGTCGGGAACGCATGGAAGTTTGAAAAAATTGGACGTAGGTCAGTTCCGCTTTACTAAAACCAAAATTTTCCGAGGTCCGCCCCCTTGCCTTGGGCCACCTCTAGGTTATGTTTTGTTCAAATATGACACGTTTGTTATGTATGGTTCATTTGGTACGTTTTGAGATTTGGGGATCTGTTCTTAAATATGACAGTGTTACATTTTTCAAGATGGCAAGATTTCGTACCTATATGTGTAGCACGCTTCGTTAGGGGTATTCATCTTAATCATCAATGCTTTTGTGTTTATGCTTTATGAGCCCAGAATGTTTTGGCTGGTAATCTCATCTTTGAGGACTAACTGGTTTTTACTTTGGGGAAATGAGTTTAGGGGAAAAGTACTCCCAAATCTACTTGGATATTCCTCACACCACCACATCGCCTTCAGTTTAACAGAATCAAAACTCAATAAATGATTAGTTTTACTTTTTCCTCTCCAACTCCCATAAACAAGTGATAACTGTTGATGAGTTTTACTTCTTCTTCCTCTCAAGTTAAAGTTATAGGATGCTATTTTCGTTAATTATCCTGATGATTTAATAAATAGTTGATATCTCATTCCACTTTAAAGTATTTTGTTAAAAGATATTCAAATGTATGTATATTATTATTACTAAAGAAGCTTCATGAGGGAAAACACAGTATTTAAGGGATAATAGAGTAAGAGCTACATCTTGAGTTGATCTTCCACGATAGACTCCAATTTCTTTATCTAACAAGGGTTCTGCTTCAATCCTTGATTCTTTGGCATTTACGTTAAGCCTAGGTGTATGAGTGTTGTGAGTGAGTTTTTAGGAGCAAGTATTTGTAAAATAATTTTTTACTCACTAGAACAAAAAGCAGAAGCGTCTTCACCTCTCGATGAAGAAGAATAGTTTCTCGTTATATGAAATGAATAAACTTGTGCTTGTGATAAGGGCCATCTTTATGCGAGCGCTTTGTGGGTTAGCAAGCCTAGGGCACCTCACGGTGATATAACAAAGTTATGGACTATCACATACACTACTTCAAATTAGTGGGATGGTAATTAAAAACCTGCAGGCTACAGCTTTCATTAGGCTGCTCACCTAGATGGTGTGTGCACCCCTAACTCCCCGTCTCTGTGCTTATTTCCTAAGCCTGTAGCTCAAGTTTACCTTAGAAGCGACAAAACTTACATAGCCTTTAACGGCCTTTAGCAAGCAAGTTAGCTACAAGTACCCAATGTATAAATTGCCATTGTGCTTTATTCTGAGTTGACTCAGCATTCAACCTGGTTACAGCGGGACCTTTCGCATCAAAGAGTCAAAGGTTTTACTTAATTACTAACAAAAATGGGTTCACAAAAATAGTGAACCAACTGATAGAACTAGTTTTAACATGTCTTGGATAAAATAAAATAAGAAAAATAAGCCTGGTGGTTTTAATTTTTTTTTAAAAATAAGATATCTCAAAAACACCCTGCAAAACTAGCTTACCCCAAAAATCAGAACAGAATGTATATTATTAAGCCAAATTCAACTAATTCTGTCAAATTAAAAGACAGTGCCAACTTCCCTATCTGAAATCCAATCTGACCACATTTAAGAAACACCCTGTTATGAGTTTCCATAACGAGACATTGAGTGTCGTAATCTACATTAAGGAAATATATGTCCTATCATAAGTTGCATAATACGAATAGTTTAAATGACTTATCAAATCTTTGTTTTAGGTGGTTAAAGAGGATGGTTTTTATTTATTTCTTTACTCTGAATTTTAATGAAACTACAAGGTGGGATACCTTCTATCACCTTAAAAAAACTAACCTCCATCCATATTGATTGTTTCTAAGTGAATCCATAGGTTTTCTTTTTCTCCTGTAATACATAAAATATCGCTGCCATGTAGTGTGTCTTATTTTATTTTATCCAAGACAGGTTAATACAAGTTCTATCAGTTGGTTCATTCTTTTTGTGAACCCATTTTCGTTAGTAACTAAGTAAAACCTTCAACTCTTTGATGCGAAAGGTCCCGCTGTAACCAGGTTGAATACTGAGTCTACTTAGAATAAAGCACAAAGGCAATTTATGCATTGGATACTTGTGGCTAAAAACTTGCTTGCTAGAGGCCGTTAAAGGCTATGTAAGTTTTGTCGCTTCTAAGGTAAACTTGAGCTACAGGCTTAGGAAATAAGCACAGAGACGGTGATTTAGGGGGGCGCACGCCATCTAGGCGAACAGCCTAATGAAAGCTGCAGCCTGCGGGTTTTAAGTAACTATCCCAAAAATTTGAAGTGGTGTATGTGATAGTCCATAACATTGTTCTATCACTGTGGGGTGCCCTGGGCCTGCTAACCGACAAAGCGCTCGCATAAAGATGGTCTTTATCATAAGCACAAATTTACTCATTTCATATAACGGGAAACTATTCTTCTTCACCGAGAGGTGAAGGCACTTCTGCTTTTTGTTCTAGTGAGCAAAAATTTATTTTACAATACTTGCTCCTAAAAACTCACTCACAACACTCCTACACCTAGGCTTAACGTAAATGCCAAAGAATCATGGATATAAGCAGAACTCTTGTTAGATAAGGAAATTGGAGTCTATTGTGGAAGATCAATTCAAGGTGTAGCTCTTACTCTTTTATCCCTTAAATAACGTGTTTTCCCTTATGAAGCTTCTTTAGTAATAATAATGTACATACATTTGAATCTCTTTTAACAAATTACTTTAAAGTGGAATGATATATCAACTGTTATTAAATCATCTGGATAATTAACGAAAATAGCATCCTATAACTTGAACTGGAGAGGAAGAAGAAGTAAAACTCATCAACATTTATCACTTGATTATGGGAGTTGGAGAGGAAAAAGTAACACTAATCATTTATTGAGTTTTGATTCTGTTAAACTGAAGGCGATGTGGTTGTGTGAGGAATATCCAAGTAGATTTGGGAGTACTTTTCCCCTAAACTCATTTCCCCAAAGTAAAAAACAGTTAGTCCTCAAAGATGAGATTACCAGCCAAAACATTCTGGGCCCATAAAGCATAAACACAAAAGCATTGATGATTACGATGAATACCCCTAAAAGAAGCGTGCTACACATATATGTATGAAATCTTGCAATCTGGAAAAATGTAACACTGCCATATTTAAGAACAGATCCCCAAATCTCAAAACGTACCAAATGAACCATACATAACAAACGTGTCATATTTGAACAAAACATAACCTAGAGGTGGCCCAAGGCAAGGGGGCGGGCCTTGAAAAATTTTGGTTTTAGTCAAGGGAACTGACCTAGGCCCAATTTTTTCAAACATCCATGTGCTCCCGACTTAAAGAGGCGTAGTACCCATTGATTGTCTTGTTATAAGCTACACCCTTAGTTTTTACCTTGTGAATGTGATTCTGTGTAAACCTAGGTGTTTTAGTATAAATACCCCAGTTTTTACACCTAATTTTTACCTTTTAGTGTGCTTGAATGATAGGTCAGGATTTCACCCTTGAATGGCTTAGTATTAACCTAAAACCACTGGTTTTTACTGTGAATATGATTCTGGGAAAGGCTAGGTGTTATGGCATAAATACCCCAATGTTTACACCTGGTTTCTACTATTTCGTGTACTTAAATGATAGGTCAGGGTTTCACCCTTGATTGTCTGAGTTTTAAGCTAAAATCACTAGTTTTTACTAAATACAGTTCTGTTAAAGCTTAGGTATTTTAGCATAAATACCCCCATTTTACACCTTGTTGCTTTTTAAAAAGCTAAAAAAAATAAAACCATCTAAGTGGGGTGAAACTTATTTGGCTCACCAAACCAAGAAATTCAAGAACTGCTTGTACAGTGAAAAATGAGTGAAAAACATGGTTACATATCAAGTTTAATGTCATATATTGAAAGGAGAAACCTTATCTAGACCTATGTCTACTTTTGCAAGTATGTTAGGCATCACTATGCGAAGACCAATTCTGTCGACAAAAGGACTCAATGCTCGCAAGCATTTTAGGGATCACATTGCGAAACCCAACTCTGTCGACGAGTACGAGGTGTCGATAAGGTTTCCAAAAGTTGGACAACTTGTGTATGATGCTGAGAAGTTCCAATTTCTCTGCCTTTGTGGTCTGATTCAGAGAAACTCAATGTTATGCAGCTGAGGTGGTTTGTTGCTAATTTCCGTGTGTTTCAATGATAGGTCAGGGTTTCAACCTTTACTAGTTTTTACTTTTGAATATGGTTCTGTGAAAGACTAGGCGTTTTAGCATCAACCACCCAGTTTTACACCTAGTTGCTAATTCATAGAGGTCAGGGTTTCATCCTTGTTTGTCTTTGTTTTAAGCTAAAACCCCTATGTTTTACTGTGTGAATGTGGTTCTATGAAAGTCTATGTGTTTTAGCGTAAACACCCCATTTATTACACCTAGTTGCTACTTATTTATGTGTTTCAATGATAGGTCCGGTTTCACCATTGTATGTTTTGGTTTTAAACTACATGGCTTGGTTTTTAACTAGTCAAGCTAAAAGTTGCGGAGTAGAGCAATTTGGTAGTTCGTAAGGCTCAAGTCCTTGAGGTCACGGGTTCAAATCCCGTCTCAGCACAATTTTGGTTGCTGAAAATTCTTTTGTTTGACTCTGTAATAAGTTGAATTTTAAGTATGGTTTCTATTTTTTAGAATAACAAGCTTGTTATTTTAAACTGTCTGATTATGGTTGGTTTCAGTCTAAAATTTAAGAATAAAATGCTTGTTTTTAAGACCATCTGATTATGTTTGGTTTCAGTCTAGAATGTTTTTTTATAAAATAATATTGTTTTTAGACTATCTGATTATGTTTGGTTTTAGTCTAAAATGTCTTTTTCAAAACCAAAATGCTTTTTATTTTAGAATATGTGATTATGTTAGGTTTCAGTCTAAGTATCCCTTTTTAGAATTAAATTCTTGTTTTTAAGAATGTTTGATTGTGATTGGTTTCCGTGTAAAATGTCTATATTTAAGATTAAAATGCTTGTTTTATAGGCTGTCTGACTATATTTGGTTTCAGTCTAAAATATATATGTAAATTTTTAGCATAAAAAATGCTTATTTTTTTGTTTGGTTTCAGTTTAAAATGTCTATTTTTTGAATAAAATGCTTATTTTCCAGCCTGTGTGATTATTTTGGGTTCTACAAAACATCTGTTTTTTCAGGCTAAAAAAATATATTTTTGGAAAAATTTCGCTTGAACAGTACGCTTGGTGAACATTGCAAGTGGTGAACACTGCGCGTGTTAATGAATAGTACCAATTTTTTCAAAATTGTAAATTAGAACCTCATAACTTCCATACTCTAAAATGGTCTTTGATCTATCTATATATATAGACTGTCACTCGGGAAAACCAATTCGATTTTATTTGCGTTAGACAACGCTACTACAGAAATTATCTATTAAAGGAGGTACAATTAACTTCGCCAAGGTGTTGTAGTGAAAAGAGGAGTAGTTGAAAGTATTTCTTTTACTTCGGCAAAGTGAAAATATTTTTAACCGATAGCGGCACAGTTTTGGCTTGGATTTTAGTTCTTAGAAGCTTGAGCCAAAATCATGTCAATCTCGATTCGGTCACTGCTGAAAGAAATCAAAACGAACATATATCAAACCAATCTCGACACCTAGATTTCAAGTCGATATCGAAATGAGGAATAGCATATCATTGTCAGCTTGTTCACTTTATTTTTTCTTTGACCAATAGCTTTTTGCTTTCAGTTCGCTCTCAGGTACATTTCGGTGAACAGGTATTGGCTTGCAAATTTAGCATCTATGACCACATCGATATCAGTTCGTGAAATCTGATGATATATTGCAGGCAAATTTAGCATCTCTGACAACTATGAAGTCAGTTCGTGAGATTTGATGATATTTTCGAACAGTTTTTCGGCTTGTGAATTGTGCATCTCTGACCAAATCGGTAACCGTTCGAGAAATTTGATATTATTCGCGAACCGAGAGCTATCACAAGTTTTGTGAATTCCCAAACTCAAATCATATAGAAATCAAACCAAAGTCGAATGTTTTTCAAATCTATAAAAACAATATCGAACAAGATCATGAATACTAAATTATAAATTCAATAATTCTGTCAAAAATACAACATGAATAAACTCATGAATAATGAAAGCTTAAATTGTTTCTAAATCTACAAGTTACATTTCAAGTGACTAAACAATATTAAACTGTATTGCAGAACAACACTCCTTTGTCATTCATGGGAGAGGTGACTGTAACTTCTGGTCATCTAATTGGACTGGTCATGGTCCATTAGTTGATATCTAACCACAGGACCTTGTACCAGTTCCATCTTCCTGTTCCGTGGCTGAATTTTTAAATCAAAAGCAGATTTTGTTGCCTCATCTAGAAGGATTTTATGAGCTCGGCAACACTCCAATTTATACACTCCTCCCATATTCATCCTAATAGGCCAGGCAGACTGATCTGGAATTCTTCCTTAAATGGCCTCTTCTTCTTTAAGTCAGCCTATCAGACCTTACATAATCACAGAAGGCCTTCTACTACCCTAGCCAAACAGTGGAAGATAAAAATTCCAAAAAAAAGACTACCTTCTTTCTTTGGAGACAGTTTAACTCAATGTTACCTTTTGAGGAAGTCCTTACACTCAGACACTATTGACCATTTTTTCAATGAGTGTACTTTCTCTGTTGATATCTGGAAAAAATCATTATCCAGTATTGGAGTTCTTGACATACATTTTGCTTCCATCTGGGATAGATTGTCATATTATCTCTCACATACAGACATGACCAGTTTCCAGTCTAAACTGATTGCCATGTTGTGTTGTATAATATGATCTCTATGGAAAGCTAGAAATAAACAACTCTTTGAAAATGTCAGAGCTGTCTCCAGTGTAATACTAAGAGATATCAAGGACATTTTGCATTTTTCCCTAGCTACTAACCCAATTGTCATTTCACAAGAGTTTGATAAATCATTAGCTAAGGCTGCATTCATTCTTGAAACTGTGAAAAAACACAAACCAAGATTGAGATCTGTGGCTTAGAAAAAGCCTTTGCATGGCTTTAAAATCGTAGATGCAGTTTGGTCTTCTGAGGGCTGTGGCATGTGGCCTGGGTATGATTATTAGAGATTCAAATGGTCATGCACTTATGGCAAGAACCATTGTTTCCTCAGCTTCTTCACCTCTGGAGGGAGAAATAAAAGCTATACTGGATGGTTATTGTTTTGGTTTCTTTTATGGTTTGCACAATTTTATCATTGAATCTGATTCTTAATCCAAAAACTGCTAACTGGAAACCACTACACTTTGTGATGAAGCTAAACAAGTAGTAGCAGTCAAGATTCAACATGCCCTGAGACAAGCAAACAATGTAGCATATTCACTGGCAAAGATAGCATTGTCCCAGAAACTTAGTGCAGTCTTCAACTGGGAGCTACTCCTCTCTCAGGTTAAGGCCATTTGCCTCCTAGATCAGGATCAGGTGCCTTCAGTTAGAGTTTAACCACAGCTCTACATCAGCTCTCACTCTAATACTCACAATAGCTATTAACATATTCTTTTGTCATCTCTATAAATGTCAAAATATATTTGGTGCCGCGTTGAGTTTTACATTAGTAATTCTCTAATAGGCTTCATATATAGTTTGCCATTCCTTAGAGGTGTTCTTGTATAGAGTTTTCTTTTGGCTCTATTCTTTTGTAAGCTAACTACTTTTAGCATTGATGTAATAGGAAGGTCCTATTTACAAACAATGGTCATTTAAGGCAATAGGTCAGGGAAGCCTAATATAATTCCCCCACCTTTGGTGGATTATTCGAAAAAATAGTTTAATAAGACAAGCAAATAAAATAGTATGTAATTGTGTAAATTTCTAATGGAGGTGCAGTCAATTGATTGGAAAAAGCTACATTTTACCTTTTTCAAAATTAGCTTTTTGACCCAGTCATCTGTTTGTCTTTTGGGTTGGTCAAACATGTGATTTGTCTCCAAAAACTAATTTTGTTTCGAAAAGTTATTTTCCAAAATTAAGTTATTGTTAGGATCAAGTAACACTTGACCTTTTATTAGTTATACTTTAAGAAATTAATTTATAAGAAGTCAAGTAATGTTTGACTTTATAATTAGTTATACTCAGTTTAGTTAGTGTTCATAGTAAGTAAAGTAAGATTTCACCTTTGATTTAGCTACATTTAGTTTTACAGAAAGCTAAGTACTGGTTGACAATACATCGGTGAAACTCATTATTGTTACTACTCCCTCCATCTAAGTTCAAACTTCGCAAATTGACTTTTTTAGATTGACCTGAATATTTTTGACCATCAATATATTTATTTGTGTGTTATTAGTGTAGGATTGACTAGAAATATTTGACATGAAATTCTGATATTATGAAAATACACGTTTTAACAAATCCAACAATATCTCATATGATCATATTTGATTAATAATGCTACTTCAATTTTAACGCTGAAATCTTCAATTTTGACTAAATGAATAGAGATATTTATGCAGTTTGAGCTGAAATGGAGGGAGTAGTTTGATATAAAGTCAAAGCTCAAACATTTGATATAGTCAATTTAACTTAACAGTGTTTATCGAGTGTAGTAGGGTTGACCATTGATTAGAGTGTTTTAGAGTCTAAACTCAATTTTATTGGCATCTCTTGAAAATCAAGTATCAGTTATTCATCTTACTTATTAATTTAAAAGGGAAAGACAGGCTTATATAATTTCACGGAGCTATAGGGTTTAGAAATTTCGCGAAATTCGGTATCAACTTGAAATCGTTTCACCTTCGGTTTTAAGAAATCTAGTCGATCCCGATTCGATATCTTGTTTGATTTTTAATTCGTTTAAAATCCTAACATAGAGCTGCTTAAATGATGCCCCATGCCTTCGCTTCGCTTATTATACAATCAGATGTTTCGAGTCATCACTTATCAGACATCGTTTCAACATCACGTTCGATATGTACATTTAATCTCAAACCATTATCAGAATGACATCAATGAAATTGATATCTTCTCGCCTTCTCTTGGCTTTTTATTCAATATGACATTTCAAGTCCTCGCTCATCAGACATCATTTCGATATCACGTTCGATATCAGTACATTTAAACTCAAACCGTTATCAGAATGACATTAATGAAATTGATATTTTCTCGCCTTCTCTTCGCTTTTTATTCAATACGACATTTCAAGTCATCACTCATCAGACATCGTTTCGATATCACGTTCGGTATTGGTTCATTTAAACTCAAGCCATTATCGGAATGACATCAATTAAATTGATAATTTCTCGCCTTCTCTTTGCTTTTTAATCAACACGACTTTTCGAGTCACACTCACCCGACAACATTTTGATATCGGTACATTTAAACTCAAACCGGTGTCGGAATGACGTCAATCAAAATTGATATTTTCTCGCAGTCTCTTCGCTTTTTAATCAACGATGTTTCGATTCATCACTCATCCGGCATCGTTTTGATATTGGTACATTTAAACTCAAACCGTTATCCGAATGACATCAATGAAATTGATCTTTTCTTGCCTTCTCTTCGCTTTTTAATCAATACGGCGTTTCGATTCATCACTCATCCGACATCATTTTGATATTAGTACATATAAACTCAAACCGTTATCCGAATGACATCAATGAAATTGATATTTTCTCGCCTTCTCTTCGCTTTTTATTCAATACGATGTTTCGAGTCATCACTTATCAGACATCGTTTTGATATCGCGTTCGATATTGGTACATTTAAACTCAAACCGTTATCGGAATTGCATAAATGAAATTGATATTTTCTCGCCTTCTTTTCGCTTTTTATTCAGTACGACGTTTCGAGTCATCACTCATCGTTTCGATATCATGTTCGATATCGGCACATTTAAACTCAAACCGTTATCGGAATGACATCAATGAAATCGATATTTTCTCGCCTTCTCTTTGCTCAAAACAATATGGCATCATGTGTAAATATAGAGTCAAAAACGGTCCGATATGTATATGGTATCGATACATTTACGCTCAAACCGCTAACGGTTATCATCATTCATTTACTTTGGTGCGAAGTAAAAAACATACTTTTTAATTCGATTCATGAAATTTGAAGTGAAAGATTTTTTATTACTTCAATTTACATGAAAATCGAGTAAAAAAATTTACTTCGATTTTCATGGAAGTGAAGTAAAAAGGGCGAACTAAAAAGGCTTTTTTTGTAGTAGTTAACTACAAAACTCAAATACTATGTTATTTCATAGTTTTAGTAAGATAGTGAATTCTTGATAAATTAGTTAAGCCAAGAAAGAGTTCGCAAATTAAAATTTCAAGAAGTCAAGAGAAAATATGAAAATGTGCTTTTATAATATTATAAAGACATATTATGAATATTTGAGAGTATATGTTGTATGAAATTTAAGGGAATCAAACCTTAATTAGGTGTGTGAGGTAAAAATTCTAATATGAACGTGAAATAATAAAGTTTCAATTCCGATGATAGATAGTGGATTCTTCAGCAAAGCGGAACTCCAAAAAAAAGTTCTCTTCAAATTCTAATTGAAAATCTGGACGGCGGGTAAAATGTAGGTTGTTTCTACACTTATATGTTGTCTCATATAGTTCTATAAGATGGGTAGACTAACCTCACTTTTTTTATATAACACTAACCTCACTTTTTAGTTACTAGAGGAGATTCGGATTACGAAGAAGATATCGGTTGATTTTTTAATGCAACTTTACCTCGTATTGCGATGCAGGGTCGTAGGTGGTACCAAACCATCAACTCTTGACACTGGTGCGCATGGTCAGTCCAACGTACTTTGAGTCTCACCGATTAATTAAATTTTAGGTCATTTAAATGAAAATAAGAAATATAATGAAATGAAAATAGGTCTTTTAGAAAATTAATAGGCCCACATTCAATGGAAAAAATGCCCTTCAAAAAATTAAAAGGCTAAAATTCAAAAGTAAATGGCCGTTTAAAAAATAATTCAATTATTACCTTTATAACTTTTTTTAAAGTAGACATATATAAGATACTTTAAGAAAAATTCGGGTCCCTTCAATTTTTGGACCCTGTGCGGAAGTACAAACCGCACTGCACCAGGTTCGGTCCTGCTGGTGTGGTTGTTTTTGTTCCTTTGTGGTGATATGGGCTCTGGCCCATATCTGGGCTCCGGCACAAATAGTGGTCCGGTCCATAAGTGACGCCAGTTAGAATGGCGTTACCCCGGGACAAAGGACATGAATATGACCTGTCCCCGGATAAGGACAAACAGGTAGGACCACTGCCTTTGGGTTGGGCTCTCACCACCTACACCTATAAATACAGTTGTGGTCTTGTGGAGAAAGGTATGTTCTATCAGACTAAAACTCTCTCAATATATCCTTATTCTCTCTCCTATTCAAAAGGTCTCTCTTTCATCATCATGTCGGAGTAGCTATTCTTGGAATACTCTGGGGCGTTGTTTTGCAGGCTTATTAGGTGAGAGCGCGCGGACCACAGACGTGATCTTCTCCGGACTGGTGGCACCTGTTGTACTCCGGACCGGGACTGGAAGCTGGTAGTATCAGTTGGCACGCCCGGTGGGACCTCACGTTCCCGGTTACAAGTTGGGTCCATGCCGCGCGGACGACCTAGGAAGAACTCTCCCCCGCCCGGAGATGAAGCAGACGGAGGACCCAAGACCAGAAGAGCTGCCGCAGTTATCGGGGCCTAGAAACGGGCGGCGGAAAAGGAACGAGCTCTCCAAGCCAAGGAGGCGGCAGCAGAGGCAAAGGCTGCATCTGAAGAACGTCGACGGCAGCGCTTGGCGTCGGAGAAGGCAAAAAGGAAGAAGGCGACTCTGGAACAAACGTTGGCTGAGATGCAACGTGAGAACAGGGAACGGCTACGGGTGCTAAGGAGGCGAAAAGACAGCAAAAGTTCGGTGACCGTGAGGATTCGGACGAAGAGTCGGATGACCTCGAGGGGTCGGAGGAGCTAGAAGATCCGGACGAGTATGCCACAGAGGAAGATGACGCTCAGAGTCGGTCGAAGAAGGATCGGGCGACACGGAATGTTGGTCCGGAGGAGCGTGAGTACCACGAATCCAGAGCCGGAGGAGGCATCTTGAGGACGAACATGGAAGAATACAGCAGTTCCAGGCGTGGAAGGCTTCCCGCCAAACCGCGGCCAGACCGGAGATGCCTCCTCCGAGATGACCACGGGTATATGTTGACCTCGAGAATGATACAGGTCGGATCAGGCAGGAGCAAGGGCAATATAACCATCCGCACGTCAAGCCACCTAACCCACCTCCAGTCCAGCCACAGACCAACCAGCAGCAGACATTCAGCCTGAACCCGGAAGCACCGCCGTACTGGGGAGGACAACCCGAGCAGGCTACGTATGGAATGACAGCTCCCGGAGGACAACCCCAACAGGCTATGTACGGAATGACAGTTCCCCGAGGACAACCTCAACAGATGATGTTTGGAATGCCGGCCCCCGGGGCAGGATTCTCGGGCGGGTTTGGATTTCAGACGCCTTTCTGTCCGGACTCCATTGAAGACCGCCTGAATCGCCTCATCAGTCGGAACAGAGGCAGACCTCAGTCTCCCTAGGTCCCAGAGGTGTTAAATTTCAAGTGGCCTGCCGAAACCAAGGCTCCAGACGGGCTCCCAACCTACAATGGGGAGGGAGACCCGAAGGATTTCGTCCATACTTACTCGAGCATAATGTATGCAAGGGACATTCCGGAGGAATTGCAATGTAAGATGTTGCCCTCGTATCTAAGGGGGAGCTGTTTGGCATGGTTCAAAGGTCTCCCAAATGGAACCCTCTAGTCCTTTTGGGATTTCGCTACCACTCTGGTGCGACACTATTCGGCTATGAAACACACGTTTGTAAACTTGGCCACGGTCTTGACAATGAGGCAATTGGAGACGAAGACGACTTGGAATTCTACCTCCGGTACATTGCAGCGTCGATGAAGGTGGTGGATAGACACCTGCATGAGAAGGCCATCATCCACAACTTCGTGAATGGGCTAAGGGACAATGCTTTCTACATTAAGCTCATGAAGAACATGCCAACGCCGTACTATCACCTCCAATTAGTGGTGGAGATGCATTGCACGGTACACGACAATAACCATGTCAGAATGACCATTGTGGGATTCTTTGAGCAGAGGACTCTCACGGCAACGTGAGTTCAGACCCCAGCTGTCCGATCTCCGATCCGGAATGACCAAGCCAGACGTGTGGCAGATCCGGCGGTGGCAGCTCAAGCTCCGGCCGCTGCAGCACGGCCTGCCTATACCCCTCTCTCCAAAACCCGCACGGAGATCCTAGCGGTCCACCGAGGTCTCTTCACGGATCCGCAATCTATACTTGGAGTGCCAGCGACAGCAAATGCGGACAAGTGGTGCGACTTTCACAAATCACATGGTCACACCACAGAGGGATGTAGGGCACTCCGTTCGGATATAGAATGGCTGATCGGCACGGGACAGTTGAGAGACTGTGTGGCCGGTGACGTGCGCCAAGCAGCTGCTCCGGCTCCCGCCGCAGATGATTAACGTGATCAATGGGATAGTCAGAGATGCGCTAAACTCCATGACAACGATCAAGGCCAAAAGCAGGTACGTCCCTCCGGGTAAGATACAACAGAAGAGGTATAAAGCAAGCGAGACCATCACCTTTTCGGATGAGGACTCGGTACCTCCCCAGGTTCCTCACTCCGACCCGATGGTGGTCATGGCAGAAGTGGATGGAGTCCTGATCAAAAGGGTGCTCGTTGATGATGGTAGCAGTGTGAAGATAATGTTTGTGGGATGCTTTGACTAGCTGGGAATCGGTCGAGAGATCCTGAAACCATGTCATTCACCACTGTCAGGGTTCACCGGGCGGACTGTCCAACCACTCGGCGTCATCCCTTTGAAGGTAACAATGGTGGATTTCCAAGATGCAACAAAGCGGACAATGGTTTAATGCAACTTTGCCGTGATCGATGCCACGTCCCCTTACAACATGATCATTGGAAGACCGTGGTTGTCTCAGGCACGGGCTATTTGCTCTCCTTACCATCTGATCATGAAGTTCCCCACGGAGAAGGGCATCGCATCGGTCCGGGGACATCATCAAACCGCACGGAGCTGCATGCTGACGGTCATTAAAGGACGCACGATCCAGAGGGAGCCAGTCGAAATTAACTGAACCGGATAAAGGGGAGACCAGTGCAAGCCTGGTCGGTGCAATTCACGGAGAACCAACGTCGTATGAAGTGGAGGACATGATGGTAGGTAGAAAAGGTGTAGTAAGTGTGGGAAAAAACCTCTCGGAGGATGTGAAGGAGGGTCTCTGTGATTTGCTGGCGGGGTGTGAGGACATCTTCTCATTTGGGGAACGGAGGACTTGACGGGCATTCCGGAGGAGATCACCGTCCACAAATTTAACATTTTCCCAGAGCTGAAGCCTATACGTCAGAAGAAAAGACCTCTTGCTCCGGAACGGGTGGAGGAAGTCCGGGCGGAGGTGAAAAGATTGTTGGATGCTGGGATTGTTGAGGAGATAAACTACCCAGAGTGGATAGCTAACCCGGTCTTGGTGAAAAAGCATGATGGCTCGTGGAGAATGTGCATTGATTTCACGGATCTGAACAAGTGCTGCTCGAAAAAAAGCTACCCACTCCCGTCCATCGATCAACTGGCCGAGGCCATTACTGTTTACCAAGTGTTGGCATTCTTCGACGCGCACCGAGGGTATCACCAGATTACAATGCCCAAGGATGACCGCCCCAAGACGTCTTTTATTACTGACTTTGGTACTTTTTGTTACCGGAAAATGCCTTTTGAATTGAAAAATGCATGAGCAATGTACCTGAGGATGGCAGACAAGCTTTTCTGGAACCAAATGGGACGGAACCTAGAGATGTATGTGGATGACATGGTGGTGAAGAGCCGGACGTATGAACCAAAAAGGGTGAAGGACGTGCAGAAGTTGACCGGATCGCTGGCCGTGTTAAGCCGGTTCCTCGCCCGTGGGGCGGAGAAGCAGCTCCCTTTCTTCAACATATTCCGAAAGGCCAAACCGCTCGAGTGGATGGAGGCATGTGATCAGGCGTTCACATATTTGAAGACCCACCTAGCAAGCCTTCCTACATTGTCCAAACCGGTGCCCGGAGAAGAACTTTTCTTATACATAGCTGCGTCCGAACATGCTATCAGCTCCGCCCTGGTACGGGAGGATGGTAAGGTTCAACGTCCGGTATACTTTGTGAGTCGGGCGCTCCAAGGCCCGGAGACGAGACACACCGCCTTGGAAAGACTGTTATTGGCTCTAGTTCATGCCTCCCGGCATCTCTGACCGTATTTTCAAGGGCACCTGATCACGGTCCTGACAAACCACCCACTAAGGCAGATCATGCTCAAATCGGAGGTTTTGGGTAGAATGATGAAGTGGGCAGTGGAGCTGGGGGAGCACAAGATCAAGTACCAGCCTCGGTAGGCCATCAAGGGACAGGCATTGGCCGATTTCTTGGTGGAGATGACCGAGCCATCAGGAGACCCGTCCATATCGAAACCGCCTCCTGATAGATGGAAGTTGCATGTGGATGGGTCATCACACGCCAAAGGCGGCAGGGCAGGAGTGCTGCTTACCTGTCCGATGGGTACGGAGCACATATATGACATCCAGTTCAGCTTCAAGGCCACCAACAACGAGGCGAAGTATGAGGCGCTGCTGGCTGGACTCATACTGGCATTGGAGGTCGGATTCAAGGATGTAGAGGTCAACAGTGATTCTCAGATGGTGGTTGAACAGGTAAACAGAGAGTATGAGGTGAAGGAATGGAGCCTCCAAAGATACCCGGAGGCAGTTAAGCCGCTGCTGACGAAGTTCCACAGTATTTCTGTGACACAGATTCCCCGTGCCGCTTTGAGTAAGCTTGCTTCATCGGAAATCAGTCCCGATCGGGAATGCAACCTGCTGATGGAGACCTTGTCCGCACGGAGCTACGACGCCCCACAGATTGCAGCAGTGGAAGTCTCAAAGGAATCAAGGATGATGCCCTTGTTTGTATACTTACAGGACGGCAAGCTCCCGGAGGATAAGGCACTAGCACAGAGAATTCGACAGAAGGCGCCATGCTACAGCATCTTGGACGGATCCTTGCTCAGACGGGGATACCTCCAGCCTTGGTTAAAGTGTGTGGATGCGGACGAGGCAGAGCGGTTGGTAAGAGAGATGCATGAAGGATCCAATGGCAGTCATCAGGGTGCTCAGACCATCGCCGGAAAGATAATGTGAACGGGCTACTACTGGCCTGCTTTGTTTGATGATGCATAGAAGTATGTCCGAGCCTGTGTGCAGTGTCAGAGGTTCGCCCCCCTTATCCACATGCCCTAAGAGGAAAGAGTGGGGATGATGCAGGACGGATAGCGCGGGTTTTATGTAACGGATCTTAGGGTTCGAACTTGATGAATTAATGGCTAAGTAGTAGTTGATGAATGTAGAAAGATGTATAATCATCTTGAAACTTGTTAGTAACGATATTGTCCTTCCAAATTACGCTTCAGGGTCCGTCAAACGTTGCATCTGTCGGGTAAGTTTGAGTCGCTTGCACTTGAAGATTTACGATTTTTTGTCGCAAAGAATTATATATATCAATTGTCTCAATAATTCTCCATAGGATATTACCTTACATATTACCTAAGAAAAGTAAATCTAAAGAGGATTAAGATTTCCTCTATTTTCCTATAATAATAATGTCCTAAATCTAAAAGAAAATAAATAAAACATACTTAAAATAAAATTTCTAGATGCATGGTTACCATTTTTAGATTATATGAATAATCTAAAAATAGTCACTTCTCATTCCTCATCATTCTCGCCAGCTTGAAAAAACTCGACTCCGGCGAGTTAAAATCACAGGTCATCTAAGAAGGCTCCAAATCCGTATACCTTGAACATTCTACACGTGGATGTCCCTTCCATCGAACGAGATACTTCCAACGAACAAGATATTTCTGGCCATATACTAATTTCAGAATTTTTATGAGACGTAGCACATCCTTACTTCGACCATGTGATACTGCAGAAACTACCTTAGGCAAATTTGGAAAATGTTTCACTTGAGTTTTTGGTAATCTTCTTAACTTCTCCAAAAGACCAAAATACAGATATAGTGAGCTTGTATTTCCTTTGCTTCAAGCAATTTGGCTTATGAACCTTTCCGATAGATCGCACACATGATATTTCCTGACCAAGAAAAATTTGAACTTCTGGAACTGAATTTGTAGCTGATCTTTCAACGTATGTCTCTTCTGCCACAATTTCACTCTTGAAAGCCTCTCTGTCAGGTGTCTTCTCAAATATTGGTCTGCACTTCCCATCCTCTTCAACCACTTTAACTTGTTCAAGGGTTTGACTATACTGCTTATCCTCTTCAGCATGCTCTGTAACATTTACATTCTCTAAAGTTTGATTGCACTTTGTATCTTCCTCGCTTGCTTCAACCTTCTCAGTAATTACCTTAGCGCTTGTTGGTTTTACGAATTTCTGCAAACCTTCCGGACTCAAAGACTTTAAAATAATGTGCTCATTGTTGAAGTTAAAAGAGTATGTTTTGGCATGACCATCATGTGAAACATTCCGATCATTTATCCAAGGATGACCTAAGAGTCAGTAATTGCTGTTTTACTGAAACTCTTCGGCAGTGTGAACCTCTTTGCAATTCCTTCCCATGTAGTGTTCACCTTCTTGAAAGAATGAAGTCGCGGACTCTTCTCAAATTGAAGAGCTAGTTGAAAGGCTTCAGTGACAGTACCAACTGGGTGAGGTATTATACAATTGCGGATCTCTGGCTTAAGGCCTGACTTGAATCTAGCCAAAGCCATCTCTTCGCCATCATGAACTCTTCAATGAACCTTCAATTCTTAAAACTTGTTCATATATTCTACGACTGTCATGCTTCCTTGTTCAAAACTCGCTATGTCTTCAAATATTCGAGGGACAAATCTACCATCTGGGGGTTCATGAATATGTGGCCACTTCGAGTTCATCATGTTCGACTGAGCTCTTGATACCAAAATGATGCAGGACGAATAGCGCGGGTTTTATGTAATGGATCTTAGGGTTCGAACGTGATGAATGATGCGTATTTTCTTGGTAATTTACTTTGTTGCGGCGGAATATATATAAATTACTTTTGGGATATGAAAATCGCTTGAACAGCTGTCAGCCAATTAACTAGAAACCACGAACACCTGTCATGGGTGACTCTACTGAATCTTGAAATTGAACAACTGTCAATTAATCCGGAAACCCTCCTTTTTCTTTATAATAAATCTCTCTCAAAATTACAAGGCTGGGGCTTATATTTATAACCTCAAATAAAATCACAATCCTAACATTAATCTGGAAATAATAAATCTAATTCTATAACTATAACTATTATGGAAAATAAATAAAATCTTATTAGAATTAAAACACATATTTATAGGAAAATTCTTGGTAAGAGAATAATTCCTAATTAAACTAGTTTTCCATTTATATTCGTATCATTCTCCTCTTCTTCGATAAGAATTGTCCTCAATTCTTGTTATTCTTCATCTCCAATCAATATGAGTAAGTGGCTTCCATATATTTGAAATGCGATGTACTTGCTTTTGCCAATCCCATCTTGTATCATCCTTCCCGAATCTGAATGGATTCTCCCTCGAATTCTTCCTCTCAGTGACCCCTTGTCAAACTCACAACCTTTCGAATATCGATCCAACGACACATGACTAAAGTTGTGATGTGTAGCAAAGTCGCCAGTCTTTCCAAACTCAGAATTTACATGACTCCAAAGTTCATCATTCTCAAGAAAAGAAATTGATTGATCATTCCGTGAAAATATAGATTTTGTTTTCTCAGCAATTTTGTATCGAGCTTCAAAAATCACAGGATGAACTAGTTCTTTCTTTGCATCTTCCTCGTTTATACCAATATCAAGTATTGCCATGTCACTTCCATCAAGATCTTCTTCTTTAACCTCATCATGAACATTAAGGACTATAGAACACGAGTACACAACACTCTCGGTTTCAATCAGAGGAGTAGAATGATCATTAACATTGTCGACTTCGGTTAGAGAAGTAGAACTATCCTCTTCGCCATTCTCAATGACATCTTCAACATTAGCATCAACACAACCATCAACATCATTCTTTGCCTCAAATTGCTCGTTACTCGCCACAAGTTCAACCACAAACAAAGACTATTGTTTTAACATATCAGTAGAAGTTAAGAATAATCTATCAAGATGTTTCTTCAACTTAATCCACGAGTTGAATTCTGATTTTCCTTGAAGCCTTCGCTTTAATTCTAAAATTTCATACCACAAAGATGCACGCGCTGTGAGTTGTTTTATAGCCATCTTGCATCTCGCGCAATCATCATACTCTTTAAAGTCAAAAATTCTCTCACATTGCTGGATCCATTCCAGATAGCTTTCTTGGTTTACTTTTTCTCCAAACTTCGGGATATCCAGCTTAAAACCCTGCCTCACGAATTCTGACATAAGCGCCATCTTTTTCTCCAACGAAGCCATACGTTCTTCCATCATACTCTCCATGACCGTTCACAAAGTAGAATTTGTGAAAACCTTGCTCAGATACCACTTTGATGCGTATTTTCTTGGTAATTCACTTTGTTGCAGTGGAATATATATAAATTACTTTTGGGATATGAAAATCGCTTGATCAGTTGTCAGCCAATTAACTAGAAACCACGAACACCTGTCATGGGCGGCTCAACTGAATCTTGAAATTGAACAACTGTTAATTAATCCGGAAAACCTCCTTTTTATATATAATAAATCTCTCTCAAAACTACAAGGCTGGGGATTATATTTATAACCTCAAATAAAATCACAATCCTAACATTAATCTGGAAATAATAAATCTAATTCTATAACTATTATGGAAAATAAATAAAATCTTACTAGAATTAAAACACATATTTATAGGAAAATTCTTGGTAAGAGAATAATTCCTAACTAAACTAGTTTTACATTTATACTCGTATCAATGAATAAATGGCTAAGTAGTAGTTGATGAATGTAGAAAGATGTATAATCGTCTTGAAACTTGTTAGTAACGATATTGTCCTTCCACGTCACGCTTCAGGGTCCGTCAAACGTCGCATCTGTCGGGTAAGTTTGAGTCGCTCGCACTTGAAGATTTATGATTTTTTGTTGCATAAAATTATATATATCAATTGTCTCAATAATTCTCCATAGGAGATTACATTATATATTACCTAAGAAAAGTAAATCTAAAGAGGATTAAGATTTCCTCTATTTTCCTATAATAATAATGTCCTATATCTAAAATGAAATAAATAAAACATACTTAAAATAAACCTTCTAGAACCATGGTTACCATTTTTAGATTATATGAATAATCTAAAAATAGTCACTTCTCATTCCTCATCATTGATCACCGGTTCTTGGCCCTTTAACAGGTGGGGTATCGATATGGTTGGACCATTCCCCTCCGCTCCGGGGGGATTCAAGTACTTGATTGTGGTCATCGATTACTTCAGAAATGGGTAGAAGCGGAATCTCTAACGAATATCTGCGGCAGCACTTGCGTCAAATTTTGTTGGAAGAACATCATCTGCCGGTATGGAATTCCAAAATATATAGTCACGGATAACGGAGCACAGTTCTAGAACGATCCGTTTCAGTCCTGGTGCAAAGAGTACGGTATCACCCAAAGGCTCAAGTCCGTTTACCATCCACAGGCTAATGGTCAGGTTGAGGTGACAAACCACACGGTGGTGAATGGGTTGAAGACCCAGCTGCAGGGGGCACGAGGAAATTGGGTGAACGAGTTACCAAGTGTTCTTTGGCATGCAGAACGACTGAAGGGTCAGCAACTGGAGAGTCCCCCTATAGCTTGGTGTACGGGGCGGAGGCAGTGATACTGGCTAAAGTCGGAGTTCCCAGTCTCCGGACCCTCACTTGGGGCGATGACCAAGGTGGACGAAGCTCCCCCCGGGATCAAGCAGAGGAAAAACGGGAGCAGGCGGCACTACATGAAGCTAAGGTAAAGGAGCGAGTGAAGCGTTACCATGACAGACGTGTGTGGAAGGAGTCATTCGTCCCCTGAGATTGGGTGATGTGGAGGAACGACAAGAGTTTACAGGAGGTAACCGGCAAGCTGGCACCAAACTGGGAAGGACCTTATCAAGTCACCTCTTTGTTCCCGGGCGGAAGTTACGAGCTGGCAGACCCGTCAAGACGAGCCATTCTCAGAAGGTGGAAAATCACCAACCTTCGGAGATTTTACGGGGCTTCCTGAATAGGTATGCACCCCGGTAGAATATGCAACTCCGGGACCTCTAGCAAGGATTGTACCTAGGACCCCATTTTGTTTTCTATTCTACCATGTACTTTGTTCTGACCCTTGAAGGCCAAGAGTATGCCCGGGCGGATTCTACTTGGTTTGATAAATGAATGAAGAGTTTGCATTTCCTATACTCGTTTATTTACATTACATTTTGTACATTGATTCCCTCCGCTTGGTTTGAATAAACTAACGGGGGTGAGAGAAGAAAGGAATGGAAAGTTTGATCAAACACGATAAGATAAAACGCTTGAACAAGCAAAGCCTTACAGGAAAAAGGTCAACATTTGAAGAAATAAAATGCTAAGTGGTCCGGATGGACTTGCTTACTTACAAAAGGAAAAGAATACAAACATTTGAATAAATGAAATGCCTTATAGTTCGAACGGACTGGTATGCAAACAAAAGGGAAAGGATACATAAAAAACAAACGCCTATACACTATCTACATATTAGGATCGTGGGTCCCGGTATGAATATAAGGTCCACGACACTCGGGCCAATCAATACTATCCCGGTCAATGGGAGATGTTGGTCCTAGAGTAGGAAGCTCCGAAAGAGGCGTTGATGCAGTACTTCCCGGTTCTGGAACGGATGCCGGTCTACGGATCTCCGGATCTTGAGGGTCCACGCTTGCCTCGGGAATGTTGACCTCCTCTCCGGCAGGATTCCGCTCCGGAGTATCAGGATCAAGGTCATAAAATTTTGTCCCGCTCATTTGACCTACCTGACCTATGTAGAGATAGGGAGGTTTTTCCGAAAGTTCTGAAAGGGAGGCCCGGACGCAGACACGACCCTATCCTCGGCCAGAGTAGTCTGCGGGTCGCCGGGATGAAGAGACGGAGGACCCTGTGGTTCGGTACAGTGAGGAACAGGTATCTCCGAGTCTGACCCAAAAATATCATGCGAGAAGTCAGAATCAGAAGCTGACATCTCCTCTTCAGAAACCTGCACCTTCCCCTTAGAGAAGGACTCCTCACCCCTTGGTAGAGTGGCGGCCCTCGGGGAATTCCGGGACGGAGAACCTATTCGGACAGGGCCTTGAGGATGCGCTCCTCGCCCGCCTCCGCGACGGCAGCCCTGGAAACCTCGACTACCCCTGCCCCTGCCCCTACCTTGCATACGGGCTAGTCACCTCCTTGCTAGCTCAGCCAACTCTTCGGCGATTAAGGGGTGGATAACGGCGGCATCCTCCCGGAGACGCGCAACGCGGCGAGTAGATTCCTTCGTGTCAACAGATACTTGAATACCGGTATACCTCTCAAAGGTGAAGTCTATTTAAATCTGACTCGGAATGAGAATGAGTGAAGGAGGAAGATACATGTCGGCGTGCAGTCGCTTCCACCACTCAACCACTTACTCAAACGCCGGACGGTAGTGAGATTCTCAGTCATTCCAGCCCATCTTGAACATCCGAACGATTAGCGCGCTGACGTCATGGAGAAAGTTGGTAAACGGGCGGAGAAACGAGTCCGAGGCGGAGGCTGGTAAGATGATAGGATAGCTGCAGAGTCACCTGGTTCTCTTGAAAGAGCCTGTTCCGGCCGGTCAACTCGCGATTTTCATTCTCCAGTTTCAAGTGATCCCGCAAGTACTCCGTTCTTTTTTCTAGCCATTTCAGCTTATCACAGTAGTAAGGCAGATCGGCCCACACTAAGTCCAGCTCAGTTTTCAGCTTGGCCTTATAGTCTTCATGTTCAGCCTGAAGCATAGAAATTGTAGTATCCGCGTCAAAGGTCGCGTCGATCCGTTCTCACGCGAAAATCTGGCATTGGGTCAGAGTCCCGAACTGGTCGGATATCTTCTGCAGGCGGGTGACCAAGGAAGGAATGTCCGGAAACTCAACCATCAAAGGTTCCATTCCGGATCGGATAAACAGTTCTCGGGTCCGTTCCCCATCCATTCTCCATCCTTCCAAATCCGCCTCCAGTTCCAAGCATCTATGGCACTGAGGGCTTGTCGTATGGGAGCTATTTGGAGACGGCCACAGTCCCTCTGCTCCGGACCGGAATACATGACCCGGACCTCCGGGCTAAGAACAACAAGAGAATGATGAGGAATGATAAGATACAAGAAAACAGCAAAGTGAGACAAAGTGATAAAGCCAATGAGAAAGCCATTAAGTAGGAAAAGAGATTACATTGTTCGGAGGGTTATCGTCCCCGTCCGAATCTTCACTTATGCCCTTCCTACACTAAACAAAATAATGTTAACCCTAGACGGACGGGATCGAGTGACAACAAAACTACAAAAAAAAATAAAAAGAGGCTAAGGAGTAAGCTCTACATCAGTTTCCTCACTATCTTGCCCTCATCCCGCCTCCGTCCCGGCCGTCCCCATCTTGTCCCTCATCATCTTCACCAATCTGATGCTCATCTTCGTCCTGATGCTCATCTTCGATGGTCGGAGAGGAGTACATCTTAAGGACCTCAATGTACTTGGCCTTGGCGGGAGATTCCGGGGCTTGGTTCTTCTTGGGTGGGGCTACCTCCTTGCTCAGGTTTGCCAACCCGCGGTTGAAAGCACGAACGGCTGTAGCGGACACCGGTTTCTGGTTCTCCGCTTCATGGTCCTCCTCAAACAGCTTCAGTACAGAGGGCTTCATCTTCTCAACTCCGCCGTGGAGAAACTAGTCCACGGCATAGTTGTATTGCTCGGCGGCGTCTGGATGGTAGAAATGTTTGCCATATTCACCCCGGCGGCTCTCCGGAACCCAACCTTTCATCTTTCGATAGACCCGGTCAATAGAACGGTTATTGTAGACAAGGTAGATGTCAGCGAAGGCCATACACAACTCCTTTCTATTGACCAAGATGAGGGCAAGATATCTGAGCACCTTGTCAGCGAAGGCCATACATAGCTCCTTTTGGGCGGACGGAGAAGCAAGAGCCTCCAACTCTTTGATCCGGGCCTCCGCCTCAGTGGCCCGAGCCTCCACTTGGGCAAGCTTGCGGGTAAGGTTACCATTATTTCTCTCCAGCCCGCTAATCTTCTGGGACAACCTCGTGTTCTGCACATGGTAGGCCTTGTTGATGGACTCAACAACGCCTGGAGCATTAAGCAGATAAGCAGCAAAGTCCTGAGAAAGGAAAAACGTCGGCAAACAAGTAAAGTCACACGTATGAACCACAAAAGAGGAGATTAATTACCCGGCCGGACTAAAGACCGCTCCTTTCCGTCCTTCTGCTCAGCCGAAATGACCTTTTTCCCCTCTTCATGACTGTCCGGAACCGATTTCTTCCCATCTTTCGGATCGCCCGCATGGGAGTTTTGGCTATGGGCAGGCCTCCGGGACGTTGACGGTATCTTCACCTTCCGCCTCTTGAGGGTCGAATGCTCCTCCTCATCTTCAGATGATTGAGGACCCGTGACAGTAAGGGCAGCCGCCCGATTTGTTGCCGCCATCGCGACCTCATCCTCTTTTCCTTCACCGGAGGTTGCTCGCTGGTGGTAGCATCTACTTTAACCAATTCCGCCTTCTTGGCCTCCTCCTGCTCCTTTAGGACCAGCTCGCGCTTCCTTTTCTTCTTCTCCGCGTTGACTTCCTGTGGGGTTTTCATGCCGGTCCCCGAACCGGATTTTGGCTTCTCTGACTTATGCATCTTGACCGAGCCAGAAGGCGGATCGACGGCAGCCTCGATCAGAGGAAACTCTGTGCACACCAACAAAGGGTGAGGCAGTGAAACAAAGAAGTAACAACAGTGTAACAAACGTTGAGAAACACTTACGGTCCGGATCCTGAGCGACGTAAAATCGGCACTTGGTGAACACCTCTGTTTCATAAGCCATCAGAGGAAATACGTACTGGCCCTTCCAGTACTTGGTCAAGTCTAGCTGGTTATAACTCAGCTTGGCAATGCTAGCTTCCAGGTCGGCGGGCCGAAGTACCAACTTGTCCTCCTTCCGCGCCTTCCAGTTCCACTTGGGGCACGGATATCGGTCTGTGTCAAAGGTAAAGTAGCATTTCTGCTAGTTCGCGCAGCTGTCACGCCGACCATTGCAGCAGTCCTTCACCTTCAACCTCTTCTAGAGTGTGAAGATCCCCTCATCTTTGGTGCCCTCCAAATACTAAAAATCCCGGAACAGGTCGAGAGATGGCGTGATCTCGCAGCGATAGCATTTCAGAAGGAATACACGGATAACAGCAATGCAATTGGGCTGCAGCTGAGCCGGAGAGATTTTGAAGTGCTTAAAAATGTCTAAAACGAGAGAGGGAAGGGGGAAAGTGAGACCATAAAGAAAATGACTTCGGGGGATAGCGGCCACCTTAGTGTGATTTCCGTCGTACAAACTCAGCTCGGAATCAATGAAAACTGGCACCACCATCCTCCGGACCAGGTCCTTCACGGCCTGATCGATGTCGACGGAATCGCCTTCAACAGGACCCCCTTTCTCCGGTACGGGGTCCAAACCCACCTTTACCTACTTAACCTCTAATTGGGTAGCCTCCTCATCCGAGGACTCCTCCCTGTTTTCCTTCTCCTGATCCCGGGTAAGCGGAACCTCAGGCTCTTTCTCTGAATTCTGGGTGGCCATTATCACGCAAATAGGTTGAGTGTGATGAGGAGAGAGAATATGAAGAAGGGAAGAGTAGAGAAGGGGAGGAGAAAATAAGAAAATGAAATGTCAGAATGAAAGATAGGGACTCCTATATATAGCAGTCCATCAGACGAAGATGGGCCAATTCCCAAGGCGACATGATTGCTACTTCGGAAAAAGGAAAAGGAATTTATCGATTGACAACAAGGTATTAATGAGGTTGTCCCACACGTCTCAAAAATGCACCGACTTAAACGCGCTCGCGCGTAAAGGAAGGCTAAAAGACTAGAATGTAGTCAGGCACATGCTCGACAGAAGAGCATACCTCCAGTCCGGACTTATCGCCTCCGAACGGATTTTTAATAAATAGAAGTGAAAAGGCAACAACATGGTTAGTCGCGCGAGCTCGATAGAAGAGCCGTCGTGAGATGAAGAGACACGGGACCCCTCATCCAAGTCATACTTATCGCCTCCGGACGGATCCCATGTCTCAGGGGGCTAGTGGTGATATGGGCTCTGGCCCATATCTGGGATCCGGCCCAAGTAGTGGTCCGGTCCATAAGTGACGCCTGCTAGAATGGCGTTACATGGGGACAAAAGACATGAATATGACATGTCCCCGGATAAGGACAAACAGGCAGGACCACTGCCTTTGGGTTGGGCTCTCACCACCTAGACCTATAAATATAGCTTTGGACTTGTGGAGAAAGGTATGTTCTATCAGACTAAAACTCTCTCAATATATCCTTATTTTCTCTCCTATTCAAAAGGCCCCTCTTTCATCATCACGCCGGAGTAGCTATCCTCGGGATACTCCAGGGCGTTGTTTTGAAGGCCTATTAGGTGAGAGCGCGCGGACCACGGACATGATCTTCTCCAGACCGGTGGCACATGTTGTACTCCGGACCGAAACTGGAAGCTGGTAGCATCACTTTGTTTGTCAAGCCAGACGGTTGTTTGCCTGTTTGGTGGATACGAGGGCTAAGATATGAATGAGTTGTGCATTCAGAGGACAATTTTTGTTTATAGAACAAGCAAGTTTATAGTAGTATTTGATTACAGAGACGTACATTATTGCATTTATGCAATCCGTAATGGCAAAGCTTAGCTATTGTGACACAAACAAAAAGACACCTATTTGCAACAAATGAAATGCTATTGTTCTATTTTTTGCATTCTAATCTTACTCTCCTTTTGATTTCTGCGGTTCCATAAACATTCCATGGGAAAGAATAAACAAGCATCCCATTTCTGTTGTTTTTATTTTATATTTTTATAAGTAAAGTTTATGTTTTTGTTTGTTTTTTTTTGAGGTAAAGGATGATGTATTAATTGGACCGAGAGTTTGTATTACACAACCTTCTACTTAAACTAGTTGCTAACCTATGCTCTGCTATAAGATTAATTCTGCTAATTTTAACTATTTTAATTAACTCCATAAGTGATTTCAGAAGATTACATATGCTGAATACGATTGATTTGATTTCAAGAGGTTTCATGTCCGGATTATTGATGGAATCCGCAAGGATTATTGAATCGTTTACCAGATTTATCCGATTGCAGCCCTGTCTAATTGACGTTTTCAAAGCCCTACAGCAGGTCTCAGCTTCTGCTTGTAACGGACTTACTGCCAAGAAGAAGTCCGTACCTTGTATACATGATTCAGTTGGTGGGAGGTCGTCGTTATACCTCTCCAAAAATACAATTTATACTCACTCACAAGCTCTACACACAACTAAGCATATAGTGGCAAGTAAGGTTCGTATCCACAGAGAAGAGGAGATTTTCAAGTATCTCAAATAGATTTACTACTCTAACTACTATAAAATTACTATAATATCATATTTATATAAAAGCGATGTAAATAGGGGGGGGGGGAATTTGGAGTTTGGTTGTAGAAAACACTACAATGTTATACTAAGCTATAGCTTAAGATTACAACTAAACTATATAAAAGATAGATTAACAATGAGATTATTAGACTTGGGCACTCGATTTCAACTTTCGACTAAAGGTTAATCATTGAACTACCACACATTGCACTTGGTTTTTGCGATTACTTATCGAGATGGAAGATCTCAAAGTAAGATATTCAATCTATTCTCTCTTTCCTAACCAAGAAACAACATAACATCGTTGCTAGGTATTCATCTTTAGATAAAATAAGTGGAAGCACTATATTTAATCTATTGATGGCATTATTCATGAGAATCGATAACATGTAAGCAAGGCAATTGAACATTCATGAGGAACAATGGATGAAAGCATACGAAGCACTATTCCTATTTGCTCTAACCATCAATTAAGCAAATGATAACATTTTGCCCATAGATTTAGCAAGTATTCAACACAACCTACAACTAGGAAGAAAGCCCAATCGTTTATTGCATCAAATTCATATGGAAACAACACATTCAATTCCTAATCGAAAAACCCATGAGCCATGCATATCAAGTTCTCAAAACCATAAATCGAAAGTCTACATCGAGATACCCAAGAGTTTTTTAGCCTACTACAATCATATTAATCATACAATACAAACCCATAGAATCAAAGAGATGAAAAGATGAAGAAGAAAATGGAACTAGAGAGTTTTTGCTCTCTATTTTCGAACTCCCCTTGATGTGGGATGCCAAGAGGCTTTTATACTCTCCAAAAGATAAGAAGAAGTCAACTTGCAGCAGCGCGCGGACTCCGCGCCAGTTGGCGCACTTGTGTGAAGGGCTGCGCGGTGCGCGGACCGCGCAGCAGTTGGCGCACTTGTGTGAAGGGCTGCGCACTAGAGGGTGCGCGGACCGCGCAGCAGTCCGCGCACTTTGTGAAGGGCTGTGCACTACTCCATTGTTGCTTCTTTCGGAGAGTTCCGGTTCTACCTTTTCGGAAAGGCCTTCATCTTCATGTTTAATCACCATTATGTCGCCTCAATGTTCAAGTACCTATAAAGTGACGAAACTATGGCATATGGCGTATAATTTCCATACATCACTCTACTCTCAAAATAGCAACAATTATCAACAATTAGGCCTATTTAGCACCATTAGAAACCATTTCTAAGTGCAACAATCATGGTATAACTTGAGCTCATCAAATCCCCACACTTAGATTCTTGCTCGTCCTCGAGTAAATCACTCAATGCACTCCCTCATAATATGAACCTCACCATATACCCCCATTCTACTTTCTACATCTCCTCTACTAAAGCACTCAAGGTCCCCCACACTTATTGCCAAACATCTCTAAATTGATAATCAAAGATCAAGGTTTGAAGTTAAGAGACCTTCCCTCCTAAGGTCTACCCATGTGATCGACTCCAACGATCCACACCCCCCTAAACATGCATCTCCAATCACAAATCTAACCCAATGTAGTGGACTTAGAACGATCCCCATCCGATAAAATCGGATAGTCCACCACATATCCTAAGGGTGCCTCTCTACATCAACAATGCTCGAAAGCATAATGTAGGCACCATCTAACATGCCAATCTACTCATAAAACAAATATATCATGGCATCACAACCTCCACTAGGCCTAGCAAAATGATATGGCTACATCAACGTCCATAGCTATCCTAGTACACATTCACCTTCTAGAGTTCTAAGCACTTACAATCATAAAATCATATCAAGAGTGCTTAAACTCTACTCCAAAACACAACCATCCCACCAAACAAATTCACCTCACATTTAGAGAATAATAAGAACAAAACCTCTCCTTTTGCCTATGTGCCTTTCGGTTTTCACATAGCCTCTCTTTTTTTCTTCTTTTTTTCTTTTTTTTTTTTTTTTTTTTTTTTAGCCTCTCATTTTTGCCTAGGCCTTGTTAATGTTTTGACCTATCCGGGCTTTTCACTCTCTCTTTTTTTTTTTTTTCTTTTTTTTTTTTTTTTTTTTTTTTTTTTTTTAAAGAAAATATATACACTACCAAGAGGAACTAAGAGGATCTCTCCCCCCACACTTAGACAAAACATTGGCCCCAATGTGCAATAGGACAAGCATAATGAATCGAAAAGTATGAGAGGGGAGACTCACAACTAGGACCGTGAAGGTCCGGCATCAGGAGAGCTAAAGAATGGCCGAGCAGCGCGGCGCTCATCCTCACGTCGTTGGCGTCTGGTAATGGGACAGATCGCGGCTGGGTGGTGAGGGTGCATCGAGTGGAACATCTCTGAAAGGCTATCAACGTCATCCTCCAGGCGCTCTTGACCCCTGTGAATGTGATCCAGCTGAACACGGAGTTGCTGATGGTTGTAGTTCACTGTGCTCTCCAGGTCACCAAGGGCAGTGGTGATGCGTGTGGTAGCTCGTAGAAACTCCGAAATCATGGGGGAATCCACTCCACCACTGGCAGTCCCAGGATCGGCATCAAAAGGGTCGGGTATCCCATGGTCCGGCACAGGAGGATCAGGTCTAGTGGCTCCCGATGAAGCAAATTCAGGGTCACAAGAAAGTGTAAGAGCAGATAGGGGAAACCCGCGCAACAGAGACACCCGAGCCTGCGGAAGACGTAGAAAGGGAACGCCCCGACGCTTATACTTCCACCCAAGACTGTCATCAAGGGCAAGTATACCAGAAGCCTTTAGATAGTCAAAATTAAGAAGGAAGTTATCATCTGCACCAATTCGCTCAACCTGAGAAGGGCGGGGGACACCATATCGATCTGCAATCAAAGTAATCATTCCCCCCATGGTAAGACGCCCTGTATGGCGATGAGCATTAAGACACGCATTAATGAAAAGCTGCGCCCAATCAGGTATGCCATAGGTAGCCGCAAAGGTACAACCCCACAGACAAATAAGCTCATTCTGATCAACTAAGGCATGCTCTCCCTTGCCATGAATACAAGAAGATAACAACCGATGGAGTAGTCTAACAGCCGGATGGAAAATGGCGGAGGAGGAAGAGTTATTATTGTGCATAGATACACCGGAAAGTTGATTCCAAAAGGAGTGGCGGGCAAAGTTGATCGATTTATGATTGACCATGCGGTGGTCGATACGGCCCTTAGAGATGCCAAAACAATCGAGCAAGTCCTCATGAGAAAGTGTAAACTCCTGATCACCCAAATGGAAAGAGATAGCCGGCACATCACCATCATCAGTCTCAGTGATACTTGTCTCAATAGTGGATAAGAACTCAAGAGTAAAACTAGCAAAAGTGGGTACTGCTAAGTCCAAGAGGTCTACAAGGCCACCGTTTTGCATAAGGACAAGGAGAGAGGATTCAAGGCCAAGCTGCTGCAGAAGCGGGCGATAGAAGAATCTGGTGGGCAGAATAGGCCGTCTTTCTAAAGCAGCCCACTTGGCTTTGGCTCTGTCACTAAGTGTCGTTAAACCCTTCAAATCAAGTGGAACCGGTGATGGTGGGGAAGGCTGTGGAGCAGCTCTTCCAGGGACGGCGGTACGTCGACGCTTAGAAAGGGAAGTAGATGCCATACTCCCAACTCAGCAGACAAAACAATACACACCCTCGAGGAAACAGTCCCAAATAACAGTGCAAATACCAACTTCAGCAAAGCTCCCACAAAGAACCAACACAATCACAAATTATCTGAACACCGCACAACTCACAAATAACAATTCCAAATCACCAAATTCATAGAAACCAGTAGAACAAGTACCCGAAATCCAGTGTGGAGTGGTGCAGCGGTGGCGGCGTCTGAGAGGTGGTGGTGGCTGGAATACCGATAGTCGGAGCAGATGGCCGGCGGGCGGCGGTGGAGGAGATGACTGGTGAAGAGCAGTCGTCGGAGCTGTTGCGGCGGCGGGGGAAGATCCAGACGTGGCGACGAGCAGTCGGAGATCAGCCGACAATGGTGGGCGGAGATCGGCCGACAAGAAACGCCGAGAAATGCAGGGGTGGTGCTCCGGCGGTCAGGGAATGCAGGCGAGATGGTGCAGAGATGACGAGTGGGAGAAGATGATGGGTGGAGGACAGTGACGTCGCCGGTGATGGGCTTGTCGGCGGTGAGGAGTTGTGGGTGAAGATGGATTTCAGTGGTAGAGATAAGGCGGTGGCGGGAAGATGGACGCGATGGTGCTGTGTGGGGCCGATCGAAGGTGACCGGTCACGGCGGGTGGTAGTGGTTGATCGGAGTTGCAGCGGTGAGGAGAGATGGCGTCGGAGAATAGTGGTGGTTGTGGGAGCAGACGAAGGCGGTGGTGATTGGGTGGTGGAAGCGGGCGGGTCAGACGGGATCGGCGAAGCCCAGACGCGGCGGTGGTTCCGTCGCGGCGGCGTCACGTGGGCCGGTGAGCAGTGGGTCGGTGATGTCGGTGGCCGGTGATGTCGGTGGAAGTTGGCCGGCGCCGGAGATGGACGGTGGCCGGCGGCCAGTGGATGGCGGCGGAGGTGGCCGGATCGGAGTGGATGGCGGCGGAGGGAGATGGGTGGTGATGGTGTCGGTGGAGTGGGGGAGAAGTGATGATGAGGGTGGTTGTGTGGGATTTGATGTGTAATGGGTCAAAGTCAACTGGGTCAAATGGGGCAAGTGCACAGACCAAGCGCTAGGACGGACACCTTCCAAAGGGCCGCGCGATTTGAACGTGAAATCTGCCCCCGGGAAACACCGCGCGGGCCGCGCGGCACTAGGCGCGCTAAGGTTCTGATTAACAAAGGCCCGCGCGGTCCTTTTTTTTTTTTTTTTTTTTTTTTTTTTTTTTTTTGCAACGATCGTCCTTGCTTTGTACCTGAAAAATAATAAACACATACCCCGTGTAAAATCAACTAAAAGAGAAATAATAATAAATATGAAAACAACTATATATAAAAGTAACACATCGTTCAAAATAATATGAAAAATAAAGAACGATCAAAACCGGTTTATTTAACGTCGTCGGCACGACTTACCTCCAATGAAATCACTCATAGGTCGGCTCGGTGAGATGCATCTCATCAAGGATTTCCGAATTAAAGTTCTCACAATATGGCTTCAAGCGTTGGCCATTTACTTTCAAAATCTTGGAGGTGACTTCACTCTTTATATCCACTGCACCATGTGGATATACTTTCACAACTACGAATGGTCCCGTCCATCGAGACCGCAATTTACCGGGAAATAGACGAAGGCGAGATAGAAATAGGAGTACTTTTTGACCAACCTCAAAGTTCTTCCTAATGATCATCTTATCGTGCCATGCCTTCGTTTTCTCCTTATAAATAGCGGCGTTCTCGTAGGACTCGTTCCTTAGCTCCTCTAACTCTTGTAGTTGTAACTTCCTTTCATTTCCGGCTGCATCTAGATTGAGGTTGAACTCTTTGATTGCCCAATAAGCCTTGTGTTCCAACTCCACCGGTAGATGACAAGGCTTCCCAAAGACTAATCGATATGGAGACATACCGATTGGAGTCTTAAAAGCCGTCCTATATGCCCACAATCCATCATCTAACCGAGTACTCCAATCCTTTCGAGTCGGTTTAACCGTCTTTTCAAGGATGGACTTGATTTCCCGATTGGAAACTTCGGCTTGGCCATTAGTTTGTGGGTGATAGGCGGTGGAGGTCTTGTGGTTTACACCATACTTCTTCAACAATGCGGCGATGGTTCGATTGCAAAAGTGGGTACCCCGATCACTAATCAAAGCTCTAGGAATCCCGAACCTAGAGAAGATGTTTGCTTTGATAAACTCTGCAACCACTTTAGAATCATCAGTTTTAGTGGGGATTGCTTCAACCCACTTTGACACATAATCAACCGCAAGCAAGATGTATTTGAAACCGAAAGAATTAGGAAAAGGACCCATAAAATCAATACCCCATACATCAAACAATTCACAATATAAGGGAGCAGTTTGGGGCATTTCATTACGAGACGAGATATTCCCTACTCTTTGACATTTGTCACAAGATTTGCAAAAGCTATATGCATGCTTATTCAAATTAGGCCAATAAAAACCACAGTCAAGCACTTTTCGAGCAGTTCTCCTAGCACCGAAATGACCACCACATGCATAAGAATGACAAAATGTGAGAATAGAGTTAACCTCACTATCGGGGATGCATCTCCTCACAACTTGGTCGGAGCAATGTTTCCATAAATATGGATCATCCCACACATAAAATTTAGCATCATGTTTCAACCTATTCTTCTGAGCAGTGGTGAAACGAGGAGGAAACTTGTTAGCAACAAGATAATTCACAATGTCGGCATACCATGGAAGAGAAACACTAAGAGCAAACAAATGCTCATCCGGGAATTCTTCTCGAAGACATTCTTGTTGCACATTTGCCTCGATTCCAAGCCATGGCACTAGGCGGCTCAAGTGGTCGGCCACAAGGTTTTCGGCACCCTTCTTGTCCTTCACTTCCAAGTTGAATTCACTCAAGAGTAAAATCCATCGAATCAACCTTGGTTTCGCGTCTTTCTTCGTCATTAAATAACGAAGTGCTGCATGGTCAGTGTAAACAATAACCTTGGTACCAAGCAAATAAGACCGAAATTTTTCAAGTGAGAAAACTACCGCTAACAATTCTTTCTCTGTGGTAGAATAATTTCTCTGAGCCTCATTAAGAGTCATGGATGCATAATAGATGGCATGGGGCACTTTTCCTACCCTTTGACCTAATACCGTGCCAACGGCATAGTCACTCGCATCACACATAATTTCAAAGGGAAGAGACCAATTTGGAGGTTGAATGATGGGGGCGGACACAAGCATAAGCTTTAAACAATCAAATGCCCTCTTACAACTCTCATCCATCACAAATTCCACATCCTTTTGTAACAACTTACACAAAGGAGAAGCAATTTTTGAGAAATCTTGGATAAAACGGCGGTAGAATCCCGCATGACCAAGAAAGGAACGAACTTCACGCACACAAGTAGGGTAAGGCAAAGTTTGAATTGTATCAATTTTAGCTTTATCTACCTCAATACCCTTAGAAGAAACCACATGACCTAACACAATACCTCTTTCAACCATAAAATGACATTTCTCGGAATTTAGAACAAGGTCAAATTCAATGCATCGTTGAAGAACTAATGACAAATGTTCCAAACAATCATCAAAAGAGTTTCCATGAACGGTAAAATCATCCATAAAAACTTCAACAAATTTTTCAACATATTCTGAGAACATGCTTACCATGCACCTTTGAAAAGTCGAGGGTGCATTGCAAAGCCCGAAAGGCATGCGTCGATAAGCAAACATACCATAGGGGCATGTGAATGTGGTCTTCTCTTGATCTTCTGGCGCGATCGGCACCTGGAAATAACCTGAATAGCCATCAAGAAAACAATAGAAAGAGTGCCCTGCAAGCCTTTCAAGCATTTGGTCAATAAATGGTAAAGGAAAATGATCCTTTCTAGTTACCGCATTCAACCTCCGGTAGTCTATGCAAACTCGCCATCCATTCTGAACACGAGTAGGGACCAACTCTCCCTTTTGATTCTCTACCACTGTGACTCCGGTTTTCTTAGGGACCACATGTATCGGGCTCACCCATTTGCTATCGGAGATTGGATAAATTATCCCCGCATCTAGCAATTTGATCACCTCGGCTTTTACTACCTCCATCATGGGTGGATTCAATCGCCTTTGAGGTTGTCGCACGGGTTTAGCATCATCCTCCAACAAAATCCTATGCATGCAAGTGCTTGGACTTATACCCTTGATGTCGGAAATAGTCCACCCTATGGCTTTCTTGTGCTCATGTAGCACTTTCATCAACTTGAGTTCTTGCTCTTTGGTGAGTTTACTAGATATTATAACCGGAAGTTTCTCACTTTCACCGAGATAAGCATATTTAAGGTCTTGAGGAAGTGGTTTCAATTCCACTACCGGAGACGTCTCAAGAGAAGATCGGTCACCCGATACTCTCGAGTCGGAAAGACCTAAGATAGGCGTATCAAGGGAAAGCTCTTCATAAGAATCTAGTGCACTCACGCTTTCTTTCACTCTAGACCCAACACTACGAAAGGTTGATTCATCACTACACAAGCTCCTTTCAATAGCATTCAACAAAGGATCATGAGCACCATCTCTAAGAACATCTTGCACACAAATTTCAACCACATCAATAGCATTGCAAGAATGATCACCAATTGGGGATTCCATATCATCATGATTGTGAAATTCTATTTTATCCCCATCAAATTCCATGGTGAGTTTGCCATTAAACACATCAACCACGGCTCTTGACGTTTTCAAAAATGGGCGCCCCAATAGAATTGGTGCGGCATAATTATCATGTTCCATGTCAAGAATGTAAAAATCCGCGGGGAAAATCAACTTGTCGACTTTAACCAACACGTCTTCTACAATACCCTTAGGGTATGCACTAGAACGATCGGCAAGTTGAATTACCACCCCGGTTTTAAGTAAAGGACCAATGTTCAAAGATTTATACACCGAGAAGGGAATCAAGTTAATTGATGCACCTAAATCTAGCATGGCCTTTTGAAAAAATATCCCTCCTATGGTGCAAGGAATGGTAAACATCCCGGGATCACCACATTTAGGAGGGATTTTCGCTTGAAATAAAGCCGAGACATTAACATTCATCCCCTCCTTAGTGGCATCTTTTAAACGTTGCTTACGATTATTAGCACATAGTTCCTTCAAAAATTTAGCATATCTAGGAACTTGACTAATAGCATCGAGTAAAGGAATGTTTACCTCACACTTACGAAAGACTTCGTAAACGTCCTTGTCAACCTCCTTCTTTCGAGTATCTTTCAACGCCTCGGGGTATGGGGGTTCCACTTCAAATGGTTGAGTCTCCTTCTTCTTCTTGTGAGGGGGAGAAAATGGAGGAGATGGTGGCTCGCCATTAGGTGATGTCCCTTGAACAAGTATCTCCGTTTCAACCCCTTTTCCCTTAAGGATCTTCTCTACACCCCGTTTCTCGACCCTTTCCTCGGCTTCCTTCATCAACACAATGTCATCCTTGGCCAATGTCTCTTCAACTACTTTGTTGGTCAAATGCTTCACAACAAACCCTTTCTTGGTCTCTTCTTCGACTATCACCTCGGGTTTATGTACCTCTTTCCCACTCCTCAAGTTTATAGCACTAGCATTCTCTCTTGGATTCATTTCGGTTTGTGCGGGAAGTTTACCGGAATTTTGGGCTTTCAAATATCCCACATCGGTGGCTATTTGACTCATTTGCACTTCTATCGACTTGAACCGCCCATCATCCAAGGAATACCCCGAACTCTCACCTTGTTCATGAGCTCTCTCTTCATACCGTCGAGAATTTTGAGGTCCTCTATTGTAAGATCGCTCTTGTCCTTGGTTTCGAGGGTATTGTTGAGGTTGGGATTGGTAGTGTTGGTTTTGATTATCTTGGTACCCTCGATACCCTTCACCTTGGTAGTCTTGATAACCCCCATAGCCTTGGTAATATTGGGAATGTTGAAATCCTTGATTTTGGTAGCCTTGATGCCCTTGATCTTGATAGCCTTGATACCCCCCATAACCTTGGTTTCTAGGATAGTTTTGTTGGGGAGGAGCTCTATCGTAGGATCGACTACCTTGGCCTTGACTCCTAGGTGGTGCTCCATCATAAGATTGACTACCTTGACCTTGGTATGCTTGATTATTGGAGAAGGATTGTTGGCCTTGTTGTTCCTTCGTTTCATCTCTCCACCGAAAATTAGGATGATCCCTAGATCCGGGGTTGTAGTGTTGAGCATATGGGTCACTTCTCCTTTGAAATCCTCTATCACCACCTTGGCCTTGACCACCTTGATTTCCCCTAGGTCTATCACCTTGATAACCTCTACCACCTTGAAATCCTCTCCCACCTTGGTTTCCACCATAGAACCCTACGGCATTCACTTCTTCATCGTAGTATTCTTGAGTTTGGGGACAAGAGTCGGTGGAGTGGTTAAGAGAACATGTATCACATGTCAAGACTTGTTGCCTCCTATTGCCTCCCTTGTTGTTTCCACCACTTTGAGCCACTACTAAACTCTTTACCGCGGCCGTGAGCTCTCTTATCTCCGCTTGAGTGGTATCATCTCTAGTTACTATGGAAACAATTGGTCTTGCCCTCCTACTTCTTCTAGGCCCTTCTTCTCGTGCTAGGCGCTCAAACAACTCCATAGCATCGGTGGATCCAATCAAAGAAATGGAACCAAGACAAGCGCTCTTCACTAACCGAGAATCTTGTTCATTAAGACCATTGTAGAAGAAGGCAACCAACTGAGGTTCGGTGTAGCCATGATAGGGGCAACTTGCTACAAGCATTTGGAATCTCTCCCAATAGTCTTGGAAGCTCTCTTCTTCCTCCTGAAGAATGTTGCTAATGGCTTTAACTATAACCGAAGATTTAGAGAGGGGAAAGAACTTGTCAAGAAATCTTTCCTTCAATTCCGACCATGAGGTGATGGAGTTGGAGGGGAGACGACTCAACCAAACCTCGGCTTTATCTTTCAAGGTAAAAGGGAAGGTTTTCATTTTAAAGTGATCTTCATCGACTCCAGAGGGTTTCATGCTACTAGTAACTCGAAGGAAGGAATCGAGATGGTAGTTAGGATCATCGGTGTCTCGACCATAGAAGGATGGAAGTGCATGTATAACCCCCGACTTGATCTCACATTCGGTACCCGTCGGAAAGACGATACTCGATTGTTCTTGATCATAGGCTTGCCGCATATATCCCCTCATAGGAATGTTGGTAGGGGGGTTGTTGGCACGGTGGAATGGATTGAAAAAGGTATCTCGGGGTGCTTCTTCTCCCGCCATGTTGGAATTGGATGGCTCACTTTCTGAAAAATTGTTGGAAGATATACTCTCTTGTGTACTCCTTCTAAGTTGTCGAAGAGTCCTAGTTAACTCGGAGTCGTAGTGCAAAGGGTCTTGGTTCGAGGAACGAGTACGAACCATGCACCAAGAGCTAGAGCAATACGTCTCCAAGCAAAAGAAACAAAACCAAAGAAAATAGAGTTAGAGAAAAACTACAATCAACACCTAAAAATACGCCTCCTCCCCGGCAGCGGCGCCAAAATTTGGGAGGTCGTCGTTATACCTCTCCAAAAATACAATTTATACTCACTCACAAGCTCTACACACAACTAAGCATATAGTGGCAAGTAAGGTTCGTATCCACAGAGAAGAGGAGATTTTCAAGTATCTCAAATAGATTTACTACTCTAACTACTATAAAATTACTATAATATCATATTTATATAAAAGCGATGTAAATAGGGGGGGGGGAATTTGGAGTTTGGTTGTAGAAAACACTACAATGTTATACTAAGCTATAGCTTAAGATTACAACTAAACTATATAAAAGATAGATTAACAATGAGATTATTAGACTTGGGCACTCGATTTCAACTTTCGACTAAAGGTTAATCATTGAACTACCACACATTGCACTTGGTTTTTGCGATTACTTATCGAGATGGAAGATCTCAAAGTAAGATATTCAATCTATTCTCTCTTTCCTAACCAAGAAACAACATAACATCGTTGCTAGGTATTCATCTTTAGATAAAATAAGTGGAAGCACTATATTTAATCTATTGATGGCATTATTCATGAGAATCGATAACATGTAAGCAAGGCAATTGAACATTCATGAGGAACAATGGATGAAAGCATACGAAGCACTATTCCTATTTGCTCTAACCATCAATTAAGCAAATGATAACATTTTGCCCATAGATTTAGCAAGTATTCAACACAACCTACAACTAGGAAGAAAGCCCAATCGTTTATTGCATCAAATTCATATGGAAACAACACATTCAATTCCTAATCGAAAAACCCATGAGCCATGCATATCAAGTTCTCAAAACCATAAATCGAAAGTCTACATCGAGATACCCAAGAGTTGTTTAGCCTACTACAATCATATTAATCATACAATACAAACCCATAGAATCAAAGAGATGAAAAGATGAAGAAGAAAATGGAACTAGAGAGTTTTTGCTCTCTATTTTCGAACTCCCCTTGATGTGGGATGCCAAGAGGCTTTTATACTCTCCAAAAGATAAGAAGAAGTCAACTTGCAGCAGCGCGCGGACTCCGCGCCAGTTGGCGCACTTGTGTGAAGGGCTGCGCGGTGCGCGGACCGCGCAGCAGTTGGCGCACTTGTGTGAAGGGCTGCGCACTAGAGGGTGCGCGGACCGCGCAGCAGTCCGCGCACTTTGTGAAGGGCTGTGCACTACTCCATTGTTGCTTCTTTCGGAGAGTTCCGGTTCTACCTTTTCGGAAAGGCCTTCATCTTCATGTTTAATCACCATTATGTCGCCTCAATGTTCAAGTACCTATAAAGTGACGAAACTATGGCATATGGCGTATAATTTCCATACATCACTCTACTCTCAAAATAGCAACAATTATCAACAATTAGGCCTATTTAGCACCATTAGAAACCATTTCTAAGTGCAACAATCATGGTATAACTTGAGCTCATCAGTTGGCCAGCCTGGTTTCCGAATCCTCCAACCACCCGTTCCCAGCAATTTTGTCTTCCTAAAAGAACCATCAAAACTTAGGACGCGGGCTTCCTGAAGTAGATGGTGACAATTACCCAGCTTGATTTGATATAATGAGAGATCACCATTGAGACTTGTTTTCTCCTGAATCTGGCTTCCATCAGTCTGCCTTCGCACTACTTGCAGCCTTCTTCTGTCAAGCATGATTTGCCATTTAGTTTTGGCATGATCCACACACCATTGAGTCTGTAGAAGTGATTGGTGAAAAACCATGTGATTCCTTTGTTTCCAAATCTCCCATAAGATGGCCACGCACTTGATAATTTCATCATCTTGTGATGTGTTGCTGATTAAGTGGAAAAACCAGGAACTGAAGATCATATTCTGGTTTTGTTGAATAAAACCCGATGTTGGCCAAATTCTTGACGATTTTTCTGGGCAATTTAGAAATAGTTATGACTCATCCTCTACTGTATTATTGCATCTGTTGCACATGTTAAAGTCTGAAAGCTTCATTTTTTGTCTATTTAACTGTGTTAGTAGACATCCAGACACTGCTTTCCACAGGAATGTAGACACCTTATAAGGTATGTTGATGTTCCAAAGTTTAGCCCATAATTTCCTTGCCTGAGATGACAGACGAATACTCTGTGAGCCTGCCACCATTGAATTCATAGCAATATGATATCCAGTCTTTGTAGAATATTCACCAGTTCTTGACCATCTCCAAAATGGTGTATATGTGGCTGAAGAATCCAAGTGTAGTGCCAGAATATGAGGATTACTTCTGGAGGGAAAATGCATCTAAGTAAAGAGTGTCTCCAACTATTATTTTGCTGATCAATCAGATACTCCCCTCTGAGGTTAGTGTGTGTAGAGACCACTGAAGTGTTGAGAATGAAGTTCTGAACTGTTGGGATCCAATGATCATGTATTTTAATGTCTTTCCCATTTGTCACCCTCCACTACTACAAAGGGGTAGATGCAAGACACATATTTAAGCCATTTGAGCCTGTTGCGTTTTTTCCGCCTTGATTGACAGTAGCGAGTTCGCTACCTCCTCAAGCTAGGAAAAAAATTAAATTTAAGACGGAAAGTAGTAGTTAAAGGCGGAAATGGGTTTTGACGTAAAAAAAACATGACCAAGGCGGAAAAGAAGTATCCTCCTTAAACTGAATGGGTTGTTACGATCTCGTAACCTTTGTATTAAGATAAATGTGTATATAGCGACTTCGTATGTTAGCTCGTTAGTATGTACTTTGTGCGTTGCGAACTTGTAAGCTTGGCTAAACCCTAATTTCTGCAGGCGAGAATATAGAACGTGTCATAACTGGGACGCTAGGGTGTGGCGATTGACGTTAAGGTTTCGCTTCTTTGCACGTCAAATATGACCTTTTAAAATATACAGTGCATGTGTGGGTGATTGAGTTGTTACGAGTTTGCTAGTTTGTCTAGTTGGTTAACTGGGATGTTGCGAGTTCGCAAGAGGCTCTGTATGGGTCACAGATAAAATCTGAACTGACCGTTCTAACACTAGAAAAAAAACTTATAAGGGTTTAAACAGGTGGGTATTGAAGGATGATCAGTTCAAGTTTGCTCGGAGGTCTCATTGTTCCCGTGTTAGTGTAGGTAAGGTTTAACTTGCATAATGTATTGGCTAGTCTCTTGATTTTGGTTGATTTTATGCATAATTTTTGCTAGCATTTTGGTTGATTTTGGTTTTTTCTGTTAATGCAGTGTGTAGTTTATGTGTTGATCATCTCAAGTCAGTAGGTTAGTAGTATTGTGTAGTTGTTTGTCCGATTTGTGAATTATGGACCGTGAAATAATAATGAACGAGAATGCTCGATTATCGAAGGAGTATTTAGATTTGGTGGAAAATTTCTTAGATGTTGGTTTGCGACATTCTAGGCAGAATAGCATAGGAGGGGTTAGATGTCCATGCAACAAGTGTAGTAAAAATGCCATATTTGAAGATATATTTGTAGTGCGTGAACATTTAATTTGTAAAGGATTTGACAAATCCTACACTGAATGGACTTGGCATGGGGAAGGCTATTATGGAAGTGACTAGGTTGAGATGGAGGAGGAAAGCACCGAGGAAATCCTGCAGTACAATGAACAACTTTCAGATGTGTGTGACGATGTTGTTATGGATTTTGTTGGGAAGAAAAGTATGTTGGAGGCAATGTATGACGATAAATAGACAAGCTTATATGTTGGGGCTAGGCATTCTAGACTGGGCGCAACATTGTTGTTAATGAACCTAAAGGCAAGGCATGGTATTTCTGTTAAAGGAATGACGGAATTGCTAGAGTTGGTTAAGGAGTTACTTCCTGAGGAGAACTTATGTCCTGACAGGGTGTATGCTGCGCGGAAGATATTGTGTCCTATGGGCATGGAGTTTCCTAAGATTCACACATGCCCGAATGATTGTATGTTGTATAAGGGGGGTGTTGATTCTCTGAAGTATGATTGCAAGGTATACGATGAGTCTAGATGGGAAAAGAATGAGGGAAAGGTTGAGGTATGTGGAGAAACAGTGACAACATCGACAAAGCAAAGTCCTGCTAAGGTGATGTGGTACATGCCCTTGGAACCGAGATTGACGCGTTTGTATGCCAATCCAGTTGATGCAAAATTGTTAACATGGCATGCCGATAGGGTTCGAGAGGAAGATGATGATATTATATCTCACGCTTCTGATGGTGATCAGTGGAAGAAGATCGATGCTATGTACCCAGAATTTGGTAACGAACCTAGATACGTGCCCTTAGGACTATCTACTGACGGAATGAACCCTTTCGGAAACATGTCCAGCACCCACAGTTCATGGCCAGTGATGCTTGTTATTTATAATCTACCTTCATGGTTGATGATGAAACGAAAGTATGTGCTTTTGAACACTATGATCTCAGGGCCTAGGCAACCTGGTAATGACATTGATGTATATCTAGCGCCTCTTGTTGAGGAGTTGGAATCCTTATTTAAGCATGAGATTCATATTCCTGACAGAAGTCGAGGGGACGCGAAATTCAAACTTAAAGCCATGTTGATGTGGAGCATCAATGATTTCCCTGTGCTGGGTAACCTTGGAGGGTGTTCTGTGAAAGGTCATTTTGCATGTCCAGTATGTGAGAGCAAAACCAGCCATTGTCAATTAAAGCACGGTGGTAAGCCTGTGTATCTAGGTCATAGGCGATTTCTACCTAGCAGTCATCCGTGGAGGAGTGCTAAGAAGTGGTTTAGAAGCCAATGTATGTGAATCTTGGGTTGGGACGCTCTTGAATACACCGGGGAAGAGTAAGGATGGATTGAAAACTAGAAAGGATCTAGTTAATCTTGGCATAAGGACGTCACTTGCTCCCGTGCAAGAAGAAGTAGGCACGACATACTTACCACCTGCTTGTTATTCCTTGTCATCTGAGGAGAAGGAGAGTTTTTGTAAGACTTTGAAATCAGTGAAGGTGCCTTCTAAATATGGTTCTAATATTAGTAGTTGTGTATCTACTGCTGAGCTGAAATTGGTGGGAATGAAGTCGCACGATTGCCACAATCTGATGCAGGATTTGAATGTCATTGCTCTGAGAGGTTGCTTGCCTTCACACGTTGGAGACGCGGTTGCCAGGTTTTGTTATTTTTTTAAATAGATATGTCGAAAGAAAGTGAGTCGGCGAAAGTTGGATGAATTGCAGGATATGGTAGTTGAAGTATTGTGCAGACTAGAGATGTATTTTCCCCTTCCTTTTTTGACATAATGATTCATTTGATAGTTCATTTGGTGCGGGAGGTGAAGCCACTAGTGGAAAACGGGACGGAACACGGCGGTTCCGTCCCGGTTGGACGGCGGTTTTGACCGCCGTCCATGGTGGCGCCGTCCAATTGGCGCCACCGTTACTCGGCGGTTGAAACCGCCGAGTAAGGTTTACGAGTTCGGAAACTTACCCGGATGGGTACATTTCCGGACTCGTAAACACCTGCTGCTAGCAGGAGGCTACCCCGGCCATTACGGGCCGGACGGTTAGCCGGAACGAGGTTTTTGCGCACCCGGACGGTAAGCCGGGAGATTTTCCGGCGGCGGCAGTAATCCGGCCACCGTGAAACGGTGGCGGAAAATATGTAGTTCCGGATAGGATTACGGTACCGGAAAGTTAGCCGGACAGAAGTGTTTACTTAACCGGACGCCTGCCAGGGAAACGTTCGGGAAAATGGGTGAAAAGAAGCCAATTTCGTCCGGCCAGAATTCCGAAACCGGAAACCTAGCCGGAAGTATTTTGAACTGTCCGGCCAGGATTTCAGATTTCGTAAAGGTGGCCCGGATAATTCTTTAAAATCTGATTTTTATTTATTTCGGCTTTTGAATACAAAATAGAAAGTATTTAAATGGCGCTAGTGAAGAATTATATGTTTCAAATGGTTGTGATGTATTACGAATGAATGTATAATGTAATAAATCACTTGAATGCGCTAAATACAACAATTGCCAATAATACATAATGTGTCAATTTTGAACTAGAGCATGTGCATACGAAGTTACGACAATTGATGCAATAGTACTCCTCGGTCGATTCAGGTCTTCGGGTGAGTAGGGCCTTGTATCCTCTTCGAAAATCTGTGCATTAGCATACACAATTCAATATATGACGCAAACATATGAATATGTGTAAGGTAGATGCCTTATAGATTTGGAACTTACGGGCTCAAGGTCTTGGTCGAATTCGTTAAGTCCCGCTACAAATTTGAGCTCATACAACATAACGTAGTACCCGCATTCCCAGCTGCTAACTTGTCTCTTGTACTTTAACACAAAAGGAAGATCACATTGTTAAATACAATCGATCGATGTCGATAATACTAGTGTTATTAATGAGGGAGAAACGTGTAGAGTACCTTGATCTCAGTCATTCCAAACTCTCTCCTAGAGGGATTGACATGATTCAAAGCTTGTCTAAGGAGGTGTTCGAAAGACGGGATTGGCGGACAATGGAGAGGATCTATCCAATAAACTTCTTTGGTTTTTTTGTGGATCAAAACCAAGCTCCAATGTTTACTAAATAAAAAATGCATATCCATTTGTCAATAATGACAACATAAAAGTTAACATGAGATAATAATGTATAGAATTAGTTAATATGAAATGCTTACCCGGAAATGAGTGGTGCTAGGAAGAATAATTTGTCCTCCACACCGAGAGCCTCTCTCATGTAACTTAATCGCTCTGAATCAGTATGACCTAATTCTTGGATTCGCTCAGGGCATAGGAAGCCTATCCATGGCTTCAACCGTTTTTGAACTAATTGATTCAAGAAACTTAAGAAAAAAAATATGAATGGTTAAAACAACGGGGAGAACGGCGGTTGAAAACGCACAAGATAATATAGTCTCGACATTAAAATTACTTACAGTTGGAATAAGGACATTAGGGGCTCGGTTACCTTGTCACCCTTCCATAGATCTTCAAAATCACCCCAACACATTACAATTTGCCTTCCAATACCACCAAATAATTCCGTTGGAGCCGGGAATTCGTAGTATCAAAATTTGCAATGTGTAGACAATTTATCATACAACACCTTCATAGGCGGTGTCATAGATTTAACTACAACATCTTTTGGGGCGGTCTTTGGGGCGGTCTTTGGGGCGGTCAAGGGTTGGGGAATTTTTTTTGTAATTTTTGGCTCAACCTTGCGTGCAACGCTCGTAATTGGGTTGTATAGGCTAGTGGGTTGAGTCTCTCCTAAACTCTCGACAACAATTAGCCTACGAGGCCAAAGTAAATACATACCTTCCGCCGGTCCAACAACCTTACACGGGCCTTTCGGTATGGGAATTCGAGCGGTTGAAACCAAAGCTTTTTTCAAGCAAACCTCCCCCAAACCGGTTGCAATTTTAACGTCGCCATGCATCTTCGCCGACTCATTGAAAATTCCATTTGCAACATGCATAGTAGGCTTCCTCACTCCACCATCGATATATAATTTGCATGGATATGTGACATCGACCTTGACCTAATTAAAATAGTGGATTCCATTTTTAAAGTAAGGCGAGGTAAACATGCTAAGACTATTAAGAGAACGAATAGAGAATTTGAATAAGAATGCGATCAAAAAGTGAGTTAGTGTGTTTACCTTTTTTGGTCGGTTTAAGTTATCATCACATATGTTTGGTTGTGGCGATGGTGGATTTGGTTGTGGCGATGGTGGATTGCCTTGCACCTCACAAACATCGGGTGAGTGACGTGAACCACATGAAGGAGGTTCCCAATCGTCGCTTAGATCATTCAAATTTGGTGGGAGAATTGCGCCCGTTTGCTTGGCTATTATGTGGAGAGCTATGTCCCTTTTCATCATATTCTTCACGGCCTCATCAAGCTCCTTCTTGGTATCACCGAGCTCTTTTTTTGTATCTCCAAGTTCCTCTTGCAACTTGTTGTACTTGGTATGTCTTGGTGGTTTAGAAGATTTTGGTTTGCCGATGAGATCTCTCTTCACCACATGTGATGCATATCCACGAACTCTACCGGGGTGTTCCTTCCGTTCCGTCGCCTTACAAAGGATGTCATCGTCTTGTGTGGGAACGAATTCTCCCGAGGCAATTTTCTCTTTGACATCATCCTATCATTTAAAAGAAAAAAAATATATGGTAGAAAGAAAAATAGATAGGAATAATATTTGTAATAATATTAGCTCAATATATTCAAAGAAACAACTTACAATATCTTTTATCAACTTCTTGTTTCCCTCGTGTGTGTATTCGCCTTTGCTATCTTGTCGACCAATCAAGAAGCTAGTGAGTTTATCGAACTCTTTAGGATTAACCACCTCGGTGCTCTCCCGCGCTTCCTCTTCCGTCATCCCACTATCCATTTTCTCTTGCACCTCATCTTCTTGTTTCTTGTTTGCATGTTTCATTAGTCTTATAGTATAGCCCTCCCTACTCATTGTGTGAGGTGTCGTATTAGCTTTCGCATTGGTGCTATTCGTCAACCTCACACCTTAACACATAAATGAATTTAAGTTATGTGAACGAAGGAGTAATACTAGAATGGTAGGAATTAATCTTACAAGTCGGTCATTCTCCAAGGTGCGTGCTTTGAATATTGCCCAACTTTCTTGTAGAATATCGGTGTAGGCCACCCAAGGGTCCTCATCCTTAAAATCTCCATAAATGTAATGTTTAGACAACATTGCTCTATGATCCCGTGCCGCCTTACTCAAGCGAAACATGGTTGTGTCAAAAAGTTTCTCCATATTTGGGGCAACAATTTTGAATGGTACCTATATAAGGTTATAAGAAAATTTGGATAAAATCTCATTCATGTGTACAAAAAAAAAAACCTTAAATGAAGGTAGAAACTTACCAAACACTCCTCCCATAATTTAGTCTTCTCCTTGTCGGGGACCTCGTGCCAAGATTCATACTTTATATTCACACGAGTTCGACCAATTTTACCAACCCAACTCTTCCATAAATAATACTCTTCCGATATTGGTTCCCCACCATCGTTGAACGTCATGTCCGTCAAAATCCCCTTCTTCATCCTTTTTTGTAAGACGGCACAATATGTCCTAGGACGCCTCACCCCCTTTTTTTTAACACCTCCCGTGGTGCTAGGCGTTTTAGAGCTTTTGGGGATTCCTACTACCTTCTTCTTAGGTGGTGCCATAACTCCTCTACAAAAAATAGTTTACATATATTAAATAACCTCACTATCAAGAAAGAAAAATTATATGCTAAATTAATGGTAAGTAGTCACTTTAATAATCCTATTATTATCCTATTAGACTAATGGTAAGTAAGGTTTAATTAGGATCCTATTTGACTAATATAAATTGCCTATCACATGCTTCACCCTTAATTCTTTGTAATTAAATTAGTGCATACATATATGACATACTTAACCCTAGATTAGTAGTAACATAACTAGTGACCATCAAGACTAATCAAGAATATAGCCCATAATCCCAATTGATTAATCAAGAATGTAGCCCATAAAACAAAACTAGTTTGTAGTAATAATTAAGCAAAGCCCATGAACAAATAAGACAAATTAGCCAATAAACAACATTGATTATACAATTGAAGAAATACCTTTTCAAGTAGAATAAAAACCCTAATAGTATGGACAAAGAAGCTACTTTCTTGTTCTAGAACTCAAGAAATGGGGCCAATGTGAGTAATGGTGTTCTTGGTGGTTGGAGAAGAAGATTTTGTTGGTGGAAGAGAGTAAATGGGTGGGAGGAAAGTGAAATTTTCGGAACTAATGTTGAGAATGGGTAGAGGACTAGCTAAGAAAATAGTCTAAGTGTTAGTTATTCTGATTTTTTGTACTGACCGGCCACGTTTCCGAAACCGTGAAGTTAGCCGGATAAGGCAAAAAAAAATTAACCTCACCCGGCTAGGTTTCCGAGTTCGTAAAACCTAGCCGGAAGTGTTTATTATAAAAGGGGCAGACGGGTTTTTTTTCCCCAAATCTGCAAACCCTCCCCAAGTTCATCCCCAAACCAGTCCGCCTCTCTCCAAAATTTTCAGTCCAATCTCTCACCATGGTTAGGACTAAAAATCCTTCCACAGGCAAGCAAGTTGCGGAAATCCAACGACAACAAGAGGTGCACTACGAGTCCTCTTCCGAGGAGGAAGGAGAGTCACCTCCAAGAGCCGAAGAACACGTGGGTGGGAGCCGATTAAGCAAGGCCAAATCGAGGAAGACAAAGCGGCAAAGAGGCCATGATAGGCCCCCTGAAGCATCGGCAAGTCGGAATTTCTTCAATCGTAGGGCGGAGGCCAACTATGTGGAATGGTGTGGGCGGAAAACACACACCACCAAGGTGATTAGCCCTACCTCTATTGACACTTTGCATATGGGGTATTTGGTTGCTCATTTTCAGCCTAGTTATATAGATAAATTGCTCTTGCTTGAATCCCCATGCCATCAAGATGAGGTTGTGCAATTTTATGCAAATTTAGGAGAGTATGAGTCGAATAGGCTGTGCACTAAGGTGAATGGTAAACTGATTAATGTCACTAAGTTTCATATAAATGAGGTCCTAGGCTGCCCTTATGTTGATAACTCATACTTGCGCCCTAACCACCCAGAAGGCCCTTATGAGATTTATAATTTCAACAAGTTTCCTGAAACCGGGACAAACCAACCCTTAGACCTTGAAGCAATGGGACGTAAGTACTTCAAAACTACTTGTCAGGGGGCGGGTAGTTGTCCAGGTGATTTTAATGTTGAGGAGCTTACGGTTGAGCAGAGGATTGTATTTGACTGGGTTTGTCAGAATGTGTATCCATCGGGGGGTCATAGTTGTGAACCTAGTTGTAGACGTGTTCTGCTCTTCTATTACTTGATGGAAGGGTTGAAAATAAATCTTGGACACTCGATAGTTGAATACATGTTCAAGGTGGGGAGAGGGTCGAGGCAATGGTTTCCATATGCCGGACTTGTCACTGAGCTGATTAAGAAGCAAGGTGGAGGTGTTGTTGATCGTCCTGAGCCTCTAGAGTACTACGATGGTGATTGGTTTGATCATAAGGGTTTTGCACTGGATAAAGAAACTCAAAGGTACGTCTTGAAGGCCTTAGCTCCGGGCGCAGCAGGAAGAGTTGCGAGGCGAAGAAAACTAGAAGCCAGAGGTGCGAGTTCATCGAGTACAAGTAAGTGAATATATGTTTTCCCTTTATTGTTTAGTTTCGCATGTGAAAATGCTTTTGTTTTCGAAAGCTAATCATTTGTTTGTTTTGTAGGTGAGGAGGGTCGGTGGATGCGTAAGCTCTCAAAAATGTGGGAATGCTTCATCGGACAAGTCGACAAGGCTAAAGAAGAAGTAGCAATGCTCCGTGCCGAACAAAGGGCTTACATTGATCGGAAGGGACTTGATCTCCAACTTAGCCCGGAATTGAATGAGCCGGATTTTGGTCATCTCCCATCCTCAAGTGAAGAAGATGCGGCCGGGGGACCATCCAGCAGTAGGGCGACTGGAGAGTAGGGCATTGTTTCTAGTTAATAATTTGTTCTATTCTAGTTAAACATCGAATTTGTTCTTGTTAAACATCGAATTTGTTCTTTTCGTTTGTGAAACTAATCTATCCTAGTACGTTATTCATATGGATGTAAACTTGGTCGATTTTAAAGATTTTAGTGCTTCAATCTATTGGCGCTTATTTTGTACATGCATTTTGTTTAGATAAAGAGGCAAATATGATGTTGAAAATCTGTTTAAGTATAGTTCCGGGTAGATTTCCGAGTTCTGAAACACTATCCGGATAGTGTTACAAATTTTTCCGAACTCGGAAACCTGGCCGGATGGGTAATTTACTTATCCGGATGGCTATCAGGGAAACCTTCGGGAAAATTGAGCAAAAAATGAGATTTTTAATTAAAAACTTCCGGTTAGACTTTCAGACACCGTAAACCTACCCGGATAAGCTTAATTTTCCATCCTGCTAGGTTTCCGAGTTCGGAAACGGGTTTATATATATGGGTGATTGACTTTTTTTCAGATCACAACTCACAAACTTCCCCCACATCCCCCAATTCAGAGTTCGGAAATCCCGTCTCCTACCCGGACGAAACTCTCCATCAGTTCCACCACAACCAATTCCCGATCAACCCATGGCACCGAGAAGCAAGATCGTGGCGAGGAAGCCAAATCCAAACTGGTATGATGCTAACAAGTTTATTAGTCTCGATGCTTACAAGTATTATGGTATTCTTGTTATCAATGCTACAGTACTAGACACATATGTGTTGGATAGAGATCGGGTTGAGGCACTAGGTTTAGGCCCTATGGTTGAGAAGTTTGCTATTCAAAATTGTGATGCCTTGTTATTCGATGTTAGTAATCCCACCTATAAGGATGAGGTGTTGCAATTTTATGCTAATTTTGATGAACCTAGTGATGGTAAGTACACTACCATGGTTAATGGGCAAAGGTTTGAGTTTGATTGTTGGGTGATGAATGAGTTGTTGGGGAATCCTATCAAATCCGATGAGGACCTTTATCCCAAGCTCCAGGATGGGCCACTTGATATCTTCTATGCTAATGCGTGGCCGGGAACGCATATGATTAAACTCCCGTACTTGAATTATCTGAATTTAGGACATCACTATTTTGGTCGGGACCCATATGATGAAAGTTCAGCCGATGGGTGCAAAATGGCGTTCTGCCCCATTGATGATCGCATTGTGTACGAGTGGGTGCATAGAAGTTTCATCCCTACAGGAGGAAATATCGGCGAGCCTAATGTTACCACGGTTATGACATTTTACTATGTCGTGAAGGAGGTTCCTATCAATCCCGGCTTTGCAATATGTAATTGGATGAGAACTGCGTGGGCTAACGAGCGACATAAGAAAAACCTACCCTACGGGAGCTTAATCACTAAGTTGCTCTTGAAATTGGACCAAAATTTCCGATTTGAAGATGATCCCACCCCTTGCAAGCTATACGACTACCACTACTTTGAAAACCATAGGCCGAAATGGACTTTGGCCGATGGAAAATGGATTGTGGCGCCTCCACAACAAAAGGCTAAGCGGGCATCAAGAAGTAAGTCATCTTAACCTCCTTATTCACAATTTATGCTACTTTTGATCATAGTTTAATTCAAATATGAATTTTCATTTTTTAGGTAGGGAGGTACCCGATGGAGAGCCTTCACCGCATGTTGCCAACATGAAAGCTATGTACGCTGGCATGAAATCTAAGGTGCTCACATTGATTGGCGTTAGGAAGGACGCTTACGAGGCAAGGAAGGAGTTGAGAGCCCTCAAGCGTGCAGAAGGATTTTCCACAAGTGGGGACGCCTCGCAGGGACATGGTGGCGGTGATCATCACACCGACTATGACATGGAGCCTTGATTTAGTTTAATTTGTTTTGAATTTTTAGTTAAGAATTGATTTGCCTTATCGAATATTATTACATTTTAACTGTATTTCAGTAACGTTTGAATGCTACGGAAATTGATCAAATGTTTGTGCATTTACAATTCGTACAAGTGTTTGCAGTATCAATTTTATAAAACTACTGATTAGTGAGTGCGCGCTAGTTTTCGCCTCAAAATAACACTTCCGGTTAGATTTACGAACTCGGAATTCTAGCCGGATCAGTCATTCTATGATTACTAAACCGGATGACAACCAGGGAACCCGTCTGGAAGTTGAATAAAATGTCTTGCCAAAACAAAAAACTTCCGGGTAACTTGTTTCCGAACTCGGAAAGTTACCCGGATAGGCTTGTTCTACATTTGCTAATCCGGATTGTTAGCCGGAAGTAGGTAAACCCTAATTTAACACTATCCGGCTAATGTTTCAGATACCGTAAAACTATCCGGATAGGTTAAAATTTGAGATTCGTCGACTTTCTTTTATTCTATTGGATAGATCAAACAAAGGTGCAACCAAATGTTTACATGAATTACATATTCAAACTAAGTTCGGACTAGTTGTATTATGAATAACTGATAACACAAAAAGATCAACGACTAACGCCTCAACTTAGTCTTCGGCTTAACTTTGAAAATCAACTTCCTCTTCCATTCTTTTCCTTTGCTGTCTATCACTATGCGTTTGGCGTGATCGGATCTTGCGCGATAGTTTGACATGTTTTCCTCTGTTTCCTCCATATTAATCGCGTCTTTCTTCGTTGGCACAAAAATGTGAGCAGCTCGTTTGTCATACTCCTCGAATAGCTCATCACCACACACCATTTGTTTCCCATCAAGAACAATCTCGTAGTGTCGATCAGAAGGATCCTGAACATAGTAAACTTGGTCACCTTCGCCAGCAAGTATGAACGCATCCGACTTTGATCCCACTTTCTTCCTATCAACCAATTGAAACCCTAAAGGATCGGTCTTAGTTCCTGTCTTTTGATCAACCCACTGACACTTGAATACAACCACCTTCAATGCCACATAGTTTAACTCCCAGATCTGAACAATGGTACCGAAATACCTATCAACTGAGTAGGATCCTTCTGGATTTTTCTTCCGCGACACAGCGATTGATTCGGAAAATGTAGTCACACTGCTATCCTGCGAAACACCTTTAGCATCGCTCTGTTTGGTCCCGTACGAGTAACCCTTCACATCATAGCCGATGTAGCTGATGACCGTCGTAAGCGGCCGTCTGGATAGCCATTTCACGTCCTCGGGATGGTCACCAATCTCTACCGTGTCCCTTAACCACTCACAAAAGGTTCTAATATGTTCATCATGTAGTTGGAAAGGCTTTAGGGTTGGGTATAGACTTCTCAATTCCTCCATATGAATGTCAACGTAAGGGCGAACCGATTCATGGTTTCGCATCACATACAGATGAGCAGCCTGCAAATCGACCGCTGGCGGGTTATGCAGCGTGCCTCTAGTTCCATGCCCGTTGAAACGATAATCATGCCTCGAGGTGGGTAGTCCAACCGTGTCAACCTCATCTATGTAAGCCGTACAAAATTCAATCGCCTCCTCCGCGACATATCTAGATACAATGCTTGCATCAGGCCTGTACCTATTCTGCGAAAAGAATTTAAATATCTTCATGTATCTCTCGAAAGGATACATCCACCGGAGGAACACCGGACCACACTCCTTGATCTCCCGCACAAGATGGACAATCAAATGCACCATTATATCAAAGAAAGAAGGGGGGAAATACATCTCCAATTGGCAGAATACTTCAACCACCATTGTCTGCAGCTTATCTAGCTTACGACGGCTAACTGTTTTCTGGCAAATTCCCTTAAAAAATAAGCAGAGCTTGCTGATGCACATCCTAACGTGGCTTGGAAGAGAACCACGAATGGCAATTATGTTCAAGTCTTGCATCAAAGTGTGACAATCATGTGATTTTAACCCTATCAATTTTTGATCCTTAACATTGACACAGTTACCAATGTTTGAGGAAAAATTAGAGGGTACCTTCAAATCTTTCAGGCACTGCAAATATTTTGTCTTCTCAGCTGACGACATATTGTAGCAAGCTGGAGGCAAGAAAGTGTTCCCATTCTCGATTACAGGAGCCAGTTCCTTTCTAATACCCATTCTGTCCAAGTCTTTACGTGCTTGAAGTCCATCTTTGCTTTTTCCTGGAATATTCAGCAACGTACCAAGCAAACTATCACAGACATTCTTCTCAATGTGCATTACATCTAAACAATGTCTGACAGCCAAGTGCTTCCAATATTGTAAGTCAAAGAAAATGGATCGTTTCTTCCAAGGGCCGGGGATGGGCATCTTCCTACGGTTTTTCCCAAAATCATTTTCAATATCCTTGATTTTCTCGAATACCTCCTCGCCACTGATAGGAGGGGGGCGGTGCATTCTCTTCCTTCCCATTAAACCAGTTCTTAGCCTTACGGAACTCGTGACTGCATGGTAAGAAACGACGATGTCCTTGATAAACAGTTTTTCTCCCGTGTTTTAATTGAGAGAAACTAGTATTCTCCTCACAAACAGGACAAGCTAGATGACCTTTGACTGAATAACCAGCTAGATTACCAAGTGCAGGGAAATCGTTCACAGTACAGAACAACATTCCTTTCAACTTAAACCATTCCTGCCGATATTCATCCCACGTCCAATTCTCTTCGAACCACAGTTTCTGAAGGTCGTCAACTAAAGGTTCTAGGAACACATCAATGTCATTACCAGGCTGCTTTGGCCCTGCTATCATCAACGACAACATAACATATTTCCTCTTCATGGTCAACCACGATGGTAGATTGTAAATAACAACCATCACAGGCCAAGAACTGTGTGTACTACTCAAATCTCCATACGGATTCATACCATCAGTGGATAAACCCAACCTTACATTCCGAGCTTCCTTCCCAAATTCAGGATACAATTCATCAATTTTCTTCCACTGATCACCATCTGAACAGTGTGCAATCACATCATCATCTTCAACCTTCTCTCTATCTGCATGCCATGTCAAGTTCTTAGCTTCTTCCTTGTTAGCAAACAACCTTTGAAGCCTAGGTATAATGGGGAGATACCACATGACCTTCGCGGGAACACGTTTGTTGGTTTCCTTAACAACATCTCCTCCCACGTCCACTTTTTGTTTCACAGCTTTGTATCGTGACTCGCCACAAACGCTACAATTTTCCAATTTAATCTCATCTTCCCCTCTAAACAACATACAATCATTAGGACAAACATGAATTTTCTCAAGTTCCATACCCATTGGACATAGTACCCTCTTGGCAGCATATGCCCTATCAGGCAATAAATTATCAGTGGGAAGCAGCTGTCTAATCAACTCCAGCGCCTCTGTTAATGCCTTATCTGAAAGCCCATGCTTGGCTTTTAAATTCATCAACAATAAGGTCGCGCTTAAAATAGTGTGGATTGACCCCTCATACAAAGGGGTCTGCTTATCATTATACATCGCTTCAAGCGCCTCTGGTTTTCCAAAAATATGCATGGCAACATCATCTACCAAGTCATCCAATTTATCGTCATAATTACCAACCATTTCGTTTTCTCCTACAACCTCCATTGGTTCATTAACAACAACAGTGCTACGTTCTTCCCCATGCCATACCCACGTGGTATAGGAATTTTGGAAACCCCTAACAATCAAATGTTCACGCAAACCTTCAACTCCTAAATACACATCGTTAGTGCAATCCTTACAAGGGCACCGCATGGCCGACTGATTTTCTAATCTTGCATTATCAGAAGCAACATCAATGAAATATTCAACCAGTCCCATATACTCTGGTGAGGTCCGACGATTCTCCCTAATAATCCTACTACGTTCCATAACACTTGTGTACCTATTTTCATAAATTTAAGCAAATATTAATGAATTCATTCATCTACATCGTGCTACTTGACAATATATCAAATACAATATGGTTTCATAAACACTAATAACTAGGAATCAACACGCAAGTTCATATATTATTCAAGCAAATTAGGGACACACATACATATTCATGCTTGAAATTAACAAACATCCGCCCATCAATACTAAATTTAGCGGGAGATTATCTCATCGCGGCCTAGGATTCAGCGAGCCCAAATATTAGGAGATTCTCTGCGTCCTTCAACCCAAAACAAAGATGGAATAGAGTAGATAGAACAAAAGGATCCGTTTCTCGTTTTATAAGATTCTGTTTTAGCTCATACGGTTATGTTTCCGAGTTCGTAAATCCTGCCCGGCCATTTTTCCCTCTATCCGGACAAGTTTACGGTACCGTAAACTTACCCGGACGACTTTTTGACTTGACTCCACCGACATCAGAACTTTGCCCCGTCGACTTGACCGTCAAAGTCAAGCCGGTCAACGGGGAAAGTTCCGGCTAGCCATTTCCGGTGTCGGAAATGTAGGCTGGTCGGCGGTTAAACGCAACCGCCGACCAAAAATGGCAGTTACATGGCGGTTGCATCACAACCGCCGTGTAACAAGCCATCCGGCTAGACAATGAACATTTACGAACTCGTAAATGTAGAAGGACGGCGGTTTCCTTATTTTCCCGCGGAACCGCCGTCCTCCGGCGCCGTTTTCCGGCAGTTTTCTACTAGTGAGCTGTGCGGACCAGTATACTTGAGATGGATGTATCCATTCGAGCGGTACATGAGCATTTTCAAGCATTTTGTTAAGAATCGTTATCGACCAGATGCCTGTATAGTGCAGCGGTTTGTCACGGAAGAGGAAATAGAATTATGTACCAACTATTTACAGGATGTACCTACTATAGGACTGCCAGTCTCTAGACACGACGGTAGATTGGATAATGTTGGACCACGCCATAAGTCTAAATTCAGCCCTTCTTCCAATAAAATATATGTAGCCCATCTGTACATTATGCGCAACCATCATGCAGTGAGTCCTTATGTTGATGTTCACCTTAATGAGACTAGGTCAACACATCCGAGCTGGTCGGAACCTAGGATTCTAGAAGCTCATTGCAGAGACTTTACTAGTTGGCTCAAAATACATGTGCAGAATGGCGGTGAACACCCCGATGTTGTAAAATGGGTTGCCAAGAGACCACTCGGCACAGTTACGTCGTTTAGCGGGTATGACATCAATGGATACATGTTTGGTACTAAGTGGAGTGATGATAGATCTGCAACCCAAAATAGTGGAGTATCAGTACCCGAAGAGGTGATAATGGTTTTTTTGGTACCATTACTGATATATGGGAAATGGACTTTGTTCATGTCCGAATCACATTGTTTAAATGTGAATAGGTAGATCAAGCTGAAGGGGTGCGCATAAAGGATTTAGGCATGACTCTAGTTAATAGAGGAATTCTTGGGTCTTGGGAAGATCCATTCATCATGGCGGCTCAAGCTCATCAGGTATTTTATGTGGAAGATCCAATTGATGCTCGTTGGGAGATCGTTGTTAATAGTAAGAAAACATTTATCTATGGTCACGGCTTGTTCGACGATGACTGCACTGTTTCTAAAGACACCATTCCGCACTCGGTGTACGAAACTTTGGAGGAGGATGATGCCATTATTTGTGCGTCGGTGTGTAGAATGGATCATGAGGAAGGCATGTGGATTAATCCTGCGGGGAAAACTACAAAGAGGAAGGGGAGGCAACCAAAGAAGAAGAAAACTAAAAAGAGTAAAAAACATAAGTAGCTACTTGATAAACATTTTTTGTTGTAATTCATCTTAATTATAAATATGGTTAAATTATTATGGTTAATTCATTAATTTGTTATACTAATTTTTGTAATTCCTAAAAAAATGCACCATGCTGCAGCAGTAGCGAAAACGTAACAAACCCCGCTCAATACTAATGAAGGTTAACTTGCTCCATAGCGAGATCGTAACACCAGCGTATTAATTGCGATATCGCTAAAAAAGGCTTAAAATCGCACCTGAGCTTCTGTCTCTTGATTCTGAGAGGTTACGAGCTCGCTTGCTGTCTCTTTTGTCGATTCTGATAGGTTACGATTTCGCTGGTTGTCTAGTTTGTTGAGTCAATTTGATAAGCTTGACAGAATCGACATCGCTAATAGATCGCCACTTACCAAAAATTTAAAATAAAACTCATTTTTAAAGTGGTGTTTTATAATTGAACCAAACAAGAAGTAATCATTAGTAATGGAAGTGGAAATATTCAAATAGAACAATTAAAATAAGAATATTGAAATAGAATCAATACTAATTTATTTGAGAAACTTAGGAATACAAATAGAAATTGAAATTGTTTGGAATAGAGTACAACTACTAGCCAACAAGAACGACTGCAAATCTAATCATCTTTGGTGAGAGGTGGTGTCTGTGTTAGTGCTGGTGTATCCCCCTTCGTTTTTTTCCTGGCATTAGCCCTTTCGATTCCTCGTATCACCTTCTCCGTTAACCAGTTTTCGTGATTGATTTTGGCCACTCGATCCCTGAAAAGGTCGACCGTGTCTTCTACACCCTTGTAGTATGCCTCTGAGGGTACACCTGTTCATGTAAGTCAAACAAAAATTGGTGAGTATACCAAATAAATTGTATAAAACAGAAATTAAACTGTAGGGGTTTAGTGTGGCTAACCTTCGATACCAAGGAGCACGCCCTATACCAAAAGTATATGATTTTGCTGAAATGAAGTAACAACAGCTCTAACAAAATTGAACAATTTACATCTAAAATGTGTAAAATTCAATGACCATACTCTTGTTACCAAAACAGAAACTTTAGTTACATTTAGATAAGTGTTCATAATCCAAAAACTAGTTAATATTCAAAATAGTAAATGTTTAAAACAAACTAAACTATGAAATCACAGGCCGGCGACTAAAATATCATGCAAGTCATCTTGACACATCTTGTCGCCATCTTCGGCCTTCTCCTCCGAACTGCCTTCATTGTTCTGCTTGTCTTGCTCGTCCTTTTCTGCTGGTTGAGCTTCAGTCTCGATGCAGGTGTTATCTTCTTTTCCATGTCCCGGTTCAACATCCTCGTCGGGTTCTGCGATCATCCTCTCTTTCCTTCTCATCTCATATCTCGTCTGCTCATCTTCTCCATCAGAGTCGGTGTCCTGATCCCCATCACCATCCTCACTTTCTGCATCTGCATCCCTTACATTAGCAGCAACCAGCTTCCCATCGGATGGCTCCTTCTCGCTCGCTTTCGGCAATTCTTGGCTAGGACCCGCATAGTCTTTTTTCTTGGGAAATGTGGTGCGGAAATCAGGTATCTCCTCCTCATCGCTCATATCGCACTCTACTAACCCGCTGGATATCAGTTCGGCGAGCCGTTCGTTGTTAGCACGTGCCCTTTGCTCGGCCATTTTAATCTCATTCAATAACTGGCCCATAGACACAACAAGCCTACCACGGGCATAAAAAAAAGCATCTACAAAAACAAATGGTAGTTGATAAGAACCAGTTACTATAGAATACAAAAACGTCAAACTATTATAGTTTAAAAAAATACTAGAATCATACCTGATACTCCCATCCTACCCCGTGCCCTTCGAGCTGCCTCTTCAGCTTCTTTCTTTTTCGTGTACTTCCCATCGGCCTTCAACTCCAACCTCTTGTGCTTGAGCCACTCCTTGTCGTACTTGCCGAGCGGCATCGGACGGCCTCTTGGAAAAATACATGTTTTTCCTGATCAAGGCTACAATCAAATTGCCGTACGGAAGCGCAGCGGTCTTGTGTCTGGCCATCTTCATCATTTGTGTTAGAATCGTGAAGCCAGGGTTGATTAGAAGCTTCTCCATGATGTAGTAGAACACCATGAGGCTGCACACTGTAGGCTCACATGCATGCCCTAAGGACGGCACCACATTCCCGCAGATTAGCTCAAAAACTAATCTCTGCTCCTCGGTAAGCCTGTATATCGGGTAATTCCTAGCTGTACCCGGCCTATCAGAAGTTCTTCCAAACCACTTCTTACCCATCTCACCCGCCTTCAAAGGTTGCTTTGGGCTAACAGAAGGAAACCGTTGTTCATAATGAACCTCGTAAGAATCATCCTTTTTGATAGACCTAAGGTCGCTACTAGACTTATAAGGACATTTTAAAACAGAGTTAATGCTAAATTATCGACTTTAAACTTAACCCCCCGCACAATGGTAGTTAAATCCTCCACCCCTTCCTCTAACCCTAGGTTAGCATAAAATTGGAGAACCTCCTCATGGTAAACAGGCTCAGGCAATTGCAGCAAATGCTCTAGATGCTATGACCTAAAATGATCTACCACATAATCTAGTTGTAGGCTAGGCACAACAGAGCTATCAAACACATTGTTATTGATAATTTTCCTAGACGAACAACGCTCATACCTAGCTCTGGCTGCATCGTTGAAAAACTATGGATTGTCAGCCTCCTCACTAGCATTGCTGGGGCCTTCACCACCATCAACTCCGGCAGCAGCGGCGACGGGCTCATCAGCGACTTCTGGGGCGACAGGCGGCTCCTCTTTCACATGAATCTCTTCCTCCTCAGTCCGCCGGCGTTTGTTACCCGCCGCCACTCATCCCCGTCCCTGACCTGACGCTCTACCGCCCCATCCCCGCACTAATCCCCTAGTTTTAGGCGGCATTTCTGTCGACAGGATGCAGGTTCATCGAGAGTTGCAGGTTCGCCGGTTTATATGAGAGGTATGGTTTTCAATTTGGGGCTAATTAATTTTAGCCCGATCCCCTTTTTTTATACATAATTTACATATTAGCGATATCGCTACTTGACACGCTAGTAACTCTAGCTACAATATCTAGCGATTTCGTTACTATCACGCTAATGTACAAGTTTATATCTAGCGATATCGTTACTATCACGCTAATGCATAAGTTTGTACTTGCGAGACATGAAAAGTCACGTTAATACTAGCGTGCCAATAGCGAACTCGCCATAATATAATGTCTTTGTATATGAAAATTTAGACAAATTGGTAGTGATCTCGTAAGAAGCCACGGCACCATTTGTCCCACATCGGCTGATTAGAAGGAGAATGTTCAGTTTATATACAGTTACATTTGTTGATAGTTCGATAAGTCGCCGACCCGCGCAAACTGAACATGAAATACTAAGTCTGAGGCCCAATGCAACAAGGCTAAGGCCCAATACTTACAGTATCATAATACTACGACCCAATATAGACCCAAACCCAAAATCCCTTTGTTTATATGAACTATTAAGTAGCGACATCGCAAGGGTCATGGGTTTGTGGGTTTAGGGTATAGGGTTTAGGATTTTTCTATGTGAACGTGTTGACTAGCGAGATCGCTAGAATACAAGATTATTATAACATAACTTGAAAAAAATCACTTTAAATTTTTTTATGACACCTTTCATATTCTAAAATATATACATTTTAAAAGGAGATAGTATGATACTCAATTTGGAAAATATCGATCATGATATTATGTCAAGTAGAGTACATCTTTGTATGTCAGCATGCAATGTACATAAGCGATTTAAAATAACTCAATGCAAAACCGTTTAAATTTTTTTAAACACTAACATATTCTAAAATATGTAAATGTTATAAGGAGACAGTATAATACTCAATTAGGAAAATATCGATCATTATATTATGTAAAGCAGAGTACATCTTAGTACATCAGCATGCAATGTTATGAAGCGATACTCGGTAGTATGGTGAGTGATAACAATTGGTGAGTGTACGTGTGCATGATATCTTGTTTAATTCATGAATTGTACTTGTAATCACATACATGAGTTGTAACAAACTAAGTTTCTCTAATCAAATGCATGTGAGCTGCGTATATATGTAGTTCATGTGTGAAGCTCTACTATGCTTTGGTCTTCAAAGGTAATCAACGGACATTGTTACTAGCGTACACATGATTTGTAGAGTTTCTTAATGTCTTACAATTATAGACTTAGATTCTAAAAATCTTTTAAAATTGTGTAAGTGCAGATTAAGTCAACCAATCCCTATCCTGTTATAAATTAGCATATGACGGAACAAATGGAAATTATTGTTACAATAGAATAATTTGTGTTTTATTCCATAACTTCATTTTGTTTATTTCGTGATCCAAGCGTGTATGAGTGCATTGTAAAAAAAAGTCACATTCTCTTATGTGGTATGGTGCGAGCATATGTTGCGAGTTCGCAACAACCTAGTCATATACTTTTTACAGCGTTTCACTTACGAGCTCGCTAGAAGGATAAAGTAGACCCTAACAGGCAAGCACATGTTCATGTTACGCTCTCGTGACAACCCTCGTCAGTGCTAACAAGAGAGTTCCGAAATCGCAACAAGTAAAGCTAGAATAAAGTAACCACGTTATAGAACAGAAATACACAACACTTTTGATATCTTATCCATCACTTCTTTCGGGTTTCATCACCAAAAATAAAACTTTTACACATCTTCTCAAATCTCCTCAATTTTCTTCACATAAAATCTCCATAACCCATCCCATACATGTTTGACACATCAATTATGGCAAAACAAAGTGGAACTAGCCACTAATTTCGTGCAAAAGATTGGTAAGTTTTGCAATAAATTCTCAACCACATTTTTTCCTATAGTTTTTTCAATTAATGTCAATCTTTATTTGTTATTTTTCAATTTTTGGTAACATCCTTTGTTGTGTGTAGGAGAGGGACAAAGAAGGTAGACCATCCCCAACAAAAATAATCAATTCTCCTGACACAACTTTGTCGTATACAAAGGTACGATTTTTTTCATTCTTATTTGCTAAAAAATGATTTTTTTCTACATACTACCTCCATTTATCATGTTATTAATAAATATAATGTCAGAAGCATGTCCTAAATGATCTCGCTTAGCCCTAAATTTTAGGATTATGTTTCATAATGTTATTACTTAAAAGTACAACTTTGACTTATTAGCATTGCATTAGCCATTAACTAATTTCACTCCACAAAGGAAAGCTTAATGGATAGCCCTACAAAGTCCGTTAACTCCGACTATAGTGGGGGGGGGGGGGGGGGAATGTTGTTGGCGGTTCAAGTGAGGTTAAAAGACAACGAGAAGTGAGTCGCGCATCAAAAGAAGCTCAACTTCTCACACATTGTCGCGAATTAGAGATTAGGATGGATAACAAAATACTAAGACATGTCAAGTTTAATGACATTGGTGTTGCTATTTCACCCGACGATGATGCCACGCGATGGTTGAGTTGGTGTGCTAAGACAGGTAGGATACGTGTGCCATTAGACACAAACGATTGGAGGCTACTAAGCATCGACATCAAAAAGGATATATGAAAGGAATGCAAGGTTAGTTTTGCACTTGTTATTTTTAATTTCAATAGACAATTTTACATGGTGACTATTTTTATAATCACAATTGTAGCGCCCCTTTATTATCGAGGAAAAATATTATGATCAAGTGAAGAAGAAGGCTCTTTAAATCGCATCAAAGGCTCATTGAGAACACAAATATACCCTTGCCAAGGATTACATCAAACCAAAGGGCAAGAGGTTTGGGCAAGATCCAAGTACGCGTTACAATCACATTGTACCCCTTACTTGGGAGGCATTCAAGAAGTGATGGTTAGAAAATGACACAAAGGTTAGTTTACTTACTACATCTTGCAATAATAGTTTCATGCGAATTTGTCAAATATTATTGTTTCCGTTAGTGCTTTATTCTTAAAATAACATAGAATTTTTAAAAGGGCTTGGGGGATAGGAAGCGCAAAGCCACTGTTGATAATGTTATGCCTTACACCGGGGGTGGGGGGGGGGGGGGGTACTTGGGTGTGGGGAAGAAGACCTCAAAAAAAGAAAAAAAAACCGAGGTGAAAGAGCTTGTGGATGGGGGCATGGACGCGGAAGAGGCGAACAAGCTAATCATTGCTGAAAACCCTACAACATGTAATAGACAACAATTATTCGTCTTTGGTAGAATTAAAAAAGACGGGACTTTCTTAAGTAATGAGGCAGAAAGGGTGGCTAATCGAGTGGTACGCTTTACATACTACGTCATACCATATTCCATTTTAGTATCTACAATCACACCAACAAACACAACAATTGATGACGATAATAACTTTTAATTTACAATAAACCTTTTTTAGGACGAGGTCGAGCGTGAAGTTGAAGAAGGCTTGTTCATCCCAGTCGGTAAACACGATGTGCTACGTAGGGCACTTGAGAAGGCCGAGCATCCGGGAAGAGCTAAGGGAATTAGTGGTTATGTTACTCAAATAGAGGCGTTTGGTATCAAACGTAGTAGTAAAGACCCTAAACCATCCAAACTCCAAATAGTATTGAGCCAAGCCAAAAAAATCCGACCAAGAGGTCAGGAAATTGAAAATAATGTTGGCCAATGTGTGTTCTTTAATAAAGTATCTTCTTCCATCCGACTTTTGTGACACCGATCCAATCAATGGACCCTCGTCTAGAGGATCACATCCTTCCCTACCACAACATGAGGTTGACCAACCTATTTTTGACCAACCTATTTTTGACCAACCTATTGTTGAACCCAATAAGGAAATATGCACACCTTTGGCCCCTATCAAAGAGCAAGTTCACATACAACCATCCGATCCCAAACCAAAGGTACGTTTAATTACTTGCACCTCAATCAAATGAATAATTCTACACAACTCATTATTATTGATATTTTATAAAAATACTCTTCCTACATATGTCTAATTCGACCTAATTAAACATGTCTTATTTGTATATTAGAATTCCCCTTCTTGCAAGTTGTACGTTGAATGTGGGACAAATTCTCAACCCCGCCACGTAGCAATGGGAAATTCATATCCTAACATGACACTACATCAAGAAGACAAAGTCCCTATTGGCTTCGTTAGGGTTTCTATACTACATGTGTTAGTCGAGGATGCCTTGGTACCGGTCGCGGATAAAGAGTGCACGACAGTGGGTAAAGGTTTGGGCCGTTTTTTTGTGTGGCCCAAATGGTTGGTCGTTGATGTGAATTCTAATTCTATCCCAATTAATAGAAAGAAACCATCACCCGTCGTAGACCCACTAAATTTCCCGGTAGCTAAGAAACCGATGTCGGCGGAACAAGTTGGATTCATGAAAGCACACCCGGGATTCGTTTGCACGTTTTATGATATGGTGGGCCACCATAGTCGGGATTCCGTTTATTATTTCTACGCCAATAAACAGGTATTCGGCGAAGCGAGTGAATTAGTCGTTCCATGGGAAGACTTTGCCCTTTTCTGGCCCTATCAAACCCTTCCCGAAACAATCCTTATACTACATCAAATGTAAGCTACTTGATCTCATCTCTTCTATCGTATTGCAACTTACAAATTATCATATACTTGTGCACTATTATATGTTCATATCCGCTCTATTATTTATTTAGGTACATGCAATTCCTTGCTCTAAACGCAAAGACTTTCATTGGTTTATTGCACCCAATATGTCTGCAAGAAATGAATGAAAGTTATCAATCACGACTTACTTATCTTTCTAAGATCCTTAGTGACAAGACCAAGACAATTTACACAGGCCCATATCTAGAGAGGTTAGTTTACTTTTTTACAATTGGATATTTGCATTTTGTAAACATTCTAATCTTCGAGCCGGGTTGTTACATTTTCATTTCTTAAAATATGTAGTGGCCATTGGAGTTTTGTAGCTATGATACCATCGTTGAAGTGAGTGTATTGGATGGACCCGCTACACCTTGGTCCATCTACAAAATTTGCAGATTTATTAGAGGTTGCTATGCATAGTGCACATGACGACACACTAGTTCCCTTCAACCTTATACAGATTCAGGTGACATTACAAATCCCATGCTAATTTATTTCCACTATGATTTCATTTCAAATCATTTGTTATACTTCTTCACTTTCAGCACCGAAAGCAATTTTCAAATTGGGAGTGTGGTTACTATATGATGTTGTATGCCACCGAGTGCGTCGCTGGCCTTGTTGATGATAATTTGGAATTACATCGCGTAAGCATTCTTACAACCTACTTATTGTACCTATTACTATCTACATTGCCTTTAATAGTATCAAAAAAAATTTCTTATTCTTAGATTCTCAAGGAAAATCATGCACCGTACACCAAAAAGGAGTTGGAGGATGGTAGAGATGCATTTGCTAGACACTTGATCCTTATTAGATATCGGTACATCTCTAGGCCTCACATACCCAATAAAAGCTAGCTTATTTTTTTCTCAAATGGATGCATATACTTTTGAGTTTAATTACTTTAATTAGTTTATAAAGTGTGACTTTTTAGTGTTTCAAGTTCATGTTTTGTGCTTAGAAACCATGCATCTTGCAATTGACAGCTTAGACAATTAAAATGAAACCCTAATTTAGTGGAAATGGGTAATGGCTCAAATCCTATAATTTTGTGACACTTACAAAATCCCTGCGAGCTCATCACTTGTCTCGCCAGTGACTTTAAAATTTTTGCGACCATGTTGTAATGTCGCTACTTCACTTGCAAGAATCATATTTCTTAACTTAGTTTTTGCGTCGTCGCTACCCAATCGCTCGTTCTTCTCTGCCTCTCCAATCTGATCTCTGTCGATGTCGTAAGCAAACACGCCAACATCATTAAGGACATACACCACAACAGAAGGATCAAGCTTGGGTGAAGGTCCATCAAAATGGCAAAGAAAGTGACAAGAGAATGGTTCTATACAAACCAAATGCGGGATTCAATGATTTTGTTGGGATGAAAAATCCACATCTATCTATTTACTCCTTGGATGATCTGGATCTAGCTAGTAGGAAAAAGCTAGTGAAATGCACCAAACATACAACAGCACTCCCTCAGCCAACCCCTTTTCCCTCACAGATACCCCAGATATCACAGAACCTTTCCATGGTGCCATACAAGCCTATAGAATTGTCAAACTCTTTTGATTTATTGCAGGATAACTCCAGTGAAGATAGTTCAGAAGACTTTGATGATGCTCAGGAACACAATGGATGGACTCCTGAACAACTCAATCAACCAAATGAAGGACAGGCCTCTCCCAAAAGGATACCACTTCAAATCACTGAAAAAATCTCACCAACAGGTAACTTTTAACCTACTTCAGCAGCTAAGACTCTCACTGATAACTTCAGTAGAATTCTTAGACCAAAACAAAAAAAATTAACTATTTCTAAATGAATAGTTTTAAAACCAAAATGTTAGTCTGGAATATTAGGGGATATGGCTCCTCTCTTGAAAGACTCAGAACACTAATTTTACTGCATAACATTTCCATCTTATGTTTAATAGAGCCCGTCCATGATAGAGAAGAAATTAGAAATTTCCAGCATGATATAGGTTTTCAAAATTACTTTGCTGCTGCATCTGCCAAAATCTGGATTTTTTATAGGAATCATTTCACTATTGATGTCATTTCTGAGTCTGGTCAGTACATACAGATTAAGTTCACAGAAATGACCTCAATGGAGACTGGGTACTCTATTTTTGTTTATGCTCAAGTTACTAGAACCCCTGGGCTTCAACTATGGGCTGATCTGGAAAATATATCCAACCAACCTAAAATGTATGTAGGGGATTTTAATACAGTTGCATCTGTGTTAGAAAGGAAGGGTAAACATAGACCTCCACTGACTAGTATTAGGGAGTTTAGAGGATTCATTGATGTCTTACAGCTGCAGGACATACCAACTGTGGGTAACCAATTTACCTGGACCAACCATAGGACAAAAGGAGATAGGTTACTACAGAAACTAGATAGAGGTATGGCCAGTTTGGACTGGATTGCCAAATTTCCCCACTCATCCATTCATGTTCTAAATAGGACCACATCAGACCACAATCCACTCCTAGTCACCATCCAAAACTCCATACAATCCACACCAAAACCATTCAGGTTCCAAGAAATGTGGCTGAACAGAGCTGGCTTCCAAGAGCTAGTCAAAACAACTGGGAACTACCTAGTCAGTACACTGGGATGGTCAATATGGTATTTAAACCGAAAAAGTTGAAATCTACTTTGATATCCTGGAACAAAAATACTTTTGGAAATGTCCACCAAAACTTGTTGCAAGCAGAAGTAAAAGTTTCTGAACCGGAAGAGAAGTATCATGAAACTGGCTTAGATCAGGACCTCTCGGCTCTGAATGAAAGTAGAATCAACCTCATCAATGCTGAGAAGGAAAGCATCTCATTTTGGAAGCAGAAGGTTAGAATCAAGTGGCTGCAAGAGGGTGATGCCAACTCAAAATTCTTCCACAACACAGTCAAAGAAAAAAGATGCAGAGCAAAAATTACAAAGATTAAGGATAGAGCAGGTACATGGATTTCAGACATTTCAGAAATTCGGAATGAAGCTGCCACTTTCTATGAACAGCTATTAAATGAGGATAAGGAGGATTCAGATCTCAGTGGTCAATATATGAAACACTTTATGTCATTCATTCCCAAGATCATCACCGAACAGTATAACTCTGAGCTACTGAAAGTTTTGGAAATGGAAGAACTCAGAAAAGCCACTTTTGACCTCAACAAAGACAGTGCAGCTGGCTCTGATGGCTTCACTGGCTTGTTTTACACAAGTTTCTGGGAGGTTATAAACAATGATCTTTACCAAGCTGCACTGGAATTTATGGCTGGAGTAAAATTGCCAAGGGCCATCTCTAGCTAGCACCTGGCTGGCTTTGATCCCCAAAAAACCTAACCCTAGTGTTTTTGGAGATTACAGACCAATTAGTCTGTCCAACTTCTTGAACAAGATCTTCTCAAAAATATTAAAGGACAGACTCAAATCACTCATGCCATCCATTATTTCTGAAGAACAATCAGGTTTCATGCAAGGCAAGGACATATCAGATAATATTTTACAGATGATGGAGATGGCCAGGTTGCTGCCCAGAAACCAGAAGTATGGGAATATGATAGTTAAACTTGACATGCAAAAGGCCTTTGATACAGTATCATGGGCCTTCCTCTACTCAGTAATGCTCCAATTTGGATTCCATGGATTTTTTGTAAGACTCATAATGCAGAATATAGAGTCAGCATGGTTTTCAGTACTTATAAGTGGGATTGCAACTGGATTTTTCCCTTCAAGCAGAGGGATCAAACAGGGTGACCCCATTCCTATACAGCATAGTGACTGAAGCCTTCTCTAGGGGAATTAAAGAACTGTTTTCAATCCACTACCTTGACCACTTCATAATGCCAATGAATGTTCCCCCTGTCTTTCATCTGATGTATGCTGATGATACTTCCATTTTCCTAAACAGTAGCAATAGAAATCTGAGTAGATTGAAGCATTTTCTGTTTGCTTATGAAGCAATCTCTGGTCAAAAGATAAGTTATGAAAAATCAGATTTTTATGCTCATCCTGGTACAACCTTGGCAAGGAAGAAAATTATTAAGAGAATCCTAGGCATGAAAATTGGATCCCTACCTTTTACATATCTAGGAGCCCCCATTTTTTATGGTAGGAATCTTGTCAGATATTATCATGGTCTGATTGAAAGAATGGAAAAGCCTCTGCTCAATTGGAAAAAACCAGTGGTTGACTCAAGCTGGTAGGATGATTCTTATTAACCATGTGCTTATGGCTATCCCAACTCACATTTTTTCAGTACTGAAACCACCAAATATGATCTTAAAGAAAATGGAGAGATTTGCTGCAAATTTCTTCTGGGGACAATCTGAGCTTGGTCAAAAGAGATGCTGGAGGAGATGGTCTAAACTGGCACTTCCAACAACAAAAAACGGAGTGGGATTGAGGGATATTAGAGCTGTGGTTCGGGCATTCTCATGCAAGTTATGGTGGAAACTTCAAAAAAATGATACTCTATGGACCAGACATTTATGGTCCATACCTGAGTCATACAAAAATTCTCCAACCTGGAAAAGGATCTGTTGTATCACTGAGCATGCTAACTCCCATTCACAGGTACTTTGTGGAACTGAAACAAGCTCATTTTGGAACTCCAACTGGTTAGGGATTGGTGCACTTTATTATCACTGGAACCACCACACACTACCTTTCCCAAACCTAACTGTAGCCCAGTTCATCACAAGCAAAAATTTCAATGCTAATCAGATGGAGCAGAATTTTGCTACCAGTATTTTTCTTCTTTTGCAGGAATCTGAGATCTCATCCAATCATCAAGACAGACTGATATGGAAACCTGGTTGGGATGGGAACTTTTCTATCAAATCAGCCTACCAATCTCTCAGGAGCACAGGACAAACAAATCTAATCTTCCAACAGGTTTGGAAGTCAAAAATCCCAAAAAAGATTGCTTTGTTTTTGTGGAGAATGAAAAATAATTTTCTACCTTTTGAGGACATGCTCACAAAATTAGGATTTTCACTGCCCTCAAAATGTCTTTTTTGCTGCAACTGTGATACTCTTAACCATTATTTCAATGACTGCCAAAGTAGCTTACAGATCTGGCAAGCAATGCATAATACTCTGGTCATGCAGGTTCCTACTTTTTTAAATATCACAAGTAGATTGAACTTCTACTTATCATACAAAGGTTTTTCTAAGATTCACACTGAAGTGATCAAAATCTCTATGATGATCACTTTCTGGCAACTGTGGATCAGAAGAAATCAACTTTTTTATGATGAGAAGAAATTCTCTACAGCTGATATACATGCTCTCATTCTGAAACAGGCATCACTAATATTTACAGCCAAACCTCTCTCTGGAAATAGAGACAGGAATTTCTTCTTGATTAGTGCAAAATTAATTCCTTTTCTTAGGATTAGGAGGCCAAGGCTAGTTCAAATAATCAAGTGGCACCCCCCTGATTCTGGTTATAAAGTGAATGTTGATGCTTCCTTTGTTAATGGTAGATGTGGTCATGGAATTGTCATTAGAAATCACAGGGGGGCAGTCCTTCTCAGAATGATACACACCTCTTCCCTCTCAATTTTACATGCAGAGCTGTTAGCAATCAGACATGGTATCATGGCTGCACTGGAACTGAATCTTCAACAGGTCACTTTTGAGTCAGATTGCTGTCAAGCAGTCACTAGTTCCTATAAGCCATATAAATGTGATTGGAGACACTACTCTCTATGCACTCAGATTTTTAGCTATCTCTCTCCTGACTTCCTTTTATCTCATGTTTTAAGAGAGGCTAATAGGGTTGCTGATAGTTTGGCAAAATTTTGTTTAGCTGAGAACAGAAGTGCAACATTACTGATGCACCAAATTCCACCTGAAATTAGAGGTCTAATCAACCTGGATAGAATTGGAGTAGCCAATCCAAGGATCTCATATTAATTTGAACAGACTCACATGTTTCTCTCTATGCTTTCAGGTTTTTGAGGCTCTTAAATTTTCAGGTAACTACTCAACAATCTCAGATGATTTCATCCTACTCTGCTCAGGTCTCTGCACAATCTGCTCAGGCCAGAAGTACCCATTTTTCTGCTCAGGCCAGAAGTCAAATGACATTCCCAGTACTCACATTTCAGTCAACAATTTCAGGGTCATTTTTTGAACCAATTTTGGTTTTTTTGGGCCAATGTAAATATTCTAGCTTGGAAATCTTAGATTTTAAAATCCAAGGGTGGCTAAATTGTGTTTCGGTATTTGTTTACTCGATCACTAAATTACTCCCCTTGTTGATTTTGATCTAATGATTCACTAATATAGAGCTAGATATTCTTTTGTGAAGCTTAGATGCTTCCTGGGGTTACTCCCTTATTTTTGTAACAAACTTAGACTTTGCCTATTGTGGTTTGGGGTGCCAAATAAATACCCCCACCAATGGTGGTTTGCCTTAAAAAAAATCTGAGGTACTGCTCTTTCTCTTTGTCCATAAAAGAATATCACTCTTAATCCGGGCTTTTTGAATCTTCTGCTCAGTTTCTCTACCAAATTGATCACCAGTAAATTACTTGCTTCATTCCTTTTGGTATAAATAGAGGTGTAAATAGAGTTGTAAATTATACAAGTTCATATTTAGGTTGACTGGTCTCGAGTCATGTATTACTTGATAAGGGGTTTTCTTATTCATTACTCAATTCGACTAGAACTTATCGTGATGAAAATTTGAATGACTCAAATAATTGTTTTCCTTCCCTATCAAATCCTAAAAAATTTAATCTTTTTTCATTTGATGGTGTGCTAACGAAAGCACTTTATGTGAACTCAAGAAATATGAACACTTATCAGGAAGCCGCTACGCCTAACCTCCGGTTAGGCCAACCGCATCCAGTTTCATATTTATCATATTATGTGGAAATACTAATCTCACTTAAAAACTCTATCACTTCGGTATTTTTGATCTTTTTATTTTAATTAAATATTTTTTATTTGTCAATTCAATTTAATATTTTTAAATTTTTTCATTTTAGTTCAGTATTTTCTATCAGTTCAGTATTTTTAATTTTTTTAGTTCAATTAAGTATTTTTTTATTTTTCAGTTCAACATAATATTTTTTATTTTTTTCAGTTTAGTTCAGTATTTTTTTATTTTTTTCAGTTCAGTTCAGGATTTTTTTAATCTTTTCAGTTCAGTTCAACATATTTATAATTTTTCTTTTCAGTTCAATATATTAATATTTTTTCAGTTCAGTTCATTCAGATAAATATTTTTTAATACTAAAAAGTTATTCTCACTTTTTTTTTGTACCAAATTTTGGCACCCTATTTTTTTCTCCCTATTTTCTTGAGCAAATTTTTAACTTTTCCTTTATGGAAACTTAATTCCTAATCGATTTCAAACTTGATTTCTAATAGATATTTAATATATTTCTTCTTCCCTCTCCTCCTCCTCCTTTATAAAAATTTTTCGTCCTTGTCCCGATTCAAACAAGATTAAGAAATTTATTCCTAAAATTTATTGATACTTAAGATTTCCATGAACATAAATGTTTAATTCTATAATTGCCAGTTTCTGTGGGCTATTTCTCACTAAACTGAACTGTATTGAATTAACATAAAGTTTAAATTAATTAATGTATTGTAAAATATAATTAGTAAGTCTATCTAAATTTCATTAAATTAGATTTTACTGAATTGAATTGAACTGGACTGAATTGAAATAATCCACTTAATATTAATTTCAATTTTATTTAACAATCGGTCTCGATCAAAATATTTTTTCTAAAATTATATCCTCCATTTTATCAAATCTTTTAACCATGAATGTACGTATGTAACAACGTACGTACCATTTATTATATTCCGCTAAAGAATTGTTTTGAATTTTAAACTCGCTTATTACGAATTCCACTTATTATGATTTAAGATTTTCATAGAATTTTAGATTTCGGCATTTATTTTATTGTAGTTGCTTTTTGAATTTTTATAATATTATACTGATTTATTAAATTATTTTAATTTAATTTATATTTTACTTAATGATTTATTTTGTACTTATACAAGTTTGAATCATAGGTTAGTTTTTTTTACCGTCAATTACTTAAAAATAATTTAATTAATTCATTGGTTAAAATTTTTGAAGGCGTAAGGATGCGAGGAGTTCAATCCGGAGTTTGGATTTATGTAAATTAAATGAATAAATTAAGTTCATAATTAATTATATTTAATCATATAAATTGTTAGAACAATTCAAATAACTAAACTAGTATATAATAAAGTTTATTTCAATCATGTATAAATGTAAATCGATCAATTTCAGTTTAATTTAGTGATATTATCATTATTTTCAATACATTAAATTTTATTTCAATTTAATTATAAATATATGTAATTTGACCACAATTGGGTTTGAGTGTCCGGCCTGAATAATGTAATGGTCTGGTCTAAATCAAGTTGACCAGTGGACAGTGCATGCGGTTTGCCCAATCGATGGTTATATGTAAACTTTTCGCACTTAACACTTATCAAATAATGGAGATAAAAAGGGTGATTTCTCAAACAAAAGCCCTCAAGTTGAAATGGAAAAAAAAAAACAAGTATTGGACTGTATATTGACTGGACTCCACTAGTCTCTAGTCTCTACTGTAACAAGAGACTCATTCAAAATATCCAATGGAGACTTGGCCGGTGTCCGTCTCGTCCCCATTCCCCAACGCAACATAAAATCAACCACCAACCTAACACCTAACCATCACCACCCACACATTTTGTCTTTGCAGTTCACAGCTCACAACTCCCCATTTATTGAGTTGATCCCTTCTCCCCACCGGCTTACTATAAAACACACACACTCACACATTAAACTATAAACAGCATCACACACACACACACACGCTTTCTTAGATTTTGACTTCCAGATCATTTCCATAATCCAATGGGTCCCAGATTATTCCTCATCTTCTTGCTCCTATCTGGGATTCTTGTTCTACAAACCCTGGCCGAACACTCAGCTGATCCTCCTGCAGATGCTCATGAGGTTGGAGGTTTTGCTGAAGCTCCTGATTTTTCCAGGAAACTGTTGAAGCACCATTCACCGGATAAATCCGTGGCCGGCGGCAGTGTCATTATCGGTGGACTCCTAACTGCCATTTTTGCTGCGGTTTATTGCTACATTCGGGTCACCAGAAGGCAGTCACGGCCAACTGATCCAATCGGAGGAGAACCACCGTCGTCGTAGGATTTTAATTTCTAATTTTGTTCTTGGTTTATTCATGTACATACAAATTCTCAGATTAATTTAATTATATTCATTATTAGTTCCACTCCTCAATTTGATTCGTGCATGATATGGTTCCCCTTCTTGAATTCAATTTCTTTGGAAAATACTTGAAGTAGCTGCTGGTTCCATGCTTCAGTTCAGACAGGGAAACACCACTAGCTAAAAGAGTAGCTAAAGACCCTTTAACGCGTAAAAGATCTAAAGGCCTTATTAAAGGCCGAACCATTCAAACCACATTATTTGTTGAAGTGCTGATAAAATGTACTAGTTCCAAACTAGTATTCTTAATTACATGCCCAAAAATCTTAACTACCGATTTCATTTGATACTAAACTTCTAAAATGTAATTTATTTATACATTAATTCATACCACATTCGCATTCTTTTTTTTCTTTTTTTTTTTGGCAAACCACCATTGGTGGAGAGATATTATATTAGGCATCCACAAACCTTTTAATTGACATAAAATAAAATACAATGATCTCCTCTATGAGAGGCAATTTGTAAGATTACAGAGAGGTTTCTAAAGATATAACTATTTTAAACCTTCTCTGTATTTGAAGTAGGAACTAAAACTTTAGTACCACATTCGCATTCAAATATTTGGTTAAGGGAATAATATAGATATTATTTATTTCAACCTAATTTGTTCAACTCGACTCAGTCTATCAGATTTAACCTCTATCCAATATTTCTTTTTAGTTTAATTTGGTCTCATTAAAATTCATTACATTCTATCAAATTCAGTTAAGTTAAAATTTGAATCAATAAAATTTAGTGAATTTATTGTACCCAACTCATACTAGTCATTTGTGTTTTAAAAACTTTTATTTAAATAAAGACTTTTTATTTAAAATGTGCTTTTATGGTGAGTCTTTATGGTCTGAAAATAAGTTTATTTACGGGCTATATCATCACTGAAGTTTATGTGAATTTTTTATATGCTCTAATTTTGCAAGGGGCGTCTATTCCACGGCTAAATATGGTCAAACCCTATTAGAAAATCCCCAACGTAAAACTCAAACCGGCACGAAACAAAATAGATGATTAGACTGAAAAACAAACAAAAAAAAATATGAAAAGGGTAATCATTTGATCTGTATAGTGGCATAGAAGTTGCAGCTAACTTCTGATTGTAGGGAAGTGAGCTTGATTTTGACGGCATGAGGAAAAATTTCCCAGTTAAAAATCGAGCAGAGTCTATCTTTGAGAGCAAGCTTAGCAAGTGAGTTTGCAGTTTGATTCTCTTGTCTGAGTGAGTGCACCATTTTAGCCCTAACTGCTCTGTTAGTTTCGTCACAAAGTTTTAAAAGTTTTCAGTGAGCAATTATGGGATTAAGAATCACAGAAATTCCAGTGGGAGAATAAGACTGTATGATAAAATTATGGCTACCGTAGCAAAACCAAAAAGATAGCTAGCCTGCATAGATAGCCTTTATCTCAGCTTCTAAGAGCAATTACAATGGTAAATCTCAAATTTTGGCTACATATCCTACTTTGTCATAAATCCTCAGGTTTTTCGGTTTTCAATTCACAGTCATACAGCCTGCCATCATCATATTATATACACATCATATTTCTAACCTTAATTTTTGAACTCCAACAAAGTATTTTTTAAACAATATTAAACACCTACAAATTTAGACTTATTTAATTTAATCATGGAAAACATATTAATTAATCCCACTATTTATTTTATTGATTATTTTAAAAAATATTAAATTAAAATGCTACATGCTTTAATTTCGGTAACTTAAAGAAACTAAAGTTAATAAAAATTAATGAATACTTTTGTGTTTAACATGGGTAATACAATTTGATTGATAATTTATATACTAATACTACTTTTTTTGAATTTATTACATTCAACTATAACACACTTAATGAAAACTCAATTAAGTGGGTAACTTAATGAAAAAGTACTTAATCAAAATTTGAGGTGTTTGATAACGGTAAAATTGACATCTTAATGAAAAAGGGGGTCTTAATTGTCAAGTACAAAAGCAGAAAATTTTGTCTATTAACAAAAAGAATTAATTGTATTTTATGGCCCCTAAATGTTTGAAAAGTATCATTCATGGCCCCTAAATAAAAAGTGGTAACTTCATGGCTCCTAAATGTTGAAAGTGAAAATTCATAGCCCCTAAATATATAAAGTGTACCATTTATGGCCCCTGCATAATTTTCGTTAAATAACACAAATTCTAAGGGGTGTTAATGTAAAATCACATAAATCTTTTCCTTCTTCCCTACTCCGCCGCTATATGATCGCCCAACTCCCGAAATCACCGCCACCATCTCTCAGCTTCCGATTTCTCCCAAAAAAATTCCCAAAAATCACCAAATTTGTGCCCGTCGATGATTAAATATTGAAACTTAGAAATCCGAAATTCATTCCCATCCTCTTTTGCTCTGTGTCTAAACTTGAACACTCAAAATCTAATTTTGCCGGCGAAAAAGCTAGTCTACGGTGGAGATAGTTTTGGTGCCGTCGAGGTGCCTCTCATGGATACTACGTCTCCGGTTAGTTTTCTCGGAACACAGGTCTGAATGATTAAAAAATCTCCTATTTGTTGCTTGATTTACAGTTGACTTACCATGGGTCGCCGAGGTCGGAGAAGCCCTCGGAATCCCCATTAACAAATAATTGTTAATGTGTATGCTTCGATGATTGCTGGTTTTAAAGGTTGAATAGAGCTGCAAAGAAAATAATTGGGGATTACCCATGGTGCCGGAGTGCGGTGGTTATGGTTGTATACACGGGAAGGATATGTTGGTGTGGTCTCAGGTCTGTGATGGTTTTGGTTCAACGGTGGAGGAGACTCATCATCTTTTTTTCTTTTTATTTTTTAATTAAAATAAGTAATATTACAAAATTACCCCTAATATAAGTAGGGATTTTAACAAAAAATAGTTAGGGGCTATGAATGATACATTTTTTACATTTAGGGGCCATAAAATTACCACTTTTATTTTAGGGACCATAAATGATACTTTTCAAACATTTAGGGGTTATAAAATACAATTAATTCTAACAAAAAAGTATGTTAAGGTGGGGGTCAAATAAGAGGCTGACATGTGGTCACTCAAATTTGGGCAAACTTTCCTAGTTAACTGAGAAGTTTTTCTGTTACTTTTTTTTTCTCCCCATAATTATTCTGTTTCCTTTTCGGACCCCTCTATTTTTCCCTTTTTTTGACCTCTCTCTTTATTTTCATCATTTTCACAGATGAAACCTTCTCTTCTATGTGCCCAAATCCTTTCTCTGCGCAGGTAAAGCTTCTCCTGCGGTTCTATATGCAGGCACTGACAAACTGACGATCAGTATCACTGTTCCCTTAAGTCCCATAGAATGAAGTCTATATCCAACTCAGAAAATTCTCCGCCAATTTTTGCTGACCATATCACAGTAACAAGTCTTGGTAATCACTAAAAACCCCACACAAACTCACATGTAACCCCATTACACCACAACGATGGAGGCACTCATGTATTTTCATTTTGAACTTGTATATGATTGTATTAGTATTCTCAATGAAAATGTCACTTCAAATTATAACTCAATCTTCTCTTCATAAAAAGAAAAAAAAAACCCAATCCTCTCAGAAAATATCAGTAAGGCCAGTATCAAAACACATTATAGGCTCCACAATAATACTCCAAGTCACACAACCATTAAGCACAAAACTTCTAGCAAACACTGAATATTGGTATACAGACCTTATAAGATCATCCCCTGAACCCCTTACATGCATCTAGCAGTTCCATGGACAGCACCAATGATATGCCACTTCCATGGTTTCATATATTTTCTGATGTTTTGATACTGGCAACGGATGGAGGCTGGAGCAGATCGCCGGAGAATCTGGGCGGCGGCGAAGAGAGCGGAGGAGGAGTGGTAGTTGTTGGACCTCAGAGCTTGTCGAAAAACTCGAGCGGCGACGGGAGAAGCTCGGGAAGCAGCCCTACAGAGAGCGCTGGAAAAAACCATTAGAGAGAGATTTGGGGATGTTTGGAGTGAGGGTTTTAGGAGGTTTTTGTGTTAGAGCCTCTGCTTCACACCTCAAGCAGGAGAAGAGAAGGTTTCGTCTATGGAAAAGATGAAAATAAGGAGAGGGGTAAAAACACTTGATCGTTCAGACTTTAGATATCAGACTTCAGGTTTATCAAACGGAGCCTTAGTAATTCATAATCAGTATTAAAAAGTTATACGTTTATATTCTAGTTTTGGTCCAGATAATAGTGACTCAATTTCAGAATGATGAACTCATTATGTATATTATAGCAATAATAAAAATTTATATTAAAATTTTGTTCATACTTGTAATGGGGATTTAAAGAAAAAATTGTTTGGTAGTGTTAAAAAAAAGGATCCGAAAAACAAAGTGTTCAAAAACTTCATCACACGTCAAGGGAATAATATGGACCAGGCAGGCCATGTGGCAATTATTAGTTGGTTCACACCAACAATTTGTGGTTTGTACTTTTACAACCCTTCTACTTGTGTTTTTCCATGGAACACGGAAAGTTCAGTCTAAAACTCTCCACTGTGAACACATAATAGATTTTCATGTCATTAATCATCTCTCAAAATCCTCCACTGCAATTGCTCTAATGGAGAGGTTGAGCTACAAAAGATAGTTGTGGCTGAGATGACATGACCCTGTGAATCTCTCATTACCAGTCCATTACCAGTTTCCGAGTTAGCCCAAGCTGCATCAACATTCATTTTATAGCTCAGTTCTATGGATAGCAGCAAGGAGGTTTCAGTGGGCGTTAGCACTTTATGAGGATGATTCTGGACAGAAAATCAATTTGGACAAATCAGTGCATCATTCAGTCCCAACACAACAGCTGCAGTTAGACGACAAATATGTGATATCTTGAGATTCCTAGAGGTGGAGTTGCAAGGCAAATACCTTGTTTTGCCTATTGTTATTGGCATAAGAAAATGAGAGATTTTTCAGTCTCTCAAGGACCGGCTCATGAGAAGATAGATGGTTGGAGTGTGCTTTCAAAGGCTGGAAAGGAGATACACATCAAATTGGCTCTTCAAGAAATCCCCGGCTATACCATGAGATGATTTTAGATCCCAGAGACTACAATTGAAGAGATACATGTTCTATTGAGCAGATTCTGGTGGGGTGGCTCGGATACAGAGAGAGATTTTGTGGGTATCTTGGAAGAGAATGTCAAGATCCAAGGGCGCATGCGGTATTGGTTTTAGGGACCTCGGAGCATTTAACTTAGCATTGCTGGGTAAGCAAGCTTGGAGGTTAATCACTCAACCTCACTCCCTACTTACACGTGTTCTTAAGGCAAAGTATTTCAAGAATTGCGACATATTCTCTACATCGTTGAATAACACACTGTCTTGGTCTCGGAGAAGTATCCATGGAGCCCTTGATTTTATCCGCCTAGGGGGTGGGAAAGCAATTGGTGTTGGGAGCAGTATGAGTATATGGCATGATCCATGGATTCCCAGAGATGGAAATTACAAAGTGAGCAATCCGAATGATATTCCGGAGAATATCTCGAAAGTAGCATACCTCATTGATATAGACACATGATGGTGGAAGGTTGGGATACAGGAGGAATGTTTTACACCTGACGATGCGGTGAAAGTCAGGGCCATCGCGCTGCGAAATTTGACCTCGGCAGACTAGTGGATATGACATTTTACAGCTTTCGGAAAATATAAAGTGAGATCAGCTTACACGCCGCAGTCAAGCACATTCCGACTGCAAATCAATACAACTCAGCCGCAGCTATACAGGGTGTAAAGCAGACCAACTGGAAGCGATTTTGGAAATTTCGTGTACCAATACGTATCCTTCACTTCACTTGGAAGATGTGCACGGACTCGCCGCCTACCTTGCGGACCGGAGGAGTGGATATTGATCTGATTTGCTCTCTTTGTCTTGAACACGGAGACAACGCTGCTGACGTAGCTGAAATATCAGTAGAGATCCGCAAGCACGAATCTGAATAGTTTGAAGTTGCAGGCTCTGCTTTCTTGTCCGGTTGTTGTTTGAATCCACCAAATAACAGATCACTCTTGAAAAATATATTTTATTGATAATGAAAGCTGTCAAATAATGATACAAAATCCCTATAAATACTAGGACTAGTTCTCAAAAGTAAAATAATATAAGGAAAGCTTTAAAATTGATTCATTTGAGTAAAGGGATTTGGCGTTAGACAAACACTGACAATAGTCGCAAATTCGTCCTACATTAGTCATTTCCACTTCAAAAGAACTCGTCCCGAGTTCTCTCTCTCCACCATCAATCTTGAACCTCTTAGACATTTCATCATAATTAAGGCTCACATCGTGCAATCCATAATCAACCAATTTGATATTACTAGCACATGGATGTCCCTTCCAACGAACGAGACACTTCCAACGCATCTTGGATTTCTGGTGAAGTACTAGTTTAGGTAATATCCTAACATTCAGAATACCTGTATGGACAAATATGTCTGATACTTGCCGAACATTTGGACAAATGAATTATCTTTAGTTCTTGCATAATATCTCCCTTCATCAGCTGCCCACAAATTCTTTGATTGTAGTTACGCAACGAAAGATTGGTCATCGCTTGGTTTGTTGAGCAGGGTACTCGCTTTGGCCAGACCTCGCGGTGACACATGGCTCGGGAAGCTTTTAACAGATGATGATGCCGAATTTTGTAACCTTGTGCTTGGAGTGTGTGATGGGATTTAGATCCAGATAAAACGCCAGGCCTTTGACCGAACCCATCCGGAGCAAATAAGATGGCAGCTTTTGTCACTACCAGCTTGAGAAGTTTCGCGACAACGCATGGGTGGAAGGATGCCCAGTCCGTCTCTCTACTTCCTGCAGCCCTGTTGCGGCCACCGGAGATGGTATATTCAGCGTTTTTATATGCCGGCATCCTCTAGTCAGAATGAGGTACCGGCGTGGTGGTTCTTGGCCCAGATGGAAACTTCTTCAAAGCCTCGGCCAGAAGATTTCCACATGTTCAGTATCCAGTCGTGGCAGAATGTCTTGCTTTGGAGGAGGCCCTCATGGTTGTCTCAAAATTCTGGCTCAGCTCAGTTAGCATTGTGGGGACGCATTGCAAGTTATTTACATGGTGCAAGGTGATGTAGATTGTGTTGTGAATTGTGAATCTGTTATAACTAAAATTGGGTTTTCGCTAGAGAATGAAAATTTTCACGGGTCTCTACTGGATACCCCACAGTCAAAATTTCAAAGTTAATTCTCTAGCAAACTATGCTAAGACATGCCCCTTGCTTTGTAATTCGTGGAACTCTCATTCGAGTTTTCTCTCTTTCGTTTCCGCACGTCGTCCAGAATCTCCAGATACCTGAATGAATGAAATACTTTCTCCCTAAAAAAAATTACAAACACACAAATTATACTGAAAAATATATGATAAATCAATCGTCCGATACCAAAAACTTATGGAAGAATGGTCTTAAGTCTTAACTAAGACTTGTAATGAAAAAATTATAATATATCTTTCACCACTTAAGAGCGGTAAATTTGACCAAAAAAATGAAAAAATTACTGTAAATTATCAACTTTGTAGACGTGTTTACGGGATTTAAATGATATTTCATTACAATAAATGATTAAAAAATATTATAATAAGATTCTAACAAAATAAATTTATTAACTAATCTGATAAAAATGTAAAGTAAAAAATGAGATGGTCATATACAAGACTCTCTCATTTTTATTTCATATATCAATACTTTTATTTTTAATTTTGTAATATACAAATTTTACACATTGATTTTTTACTAGAAAACTGTGTAACGCGCCGTACTCATCATGCTAGTTTCAATCAAAAGTTTTATTAATGTTGTATACTGAGACTAACAGTTAATTTTTGCAGATTAAAACAGAAGTATATTAATCAGAAAATATTACACCTTGGTCAAAATCAGGTCAGGGACTCCCTGGACCTACTCAGAGAAACCGAATTAAGCAGTTACGCTTCCGGCCACATCTCCGGCACACCGCACACGCACACTCATAGTGAAATACTCCGGCCAGTACTGAATCTTCTGCAACAATGGCGAATTCTTGTTCACATTGGTGGCATGCTCCGTTCTACATTGCAGTATCCATAGCCCTGGCATTCATTGCCATCTCATCCCTTCATCAAGAACCCGAAACCCACAACTCATCATCATCACCATCATCCCAAATCCTCATCAAACGAAACCTTTCCTTGAACGCTTCCAGAGCTCTGAGATCCCACGGCTTTAATGTCATGGCGACTCTTCTCCAATTCTCGCCGGAGCTCTTCTTTTCAACGCCGGAATCCACCGTCTTCGCCGTCCAAGATTCCACCATTTCCAACATCTCCGGCCACCTCCCTCCCCGGGCCATGAAGCAGCTCCTGCAGTACCACACCTCCCCTGCAAAGCTCCCATTTCAGGCCCTGCTCAAGAAACCTCAACAAAGCTGCTTAACCACTCTCCTCCCCAAAATTCTCATCAAGATTACCAGAATTGATGAAGAAAAGGGACTTGTCGAAATCAATAACGCCCAGATTACCCATCCGGATCTCTTTCTCGACGGGCCCTTTTCCGTTCATGGCGTTCTCGGCTCGTTCGCGCCGATTCATCCCCATCTGGATAAAGATCTGAATCTCATCATTCAATCCGAGCCGAATTGTGAGAATTTCACCCATGTTTCAGTCAAGCAAAAGTTCAACCCAATTCAATGGTTTTCGGTAGTCCAATTTCTGAGCACAAACGGGTTTTCGACTTTCGCCATCGGTTTGCAGTCCGTGGTTGACGGGATTGTTGCAGATTACGGCGAAATGGGTTCGGCAACCATCTTTGCGCCGAGCTATTTTGGGTTTCTGGCGATGCCTTCGCCGTTGCTTGACAGGGCTGTAAGGCTGCACATATTGCCTCAGAGGTACAGCTACACAGAATTAGCATTCATGGCTGAGGGATCAGCTCTGAAAACGCTGGCAGATGGTGAGGATGTTGAGCTCCACAAGACCGATTCTTCAGGAGCAATGGCAGTTGATGGGGTGGCGATCACAGCTGCAGAGATCTTCGTGTCTAAAGATGTCATAATCCATGGAATTTCTGGGTCTCTGGGTGCATCAGGATAGTGTGTAGATTTGTCAAGTGTACAGATTCTTTTTTACCATTTCTTACTTACTACTAGTAGTATGCAGATGATTTGTCATTTGTGTTTCTGGTGTTGTGAATGCCAGTTTTGTGGCCGCAGAATTGAAGATCGTTTAAGTGGAGAATAGGTGGAGTCATTTTCTTGTTCCAGGCTTTAACATTTGTGGCTCACATATCTTTTACCTTTGTTGGATGTAACGCAAGAGGAGCATCCCGATGGAAATGAATCAAGTCTGAAGAGTTGCGTATTGAAATATCTAATAATGCGTGTTAGCTTGTAAACATGCATATCTACCATATATTAAAAAAAACAAACACTTTTAACAACACTAACCTCTTTACTTGACAAGTGGCATGACATCTCAGCTGCCAACTCATTTCTACATCATATTTTGCCCCATCCCTTTATTTTCTTGACCTTTCCCCTTCCAATTCTACAACCCTGATCTTGAATTCTCATCGGTTCTAAATTTTTATTCAACTTCAGTTTATTCCAGTTAATGCCTTAAATCCACATCCGTTCTTCTTCTCATTCTTTATTATTCCTCTAATTGGAAAAACAATGAATGCTCTTTAATTCCCATAGTTCTTCATCTTCTTTCTATTTAATTCCAATTGGTTCTTTAATCCTCAACACCTGAATCGAACTCCTCATTCTCCGGATCGCTGCCCTCTATTGATACAAAGCGGCGCGTAGTCATCGAAGTTGTGTGATTGTAGTATACGATTTGTTTATGTATTCTTTGTGATCTATTTTTTTCAACCATATATACCTACATGTTGTGGTTGCATTGTACCTCAGTAGTAGTTTATGATCGGATTATGGTTTAGAGATCAAATGTTTCGTCGTTTTGATGATGCGTGTATTTCTATTCCATGTAGCATTCTATTGATTCCTTGATACATTCTATTATATAAGCCGATCGGAGCGTGACTCTCCTCATTAGAATTAGTGTTTTTTTTAATTTTCTGCAATTCTTTTTCGGAAATGTCAGAGGTCTATCATTAAAAAAATGAGAATTTTTGCAATTCTTCTTCGAAACCACACCAATACTCCTTTTCTCAATCTCTAAGTGTGATTCTTTTGGAAAATAGTAGTGATTGTTAGTCGTGTGATTGTTATAATAATTTGTATAATTTTAATGTTTTTAAGAACTTGATAAATTAAGGATTGAAATGGAAATATGTGATAAACTTGATAGCTTAGCCATCTGTATGCCACTCTTTTTATAAACGTGGGAGCAATTTAAGAAACCCATGGAATGAACTGATTATCAAAACCAAAAAGATTGAACTGAAAATATGTGAAAAAAGTAGTTCTATAATGACCTGTCAATAGTTTTATATTCACACGGATATTTCATTACATAAATAACCTCAATATTATCGCAGTGAATTTTCGGTAATTCAATTCAATATCATATATATAAATAGTTGCGGTGAATATATATATATATATCATAATTTAATTGTATTGAATGGACCAAAATTACATGATTAACCATATCAATTGAAAATTAGGAAATAATTATAAAAATGGGTCTAATCGAATAATAATAATACATATAGAATCAAACAAATAGTAAAATAACATAATCAAAACTAATAGCAGAATAAATTATGGTATGAATGGAGAAAAATTATAAATGAATAATAAATACAATTGAAACTAAAATTACAAAATTAACCACTAATTAAATCTTGATTAAATACACTACAAAAGATTGTATTTTTATTAGGGTGTGATGATGAGGAAGGGAAGATGAACAAGAATATACATAAATAGAAACATCAATTCATCAATCAACCATTTAAAAGTACACATAATATTTATTTTTATTGATTAACATAAATGTTATACCTATTCTTTTTATAAATTATCATTTGACGTTAAAAATGTGTGTAATTATTATAAATCAATAATTGGGCAATGGTCGCGCCTTGCGCGACCTGACAATGCTAGTTAATAATACGTAATCATTCGAGGACATATTTAAAATCTAACTAATCGAAATGACCATACTTTAAAAAAAAATATTTGAACCGTCACTGACAGGTTTTGATAGTACTTCCACTTCCCCGTTAAAAATAAGAGTTGTCCAAATAGATTTTTAAAGCTAAATCAATCTAAATCTTCTCCGTACTCGTGGCGGTAACACCAATGTAGGTAACAACATGTAATGGCTCTGGTCATGATGAATCATGAAATAAAGAAAGGATACATCGTAAGTAACCTATGGTATAATACTCGAAAGTATCTAAACTGTCTAACAAGTATAATATCCTTATTCGCAGTATAAATACTCAAATTCTACAAAATTTATGCAAAGAAATACCGTTAGCAACCAAAATATAAAGGGTCATTCCTACCGTGTCAACTAACGGTTTAGGAGTTACATGACAAACAGATAAGTAAGCATATTTCATAAGTTAATAAATTAATTAGGACAATTTTTCAAAAATACCAATTCTAAATCATATGTCGTGGAATAACCATACAATATTGCAACTTTGAATTTTGGATGTAAATGATTAATTGTCTATAGCTTTTCCCTCCATCCTAGTTTAGCTGATCAGAGATAAAATGTGAAAAACTTAAGGATATTAGAAAGATAAAGTCTTATTTGTGGATGTCTCATTGGTAAGTTGGGTGTAAATTGTACAATTAAAAGATGAAAACTTGAAAAGTACAGATGAAAATGGTGTTTAACTTTATTTTGGAACAAAGAAGCACTAGTATAACACTAATGCCTGTGCAGGACTGTCTATTTTAAGAAATATATTATTATATTTATATATTAGTTAGTAAAAATGATATCTATTCATCTCATTAATAATAATAACAATAATATGTATAATATTCATCTCAACGATTTAAAGAGTGATCAAAGTTTTGAGACGAACTTTTCGGTCACAATTTCAGTTTAAAAATTATTATATGCATGTATTATGTAAGATGATCGATAAATAATCATCGATAAATAAGATGATCAATCGAAACTCGATTATAGATCATTAAAAATAATATACTATAATTATATATATTATTGGAATAATAGGTAATAAGTAATAAATTTAGGAAAACATTTTAGTTTTAAATTTTTTTTTCCTAAACGATAGTTATCGATCGTTGATCATTTGATCGAGTCGATCATTATCGATCATTGATCGATTATCTACAACGAACCGATCACGATCTATGTAATTTTTAAACAATCAGATCATGATTATGAATTATTTTGATCGGTTCAATCACGATCGATCATGATCACCCCGAATTTAAACGATCCAATCACGATCATAATGATGATTGCGATTGGATCGACTCGATTTCAACCCTATCAACGCCTCCAACAACAAACTGGTGGTGTTGTGGATAACCTCTAACAACGCCCTCGTCACCGAAGTTATTGTGGATCCCGACGTGTAGCAACGAAAGTAGGGCCTCCTCTCAATGCCGAGATCATTACACAGTCAACTGTCCCATGGGCTAATCTATCGTAGGCGGGTCCCTCGCATTAGCCCGGACCAGATCTAGTGATTTACCCTTCTCAATCTAGTGACTCTAATCAACTGCCTTTAGAGGAACTGGTGATACAGAAACTTCGCCAGACCCCCGATGGGATATAATAATAGACAAAATGGTGAAGATGGTGCATTCACAGCTGTTACCGATACAGAGGAGGATCCGGAGAACACCCATCACTTTTCACTTTCCTTTGAGGCCAGGGTTTTGGCTACGGAGATCCTTGGGAACCGCCGACGTCATCAACAACAAGCGACTGCAAAACAAGCGCCAACTGTGCAAGAAACATTGAGTTTGAATCAACAAGCAATAAATTTCCTCAATGCTTTAGCAACAATGTTCAATACTAGTCCACAAATGGCAATGGCGCACCTGATTGGCCAAACCCCGGATATTGTAGTTACATACCCGCCTCAACATGGTGCCCTTACTCCCGAGGTCTCCACCAGTCTGGTTATAATGACGGTAGCGTCTGCACAGCCTATTGTTCCCTCCCTGGGGAATAACGATATCTTAGTATACAATACCAATATTTCTAGCCATTTACAAGTAGATTTGCGAAATCCTTCTAGGTTGGGGCTATACCAACAATCCGGAACACATTCTGAGGGACTTCCTTCTCTACGATATAACCTTGGGAATACAATTACGAATATTTCATGTCTATGGCTAATCCTGTAATTGGGGATCAGGGATATGACAAGATCAAGGTCCTCCGCGTGGGGCGAACCCCGGTTTCGACCCCAGTGGGATAAACCCTGGTGCTAATCCAGAACGGGTAAACCTCGGAGTTAACCTGACGGGCAGAACCCAGGGTACAACCCTGGACCTCCGAATCAAGAAGTATCGTAGTAGCCACAGTGGCGGACCAATGCAGCTGAAAGACATCGACAGAGGATTTAGTAAAGTGCAAACTTGCTGAGACAATCTTGGGACCTATCCTCAAAACCCTAACTATGGGATGTATCCTCAGAAAATGCATCTTGGAGGATATCCCCAAAACCCTTTGGGTTATTGCACTAGGGACTAAGATGAGATAAATCAAGAGTTGGACATTCTCTTGGAACCACATGGGTAGGCTACACGGTCTCCATTTTCATAAACCTTCCTCAAGATAGCTCCAAAAAAATCTCTGATCACTTGCGACATATGACTGAACTAGCATACCCTGAGAAATTTTAATGGTGTTGCCGAGATTTTCATGAGCTTGTTTTGCAAGATCGTCCCAAGTTACCCGTGGTTTTCATGACCTGGTAGCCCGGGATTTTCATGAGTTTGAGATTTGCAAGATCGTCCCAAGTTACCTTCGGGGTAAAGCACATGATTGGTTCAGCAAGACCCAATCAGGAAGTTTATTCTTCTACCGGTACTTTGGATGATTCCTAAGTTCTTTTTTCTTCTAAAAGGAAAAGTTCACCAGTACCATGAGCGATATGATCGGAGTATACCATCAAAATATCACTGATTGCGGACTTCTCGGTAAATTGAGTTCAAAAATGCCAACTACTCTTTAACAATTGCATGAAATTGTCGAAAAGTACACCTCCAGCGAGGTAAAATGAAAGAAAAAAGTTGATAGGAATCCGGGACTCTAAATCTCAAGAATTTGGAAATCCCAAATTGAAGGTACCTAAGATAGATAGGTCGGAAATGCCTACAAAACTGGCTTTTGAGAAATATACCCCACTCACAAGAAGCCGGACTGAAATATTATCCATTCATAAACATTAACTTCGTACTCAAGTGCCTATGAAGGATTCCGAGGGAAGGAGAAAATCCCCAAAATTCTATGGATATAAAATGGACCAGGGGTACATGGAAGAATGTTACCATCTCTAGAAAGATGGTCGGGCTTCAGATACACTCTTAACCAATTCGGGGTTTAGTCTTCTCAAATTAAGAATCTCATCTTGATCAGACTTTGTTGCACAGGCAACCCGGACACACTCATCCACCATCCTGGAATGCCTAAGTAATCGCTCCACAACTTGATCATTAGGATGGGTTTAGGGTTTAGGGTATGCTGAAGCCCGACCATAAATGTTATTCAGAACTTTATACTCCCCCCTCATCTCATTATGAGTCCGGGTAAGAGACTCAAGCTCTTCTTGGGTTTGCCTAAATCTTTCTAGAGTTTTATCATGAGTATCTCAGAGGTCATGAAGGAGTAACTCATAATCCTCTGCTCTAAACTATTGAAAATCTCGCTGAGACGTCATGTCCCTTACTAATCATTCAACCTTGTTATGTCTCTCTCAAATCCCCATTTTCGGTAAAAAAGAGATCTTGCTCTAGCACAATCTTCTTATACTTGTTGTCTGTCAGCCATGCCATTAGTTCCAGCATATGATTTGAGTATGCCAGTAGTCGATAGCTCTCTCATCATCTTCGACATACTTACCATTGACATATATAAACCCTGAATTCGAGAGATCACATGTTGGAAAAGGTTCGACACTAGAGTAAAGAAATCTAAAAGAAACTTTTATTATTAAATATTCCAAAGTTACAAAACAAATGAAGATTACAAAAAAAATACGACAGTAAAATATCTAGAATCATACATTATTTCCTAGATGTTCATCTTTCCCGGCCTCATCTCATTATGAGTAATTTCTGTTACCAGAGTTTTCGAACTTATGGCCCCGGCATGACCGCAGGTGGGAAAGGATGAACGAAAGCAGCCCCGATGTCTTCAGGACCGGAGGAAGAAGCTGGTTGACCAAGGGTTGAAGTAGTCATTGCGCCGCCTTCAATTACCTGGGTAACAACCTCCCGAAATTTCATTTGCAGGAAAATCTGGCGAATCAACCTCAACATTACATCATGATTATATGAACGCCCAGACACCCGGACATACTTGGGCAGATTTAGTAGAATACACCGCTTAACAGAAGTCCTAGCCACCAGAACATCTAGCTCAGCTTGTGCAGTTAGATGGCAGAGAATCTTGGCTAAGATAGCTCTTTGCTCCTCATTTTGGGCCAAACCTTGCACAATGAGAAGTACAATATCATGAAGATACGCCTGAGAATAGATTTTGGTGTATCCTTCCACGAATTCTTCAAATTCAGGGTAGTTGATGGCAAACTCCATCAACAGTTCAACTAGTTGATGAAACTTCTCCGGAATCTCCTTCCTGTAGTAGTTAATGTTCTTCCCTCAGGTCAATAATTTACCCACGTACATCTTCAGTTATATCTCCTTCCAACAGCTTCTAGTATTCATTCTCTACCTCGACTATCCTCTTTGGCACATTCGGGAACGCTTTTTTTACTCCGAGTAACCCTTGTAAGCACTCATCCAACTTTCCCAGTAAAGAGCTGATGAGCCATCCCAAGATACTTGTATCATCCTCTCACAGTCCTTCGATCGTATCCATTTAGCCTCAACCTTTTCTTCCTTCTAAAGGTGCGCGCTAAGGGATCCCTAGCACATAGCTTGATTAAAATGCAATGATTGTCCGAGTGCATGGTGTTAACGTGTAAAATGGTCGACTACGGATATAACACTTGAAGCGCCTGGTTACATGTGGCTCGATCTAGCCGACCCTTCGCTGAGTTCGGGTTTGTCGTGTTTTTCATACAGGTGAACCTAGGGCCCGAAAACCCATATCAAACAGTCCACAAGAATCTAGTGCTTGTTTGAAGCGGTCAATCTGCCATTCACTTCGTGATCTAGTAACCTGGAACTCATGTTGAGCTAGTATTTCATTAAAATCTCAAACACACAACCATGACATCTCCTCGTGAGTCATTCCCATTGCTTGAAATTGTTCCCACTAAGCCCTTATGTGCGGCGCCTCATGATGTCTGTGCACACCAGTCAAACGGAAATGATAACTCCACGAGCAATAAAAGAATCAATATCAAGAGAACAAGAACCTTGCTTGTCCTCGTTCCCTCTCCAGCGTGTTTTTTATTCCCTTTTTCTAGCCGACGGTCTTTCCCTAGGTTTTGGTGATGACTATTTTTTATACTTTGCAATGGTAACTACCTGTTTCTTAGCCAGAGTGTCAAAGTGAACCTTGACCTCCTTCATTAAAGGGTCAATAAGAAGAGGTTTTGTTGGTGCCTCCAGCTCCACGAGCGAGTTGCTATTTATTTCCTGAAATGTTATACGCAGTCCGGTATTTTACTCGCGCAGTCCAAAATACCACTGAAATTACAATAGCGCCTCTGAATGTTGCTAAATTTCCCAATGAACCTATAAGTGATGATATATTCGTAAATTTATATCGTATTTTGAACAACAAGTATAAAATACCAGACTCTATACATCGACACCCTTTATTTCCAGACCCATTGGAATTCCATTTTCAATGTTAACCATATTTTCACTTCTCATAGAAAGGACTCTTGGTTGGATTGGTGCTTTCAAGCCTCCATCGGTCTCCTTTGTTGGGTGAATGTTCAGTCCAGCCCAAATTCATATACTTTGTTTTTGGTATACTTTATGGAAAAAGTATGATCTCTTTTATTATTTGAAAAACAATTAAAAAAAGTATGTAAAGAAATTCAGGGTTTTCTTTTGGATACGTGAGACGAATTCAAGAGCCGATAAAATAAGGTTTTTGGAGGAATTGGAAAAATCTCGTTTTCTATAGAGCAGATATGTTTTAAAGATCTAATCGAGAGACAAACGTAGTCCGATTTTGCTGAAATTTGGTCAGCGTGTTCGTGACTCTTGAGACTTCATTCTGAATAGTTGGATTGTCAACGTGTGTTCTGGTTTGGGAGTTATAGCAGCTCGAAGTACAGCCTTATTATTTGGTGATATCTTGCACCTTTTATCCTCTTGTTCTTATTGGTGATGGTTGCGGTGGGTTGTAACCCTTTGTAGGCTGATTGGGGTTTGTTTCCTCATTTTATCATAATAAGAAAGAATATGTGGACTCCTCCAGTCCCACGATTTTTAATCTTCACACCGAAGAGGTTTTTCACGTAAAAATTGCCGTGTTCTTTGTCTCTTTATTTTTCCGTTGGCTTGTTTTATTTATCTTCATCACTGGTTGCTTTTGTGATTGAGTTTTGAATATTGGTTGATTGTTGCGTCGTGTCCTTGTGTTGGTGTATTGAGTTTTATCCATTCCACTGCCCCAACAACTGTCTTCATCTCCATTCTCCTCTATCTCAAGTTGTCGAACCCAGTTCCTTCGTTCCTCGATGGTCGTCGCCGCTCCTGGTGACAAGTCCACTAGTGGCATATACGTGTCTGTTGGTGGTCAGATTTGCGACGAATCTAAGCCCAATCGATTCCGGAATTGGTCGAGTAAGATATTGCATTATCTCTTCCAGGTGGTGCCGTAACAATGGTATCAGCAGCCCCTATCATTGACGCAGCATGTGCACCCAACGCGGCTCTGAACTGTCCATATCCACTGGGAGCGTTTCTTTATTTTATATCGGATATTTGCAGGAACCGGCTAAATATCTTGTTCAGATCACACAAAAGGATTTTTAACATCTTTCTCCCGAATATATTCTTTCAAAATAGCCATATCTGACACTTCAATGCCAAAATTTAAGCAATGTTTTGGCATTTAGCTTGACATAACGTCGAATTTCCGAGTTCGGGCGGCTCGGTCTTTGCACTACTTGAGGAGTAGGCTCAGGTGACCTAGTAGCATGTTGTCGGGTCTGAGTTGTCCTCTTTCTCCAAGTCTGTTGTTGCACCCCGGTACCACTATTCCAAGTTCCAAAAAGGGACTGATACGGTGCACAACCATAAATATCGGTGTAATATATCTCGTCTCTTTCCTCCTCCGGCGCTAGCCAACGTTCATTATACGCATATGCATCTCTATGGTGACCAATTCTTCCACAGAATTCACAAAGCGCCTTAAGCATTTCATACTTCAGGGGCAGCTTGTTGAAACCCTAATCGCTTGGAATCCTTTAATAGGTTTTGTTATGTCGATTTCAACACAAATTCTCAAAAAATATCTTTTTAGGTAGAGAATATTATCTAATATATCTCTCTACCTTGAAGAAACTGGTGAGGGGATATTAGTTAGTCATAATAGGTTTCATTCTCTCCATAAAAACTTTGGAGCAAATTTTATTAATGATATCTAGGGGTGGCAAAAAATCCCAAATCTCATTGGGTCCCAATAGAATAAGTTTTTGGGATGGGAAATTATAAGAAATTTCGTTATTGGGCTGATTTCAAATGGGAGTATTTGGGCTTGGGAATTATTGGGAATTTGTTTTGGGATCCCATTTTCCCATTTATCCCAATTAGTATTATTCCATAAATTAGGTAATTATTAAACGTAATATTCCAGTTCCCTGAAAACATCGGCGGTAGAAAACCTCTGAATCGCTGCCTTTAACACACCTCCACCATAGCGCCACCGTGGCGCTACCGTCGATTTCCTCGTTCTTTGATTCGCCCTCCTTCCAAGGCGAAATCGTTTCCTCCACCATCGCCGTTCCCCACTCCTCCACCATCCCTGTTGTCCGAAAACCTCGAAAAGATCGACGGCTTAGGTTTTCCGGCGATGTACATCTTCATTTGCACGGCGGACCCCTACAAGGAGTCGCCGTTGACCGTGGTCAACACGGCGATGTCCGTCATGGCGTACGATTATCCACCGGAGAAGATATCGGTGTACGTTTCCGACGACGGAGGATCTGATCTGAGCTTGTTTGCTTTCATGGAGGCGGCTGAGTTTGCAAAGCATTGACTGCCTTTTTGTAAGGAGAACGGCGTTATGGATTGTTGTCCTGATGCATTTTTCAAGTCGGTTTATGATTCTTCTGGCTCTGATGATCAGAGTCGGAGAATTGAGGTAAGTCAGAGAATTAAGGTACATCAGAGTCGGTTGATTGAGCTTTAATAAATTAAGGCAAACATGCCCTAAGTAATATTAGTTTAAATTAGGATTTTAATTTTGTTAATTTAATGGATTCCCAATGAGATTATTCATTTGGGACTCATTGGAATTTAAAATTTCTCAAATATCATTTAATCTCAATCCCACTCAATCTCAAATACTAATGGGAATTTGATTTCTCAATTTCAAAATCTCCCATCCCAAATCTTTTCATCCCAAAACTTCCCAATCACTCCCAATTGCTACCCGTAATGACATCAGATAAACTAATAGGTTTGAAATCATATTAAAATAAGGATTATCCTTTTTTTAGGATGAATGTGATCCATGTTGCTGCAATACTCTTCGGAGTGTCTGTACCATATTTAAAAATCATTCACTGCGCTAACAAATCTGATGAAGTAACATTCCAACCTCAATTTGCATGTAAACCAAATAAGTTGGGCAGAGGTGGTAAAAATGAATGGAATACATTAACTTTGAGAAAATGATGCAACTGCCTTTTTAAAATTTCAATTATTTGGCCCGGTCAATTTCAGCTTATTTCCCAATAATCTCACCTAAAATAATCTCAATTCAGCTGTAATAATCTCAGTTCAGTTGGAATAATTTCAGTTCAGCTGGAATAATCTCAGTTCAGCCAGAATAATCTCAGTTCAGCTGGAATAATCTCAGTTCAGCCAGATTAATCTCACTTAAATTTTATTCAGTATTTCAATTTTTTTCTTTATTCAATTCGATATAATTCATTGATTAATTTAGTATAGTTATATATAAATCAATATATTTCTACTCAATTTGATTGGATTTTCACAAATTCAATGTAATTTCCTTAAAAGGATGTATTTTATCATTTATCAAACATGACGCAAAAAACCTTATAATCGATTTGTTTTTATTTATCTTATCTTAACTTGTGTAAGTGAACCAAATCCATAAAATAGGGAGTTATATTATCACTTCATACATATCAGATATTCATAAATTAAAATCAGTTGCATCCATTACTATGAAGGGAGGCGGCATGTCGCTAAAATCATATTCAGTGAGTTTCTTCTAAATTTCTCGTTCCATTTATTTTCTTTTGAGAATTTCTTTCTGCACAAAAACATTTTTTTAAGGTCATGTGACTCAAAACTATATCTCGGCTATATTTCTATCGCAAAAAATATTGTTTTTCAATACTAAAATAATGGATAAAAAATAATACGAAAACAATTGTATTTAACTTTCGTAAAAGAAAAAGAAAAATACCGTACTCCATGAGTTTAAAGTGTGGAAGTTATAAATATATTAATCAATAAAATAGAGTATTTCTACTTAGATATAAATAAGTGCTTGATATAAAAATAAATAATTATTATATTATAATGAATTTATAAAAGATTTATATCATCTTTTATTGTATTTCACAAAATTTTAATTCAAGTCAACACAAGAAATGATTTTAGTCACAATAATGTCAATTCAGTTGAAATAATCTCAGTTCAGCTTGAATAATGTCAGTTCAGCCAGAATAATCTCAGTTCAATTAATCTCAGCCCAAGTTGACAGGGCTACTAGTACAACAAACCCAGATGCATGCACGACTCCTTTAAAAAATGCTTTCAGTCTTTGTTTGGGTGCAAATAAGTGAAATGGAATGTGGCACCGAAGAAAATCAATAATTGAGGTCTTTTTGTTTGCATTGGCCTAATGTTCCATCAGTGTGCACTTACCAGAGTCATTAAAAATGACCACAAAATAAACTGCTAAAGTCAGTCTCTCGCACCATTACAGAATAGATGTAAAGTGTGGGGATTAGTGATAAGTGGGAGGCATCTTTATGAATGGCAAAAGCATCCTGTAAAGTGTGAAGCAATGGAGTCCGATACTAAAGTGACATTTTAGTGACCATAATTGAGTTGAACCACGTGAAGTATATGATGAAGCTATAGGCAAGAAATTGCAAGACTAACAGTATATGCAGGATTGCAAGAACCAATAATTGCATAGACTGCTTTTTTTCATGATGGCCTTCCTTTTATCATGAATCTCTGCAAAATAAAGCTCGAGTCTGCTGCTAACAAACCTGCATCAGCCTTTCTAAGATTGATCACTCCTCAAAGGTGAGTTTGTAGTGCTCTTGAGTCATTTTTTCTGATACATAATCTGGACCTGCAAAACAATACTAATATTATTCGGATTTGAAGGTGGTGACATCATCAAAAAGAGGAATTCAGTTGCTGTCAGCAAACACTGCATCTTCTTCAGGATCAAGCTCCATACTATCCTGGTAAACTCTTCACCGTGCTTTTCTGACAAGAACCTAATAGAATCAGTTGGTTAGCCAGAACTTAGTATTATATTCCCTCAATCGCACAACCTTAGTCTTGCTTTTAAATTTGTTTTCATTCCACATGATAAGGTCTGTTTCAAAAAAGCAACAAACAAGGAAATATGATTTCGTTTTTTTTCCCTTTCTTTTTGATGAAAAACAGTAAGTAACAACAAACTAGGAGAAAAATTACAAAGGCAAAATTTTGTAGTACATCTAACTAGCTTTGTTATTTTCTTAAGAATCAGAAGAAGTATGATTATTGATGAGAAAAATGGCCAGAGGTCTAGCTAACAAGCAACAGCAGTCAACTGAGCTCAAAAAACAAAAATACATTGTCATCCAGAAGATAGCAAAATCTACACAAACAAAAATGTGAACTGCTAGAACACAAGAAACTATAGCTACAAAAAAAAAAAAAAAAAAAAAAAACTTTTCATCTTTACAATAATCTTCAAATTAGCATATTCAATATGTTAAGAAAGAATTTACCCTTCACTATGCAGAGATTATTAATTTATGGAGGCATTTCAAAGTAAAAAACAATACACATTTTCTAATGATGTTTAACACCATCTATCGGTTAGATCTACGCCCACTTTTAAACCATATAGGGGACTAGGCCTAGTTAATCATGTTTGACTAAGAGTTTTCCAATAAATATTTGCAGAGAAAATGATAGCAGAAGCTCTAGTTGGGGGATTAGCACAAGAACTTGTCAAAGATGTGGCTGCTGCAATCCAGGAACAAGGACAATATGCAGTTCAGTATCCAAATCAATTCAAAGAGCTGGTGGAACAGCTGAAATACATGCAGGCATTCATTGCTGATGCAAGCAAGAAAAAGGACACTTCAGAAACAGTCAAACAAGCCATAGCCTCTCTACAAGAACTAGTTTACCAGGCTGATGACTTGGTTGCTGACTGCCGAATTCGAGAAGACTATCAAAAAAAGGAGGGAAACTCAGCTTGCTTCTGCTCAATATCAGAAATGTTCTTCCACATAGAAACAGGAAAGAAACTTAAAGAAATCAACAGTGAGATTCAAAGAATGCGTGACAACTTAAAAGCCTTTTATGGTACAATCACTGCACAGCTGTGCAGTGAGAACAGCAATGGAGGGAGGCGTTGGAGCGCAGAGGTTTTCAATCAGTCTGAAATCGTCGGCCTTGGAGAAGATGCTGACACAATAAAAGGATGGATACAGAAGCAGGATGAACCACGCCTTCATATTGGCATTGTTGGAATGGGAGGCCTGGGAAAGACCACTCTAGCCAAAAAGATATACAACGACAGCGTTCTAACACGACGTTACAACAAGAAAATATGGATCTCAGTATCTCAGCCAGTGAATATAGATGAAATCTTGAAAAGCATGTTAAAGCAACTCAAGGATGAGGATACTGGTTTAACCAAGGGAGATATGCTGACTAGAATCAGTAATCTGCTGTCAGACAAAAGCTACCTGATAGTCATGGATGATGTTTGGAGCATTGATGATGGATGGTGGTCATTGCTCTCCTCTGGCTTGCCTAAGCCAGAGGAGAACAAGAATTGCATTATTGTCACTTCAAGAAATGAGCAAGTTGTTCAAAATATGGGAGCGCGAGAGGAGGAAATACTTCAACCAAGGCTGCTTACTGATCAAGAGGGCTGGGAACTGCTGTGTAAGGTTGTTAGGATTCCTGCTACAGAACAAAAACCGTTCGAGTCAGTTGGGAAGAAGATAGTCGATAAATGTGGTTTCCTTCCCCTTGCAATCAAAACCATTGGAGGTGTACTGTTATCCTTACAGCACAAAAACTCCGTCTCTGAGTCTGATTGGGAAAGGGTTTGTGAAAACTTTCATCAGAGGTTGACTGAGGAAGGTAGTAATGCTGAGGGAAATGGTTCAGTCATTGCATCTCTGCAGTTGAGCTACGATGAGCTTCCTGCTCGGTTGAAGCCATGCCTGCTGTGCTTCTCAATCTACCCAGAGGATCAAGAAATCGATGTAGATCAACTGATTCACTGGTGGGCAGGTGAAGGGTTTATTCGAGGTGGAGGTGAAGAAACCGCCACAGAATTAGCTCTGTACTGTTTATCAGAGCTGATTAGCAGATGCCTGGTTGAAGTAGGGCAACGCAGAAACTTTGATGGCAGCGTTCACACTTGCAAGGTTCATGATATGGTCAGGGATTTAACTATCAAGATTGCAAGAGAGGAAGAATTCTGCACTTTTAGTAAAAATGGGAGGCATCTAACCAATAGCAGCACTCGACGCTTGGGAGTTACAAGCGATACAAAATTCCAGGCCTTGAGGGGAAATAATAAGCTAAGAGCTCTACTTTTGACATCAACTGATCACATCGGTTTCAATCGCAATCTTGAGCTGGCTAAAGTCCTTACTCTCAGGGTACTTGACCTTTCAAAGGTAAAGCTTGACAGCATCAATGAGAAGGATTTATGGGAGTGGATCACATCTCTGAAGCGCTTAGCCTACTTAAACCTTAGAGAAGTGGCAAAGCTATATGAAGTGCCAAACTCGATCGCTAAGCTGTGGGGGCTACAAGTGCTGATCCTGGAAGAATGCAAGCTTCTAAAGGTGCTACCATCATCACTTGTGAAGCTTCCTGGACTGGTATACTTAAACGTAAGCAGCTGTCCATCGCTCAAGCGCTTACCTCAAGGATTCTCTAAGCTCAACTATCTGCAAGAACTGTATGGATTTAAGGTAGGCGGTTCAGGAGCCTCATCCCGCCTAGGCGATCTGGAGACGATGACAGAGCTTCGAGTCTTGCAGATTGACATAAATGAAGAAAGCAAGATAAGTGATGAGGAGCTAGAGGTTCTGGCCAAACTTGATAAGTTGAAGCTGCTATCCATCAATGCAGGTGAGCAAGGTAGCGATATCGTGACTCAGCTGGGAAAGTTAAAGCCTCCTCCCTCAGTTGAAGAGCTGTATATGAAGCATTATCTGGGTGAGACATTACCAGAATGGGTGAGTCCCAAGAAACTCAAGAAGCTTCAGTATCTTTGCATGGAACACTCATCAAGATTGAACCGGATGAGTGAAGATTTCTTGGGAACAGGTAAAACAGATGAGTGTAAATGGGATGTTAAAGGGTTGTGCTTGAAATTTTGCCAAAGGCTGGAGTTGACATGGGCTGAGGTGCAGCATGCTATGCCTCTAATCAGATATCTGGAGATCAGTCAGTGCACTTCACTGGAAGGAAGAGGTTTCCCTTGCAATGTTACAGCTACTGGATTCTGGCCCAAGGAGGAAGATAAGAAGGAGGTCATAACCCGAAGGACGGTCTCTACTAAGACGATCGACTCAACCTAAGTAACCAATATGCTTCTGAGTTCTGCTTGTTTTTGTTTTTTTTTTTGGTTGATTTTGCTGTCTAATGAGTGTGGTTGAAGATTGAACTATGAAATCTTGTATTTATGTATCTGATGAATTGTAATAACTGTATACATTGTGATTCTAATAAAATTGTTGTTTTTCTCTCAACACTCTCTTTACTAATACAATCATGTGTATAGGTGAGGACTGAGGATGATAAGAAAGAACCACTATTCAAAGTAGAAAGCAATGAATCCAGTAATATATCACAAAAACAGTTTACCTGGTGCAACTTTGAGTTTCTGATCAACATATATTCTTGTCATGTTATTGCCTAATTATAACACAGTGTGTGGATTAGCTAAATTGGAAAACTTCTAATCCCGAACTGGCATCATTTCTTAAACTTGATCACAAATAATAATACTATTTTGATAATATAGGAATATTGAAAAGAAATAAGGAAAAAAAGACGCCATTTATAAAAATAAGTACCTCCGTTCCCAGCAATAAACGACGTCGTCATCATCTTTGTGTTCGTAGGGGCGAGATGGAGAGACACATCCAGCTTTTCCTGAACAAGATCTCGTACACCGCCATAGCCATAGCCACCTCCATCCTCCTGATTCTGATTCTCCAAACCCCGCCCACATGTTTGGATCCGGAGCCCCGATCCGAAAATGCCCGTCACCCAAAACCCTTCCCGACGTCAACCTGCGATTTCAACCACCGCACCTTCATCCCTTTGGACAAGAAGAACAAACGCCTCTGGGCTTCCAAGGCCTGGATCAAAACCGTCGCGTCCTACTCGGCCCTCTTCTCCACATTTCAAGACAGGGTCCGGATCCGCCAATCTCGGGCCCTCGTCGTCTCCGCCGGGCCGGGCCAAGCCGTCGCGGCCCTGAAGGAGATGGGGGTTGCTGACGTCACCGGGGTGGAGGTAATTGACTCGCCGCCGCTGGTGAGCCGCGCGGACCCGCACAGCCTGCCGTTCTTCGACAATGTGTTCGAGTTCGGGTTCAGCGGGTACCTGGATAGAGCCCTCTTCCCGGCCCGGTACGTGGAGGAGATGGAGAGGACTGTGAAGCCCGGTGGTGTTTGCATTGTGGCAGTGGAAGAATGCGGGCCCGATGAAGTGAAGGAGGTTATCGGGCTGTTTAGGAAATCACGGTTTATTGAAGCTAAGAATGCGAGCTTGGGTGGGGAACAGAGGACGGCGATTGTGATGAAGGTCGAGAAATGATATCTGTTCAAATTGTTGGTCTTTTTAACGTTTTTTGCATTGTGGGGTCTGTTGTATTTAGTGATTCATTTTGTGAATACCCAAATGTGGTATTTTGTAACAAGATTTTTGCATAGTTGATATTGCTTTCCACTTTCTAGGCCAATTTGTGTATTAAACTAGAAAAAACCAGCATTGTTCTCAAACTCTTCTTCTGATGCATTGTTTTCGCCATTTTAATTCCGAGCACCAGTAATTCAGGGACAGGGAGGGGATAGAATTTTACAGTTTTACTATGTGGTGTGGATGAATTTATCTAGTATCAAAACAAGACCTGGATAATGACACTTGAACAGTGAAACTGAAACCAGAAAAATGGTGTGTTGCTGTTGAGGGAGAAGTTAAATTATGCTACAGACTTGTCCTCATTTAAAGAGACCAGAAACATTTTGTCGGGACGCAAAAATACGCAGTAATGACTCTGAAAATGTTCTGAATAATAGTAAAAGAAATAGCAACTACTCAATACACTCTCACTGACACAATACAAAACTAACAAGGTCATCGGAAGAAGCAGAATCAGAATCAGAATCGGATTATTAGACAGCAATATCCGGAACACAGCATCAAAACGACATCGTTGGCAATCCTCTGAGAAGAAGATGAATGATGATCAAGGATTGGTCCCCAGCTCCTGCTGCAGAGCAGTGAGAAGCCAGGATCTAGATTCATCCATCAGATCAGGGCTTAATCTGAACATGAGGACGCAGAACTCCATCTCATTCAGGGCGCCATCGCCGTCGAGATCGCCTTCCTTGAGCATGCTCCAGAGCTCGTCGTCCCCCATGTCCTGAAGCCCCAAAAGGGCTGAATTCCTCTTCAGGCTGTCAAATGTGATGAGCTCCGTGTCCTTATCCATCAGCAGCTTGAACCCGTTGCAGAGCTCCTTAATCAGCCCTTCTCCGCCCAGCTTATCCGCCATGAACGGGAGCATGTCGCAGAACTCGGTCTCCCTTCTCCTGGAACCCATTCCTCCTCTGTTTTCCCTGTTTCTTGCTAGTGTGTGACTGTGACTGTGTGTTTTGCTGCTGCTTGTGTGGTTCTGGAGGATGGATTCGGGTGGTAATTATATAGCCGAGCGGAGGTGAAAGAGGACAGATGAAGATGATGGCTGTGGGTAATTGGGTAGTACTGAAATTGCGCGCTCTGTGTTTTTACTCACAAGAAGCTTCATCACAACTTACAAGCCCGTTGCTGCTCCTTCCGGGGGCATTGTGGTTATTTTCTATGCACTTTTCGAAATGTCATCAGCCCTTTATTGCACCCGCGGGCCCCTCCTCTTCGTATACTAGAGCAAAGACTTGTCTAATCCAAATTTGAGAGGGAAAAACAAATTGGCAATGTGACGGATGACAAATCACTATAGTTTGAGGTATGTTCCATACCATATAACAAGGGACTGTGTTTGTATTATACTGCCTCCTCCGTTAGAATGATCATACCATACGGTAAAAGTTGTACAAATTACGATTAAAGCCACGTCATAAGATAATCAATCAATAATTATTCTGTAAATACGTTCAAACTCATCTTAACACCTGTTAAAAAGACAATCGTAACAATCAAAGATTAATTTGTGAATATAGTTCAATCCATTCAGGGGCGGATCGAGAAATTATTTTTATTGGGGGCTGAGAATACATTAACATAAATTTGTGAGTGAATTTAGTGCTAATTTTAGTAAAAATGTGACAAATTTAGACAAAATATAATTATACTTATTAAAAAATAAAGAAAATTAATCCTAATTATTTGGCAAGTGGGGGCTTGAGCACCCACAAGCCCCCACTTTCATCCAATTTCATCCGCCCCTGAATCCATTACATTAGACGTTATTTGTACCTCTCGCGAAAATAGTAAGGCCATGTCCGGTTCAACTTATTGCAGTACATTTCAGCACAACAACACTGGTCAGCACATCACAGCACTCATCAGCACATCACTTTTCAGCTCAACGCATTTAAACTCTAAATAGACACTATTTTTATGTTTTGTAAAAATAATATTATTTAAATAAACTTTTTAGTTCGTAAGTAATAAACATTGTGCTTTTTCTTCAACTCAAATGAACACAACTCAATACTTTCACCACTATTCAGCACTAGATCAGCACAGCACAACACTGATCAGCACAGTTCAGCACTCATCAGCACAGCACATCACCAAATAAGTTGAAATGGACAGGGACTAAGAAATTTATCAAAGATGAAAAGATGTTTAAACATGTAGTTTGATAGGTGACGTGAGAGATACAAATTATAATTAAAACCGCGCCCCAATCTAACCAATCAATAATTAGTCTGTGAATACGTTCAAATAACCAATCAAAAAGACAGCTATAATCAACCTATAATTTCAATCCATTACATTTAGACGTTATTTATATCTCTCAGAGATGATAAGAGATTTTTCAACATATATTTTCTCGCTCGCTTCATTGACCGATAAAAAGATTTTTAAACATGTACTTTGATACATTATGTGATGTGAGAGATAACACTTTCTTAAAATTACTCCAAAAAGAATGGAAAGGAAGAACGGAATGCCTATAGACTATATAGGTGCCAAACTGCCAATATAAAGACACAAATTTCATTCCTCTTTTTCCTCTTGTATGTTCGCCACATCTTATAATAATTAATTTATGAGTAACTTATTCACAATGTTATTAAAAATAACTGATCTAAATTGGAGTATTGTGATATCTTATTGTAAATTTGTCCCACGTTGTTTTTCTACACATCGCCATTTTAAGTGAATGTAGGGAATATAACTGAGAGACTAAGACAAATGCTGGAATGCATATCTGGGAGTATTGGCTCATTTATGGTTAGCTTATTATCGGTTGGAAAATGGCTACCCTTTAGCTTCGGGGAAGCTCGTTATAGTTAATTATTGGGAAGCTCGTTTGATTTGTTTGTCGTGTTTAAAATATCTAAATTATATAATTTTAAATAGATTTATCTATACATAATTTTAGTTCTCTTCGCTTTCAGTACTCTCTGTCCTAATGGAATGTGCAAGTGATAGAAAATTGAAGTTGAATTTTGGATCGTAAAATAAATGGTGAAAACTGAATTTGAGAGAAAATGGAATGAAACGAGTGGGGAAAAATGAAAGATAATTACCATAAAAAAATAATATGTAATTTTGGTTGAAACGGTCAAAATGAAAAGTTAGTAATTTATGATACATATACTGTTCTGCTAGATGGAATCTATATTTTACTTATTTGCAGTCATTATTTTATGCAAATTTATTCAATAGTAATATATACATGATGCGTGGGTTTGATACAAATAATTATGAATTATAATATATATATATATGACATTTATTTTGCACTGCGAATAAGTAAAATACGACGTGCATCTGGCATGCCCTACATGTATGAGTACATGAGTAGAAACACGTGGGTTGGGAAGGGAACCGGAAAAGTGAGGAAATTGATGTGGAAATGTAGTACACCTGTGATTTGCCAACGTACTCTTGCTATCGTCGTATTGCAAAGGTTCGTTTGGTTCGGATGGGAAAGCTGAAACCGGGACTTGCAATTTTGCATGAAACCGTGAAGAAATAGCCAAAGCCTGGGTTTGGAAATCAGTATATAATGAATGGTAGAGTGAAGTTTCTTGGAAAATAGTAGCATCTTCCCATTCCCGGTAATGAATAATACCAAGAAGAAAGAATGTTTATCCAGATGAGGAAATAGAGCGCAACTATGGTAGGAGCCTTCTTGCATCCGACAAAACTTTTTTATTATTTTCAAATTCACCGATTACTCCCTCCTTCCTCGCTCTGTGTTCTCGTCTCTATAACCGTATGGGAGCGTATACAAATCTCCTGGGGGTTGGACGAACCTCCCCTCCACGTCAGCACTGTCACGTGTGAAGTGGGCCCCTGAGGGCCCGATGCTTGTGGTGGTAAATTCGGAAAAGTTTTTACACAAAACTGGAAGAACCAGTTTATATTAGTTTATATCTATTAAATGTCTTCTTTGCCCCTCCCGTTTAAGGCCATGTCCAGTTCAACTTATTTGGTGCTGTGCTGTACTGATGAGTGTTATGCTGTGCTTATTAGTGCTGAGCTGTGCTAATGAGTGCTGTGCTGTGCTGATCTTGTGGTGAATAGTTTTGTAAGTGTTCATTTGAATTGAAGAAAAAATGTAATGTTTATTACTTAAGAACTAAAAAGTTCACTTAATTAATATTATTTTTACAAAACATAAAAATAGTGTCCATTTAGAGCTTAAATGTGTTGAGCTGAATAGGTGCTGTGCTGACCAGTGCTTTGCTGTGCTGATGAGTACTGTGCTGCGCTGATAAGTGCTGTGCTGTGCTGAAATGTGCTGCAATAAGTTGAACTGAACAGGGCCTAAATTCGCATCGACCACAACATAACCCTGTCCAACTTCGCAGCAATCATGGCCCTCGCCGGAAATAACTATTCAAAGTTCAATCAGTCTCCGATTCAGTTCTCAATTTCTCTGATTTCTCTGTAGTCTCTGACCGCAGCATCCCCTAGTCGGCACCACCACCCATCTCTGACTGCCTTTGCTCCAATCCTCCGCCGGTGATTTCCACCACTGCATCGGCACCACCATCACCGATCATCGATTGCCGCCGAGGTCAACCATTGTCGACGCCACAAGCCACCTCAGAGCTACCCATGCAGGTCTTCCAAGCACCACCCCGTCTCCGCCGATATTCTCGATCAGATTTTGATCTCACGAATGAGTTATTTGATCATCGTAAATTATACTGGAGGTTATTGGTAATTTCCCAAAACAAAATTCTTTTATTATCTCAAGTTTCTGCCACGAAGGATTAACTGAGGTTTTGAATTTGAGTTTTCTCCATTTTTCTGATTATGAATTATTTGTTTCATGATGATTTCGAGACTGAAATCGGACCGTGAATTCCATGGGAGGATCCGCTGCGCGCTGGCATTAAAACTGGAGATGTTGGAGGCTAAGATCGGCACATAGAAGAATTTGTGGTGATTGTCATAGCCATTGTTTCTTGGCTAGAGTTCATGAGAGATGTCAAGCGGGTTGTTGTAAAGGTGCCAGCTTTTTCCCTGTTTTGTTTTTAATTTTTGTAAGAATTGTGGTTATGGCGTGAAATGAGAATCCCATGTGATAAAGATTGCTTCTTGGATGGATTTTTTGGGAGAATTTGAGTAATTTTTGAATTAGTAGAGTTGCAGAAATCATGATGATGGTGCTTGTGCTTGCATGGATGCAGATGATAGTTTGTTGGAGTCGTGTGCTGATGATATTTGCTGCTTTTGTACAGTCTGAATGGTGGGGAATTTTTGATTTTTGTACTTGCTTAGATGAATATTTGGCATGTGGATCTTCTTTGCTGCTAATAGAATAATGCATGGTGCTTTTGGTATCACCAAGTTTGATGCTTTTGCTTTTAGTCATAAGGTTTTTGGATGTACAGAAAAGGGCATCAGTTACACCTTTTGATTAACTTCTTCCTGTGGTTTCTCTTTTTTTGAAGGTTGAAACTGCTGTTGTAACTAGAGGAGATGGGAGATTATCGTTAGGAAGATTAGGAGCTCTTTGTGAGCAGGTGACTTTACATGAGATTTTTGCTAAAAAGGCTTGAGCTCTGTGGAACTGACATAGATTCTGTTACAAAATATAGATTCAGGAACTAACTTTTCAAGGAATGGAGGTTATTTTGGTGACTTTGAGAGCAGTTGGTGTTGGTCCCCAGCGGCTTAGATACAGGAAGCTGATTCATAGCAGGTACTCATATATTACACACTAAAAGTTTGTGATCCTTTCTTTTGGACATATATGTCATATTTTTGCAATAAACAATCTGTTAGTCCCTTCTTGCGGATGACAAGATCGAAGCTTTCAAATCCTTGTTGGATGGTATATTATCTTCCAAATTTGGATTTTTCTATTATTAAAAAAGCTTATGAGCTGTTTGTATAAGTAAAAACTACATAGTATTATATTGTTGCATTCTGTTTGTCAGCACACTTTCTTTGCGCATCTCATCTATCTTGAATATGCTTTTACTTTTCACAGTTTGTGATGCAGATACTGGTTTTGCTTTACTTATATGATACTTAAACCTTAATCTAGCTGTCTCAAGCCTTGCTACTGAATAGTCTAGCAGAACTATCAAACATTTTTTCTGTCTTATCTTCTCATAATTTTATGTTTGCTACTTAATTTATTTTGTGTACCCTACTGCTATACTCGCTTTACTTGAGTTAAAAATGCTTGAAATGGGTAATGTGTCATAATTTGGTCTGGTTAGTTTTTGTACATCATCTGGTGTTAACTTGTGGTGCTAGAATCTTAAGCTAAGTATGATGTTAAGTCCTAATATTATTTTTCTTTTTCAGTTAACTGCTTGTGTGATTTGATTCATATCAAACTCTGGTTGATGGTGTATTCAGTGTACATTATGCATCCAGATTTGTATCTTGTATATTCTTCTCTGTTAACCACAATTCAGATCACAAAAGAACTCTGAATAGCTGAAACAGAAATAGGTGGAGAGAGTTTTGTTTTTTCTGCGTTACAACTTACAAACACGGATTACAGTGAATTTCATCTGATTGTAGAAATTCAGAAGTTGTTTTTTAGCCAAGTAAGATCAGTAAGGAGCATTAGTGTGAGATATATGTATGCTTCAAAGTTTTCCGGATTTGGGAGGCCACAAGAGGGCATGCTCTTAGTAGTGTGCAAACAACAATTTATTTGGTCTGAATGATGCTCCAAAAGGGTATTGGATTGAAAAAGAAATGCCCTTCTGGTGTGGGAAATGAAGTTCCTTTTGTTCATGGAAGATGGTTACTTTTACTGAACTTTGTGTTCTTCCATTGTGCAAAGAATGTGAATCAGTGTAAAGTTCTTGGCTGAGGTATGGGTTAGACTTGTATAATGACGTCTGTGTATATAAAATAATTAATTGCAGTACTTTGAAAGCAAGTAATGAAGTTTGTAGAGTGAAAAAGAGTAATGGAAAACAAGATAATGAAATAATTGTTGCAGTTTCCAAATGGTCTTAGACCTGGGCTATTAGGTCAAAATTGATCCCTCTTTATATCGAGTTGGGCCTTTGTCTAACTTAAATTATATGTATGTACACGTTTGAGATAGATATAGTTAATACTTATTATAAACCAAAAAATTACTATAATCTGCAAACGAAAACATTTTGAAATCCCTGTATCTATGTATATGATTGTGCATTATAATTTTTTTAACTTACAATTTTATAAATAGTATATGCATAATAGCACATATAAGTTAAGGTTGGGAATATGTACACCGAGGTATGAAATATCATGTTGTGACTGAAATAAGTAGCAGACTTCATGCCGAAAACGAGGAATGTCATTTTTAAACTCCCAATTGTTCCACTTGTCTAGTCTAACTTACTATATTATTCCTCTTAGGAATGCCAGTGAAATTAATAACAGTCGTTGGATTAGATCAACTGCTGTGATTCTTTTTCAGAATTTCCTGCCCATACATGGTAAACCCCTTCAGTAAATCTTTTTTTAAAATTTTGATCGTAACTTTCAAATGGCATCAGTTTACTCTAACCGTCGGCCTCCGTCTCTGCACACAATCTCCATCATCTATTTCCAGCAAATTCCCACACGGTATACCGTATATAATCTCCCTCCCTGCCTCCGACAGTTTTATTTTAGTTTTCTTTTTAAGTTCAATATCCACGAGACCACGATCTTCAATTTTTTCTTCGGTTTGCAATGTTCCTCCTGTAACTCCCCTCCATCTTCCTCTGCTTGTGGCTCTACTTTCCGGGCTCATTCTTATTAATCTCAGACTACATTCCTCACTGCTTTTCGGATGCAAAGGTAAAGCTTTCATTGGTTTTCATATGAATGCAGAGTGAACGAGTGATCACACGAGTGCAGTTGATTGGCTTAGACGAAGGTATCATACAAATGCATTTGGCTCTGGTAATAATTTATGCCTTTGTGTTTGATTTTTTAAGTTTCTTATGGGTTTTGATGTATTGTTTTCCCGAGAGGTGTGATTTTGATTCATCGTATTTAATAAGTAGTATACTCGCCACTCGGGTTGATTTATTGATGTTTTTTTCCTGGAAGATGATTAGTTGTTTTGGTGCAGTGACCATTGAAGGGGAAGATGTGTTTTCGACACAAAGAGGGTTAGTCTATTTTTCTTTCAATATGGTATTGTGAACCTTTAGCCAAAATATTACTTGCTGTCTAAATTCTTCTTAGATTCTGTGGTGTAAAACTTTAAACTTTGAGCTTTGCTTTCATTTTTTTGTTTTGCTATTATGCTTTTGCTCGGTTTCAGTAGCAGCAATGTTTCTTTTGCCAGTTTAATCTTTTTGGAACGGTCTATGATGCAAAACATTGTACTACTTATTAAATATAGCAGCTTAACGTCTTTTTCTGAGATTTGTACACACTACACTTGGCTTGATTAAATTTCATTTCGTTTACTGATTGAGGGGATTGGTAAGGTTACTGATCAAATTCTACAAAATGTATTGTTAATCTCAACCTGCGAAGAGATGCCTTAAAAGCGTGGTTATCTTTGTGCACTTTTTACCCGCTCCTCATCAGGTATATTCAGAAAATTGCTGTCTTAATTTTGATGATGGCCCTACTTTGCACCTATTTTGATTCAATTGAGGGAATGGACATCTATTCTACAGTTCTTTATGTGAGTGCTCTTCACTGCTAAAAAAGATCTGCATGAAACGATGCTATGCAATTTGTGAGAAATCTGACAAGAGCTACTGCTGTTTATTTTTGTAGGAATAGCCTTTTTTACATCCCTGTTTTAACAATCATCATATTTTGTTTGAATACTCAGCTTGCGTTAATTCTTTCTACACAATGAGATCGTTTCTTCTTGTTTTAGATGCAAATTTGTAGTTTACGTCCCAAGTTTTGTTGCTGCCTTTGCTTAGTCATAGTTACATTTTTCTTTTTCTTCTGAACCAGCTCTAACTGCAATTACTTATTATTTGTTTCAGCATCGAAATCCTGACATCCTCCAGGCAGTATAGTTACTTGCGAATTAATTTTCCTGATTTCTCCTTACCCCATGCAGCCGTTTGTTACTGATCTACGTGATAAGATGACCGGTATCAGTCTCTTTGGAGTAGTTAGCAACATTGTTCGAGAGAGAACTTCAGCCGGGCACTCTTTCTCCCTGAAATTCATTGATAGAATAGGAACAATATGGATAAAGCTAAATTTCATCTTATCATGGTAAGCACTCGTAATATCTTACTGGGAACAAAATAATTTCCATTCTGTGGAGAAGTTAGTTTGGCTGATTCCTTGTACTTGTGGCCATTTGCGCTTTCTAGGTCGGTTGGAAGATTAGGCCTTGGTCATACTGTTTATATATCTGGTTTGACGTCTTCAACAAGCAGAGGAAAGTGGTGAGCATATTTTTCCTCTAATGTTAATAAGAATATAGAGTAGCACCTCAAGTTTAATCGAGTTTAATGTCAGATTAGAGTTATCATGGGTGGAGGGTGACAGCGGTGCTTCATTTGTCAATTTAAGTGGCTTACCGGCGTTTCTTAAATCATCTTATCTCCACAAGCTATCGTGCCTTTCGAACCTAACAACCTGCCAGAATGGTACTACTCATGTATGTTCCATTTTCATTCTCATTAAATCTTGCTATATGTTTCTTCCTTCTTTAAGTTCCCTCTACTGCTCTTTGAAATGATAAATACGTATTATAACCAGCGAACTTTTCAATCAATGTTTGCAATTTATTTTACTCATACAGTCAAATAAAACTGAATAGTGTTATATGGCATGGCTGAAAATTGCTGAATTATGGTAAACCTTTTACATGGATTTAGTTACATTTCAGCCACAATATAGTTATTTGCTTCTGTTTCAGATCTGTCGAGTATGGTTGGATCAGGCTGAACATTGTCACGTAAAAACAAGATTGTTGCATTCCACATGTGATAACTTTGTAGAAGAGGCACCTGGGAGAGGTGGTTTCTTCTGCACCTTTTGTGATCGAAACTGCTCAGGTGAAATGGTGGTTTCTTTCCATGTGGACGGACGAGACTGGGAAAGTTTTTTGCTTGGTGCATTGGTCACACAGCAGCGGAGCTGTTGCAAATATCCCCAGATGAATTCAATGGACTGGCTGAGGTATAAATCTACTGTATCAAAAACCTTTACAAGCCCTTTAACTGAAGAACTTTATATCCTTGGTATGAAGCCATGGGAAGGATGAAGCAGCGTATAAGGCTCAGATCAAGGCCTCCAAGGTTGCTGAAGAGAAGTTGGGCTCCGAGTTAGACGCCATTTAAGATGCCAAGTACTAAATCTGGGAATTTAGGTAGTCTCTAAGTTCTATGTGTATCGTCATCGTCGTTTGATGAATGTAAAGAGTTCAATACAGATGATAATCTTTAGAACTCAAATAGCCGTGTATTGGGATTTAGGAATCAATTATGGATGATTGAAAAGATTTTATTTTTTTCCTTTTATTGTAGCAGATATAACTGTTTGATATTTAACTGAAAAGTTTTGGGGTGTGTTTGGTTCGCAAGATTTTTGAGAGTCTGGATTTTGTTTTGGATTTTTGAGAGTCTGGGTTTTTGTTTGGGATTTTGAGAGTCTGGTTTTGCAAAATCCTTATTTGGTTGGGTTGAGTTTGTGAGTATAGAACAAAATCTTTGATTGGATTTTAGGATTTTGCAAGTCTGGATTTTGAAAAACTTAATGAACCAAACAAGATTTTACAAAACTAGACTTGGATAGTCCAAGTTTTGCAAAAACTTGTCCAACCAAACACACCCTTGAGTTCTATAAAGTTGGGTAGTATTATATGTTATGATTGGACTTGTAATGTTTGGGTAGTATTATATGTTATGATTGGACTTGTAATGTTTGAAACATTAGGGTAATGTTTGAAACATTAGGGTCAGCCCATAATTTGACTAGTTATCTAAACTGGATTGGCCCAAAAGCAAAGTTGGATAATTATAGCAGTATGAATGTATGATAATCAGACATTTTGGGTACAGTTTGTCATCACACTTGAGTAGGATTTGAAAAGAAATAGTTTTATCCAAATGTAATAATATATAATTTTTTGACAAAAATAATATACAATTTACACTAATTGACCATGCGTGGTAAAGACAACCATCATGAGCTACCTTAAAGATCAAAAATTAGGTAAGGTGGTTTTATGATGAGACATTACTTGTCATGTATTAAAAATGAATCTAATTGTTAATTTAGACTGCAAACATGAAAAATTAGATGAAGCATTTATCGCTATAAATCCTTGTCAGTAGTGCATTTAATTAGTTTGATTTTGTTGTTTACAAATAACTATTTGCAGTTATTTCAATCAGACAATCTGAATCTATACATATTTATAAACAAATCAAACGTTACATATGAATTATTAAAGATTTATATTTTTTTAAAAATAAAATAAATTTCATAGATTTAAAAAATTTGATATTATATTTTACGAAAACAAAAAATTCATAAATTTTATAAATCATTACTCCATTTGTATGAACGAAAATTTCATTTATTATATTCCCCTTATTTTATCAACATTCTTCTCAAACTCCAAAGAATTCCTTTCAGAAAAGTTGTTCCAGAGGAGGAAATTAAAAGATTGTCTATGAAACGACTAAAGTTTATTGATAGCAACAAACTGAAGAGATTAAGCAGTAAATTATTTTTAACTGAAACTGTATAACAATTAGGTTGTGTTAGAGAAATAGCTCAGTAGGATTGATTTTGAGATGTAAAAAAGGGGCCAGGTCAGAAATAGAACTGGGCAGATGTCGAGTGTTTGCCCTAGACACGACTGGCTTGGTAGGATGTCGGCATTTAATTTGGGATTTTAATTAAAAAAACAATTAAGTTACCAAATTTCCCCCAAATTTCATGATTAGAAATCAGGCCAGTTGTATTAAAACTGCCATGCATTTAATTCCCGCACACACACCCTGTACGTAGTGGATCTATGTCAGTCCTAGCCCTGCACACTTCAATACAATCATCCCATTATGTTACTTTTTATTTACTCAATGCTATACTAACACACAACGTAATAATAATTTGAAATTAATTGATTAAAATAATAATATTAAGGTCAACGTGAATTGGATTTATCAAATTATATTTAATTAAAATTGAACTACATTAAATTTACTTCCATTAGATAGTTAGATATGTATAAATCATTCATTTAAAAAATGACCTAAATGATTTCATTGAATATGCTTAAAAGATTAATAAAAAATGACACTCATTAAATGAAAAGCATATAATTTTCGAAATAAAATAAAATCATAATACATATCTATATATAAAGTGCTAAAATAGGTAATATTTAAGCGCACAAAAGTGTGCATAAATAAAAGCATCAGTTGGTAGATTTTGATAATTGTTTAATTAAATACTTATACTAGTATTAAATTTATGACTCTCCCAGGATCCTTCCATTGTGAGTCTTTTTTTTTTTTCAGTTTGTTATCTCATAAAACAATCCAAAATCCTAACCATCCAATATAAGTGCTCTAACCATCCAATATGGCTTCAATATTTTATTGCCCCAACATTAAAAATTATTGTCCTACTTCCAATGTTTATGGCTACAACATTTTATTTCCCAATAACAATATTTTATAATTTTACTAGTACTCTAGTAAATAAATGTAACAAAGTACAAAAGACAACACCACTGCTGAACGGCTCAACATTTGCAATATAATTTAAAAATGTTAGTATTGTACAAAAGGAAGTTGGCAAACTTTCAAAATCAGTTAGGGTCTGTTTAGTACAACTTATTTGAATATATTTCAGTTCAGTTAAGTTCGGTTCAGTATTTTTCAGTTTATTTCAGTATTTTTCAGTTCATTTCAGTATTTCTCAGTTCAGTTCAGTATTTTTCAGTTCAGTTCAGATCAGTTCAGTTCAGTTCAGGCATATTAAACATACCCTAAGAGCATGTACATTGGTTGGGACTCATTTGAGTCCCAATCTCGTCTCTCTTATCCCAACAACTTCTACACCACAGTCATCGAGTCTTGTACAAATCATCCAGCATTGTCCACATCAGATTTTAGTGGTGCTACTACTTCTATTCATTTCCAACTCTTTCTTTTTTTGTTTGTAGATTATTTATTACATTATAAATGTATTCATATAATTAATTAAATGGAGATTTAATTTTGCATTCACGTAAATAAATTAATTGTCTTATTTCACAAATATTTATTTGAGAAGGATGGAGGAAAATTGATCTCTTGAAGCATGTATCAAACATATGTCAATATTAGGCTCTATTTATAGACAAAATTAAAATATAGTCGTTGGAAAGAAAAGGAAAAAAAACAAAAAATATAGGATGAGAATATTATCATTAAAGTGAAAGAAGAGGAAAACAAAAAGGAAAGGAATGTAGAAGTTGGTAGTAGTAAATATGGTAAAAAAGAAGAAATGATCCCGTGTGACAGTCTACGGGGACAGAAGCTGACGCTAATATAATAAATTCTAATTCTATCCCAAGACCCAAACTAATGGTCGCATAGGGGACATAGTATATCACCCAAAAAATACATATTCGGGTAAAACAAATGAGGCTAAAGTCAAGAGAGTATGGTTAGGGGTGAGAACAAACTCACTACCCCAACCCATAAAACAATCCGCTTCTACCTCCAGTGCGTGAGGCCTTCCAAAGATGCTAGCCGCAGAGATGTAGCGACACTGAGATGCAAGTCCAAAGTGGGTGGACCTATATGTGCAACCAGTAGATACTTGTCCATCCGCAAATGCAAATCCAATCCTAGTATGTCACCCACCAAGAGTTCTGTTTCCCCTTTAATCTAGGATTCAATATCGACCCAGGTCTGGCTACCTATTTGGTCAAGATCGTCTCCGTAGAAAAGGTTTCTTCTTCCCTCTTGGAATGGGCTATGAGCAGCCGAGAATGGTCTCGGGTCTTGGGTTGTAAGCTGTGAAAGATGATGTGGATGCGCGTGTTGGTCCTGGTAGACTAGTCATGATAGTGGCAATGCTCCGACCTAAGAAGTATCTCAGCGAACTCCATCCTAGTAGAATCTGTCATAGATGATGTTGATGATGCTGGCTGCCACAATTGTGAGTAGTAGAGTGATGGTGCCGTCAATCAGTCAAGGACAGACTTGACAATGCGGCTCCTGCCATGTGCACCTACAAAAAAAGAGATATGATGGTGATGTTGGCATGCAGACAATCCCGATGAAGAACCGAGGCTGAGTCTCGTGGTGTTGAGCTAATGTAAGGCGGTGCCTAGGGCTCAATTTGGTGTCCAAGAGATGCAACCTTCCGAAAGATGAGTGAGATCGGGCGCTCTTGTAGCGTGCGCCGTGCGTGACGGTTCTATAACCGCCCTCTCCATTATAAGCAAATGGACAACCTTCTCCCATTTAGCACCATAGTGTGAACACTAATGTGCAGCGCGGGAAGAAGACGCAAGTAGTAAATGACATAATGTACAAGTTAGAGCTGGCAACAGGGTTTTAACCCATGTACCATGCAAACGGCCAGTGAGCTAGTCGAATTGCAGATGTCATCATGTACTAGGATGTCACTGATTAGGTAACAACCTGTATTGCTCGGTTAAGAGATAAATCCCAAATCCAGAGCATATCCGTCAAGTTCTTGGTCACCGTAGCTTGCAAACCGCCCAACGAGTTGGGCAAGTTACAGAAGACATCATGTACCAACATGTAATACTTGGTTAAGAGATGAGTCTCAAGTCTCAAGCATGTCGTCAGACAAACATGTGTCGCCCGGCCAAGAGGTAAACACTAGGCCGTAGCAATCCGTCAAATCTTCAGTCACATTAGCTTGCAACCGCCTAGTGAGCCAGACAAGTTACATAATACATCATGTACCAACATGTAGTGCTTGGCTAAGAGACAAGTCTCAAATCACAAGCATGTCCTGAGACCAACATGTGTTGCTTAGCCAAGGGATAAATCCCTAGTCCATAGCATAACCGTCAATTCCTTGGTCACATTAGCTTGCAACCACCTGGCAAACCAAGCAGCTACAGAAGACATCATGTACCAAAACAAACACTCCTCCACTAAGAGCAAGCCCTAAGTGAAGGAGTTGATCTGCCGTCAAAAACCAGTAACAACTCAGGTGAGACAGTCACAAGGGTGCAAGTCCTAGTTTCCATTTCAGGCTGTGGTGAAGCAAATCATAGATCAAACTCCCAAACACCATGGTATAATATTTCCTAAGGCCTCATGGATGCTTTAGTACTCAGTTCCGGGAACAGGCGATTGAGTACCATGTAGCAATTTTGGATGATTTGGCTAAAAACTCGGGCCGAATTAGGAGAAAACTCACCATGCCGCACCTTGTTTCTCTCATTCCATAAATAGTACACCGTCGTGAACAGAGCTAGAGGACCCTGTTTCTTCCTCAGCTTTGAACCAGTAACCTACTTCCGGATCCATTTCTACAACCTAGGATTCATTAACTTTTTATTTGTGACTAAAGGTGTAGGATAGAAGAGAATCTGGATGGAATTTAGGGAACTTTGTTGCCACGTTTGGGTTGCTTTTGAATGTTGATGCTGGTTTCATCCTTATGTTTCCAACTAGCTACTAGTTGTATGTGATGTTTCAGTCATTTTAAAACTTATTTAGATTGTGCTTTGTCTTTGTTTCTCAATTTGGTTATATAGTATATAGTTGGATTCGTTTGTTCAATATAATAGATGTCTTCTATGCTGCAGGAACCCAAAATTAGGTGACTCGTGGCTGGATTTTTTTAAGACTGGTGGCTTAGATGTTTATGTCAAAGAATGTTTAGATTTTCTACTTTATTTTGTGATGAGCTGGGAGCTGCATTTTAAGTTCACAAAGTCTTGTACAACACAAAGGAAAACATGTATATTGACAGTCTTTTCATCAAGGAAAAAAATATATTAACAGACAGCCCATGAGGGATTCGAACCCACATCCTTGTGCAAATGCACAATACTCTACCATTTGAGCTAATTGGCTTTCAAATTTCACAATCTAAGTTGAATTTACAAATTTGGTGAGCATGAGTTTGAAAATCCGTTAGAAGCTTAACATGATTTAATTCATCCCCAAGGTCTACGCCATACAAGTGCACATTCAGGGCTTTCAAGCAAAGCTGCCGAAAGAAAACAAAGTTTCTGCGTAAGAAAATTATCATTGCCCAACAGGGGTATCTACTGTTTATTATCATAGTTCATTTGATATATTCCAACAAGAAAGAAATTCAGAATCCTGGGGATCATTGTCAGTTCATTCCAAGGCATGGACAAGAAGTGGTAATCAAACTTGGAGATAAGTTTGTTTACCCCTCATGACGAAGATTAGACAGCTCAAGTTTCAGGACCTCACTGTCAAGTTAATACATGGGAATATGTTACATGTTACACACTAAGGCTTTGGGAGTTTTTTGTTGGAATTATTATTCAATTTATCAGATATTTTAACAAGTAATTTCATATCAGCTCTACTTAACACTTCAGATTTAAATTTCATAGACAACCATACAAATAAAAATAAAGACAGACATCACCTGGCTCAAGCTCATTGAAAATAGTGTGGGGTGGAATCACCTCATTATGGCCGCCTAAGACCTATCCTCCATAGACATAAATAACTATCCCATGAGTAGCTCGAAGAAGAATTGCAATCTGTTATCATCTTATGTTCATTACAAGAGTGCGGGGAAAGAAACACAAAAAAGACTTAAGAATTTCATATTCTTACCTCTTCGGACATAACAGGGCGTAATGCTCAGCAGAACGACTATAACAATCCTACACTTGAGCATTCATGATCTTTTGTGCCGAATCAGTTCAGTATGCACATCCTACAGAAATGGCGTGTAAAAAACAAAAAACTTGCAAAATCCTGGAGTCCCTTCATGCATATGAAATAGATTTTCAAATACCCGGAGCAGAACAGTGTTATCAAATATTAGTCCCCCAAAAAAGTTATATGAGTCAACAGTCTAAATAGATGAAATCTACCCAGTAGTCAGTACTCTGTAGTCAAAGAGTCATTTTTTGTTTATAAATGTTCATCATCCTAAGTAACTAAAACAATTTCAGCTAACGAGTTTATAATTTCACTAACAAGACGAGAGCAATCAGCATTTCACTATAGGCCCAAGAAATGTACTTTTACCTGGAGAAGGTTTGTAATTATATATTATCTCAGGGATTTGGCGACACATTTGAACCTAATCCAACTACAAGGTAATTTAAAAAATAATTATATAAAAAATGCAACAATCATGTGGTGATTACCTTTCAGTAATGAGCTTTTGCATTTGGTATATTTCTCAGACTGGTGTTTCTTGCTGCTTCTCTATTCTGAGCTAAGCGCAAATCCGTGTCTGCAACAATTAAAAGATCGCAGATCATTCATTGCAGCATGTTAACGTATTAATATTTCTACATAAAATAGGACTCATGGTACAATTTGTTAGAGCTTCTCAATGGGCTATCTATTATGTACCATGCGTAATACTAAGAAGTTGTAAGCAGATGTTAATAGTGGGGGAAAACAAGAAGAATGAAGGTCTGCAAAAAAATGAAAAGGAAGCGAAAAAAGAGGGCTGCAATGTAATCTGGAAACATAACAAAACAACATACATCCATCTAACTAATAATCATACATAAAGATCTGAATTTCTGAGAGAATAAGTATTAAAATCTTAAAATGATGAAGCACAAGGTGAAACTTATGTAGCGCATCCTTGAAAATAGACAAATGAATCCTGATGACCATTTATACAGTACAACAAACTCCTCGTCATATTAGTGAGCAAGCATATTATCTCAAAAGCAACTCAAAAGAAACGCCGGTAAGCCACTTAAATTGACAAATGAAGCACCACTGTCCCCCTCCACCCATGATAACTCTAATCTGACAAGACAGTTAGAATCTATCAAACTCGAGGTGCTAGTCTCTATTCTTATTAACATATAGAGGAAAAATATGCTCACCTCTTTCCTCTGCTTGTTGAAGACGTCAAACCAGATATATATATATATATATATATATATATATATATATATATATATATATATATATATATAAAAACAGTATGACCAAGGCCTAATCTTCCAACCGACCTAGAAAGGGCAAATGACCACAAGTACAAGGAATCAGCCAAACTAACTTCTCCACAGAATGGAAATTATTTTGTTCCCAGTAAGATATTATGAGTGCTTACCATGATGAGATGAAATTTAGCTTTATCCATATTGTTCTTATTCTATCAATGAATTTCAGGGAGAAAGTGTGCGCGGCTGAAGTTCTCTCTCGAACAATGTTGCTAACTACTCCAAAGAGACTGATACCTGTCATCTTATCACGTAGATCAGTAACAAACGGCTGCATGGGGTAAGGAGAAATCAGGAAAATTAATTCGCAAGTAACTATACTGCCTGGAGGATGTCAGGATTTCAGACTTACACGGAATGGATAATGACTGAGGTTGATGAATCCCTGGGAGTCACATGGCAAGTTGAATTGGGAAACTATAGATTCTTGACTTGGATCTGGCACACTTCCTTGAGAACAGGCTTGGGTTAATGCCACGGACACCTAGAGAAAAACTCAATTCTTATTGGATTAATATTGAATAGATTTGGTTAAGCATCACAGATGTAATCATAGAAGACTTACACGTTCCTCTTGTTGAAGAAAAGGCCCCATGTATAGCTGCGTTTCACTACCATATTCAAGGCAATATTGTCCACTATTCAAGGAATCAGCTGAACAATGTATACCATCCAAGAAGGATTTGAGCTTCGATCTTGACATCCACAATAAGTTACTAACAGATTGTTTATTGCAATAATATGACTTATATATGTCCAAAAGAAAGGATCACAAACTTTTAGTGTGTATATGAGTACCTGCTATGAATCAGCTTCCTGTATCTAAGCCGCTGGGGACCAACACCAACTGCTCCTGAAGTCACCAAAATAACCTCCATTCCTTGAGAAGTTAGTTCCTGAATCTATATTTTGTAACAGAAGATATGTCAGTTCCTAAGAGCTCAAGCCTTTTTAGCAAAAATCTCATGTAAAGTCACCTGATCACAAAGAGCTCCTAATCTTCCTAACGATAATCTCCCATCTCCTCTAGTTACAACAGCAGCTCCAACCTTCAAAAAAAAAAGAAACCACAGGAAGAAGTTAATCAAAAGGTGTAACTGATGCCCTTTTCTGTACATCCAAAAACCTTGTGACTAACAGCGGGTGCGGTTGCATAAGACAGATATTATGGGTTCTAAATTTGCACTTATATATTCTATTAAGGAGATCATAAATCTGTTGATCCAAGCAGATAAACTCAAGCCAAAACATTCAACTTCATCCTGTAGCTGCAACATAATCTGCTTCATAGCATCTCCTTGGAGACTCTCTGTTCATGTTTTCGCATTTTTCTGTATTTCGAATTGTATGATAATGATGGCTCTTCATAAGTCAGCTAAATCAATCTGCATTTTCTACATCTACCTAAAAGATGTAGTGAAGGTTAGGTGATGCTATCAGTAGTATGTTGAATCATTAATCTTTGTCTTATTCTTGCAAATGTGAAAGGGCATCAGTTCTCCAAGGTGAATTAAGCATCAAAGCATTAGCTATTCAGCACCAATATACCCATCTTCTACAATGGGATTCATCCTCTGCCCTTTTGCACAGTTTTTAACCTTGATTTGACAAACCAATTCATACCAGTTTCTTTTCAAACCTACGAATCAACAAATGACATATTTTTGATTGTTTTACAGAGGATTGGGCATCAGTTCTCAAGGTGTTTAGCATCAAAGTAAAACTATTCAGACGCAAATTACCCAGGAAATAATAAACCTCAATTTAAAAATCAAATTTACAGAAGAAGAAGCGATCAGAACATGTCGGGATTCATAAGTGTAACATCAAATTAAATTCAGGGGATTGACAGACTTATGAATTTATCATCCCTTCGCTTCTTCTTCTTACCAAATCATCAAAAAAAAGTACAGAAAAAATCAGGTACATATGATAAATCACAGAAAACATTAGCAGAAGAGCTCAGAACTTCTTAGAGGTTAGGTTGCCGGACGACTCGCCTCCGGCCTAGGTAGATGTTCCTCACAGCCACTGCTAATTGGAATTTCAAAAAACTAAAACAATTTTGCATAAGTGTAGATTAGCTAGTAAGCATCACTTTTCACATCCGAATCAATCTGCATAAGTCACACACTCAGTAAGTACAAGTAATGAATGTTATATAGGCATAAGAACAATACAGGATGGCAAACAGATCAGTGATCAATGAGGTGAGTATATCTTCGCTCCTCTAATCTGTCAAGATATTTATTCACATTTTGTTAGAACATCCCACCAATATATAACAGCTAGATCCAACATTCAACAATCCTTAACAATTTGCAAAGAAGAACATTGGCTGATATAGAGCCTTGTGACTAAAAACACTATCTGATGGCTTTTTGCATTGTATTTTTTATAATCCAACGCGTCTATATAATTTTCCAGCCTTTTCAAAGAATGTTTTCATGTTCAGCAATGATCACAGGCTGAAAATGCTGACTACTTTTAAACTCAGTAATGAACTAAGGCTAAAGTTTATAACCAGACAAACAGAAAAGGGAACAGAAGATACTCACGCACTGAAATCGGCAGATGCAGATGCAGCTCGTAGAGCGGGTTTATCTAGAGCGCAACTCCTAACAGCACCTTTATACCCTTGAAAGTTTCCAATCCAATCTCCAGTCTCTCCATTTCTCAGCATCGGATTTGAATCTGAAAAACAGATACAACATTACACTTAGTCCATCCTCTCTCGAGTGAGATAACCTTGAAGAAAGACTGCCTAAATCCTTAAATACTCGTAGTCCTATCAATCATGACAAACTCTTATAGAGTACTCAAAATGTTAAGCATCAGTTCACATTTATATTAGAATCTAGTTTGTGATCAAACAGTTGTTACTGGGACATCCCAAGTCAGCCTTTTTCATTACTGGACATTCCCAAGAACAAAACTTTACATACATGTACCTCAAAACACAAGCTTTTCAATTGTACAACCAAACAGCAAGATACTAATCATACAAAAGCATAATTCACATTGAAAAAGTTCACAATTCCTAAGGGAAAGAGTGAACCAGCTAATATGAACAGTCCTAATTTTAACCAGTCAAAGGTGATACCAAAAACACCATGCATTAATCTATTAGCAGCAAACAAGATCCACATGCCAAATATTCATCTAAGCAAGTACAAAAATCAAAAATTCCCCAACATTCAGACTGTACAAAAGCAGCAATATCATCAGCACACGACTCCAACAAACTATCATCTGCATCCATGCAAGCACAAGCACCATCATCATGATTTCTGCAACTCTACTAATTAAAAAATTACTCATATTCTCCCAAAAAATCCATCCAAGAAGCAATCTTTATCACATGGGATTCTCATTTCATGCCATAACCACAATTCTTACAAAAATTATAAACAAAACAGGGAAAAAGCTGGCACCTTTACAATCCCCTTGACATCTCTCATGAACTCTAGCCAAGAAACAATGGCTATGACAATCACCACAAATTTTTCTATGTGCCGATCTTAGCCTCCAACATCTTCCAGTTTCAGTGCCAGCACGCAGCAGATCCTCCCATGGAATTCACGGTCCGATTTCAGACTCCGCATCATGAAACAAATAATTCATAATCAGAAAATTTCATAAATTATTCAACAGAAAATTTCATAACCCACCTCATCATGTGCCTGCATTGTGGGGCTAGCAGAAACTACCTGTTGTCGAAACACATCAAGCCTCTGTAGAAAATCATAAAGCTGGTCAGTATCTGGTTCATGAAACTAGCAAATCAGCACTCCAGCGTCACATATCAGAACCTGAACTTGACCGCTGATTGCCTCATCCAAGCTGGTCTCCCGCTGTCTAACAACCTCTCTTAAGAATCTCAGACTGTCATACAACAATATGAATCCATCCTTTATCGCGAAATCTGAAGTATGACGCAGAGAACCCCATAGAAGTGATACGAGGGAGTAAAGCAAATTCTGCACTGTTTCATCGCCCATTTGTGGAGGTATGGAGGACAATCTGGCCATGACTAAAATGTGCGAGTATGCCTGGTAGACTTGAGGATCGGTAGCCATGCGATTCACTTCCAAACAGTTTGATCCTATCTTAATACACCAGTTCCCATATCGACGATTGGTTAACTTATAACCATAGGTTGCATTTACAATATCATTCATGTTGAAGATACGAGGGTAGGTTGAACCTGCAACATCATCCATGAGAAAGACACGAGCCGCTTCAATGACAACAGGTTGCATTTGTAATGCCACTGCAGTTGGAACTTCAACACCAGCCCGCCCTGCAAACTCTAGGACATTCTTCATGAATCTCATCTGTACTTCAAAGGCATCTATTGCTTCAAAGGCATCTGTTTGCTTTTCAAGCTTCAATCCGGTGACCAGAGAAAGAAAGCCAGGGGCGTTGTTCGCGACAGAATCAGCAATTCCGATAACTTCATCCACTGTAAGGAGATTCAGAGGTTGGTATGACGACATTTCCTCATTCAGCTGTATCCCTAACAAGCGGAACATCGTAGCCATACCCTTGGCATCAATATTTTCGGCATGAATCAACTGATCCAAGACTATTTCAATCTTTGAATAGATATCATCAAGACCAGACCATTTTCGCGGCAAACAGAAACACAGAGCAAGCACATATAAACACCCACTGAGCGTGCGCTCAGTCAATCTTGATACAATAAGAAGCGCGCCGAGATTCCTTAGCCCGGTCTTCAGTTCATCCACATCTTCAGGTTCGCTCATCTCATATTTGTGGTCAACATTGTCAGCTTTCACTCGGATCAAGGCTGAATTAACAGAGGTAAGAAGATAGGACATTGTTGGTCTGAAGGAACAAACAGAAGTAAGTCTTTAGTCTCCTCCTTGTTGCATTTGCATATATGAAGATACACTGAATGATTAATTCTCATTCTTTCATCAGCAAGTTGATCAATAATGATCATCAGCAAGTTGAGATGGGCCGACATTAACAACCATTCACATAATATTTCAACTGATAGAGAGGACAGTCAATAAAGAAGACAAAATTTCTGAGATGTCCCCCTCCGTCCAGCCAACATTTTCGCTGGGGAACCGGATTTAAGACAGTTTTGGTGTGGATTGGCTGGATTTCAAAAGAGGCAAAAATGGAAACTGACATTCTGGAAGAAGTTAGGCACCAGAAAATAACATTTATAGCAGTCTCATATAAAGAAAAAACTACTAGTTTGAATCCTTATGCATGCATGGTTTGTTAAACATTTTCATGGTTCAAATAAACACAAAATTTCATAAAATATTCAACAGAAAATTGTAGAACAATTGATGATTAAACGGCATTGAACCATTAGTCTGTAACTTGAAACTAGAAAATGCACTGCAGCAACGATGCAGTCAAGAGAAGAAACACAATGGCACAAGAAAAACATATTCATAAGTAACTGAATTTCAACAAGCAATTATAGCACACAAAAAGCAACTAAGTTACCTACAAATCGCCGTATCTCCGCCAAGGTTCTGCAGAAATCACTCTTGTTACTTGGAAAAACAATGTGTAGCTTGATGACTTGAGCTGGTCTCCAACACGCAATCTGAAAAACACATGCTAACTATTTGAGAACCTCAAGGTTGGAAAATTTCTCAATTACTGCAGTATCTTACCTGGACAAATAAAATCCATCCAGCTTCAGTTTGATAAGATTTTGCACAGTCGAAGCAAACAAGGGCTTTCATCTGGCAAGTTACAAGGAGCAATATCAACACACTGACTTAAAACAATCCTCATGAACTCTAGCCAAGAAACGATGGCTAGCTATGACAATCACCACAAATTTTTCTATGTGCCGATCTTAGCCTCCAACATCTTCCAGTTTCAATGCCAGCGCGCAGCAGATCCTCCCATGGAATTCACGGTCCGATTCAGACTCCGAAATCATCATGAAACAAATAATTCATAATCAGAAAAATGGAGAAAACTAAAAATCAAAACCTCAGTTAATCCTTCGTGGCAGAAACTTGAGATAATAAAAGAATTTTGTTTTAGGAAATTACCAATAACCTCCAGTAGAATTTACGATGATCAAATAACTCATTCGTGAGATCAAAATCTGATAGAGAAGACTGTGCGCCGATATTCGACGGAGACGGGGTCGTGCTTGGAAGACCTGCGTGGGTAGCTCTGAGGTGGCTTGTGGCGTCGACAATGGTTGACCTCGGCGGAAATTGATGATCGCCGATCAGTGATGGTGGTGACGATGCAGTGGTGGAAATCACCGGCGGAGGATTGGAGCAAAGGCAGTCAGATATGGGTGGTGGTGCCGACAAGGGGATGTTGCGGTCAGAGACTACAGAGAAATCAGAGAAATTGAGAACTGAATCGGAGACTGATTGAATTTTGAATAGTTATTTCCGGCGAGGGCCATGATTGCTGCGAAGTTGGACAGGGCCATGATTTCCGGCGTTTGGATGCGCCGGTGAAGGGCAATTAAGATTTTTGTTAGAAAAACAATTCCAAAGAATGACTTGTTGCTCCGGTTCCCCAATCAAAATTAACCCAACAGATTAAAAGCGATGGGCCCCACATGTCCGTCCCCTCAAAATTTACTGATGGTGAGGCACATGATTTCATTTTCTATTTTAATTTTGTCGTAGGGTCACCCCGTCCCAGCTGAAGGTCCACTTCAGAAATGTTTTACCTGTAAGTAAAAGTATTGCAAGCGTGAAAGAATTTAGTTTCGTTAACTGAAATGTCTAAACTACCCCTTACACTCCCAACTTCCACCACCATCAGAAGACATTCTTAACCGTTCCAGTCACCAGAAAATTTTCTATCATTCAATCTCGGTATCATTAGTAATTTCCAGGTATAATGTTTAATCGCCGTTTTGAACTATCCGGTGAATTGCATTCTCCCTCCACATTCCAGAAATCTCCGGCGAGATTTGGACAAATTCCGGCGGGGGTCGACGGGGCTCGGCAATGTGGTGGATCTAACTAAATCCGCCACCGTTTCCGGAATTTCCATCCTCTTATTCGTCTCCATCCTCTTCTTCTACCTCGGCTCACAGTGGTCCCACTCCGACGCTACCGCCAACTCCTCTTCTACTCCTCCCACCAGAACCCGAACCCGGTTCCGGATTCCGCCGCCGCCGTCGCATTGTCCCCCCAGTTTCAACCAGACCTTCGATTTCGCCGCCCTCATAAACGACACCTTTCCACCCAGGTCTACGGGGCACAGTTGGCACAGGATCACAGAAATTGGGGACGATGAGTAGTTGTTACTGTTCGCATATATATATATTTAACTTAACGATTTAACATCATAAATTGGCGTTGGAGGATATGGCAAGGCTGTCTTTATCAAGCCAGTGGTGCAGGGTTCGAGCCCTTGTCAGTGTTTTATATTGGTTTGATGGTAGTAACAGAATATTTAATGCTCAATGACATTAGCTCTAACTTCATTTACTTTATTTTGATGTTATTTAAATACTAACCTGACTTTTTTATTATAAAAATTAGTCCTAATTAGTGCACACTTTTTTCGCCACAAGTTTTATACATTAGTAATCTTAGAAAAATTTACTTTAGTTTGATGTTATTTAAATACTAATCTGATTTTTTCATCATAAAAATTACACCTAATTAGTGCACACTTTTTTTGCCATAAGTTTAAAATTCTGCATTTCTCCCGATGATTGTTTTCTGTTAGTAATCACATTCACACTTTAAAAATTCATATCTTAATCACCGTAACTTGTTTTTGGCCAAATTTCACACTTTAATAATCTTACGCCAGTAAAATACAATTTAGAAACAATAAATGATCAATTTTGCTAAGAATTGAGCAAGAAACAGAATTTTAAAGTTCTGCATTTTTTTCTCAATGAGAGTTCTCTGGAAGCAATCACATTAACACTTTTAAAAATTAGTATCTTGATCACCGGAACTCGGTTTAGGCCGAGTTTTACACTTTAATAATCTTAACATTTGACTTTAACATTAAACATTCATCATTTTTATTAATTATGTTGTTCCGTAGGTACATGGAACATTGGAATGTCCTCAAGATGGTTTTACTGATTCAAAGCAGACAAAGTTCCAGTGGTTGAGATAATGGTTAGAATCCTTAAGGTTTTCTTTAAATGTAAGTTTTCATAGATAGTAGAATGTTGTCGATACGGACACTTGCTGCTTTAATGAACTGATGTGAATGTGAATGATACACATTTTGTAGCTGTTATTGTTTATCATATTTCAGTTTTAAATTTGAATTATCTTAAAAATTATGTCATCGTCCTTTTTATGAATTAGTGTCCTACGAAAACATCTAAAAAAAAGTCCTTCAAATGATGAAGTCAATGTAAAAAAAAAAGTGTTAAAGTTATTGTTGGTAATCGATCAGAATGTACATATTAATAAAAACAATGATTATACTGTTAAAATGTGGATCTTCAAAAAAATGTCATTAAAAATGTTAAAGTCAATGTTTTAAAAAAACATGTCCAAGTTAATGTTCATAAAAACATGCTGCAAACAGTGTTGGTAATCGATAAAACCGGACTCAACTTGAAAGTTAATGATTAATGAAAACAATTATTTTAATGTTATAACAAGCATTTTTAATAAAGTCCTTGAATAGAAAATTTTGAAAATATTTTAACATTAAAATCACTATTTTTTTAACCGTTAACCTTCTCATCGTTAACCTTCTCATCAATTATCAACGTTAAATTCAACATGTTTTTCTTTTACACGGACGTTAACATTTGAAGAACTTTTTTTGAAGATGTTTTAAGTTTAAAGTCATTAATTTTTTTTAACCATTAACCTAAAATTCAACATGTTTGTATCAATGTTTACTACGTCAACTAATCAGCTAACTTAACTTAGAAGATGATGGTTAATAAAAACAATAATTTAATTTTAAAAATAATGTCAGAATATGTTCTATTGCAATTAGTTAGGCTACATGAGCACTATATGACCGCCTTGTATTCATCTGCAAAATACTAAAAACAACAATTTACATTGTTTTAGCTCAACATTGCCTTAAACATTGCCTTCAACACTGCCTCCACATTTTATAGGCACTAGTACCCTCCACATTTTATGACCTCAACATTGATCTCAACATTATACTTTCAATGGAGACTTAAAAATCAACACTACCGTCAGCATGTTATGGTCCAAAATATTCACATTTTAAATCTCACTAAACATGTCTTTTGTTGAGCTAATATCAAAGTAAATTTAGATGAAAATATCTTATACACAATAAAATTAACGTAGTAATTAATTTGTTCAGGTTAAAAAGTCAAAATTTGATGTTCTATGACATTTTTAAAATTTTTTTACTTCACTGAACATTCATATCAATACAATTTCATAGAGATTATGTTATAATGTCTTAGAAACACTCAACTATACTTAATGAAAATTAGTTGATCACAATTATGGTAGAAATATGACTCAAAAGTATATATAATTACGTAACATGTCGATACCGTAGTGGTTCTCAGGTTCTTGATACCGTATATCTAACTACACGTGCCTTTCATTGAACCAATACGAAAGTAGCATTACACACGCACATATATCAGTTCAGTATATTTATATAAAAAAAAATCAACTAAGCTCATTATATTTATATTTATTTCAGTTTAGTTTAATATATTTTTATTCTTTTCAGTTCACAATAAATAAACTCTCATTATATTTATTTCAGTTTAGTTCAATATATTTTTGTTCTTTTCAGTTTGCAATAATTAAACTTAGCCAAACATGGTCTTAGTCTTAAATAATGTCAAATAGATGATTAACTTGAACTTACCAAGTTGTTGTCAAATGGACATGATTTGGTTAATGTTTACGGTAAAAAATATATTTTTTTAACAAAGTAGCACCAACAAAAAGTAGAAGGAAGGAATCGACCACGTGGCCTCCACCAACATGTGTCATCATACTTACCATTACTCCAATACATGTGTTTAGTATGAAAATGATACCAAGTCAATATATAACCAATTAAAATACTGTGCGAAAAATGAATAGTCCATCGTCCCCAACATTTCGTCCGCCATGACTGTTGAGCATCGAAGAACACTGAAAATATTCAGCAACATTTTTTCTGTTATAATATGCAAATCAAGCCGTTATCATCGTCATTTTCACCTGTCGATTTGCCGTTCCTGTCGATTTACCGGTGTCGACGCCGGAGAAGTCCTCAAAAATTCCGGCCGTGAGGTTGTATGGTTCTCCGGGGGAGAGATGTGAGGTGTTTCCCCCGTCGAGGCGGAACTGTTGGACCCGTCTGAGTGCACCGGAGCTCCGTCGAAGTTCGCCGGCGGCGAGTTGCAGAGGACGCGACGTTCGGCCCGTCACTGGGTCTGTGATTCTAGACTGCTTGGGGCTCGGAACAGTGAGGAAAAAGCTTCCGGCGGTGCAAGGATCAAAGTGGTGGAGTCGGTTTATAGCGGGAAGCCGTCGGGAAGGCTGCTCGTCGACTGGTTTTTCCGGCGAGGTTGGAGCCCGTCAATCTAGCTTCCAGAGATCGCCCAGATAGCTGGTGAGGGTATTATAGACTATTTAAGTGATGACTGTTGAATGATTTCACACGCTTGAAAACCCTTCAATCAAATTAACTGTGTTCAACACAAATTCTACCATGTGAGTGAATAAAAACTTTGGCCTACAATATCCCCACCATGTCAGTCGGTCCCCCGGGTCCATGGGGAGGGAGACATAGACTTTTAGGTCTATAACCAGACAAGCACGAACTGATTTAAATCCAAATTCATCCATTTCACATAATTTACCAACAACAGTACCTTTTACCTTTAGTTGTAGGTATCCTCGAGCTGAAATATATGTTTGGCTAAGTAGTGATTTATTATTCGTGTTTCCAGTTTAGAGATTATAAATCAAAATTTAGATCAAGCGATGTTACTGATACAAATGATCTCTACTTTAATTCATATTGCCGATTTTTGTAATTTTGAAAATTTTCAAACTGATATTATGAAGTGTAATATTATTGAATTAAATTTAATTTGCAGGTATCAACCTACCCTAATGAATTATAAAAATATTATGAATTACAAGATGGATAAACATACCCTTAAAATTTATTATATAGCTAAAAAAATTATATTCATTTCACATGTGATTGGGCAATTTATGGGTGACAGAGCAAATACTCTTGATTGTTTTTAGAATTAAAAAGTAGACACGAACAAGAGTACTTATAGAGTGAACGATCTTGGAGGGGATCAAACGCCACAGACACAATTTGAGCTGCCAGAGTCTACACCAACAGATCCTCCCATCAAACACCATGACTTGAAGTATCGCCAAGAATCGTCCGAGGAGGTTGGAGTTGGGGCATCACGGAGATATGGGTTTGAGGACATGGTGGGATATGCACTACAAGTTGCCGAGGAGATGTATACTAGTAAGCCGTCCATCTATAGAGAGGCCATTTCAAGTGCTAATTAAGAGAAATGGCTTGCTGCAACGGGAGATGAGATGGAGTCTCTTATGAAGAATAAAACATGGGACTTGGTTCAACAGCCTCACGGGAGAAAGGTTGTCACTTGCAAATGGGTCTTCAAGAAGAAGGAAGGGATATCAGCTCCAAAGAGAGTCAAGTACAAGGCTAGAGTTATTGCAGAGGTTTCAGTCAGAGGGAAAGAGTAGACTACAATGAGATTTTCTCACCAGTGGTCAGACATACTTCCGTCAGAGTGTTGGCAGCTTCATTGACGCATCGAGACTTGGAGCTCGAACAATTTGATGTGAACACCGCTTTTCTACATGGAGAGTTGGAGGAAGAGATATACATGACTTAGCCAGATGGTTTCTAGGTTCCCGACAAGGAGAAATACGTCTGCAAGTTGAAGAAATTTTTGTATGTACTTAAGCTGCCTTTGAGGCAGTGGTACAAGGGATTTGACAGCTACATGCTTTAGTTGGGCTACACGATGAGTGCTTATGATTGTTGTGTCTACTTTAGCAAGGAAAGAGATGAGTCATTCATCTATCATGCGCTCTATTTAGATGACATGTTGATAGCTGCAAAGAGTAAGCATGAGGTTCAGAAGTTGAAAGGTCTTCTTAGTGCTGAGTTTGAGAATAAGGATTTGGGTGCAACTCGGAATATAGTGAGGATGGAGATTCTCAAAGATAGAGCTCACAGGAAGCTTCCTTGTCACAGAAAGGCTACATTCTGAAGGTGTTGGAGAGGTTTGGCATGGCTACATCTAAACATATTGATACTCCAAGTGCTGCAAACATTCATCTCACTTACATGTTTGCTCCTCAGTTAGATGAGGAGAAAGAGTAAATGTCTCGGGTTCTGTATGCTAGCGCCGTGGGGAGTTTGATGTATGATATGGTGTGTACGAGGCCATATCTAGCATAGGCAGTTAGTGTTGTGAGCAGGTTCATGGGGCAACCATGAAAGGAGGATTGGCAAGCTGTGAAGAGGATCTTTATGTACCTTAGAGGTACATCTGATGTCGGTCTCATTTATGGAGGTGATATTGAGTGCCTAGTCACAGACTACTCTGATTCTGACTATGCTGGAGACGTTGACATGAGGAGATCTATGACTGGCTATGTATTTACCTAGGGTGGTTCTGTTGTTAGCTGGAAGGAGACTATACAACCTACAGTGACCTTGTCTACTACGAAAGTAGAGTACATGGTTTTGATAGAGGCTGCAAAGGAGGGGATATGGTTGAAAGGGGTGGTTAGTGATCTTGGTCTGTAGTAGGATTAGGCCATTGTGTACCGTGACAGTTTGAGTGCAATCTACCTGGCTAAGGATCAGGTCCATCATGAGAGGACAAGCATGTTGATGTCAGAAATCATTTTTTGATGAGTGAGAGGATGATCAAGGTGAAGAAAGTGGGAGCTGCTGATAATCCTGCTGACATGTTCACCAAGCCTGTTCCACCTAGAAATGTTTTTCAACATTGCTATGACTTACTGAACATCAGTGCTGATTAGTTGCCCTATGGGCATTCCTAGGGTGGAGGGAGAAGCCTACTCATATGGAATTTCTGCTTTGAGGATTCAAGTCAAGGTGGAAATTGTTGGTATATGCCTTTAATGCTATAATAGCCGTTATTGCGAGTTAGTGCGGGGGATCTCGCTGACGAACGGTATGGGTCACCCCTTTATTAGGCATTGGTGACTTGGGCAAAAAGTCTATTTTCGGACCCAATACCTAGGTTTAGTGAAAGAACCTTCGGACCCAATACCTAGGTTTAGTGAAAGAACCTCTAAAAGACGTCTTTCTCTTGCTGTAACTTCTTTATTCTGTTTTTGGGCATTAGACGATAGTAACATCTATGATATGGATACCTATCTAATGCAACATGTCTCCTTCCCGTGGATGAAGGCAATCATTGGTGAACCACGTAAATCTTCATGTTCTTGTTTTTCCTCTTTTAGTTTGTTTGCTATTTTCTCGATATTGCGCACAACACATATTGCCGATTTTAATAATTTTAAAAATTTCAAGTTGATATTATCTAGTGTGATATTATTTAATTAAATATTTTAATATGAGATATCAACCCACCCATAATGAATTATAAAAAATTATGAATTACAAAAAGGATATATATACATTTTAAAAAATATAATATACAGCTGAAAAACTGTATTCATTTCACATGTGAACGAGCAACTTATGGGTGACATGACAAATCCTCTTGAATTGTTTTAGATTTTAAAAAATAGACATGAACGAAATTACACATAGTTTGAATTTCGGACACGTTACCAATCGACCCCCATGCTCCAATGAATGAGTAGGAAACGTCCAAATTGCCCTATTTCCATTTCCAAAAAAACACTTTTCTCTCAGTTGCCCAGTTGCTCCCCAACATATTCCATTTCATTTAACTAACGAGCAGCGGGCGATGACGGCAACTTCCATGAAACTGAACTATATATTCATTTTCTTCGTTATAGAATCCCATTCATAAATCCGAATGCTATTATTATTCAATTGGTGTCTACATTTTCAAGTTTCTTTGCTAACATTTGATGGTGGGTAATTGCCCCATAAAAATTTGGTCTTTTTTAGGGCTGGCAAACGGGCCAGGTTGGCGGGTTGACGGGATCGTGTCGGTGGGTTGGCGGGTTTGAAATGCTAAACCCAAACCCAATCCAATAATATTTCGGGTCACAAAACATTGACCCAAACCCGACCCATTAAAAATCCGGGTTACCCAAACCCAACCCGCGAAACCTATTTATTAATAACGGGACTGAATATTTGACTAAATTTTAAAATTTATGCTGCTCAAATGATAATTTCATATAGAAAATAAATCAAGAATTACAAAATTAAGTCTCAATTTCATCATAATTTTGTTGGATAATCTCCATGATGTTGGTATTTGAGTATTTGTTTGTATTTGTAAAGGCAATTTCAATCATTTGCATAATTACACCGTAAATATATGGGTCAAACGGGTTACCCATTTAACCCACGAGTTTGACCTGAACCTAAACCATTTATTTTCGGGTCACTCGTGTCTAACACAACATATACCCATGCCGTATTTCGTGTCAAACCAAACCCACTAAATTCGTGTTCGGTTCAGGCCAGGTTTTCGTGTCGTGTTCCAAATTGCCAGCCCTAGTCTTTTTAAATGGTGATAGTTAATTTTGAATTAGTTGGTCGTTCAACTAACATATATGTTAAGTTGCTTTGTGGTTAATTAATTAGATTGCTCTTGGCTGAAATGAACTATTCCTTCTAGTCCAGCTGAGTGTCTAGAGAGAAATATAGAGACTTTTCTTTAACATATAAAATTACACCTTTGCCCTTAAAAACTAAACTTATTACTTCATCTACCCACCCCTATCACCACCCCTCTGTTCACATCTACCTGTAGCCGCCACTCCTTCAGCCACATCACCACTCACCATGGAAACACCATACCCCACCACCTCTACCACTTCTGCAATATTTTACGTATTTTACTTCAAATTTAACCAATCCTATACTAATTCATCAAAAACCCTAAACTAATTAACCAAAATCCAGGTAAAATTTAGGTGGGTCTGTAAAACCTCACATCAGAGGCAACAAGCAATGTGATGGTGGCGATAGTAATCCTTACAGCGGCAGCGATGGTGATCCTGTTGGTGTAAAGTGGCGGATCTGACGACATGGGAGAAAAGTGAGGGAGAAAATTGATGGTGGCTTTCCTGGGAAAATGGAGAGATAAATATGGGCATTAATAAAGAGAGTTTTATGGTGAGAGATGTCAATAATGTCGTTTGATATGTTAAATATTTCCTGAATAAGAAAGTGTGCAAATTTAGCTGGTACGACCTAAAAATGAAAGTGTGCAGATTCAGGTGGTACAGATGGAGTATAGTAAACTGGTACAGATGCTGGTTTGGCTAATGCAATATCGCATGCCATTAACTGAAAAAGGGTTAGATTCAAACTGAGTCAGGCTATCTTGGGGTAATCCAAGGTATTCTGAGACAAAACATTGTGGAAAGATTTCTAGACTTTTCGATTGCATAGTATACATGCACCCCATTTGGGAACTAACTATTAACTGTTAGCTGTTAGCGGATTGTATGAGTTGTTAGCTGTTAGCGGATTGTATTAACTGTTTTGACTAGCGGTTTTTAGATTGTTGTTTGGTAAATGATAAATAGATGTTACCTGTTGATATGTTAAATGACAGAAACGGACATCAATATAATTTAAATTATAAATTTCATTTTTTTGTAACTTTTATTTTGAAGCATAAAAAAATATATATAGTACTTGTATCTATATTTATTTGTATTTTTTTGGAATGATATTCACTAACATATATAAGACTTTATATTTATTTGTTAAATTGTACTCTAAAATTTTAAAATAATTATTTAACAATAAAAGTGATAGAAATAAAAATTAGTACAAATCAAAATAATTAATTATGTACAAACAAAAATGTTAGCTATTACGTGACAGCTTCAAACGAAAGTTTCAAAAATAAAATTATGTACAAAGGGAAAGATAAAAGAATATTATTTAAAATAAAAGAAAGGATAAAGAGGAAAATTTGTAATATATGATAATAAGAGTTTTCATCCAAAAAATTTCTTTTTCAAGCGTTTTGAAAACAAGAGTTTTCATCCAAGGGCGGATTTACAGGGGGTCTGAAAGGGATCGGGCCCACCTCATAATTTTGCTAAGAAATAATCTATATATATATATATATATATCATTTTTTCTCCATTAAATAGTATTTTGTAAAATATTTAAATAGTGGTCCTCTTTTCTTTTTTTTTAAACCGTGTATTTAGGTTAGGAGAATGAAAAATATTTACTAAAATTAGATTTTTAATAAAAGTAGTGGACCATCAGTAGGGACCCCACATTTTGTTAGTTTTCTATTAGTATTTTATTTTTATTTTGTTTATTTATAATTCTTATAAGATATCATACTAATAATTTTTTTGAAAAAATATTAATAATATTTTCTTAATCATGTAACATATCTCTAAATGAATTACTTCATTATACCGTTATTTTTTTTAATTTATTAGTTCTTTCGAACTCAATTTTTTAAATTAGTCTGGCCCCCCAGTTAGTAAAATCCTGGGTCCGCCTCTGTATGTATTGATTTAACCAATCTCAGTCACTTAACATCTAAGATTTAAGGCTTTAACCTCAGTCAGTTATCACCAAAAATTAAGAATTTAATTTTGAGAGCGTTATTATATTTAACCCCGGTCCTCTTATCAAATGTTATACATTCCGCAAATTTATAATTTAAGTTTTTCTATTTTGATTTATTCTGCTCCCTGATATGTCGATCTTTAATGAGTTTCTGGTCGATCCTACTGTTGTCTATTTTCCATTTAATACTGGCTATAAAGGAGCTATGCTTAGGTTTATAGTTTCATATCCTGCAATTTATAAGGTACACGTTGTTCTTGGTACAAAATCAATTAATCAAACTTTGAACTCCTACCATGGCCATGTCTCTAAGCCTTTTCCATGCTTTATTATTCAGTTTTATTACATTGCTACTATTGTTGCCAGAAGATAACAATTGTCGGGAAATGCTATTTTAAACCGCTGGTTTTTTCAACCGGTCACTAAAAAACAAAAGTGAAATGGGTCATTTTCTGTTATGGGTCCCACCAACTAGTATAATACAATTTCTGAATTAAATGATGTCACGTGACCTCTTCTCTCATCTTCTTATTCTCTCATCTTCTTATTCTCTCTCATGCTAACAAATGTGAGGGATCTTGGTTGTTGCCGGAAAATACAGTCCGGCGTTTATTTTTTTTATTGTTATTTTTTTGTCCATCATTTATTATTTGTCTCATACGGGTATCATTATTTTCTCATGCGGGTATCACTTTTTTTTGGATCCGTAGCAATATTTTTAATTAGAACCGTCTTTTTCTATTTTACTTCTCTTTTGAAATTATTATATTATTATTATATAATATTTATAGGACACTAAATTATTACATTTATTGAGAGATTTGATTCGATTGAGGAAAGCATCAAATCCGATGGTTATGACTAATTCACACATACTAATATTTATCCTTAATTACCCGATGAAAATATAAATTATACTAATATTATGATGGAATACAAATTATCTTTCGGGTATCATTATTTTCTCATACGTGTATCACTTTTATTTTATCTGTAGCACTATTTTTTATTTAATACTGTCTTTCTATTTTACTTCCCTTTTGAAATTATTATTATTATATAAAATTTATGGGAAACAAATTTATCCCATTTATTGAGAGATTCGTTTCGATTGAGAAAATCATCAAATCTGATAATTATGACAATTCACACATATTAGTATATATCCTTAATTATCCGATAAAAATATAAATCATCCTTGATTATAGTGATAGATGTGAACACATACTAATATTATTATGGAATACAATTTATCCTTCAGGTATCATTAATATCTCATACGGGTACCATATTTACTCATGCGGGTATTCTTAGCGCTATTTTTAATTAATATTGTATTTTCTATTTTACTTCCCTTTTGAAATTATTATTATTATATAATATTTATAGGAAACAAATTTATCCCATTAATTGAGAGATTCGATTCGATTGAGAAAAGCAGCAAATCCGATAGTTATGACAATTCACACATATTAGTCTCTATCCTTAATCATCCGATGAATATATATAAATCATCCTTGATTATAGTGATAGATGTGAACACATACTAATATTGTTCTGGAATACAAATTATCATTCGGGTATCATTATTATCTCATACGGGTATCATTATTTACTCATGCGGGTATCCTTAGCGCTATTTTTAATTAAAACTGTCTTTTTCTATTTTACTTCCCTTTTGAAATTATTATTATTATGTAATATTTATAGGAAACAAATTTATCCCATTTATTGAGAGATTCGATTCGATTGAGGAAATAATCAAATCTGATGGTTATGACACATACTAGTATTTGTCCTTAATTATCTGATAAGAAAATAATTTTTCCTTAATTATAGTAAGAGATGTGAACACATGCTAGTATTAGTATGAAAAATAAATTTATCTTTAATTATAGTGATTTAGTATAGAAAACAAAGTATCTTTAACAATAGCGAGAGATATGAACACATATTAGTACTAGAATGGAAATCAAATTTTCCTTAATTATAGTGAGAGATATGAACACACACATATATATATATATATATATACAAGTATTAGTATGCAAACAACTTATCATTAATTATAGCGAGAGATGTGATCAGTGGAGAGAGCATGAGATGGCAAGTTCTCGTGACACCTTCGGGAGAGGAACTTGAGATCCTAGTGCAAAATATAACTCAAGTATTACAAGTCCTTGTGACACTTTCAGGAGGAAAATGAGATACTAACCCCTTGTAATCACTAAACCAAATTAATTACCGAGTTACATTATGCTTAACTCCATTCTTTCGGTTCTTATAATTACACATTAGATTAATACCAATACTAGTGTGCATTTGTTAGGCTAACACAAAATTTATTGTTAAGAAATGAACAAGACCATTAGTAAGTGCAGTGTTAGTGTAGAGAAGACCATCTCTCATTACAGGGACAATAGTCATTGAGTGGTGCAATGATCTAACCGGATCATATATGTATTGTGATTATAATTTTTAATTGATGGTTGATACCCCGCCTAGTAAATTTCAGCAATTATCGGATATTCGGAGTAAGCAAAAAAAAAGTTAATAAAATACATTATGCCTATTTTAAATTCAATAAGTGGAGAGCATGAGATAGCAAGTCCTCGTGACACCTTTAAGAGGAACTTGAGATACCTAGTGCAAAATATAACTCAAGTATTACAAGTTCTTGTGACACCTTCAGGAGGAAGATGAGATGCCAACCCCTTGTGATCACTAAGCCAAATTAGTTCCCGGGTTTGGTTATGCTTAGCTTCATTTTTTAAGTCTTATGATTACACATTAGATTAATATAACCTCTAGTGTCCATTTGTTAGGCTAACACACAAAATCATTGCTAAGAAATGAACAAGACCATTAGTGAGTGCATTGTTAGTGTAGAGAAAACCATCTCTCATTACAGGGATAATAGTCATTGTGCGGTGGAATGATTTAACCCAATCATTTACATATTGTGATTATAATTTTAAAATTTTAATTTGTGGTTAATACTCTGTCTAGTAAACTTCACCAATTATCGGATATACAGAATAAGTATAAAATTTAATAAAATGCATTATGCCTATTTTAAATGCAATAAGTGGAGAGAGCATGATATAACAAGTTCTCGTGATACTTTCAGGTCTAATTTGAGATACCTAGTGTAAAATATAACTCAAGTATTACAAGTTCTTGTGACACCTTCAGGAGAAAGATGAGATACCAGCCCCTTGAGATCACTAAGCCAAATTAAATCTCGAGTTAGATTACACTTAGCTCCATTTTTTCGGTCTTATAATTATACAGTAAATTAATACCACCACTAGCGTGCATGTTTTAGGGCTAACATACAAATTCATTGCTAAGAAATTAACAAGACCATTAGTAAGATGCCAAGTATATAATTAGATGGTTGATTAATTTAATGACATCATGTAGTAGTTTTTGTAAGATTACAAACTTCCCAGACGTCCACAAGATATCGAATCCCCTGCTTTACATTTTACTACTTTCATATGGTTCGTATATGATTATATAAAGCTCATTACCAAGTTAAATAACATTCTCTAGTGGTTTCGATAAGATTGTAAACCTCCTAGATGGGCTCGACCAAGGATCGAACGTTTCCTAATCATTTTTTAGTAATTACATGTTTGAAAGATGCCAATATAAGTTGTAGTACTTTCAAATTATAGTCATAGTACCGATGTTTGTGATACCCACAACACAATCTCGTAGTACCTTCAAGTTATAGTCTTAGTGCCGATGTTCAAAATACCCACAATACAAACTCGTGATACCCACAATATAAACACGCAATACCGTCAAGTCATAGTCGTAGTACCAACGTTCGTGGTACCCACAATACGAGTTCGTGGTACTTTCAAGTTATAGTCACAGTACCGATGTTTGTGATACCCACAACACAATCTCGTAATACCTTCAAGTTATAGTCTTAGTACCGATGTTCAAAATACCCACAATACAAACACGTGATACCCACAGTATAAACACGCAGTACCTTCAAGTTATAGGCATATCACCAACGTTCGTAGTAACCACAACACAAGTTTGTAATACTTTCAAGTTATAGTCTTAGTACCGATGTTCAAAACACCCACAATACACACTCGTGATACCCACAATATAAACACGCAGTACCTTCAAGTTATAGGCATATTACCAACGTTCGTAGTAACCACAATACAAGTTCGTATTACTTTCAAGTAATAGTTATAGTACCTAATTTTTAATTACCTATTTTCAAGCTTTAAAAAAGTTATATTCAATTTGAAGCACTAAAAATTTAGTAATGTTATTAATTTAAAAGCTTTAAATATGCGGGAGATACAAAGAAAAAATGGGAAGTGTTATTTTTTTTAAAATATAAATTACTAAAATACCCCTCAAACTAACTGAACTAACGGAGAAAATTAACCAAGGTCTAGAAATTGGGTATTTTTAGAATGTATGGTACTAGAAATTGAGCACTTTGAATGTTGGGTCTAGAAACTGGGTATTTTGACCAATGTTTGGTCTTGTTTTTGCACTTAAGTCTTCAAAATACCCACAATACAGACTCGTGATACCCACAATACAAACTCGGGACACCCACAATATAAACACGCAGTACCTTCAAGTTATAGTCGTAGTACCAACGTTCGTGGTACCCACAATACGAGTTAGTAGTACTTTCAAGTTATAGTCATAGTACCGATGTTTGTGATACCCACAATACAAACTCGTGATACCCGCAATACAAACTCGTGATACCCACAATATAAACACGCATTTTCTTCAAGTTATAGTCGTAGTACCAACGTTCGTGGTACCCACAATACGAGTTCGTAGTACTTTCAAGTTATAATCATAGTACCGATGTTTGTGATACCCACAACACAATCTCGTAGTACCTTCAAGTTATAGTCTTAGTACCGATGTTCAAAATACCCACAATACACATTCGTGATACCCACAATATAAACACGCAGTACCTTCAAGTTATAGTCGTAGTACCAACGTTGTGGTACCCACAATACGAGTTCGTAGTACTTTCTAGTTATAGACATAGTATCAATGTTTGTGATACCCACAACACAATCTCGTAGTACCTTCAAGTTATAGTCTTAGCAACGATGTTCAAAATACCCACAATACAAACTCGTGATACCCACAATACAAACTCGTGATACCCATGTACAGTATAAACACGCAGTACCTTCACGTTATAGTCGTGGTACCCACAATACGAGTTCGTAGTACTTTCAAGTAATAGTTATAGTACCTAATTTTAAATTACCTATTTTTCAAGCTTTTTACAAAATTCAATTGGAAGCACTAAAAATTTAGTAATGTTATTAATTTAAAATTTTTAAATATGTGTGATGTACCTAAACTTTCAAATATTAAAACGTTATAAATCGGTGTAGTACCTCCAAACTATATTGTAAGTATTTTTAGATAATATTTGAAGTACTTTTATAAGTAACGTGAAGTACAAACAAATAATACCATTGTTAGTTTATATAAATAAGACCAATGCTTATAATTAAGATCATGGTTTATACCTATAACGATCGAAGACCATCGTTTATAAATAAGATCATTGTTAAGTAAAGTTACAATGCTACATTTGCTCATCAAATTTACTCTAATGTAGTGATGTTATCATGATAAATAGATATGATGTTTGAGTGGAAAAATATAAAAGAAGAGATTGGTTAAAATAGGAAAGATATATTTTGTATTAATAGAAAATCAAAATCTAATACATACCAAATTCTAACATAAAATAAATTTTAATATATTTTTGAATATGACAAAATGCTTCATAAAATATGTTTTTTTAATATTTATAGTTATGTTCTATCAATGTTTTGAAAGATATTGTATTTTATCATCAATGAATGTTTATGAAAATATTGTGATATTTTCCATATATGTTGATTATATATACATAATATTTAATTTTATTAAAATATATGCGTATTCATATTACATGTCCTAACCAACCCATTTTAATTTAAAAAAATTAAGTTTCTTTAATTCATCAAAATCAGATTTACAAACCATTTAATAAAGGATACCATTTAACAAAGGAAACCATTTTAAAAATGGCAAATTAATTATAAGGCACACAATTGTAGTCTTGATTCACAAACTCATAGTGTGGAATGTATACCAATCTAATTCCTCCACCAAGTTGTGGATGGCGGCGAGGTAGACCGGAGCTCCGGCGCCGACACGCAGACCGACCTTGCTGCTCCAGGAGGCCTTCTTCGCAGCGCTGGAGCTGAGTCTTTCTATGACCAGCTCAGTGGCGGATTTAGAAATATTTTCTATTGGAGGCACTTTTCATTTGGTACTACTAAATTAAATAAATTTTATACAATTAACTATTTTAGCACTAAACTTGTTACCCAATCATTTTTAATGTTATAATGTGCGTTACCAATGAATGTATGTCGTGCTTATGCATAAATTTTGTTATAGAATTACTAATTTGAAGAATATAACATAGTAAAATTAACAAATATAATATAAAAAATATTATTGAAAAAATAGAATTTATAGAAAGAATATTGAAAATGATCATGAATAATGCTCAACTAACGTTCTATATAGTTTAAGTAACTGAATGAATCAATAAAACTATAAAAGAAAAAAATGAAAAAAAATGATATATTTTAGAAGGAGAAAAATAATAAATCTTAATTAGAAAAATAAATAAAATATATTATGACTCAAGAGTACAAATTGAGTACCCTTTCAAAAAAACATTACAAACTAAATACATTCTTTAATTGTCGAAAAAAGAAGTACTTTCATTGATGAATTAAAAAAAATGAGAACAAAATGCAGCAAGAAGGAATTGAACTCTCAAACTATCATGAATGACAGGTTGGTCCCACCACGCTGCCACATCAATTCATGTGATATGATTAGTACTATCTATATATATACTTCAGACAGCGGGGTCACTGTCTAAAGTGATCGGATTCAGACGGGAAATTTCTCGGCGAGATCGAATCCTCCGGTGGCGATTTTTCCCGGCCAATTCCCCAGCGGAAATCGGATTCCGACGACTCTCATCCCTTAATCGAATTATTCCACAATACTATTTTGGAAGCGGAAACTGGAAATCCCAAAAATTGCCACCGGATTCCGCCGCCGCCTTGATTGAGCAGTGTCCCTATGACCGTGCTTCTTTCCTGATTCCGATAATGATTTTACACAAATTTTTGCTATAAAAATAAGGGATTTGCCATTGATGGCCGGAACTTAAGGTGGAGAGAACCCAGAAAAAATGAGAGGAGGAAAGAGGAGGAAGAGAGAAACACGTGACTTGATTATTATATTTTACATGGGACCCATTTGAATTCTAACTCATCTGAAATATTTGTCTTGTAGCGACCGGTTGAAAAAACCAGTGTTTTTTTTTCAGAATTGTCCACAATTGTCCTGGGTTATCTCTCTTGCCAGAGCAAGCTGGTCGGGTTGCACGTGGCAACACCATATATGAATGTGGAAGCGCATAACTCACTTGAATTGAAAGTTCTTCCAAAATCTTACAGCTCACAACTTCTTGAGATTTTTGCCTCAGATGGCTGCACCAAAAATTTGAAGGAGCTCTTATGCAAGAAGAGCCGTTGGATGTGATGCGATTTCGGCTAATGGTTTGTCCAAATTGGGAGTTATTGTTTGTTCAAGTTGTTGACTACCGAATCCTCCATTAGAAAATAATATCTACTTCTCAGATTTTAGTATGTTCGTTGGTGTGTATGTGTGTCGTGCATCTGTGTGTTTATTTTGTTGTTTGAAAGTCCCTTTCCACACATCGTTAACCTGAGAGTGATGTACTTGCGAAGTCAATTTATACCTCCCTTATACTCATTTCTTAAACTAACCTAATAAGCGATAAGTAGAGGGGTCGAACCCACATAGAAGGCGGAAGCTCAATATCTAGGTCGTAGTGTACTAACTAGCTAATGAATACATGAAGATAAATAAATGAGGGATTTTGATGACTATTTGTAAAATATTATAACTAAGCAAAGATTTATATCGAAAGTAAATCAAAGTGAGAGATGCCATCGGGCTAGACCGTTCACACATCCTAGGGACAAGGTATCATTATAAAAATGCAATTCAATCCTTAAATTAATGATGTATCCTGCATGGTCGGATGACTTGACGTCTCTCTATTTCTCTCTTTGAGCGTTTGTGATCGAGCCCGAACTCGAACAAGCTAGACTATTTTAGTTTGTGATCGAGTTCGAACTCAAACAAACTAGACTATCTTACTGTGAGATCGACTTGAATGATTTTTAGTAAGTTCGAGCGCGGATCGTAAGATCAATCAAATTTAAACTCGAACTCGAGCTCTAAATGATTAAATATTTAAATTTTCTTCTATAAAATGCAAAAATACTATATATATAATTTTACTCTTTTGGCTCGAGTAGCTTGACGAGCCTATCGAGTTAGCTTTAATATGTTTGAGTTCGACCTCGTATATATGCGAATGAGTTCGAGTTCGAGTTGAACTCGGCCAACTCGAACGCGAATTCAAGTTTTAACCGAGTTATTCACAGAACCGCGTGAGAGGTTCTCACACATTCATTGTTATAGTCTTTTTGTAAGTAAATCTGAAACTTGTACTATATAATTAATATCTAATGGATGAGTTTTGAATTGGAAAAAACCCTGCTGAGTAGGTGTGTTTCCTGAACCGCGTAAATAATTTGTGTGTTTGTTTACTTTTATGCGATGAATATGTTTAAACATCAAACGGTTAATCTGTCAAATTTAAGAACTAGTTTAGATTTTGTTAGCAGATAATTTCACAATGTGGAAGTGGAAGCAAGAGATAAATATAGAAAGGTGGAAGTTGAAGCAAGAGATAAATATAGAAAGATGGAATTGGATAAAGAATATATATTAGATCTCTTTTGAATGTCAAAATAACCTATTTCACAGAGGAAAAAGGAAGGTAGTTGTATCCCAACATCAATTAGTCAATTTCACAAAATTTCAAAAACACAAAATCAAAATTAACACAACTGGGAATAAAATTCCAAGATCTTTTTTTATTTGATTTTACAAAAATTATATAAACACATAAGTAAGAAAATACGATTTTTGATAAACCCGTTATGATAAAGAAAATGCACGCAAAATTAAAGGGTGATTATTGATATTGAATATTTTTCCGTAAGTTGCAATTTTGCCAAAAGGATTATATTCACTGTTGTTATTCAAAGGCAACTTTTTAATATCATGTATAGGGTATAGGGTGTAGGGTATAGGGGGTAGGGTTTAGAGTAAGAAAAACACGTAATTTTTATTTATTTTTTTAAGTTAAAGACCACTCAAAGAGTGGAGGGATGTTTATTAGACTCCTTAAACCTATGTAAAAAAGTCCATAAAAGATCATGAGTTTTCATCTGCCAATAATAGGCAGTTGCAAAAAAGAGACCAAAGGCTCTTGAAGCATAGAAATGCTTCCAAAAGAATAAAATAATAAGGGGGCTAAGAGCATCTGCAATGGTGTTATTTTTGGACTTGCTTGCAATATATCAATGTTTGTAGCATCCCTGCTTACCATTACAGGAGATCCACGTATATAGCTACGCCTAGCAGTACTGCTGAACAAAGCAGGCCTGCTTGAGTTTGAGGTAGGTGAAATACATTAAATTTGTGTGCGTAATTAATATTCCATTCGAATCGTATACTATTTCAACTGCGTTGTGTATCAATTTTATTCTAATATATACGCATGGATACAAATTTACTTTGTCAAAGATGAATATTTCTTTTTCAAAAAATATAATATATACTTCTTTATATAAGCAATGATTAAATAAATTGTAAATAAATCAGCATTATTAATAAATAATAGTTTTACTTAAATTCATGTATATTATATATAACTCGTATAGTATAATTATTATTGTTTAATATGTAAGAATTATTTTATATGTAAAATAACATAATAAACAAATAAGATTCATACAAAAATTATATTTTGTTCAGACTGAACCATATATATATAACATTTGAAAATAAATAAATAAATTTTATAAAAAATATAGTTCTATTCAAATTTGACGCATGTATAATTAGAATGGAATAATTATCATAATATTTTTAGAATTATAAGTAATTTACTATTTATTAGTTTTTAACAAATATATGTAATAATAATAGTTATAATCTTTTAGCCAAATATAATCATAAAGTTATAATCATAATAACAAATATATGTAATAAAAACATTAGCCAAAACTTAAACATATGGGACTTGATGATATTAATGAGTGTAGCTTACCATTACATGAATGTATAGCTTGCCACATCACTAGCTTAAAATATGATGTGGCAAATTTAGCAACACAGTCATCTCGCTTACCATTGTGAATGCTCTAAGTCTCACCTTGTGATATCTATTTGAACTCAAAAACAAAATTTGAACCCTATTAGAGAAGTGCATAGCAAAACTCAAGGTGGCACCAAAATAGTAATGAGCCAAAATAGATACCTCTAGCAAAAGGGCATAGATAATGTGAACTGTACAAGACCAGAGCTGTCAACAAGTAGAATCAAGACCAGTGTAAGATTTTTGAGTCTGCTAGGGCTGGCAAACGGGTATACGGGTAAAATATGGGTTGGGTAAAATGGGTAATATGAAAATATGGGTATGACCCGTTTTTTACCCGTTTCAAAAACGGGTTAAACGGGTCGGGTAAAATACGGGTAAGGTAAAATACAGGTTGGGTAAAACCGGTAAATGTTATTTTAAAAGCGGGTAAACGGGTAACCCGCGGGTTTTACCCGTATTTTACCCGACCCGTTTTGACCCGTATTATAAATTACCCATTTACTCATACCCGTATTTTACCCGTACCCATATTTTACCCGTACCCATATGGATAAAATAATAAATTATCCGTTTACCCGCGGGTAATGGGTAAAAATTGCCAGGCCTAGAGTCTGCTTATCTCCTTCCAGGCAGACAGACCAGGTGGCCATCTGTGGGCAGGTGAGTCTAGAGTGATGAAGTATTCTTGAAGAATGATTGCTCTTCTCAAAAGAATTTGTGGTTCCCAGATGCTCCTTGGTTTCCCATTGGTCAACTTCCAATGGGTCTTCAAAATCCTAAAGTAAATATAATTTCAGTAGCTTCTGTTTGATCATACTATTCTTATATTTTGCATTCCTTCTTTGTCTAGCAAAAATAAGTTCTTTAGCAACTGTGGAGCCAGATGGATAGGGATAGATGAATTCATGGAATTAATAGCATTGTACTTTGCCAGAAAATCTGCAATCAAGTTTCCTTCTCTGTATAGAGTTTTTTGCCTGAGTAACCTTATTTTTTAAACTAAATCCCAAAATAACACTCTTTCGAAACTAATTCCAAAAGTAACACTCCTATTTATAAGATGGGGTCATATTATAAATTACAAAAATTCACGGAATAAATTTAAACAGTATTATACCCATAAAAACTTGTGCATTCCAATTAAACCCACTAATTTATATATTATGAGCTTCAAAATACCGGAGCTCTGATCATCGGCGTCAAGAAATTCTCGGAGAGCAAGGGAGCGGTACCGGGGCACCTATACGTGAAGAGTGGCGTACGTGTACGGTTTCGGGGTGGTGCTGGTGGACCTGCTGACGGGATTACGAGCTCTGGATGCGAATCGGCCAGTAGGGCAGCACACGCTAACAGACTGGATAAAACCTCACCTGAAGCACATCATGGATTCCCGGCTGGAAGGAAAATATCTGTCCAAAGCTGCATTCCAGGTATCAAACCTGGCTCTCACCTGTCTCGAGAAGGATCCTAAGAACAGGCCTTCCATGAAGCAGGTTCTTGTCATCCTTCAAAACATATCAACTTCAACAAGCGTAAGTAAATGTAAATGATCCCAAAGTTTTAAGATGCTAGTCAATTGCTATTCTAAATGACCTTTATCCAAGCACAAATAGAGCTACAATGCGAAGATATCGGGACTTTGGGCTGGCAAAGCTTGGTCCTTCGGAGAGCAAATCACACGTAACCACCAGGGTGATCTGAATGTAGGGCCAGTGCAGAGTACGTAGCAACGGGGCACCTGAGGCCAACGAGGCCGGCGTAGCCCTTGAGCAGTCCCAGTACCGCTCCCTTGCTCTCCGAGAAGTTCTTGACGCCGGTGATCAGAGCTCTGGTATTTTTGATGTTCATACTATATAAATTAGTGGATTTAATTGGAATACATAAGTTTTTATGGGTATAATACTATTTAAATTTAGTCCAAGAATTTTTGAAATTTATAATATGACCCCAGCTTATAAATAGGAATATTACTTTTGGAATTAGTTTCAAAAGAGTGTTATTTTGGAATTTAGTTTCAAAAATAAGGTTACTCAGGCAAAAAACTCTCTCTATATATATGGTTTATGCAATTTCCTTGTAATTTAGCATTAATGTGATGACATAAACTCATAATTACCCAGTTTTCTACAGAAGGATTTTTTATACACCTAATTGCATGCAAACAGTCACTTTCTATGGTGTAAGCATGAAAAGATTGGGCAGTAAATATTCCAAACTCTATAGCTAAGAGTTCAGCATGCAGTGGTGATGATGCAGTACAGTGTTTGAGATCCATTCTAATGATATTGCAGTGTTTATCTCTAACAACCAGACTCAAACCAACTGAATTTGTAGAAAAAGAGGCATCTACATTAATTTTGAATCCTGAGTCAGGTGGCATCCACCTAATAGATTTGGCAATTTTAGGAGGTCGTTTGGTTGTATGTGTGAAATTAATTCTGTAGGAAAATGAAATTCCTACACCATTTTAAATTCCCATGATTTTGAAAATATTGTTTGGTTGGGATGTGGGAGAAGAAAAATCATGGGAATTTCTAATTACCTAGGGGGAACTAGGTAAGAAAATTCCACCATTTTGTGGGAATTTGGAGTTCCTAGGAAATTGAAACTCCCACGTTTTTTTGTCAACCAAACAATTTGTAGGATTTTAATTCATGGGATTTTCAAATTCCTACATCTTTCACCTCCAACCAAACTATCTCTAGGTTTCTTTTGTCTTAGAAAAGGAATAAGTCCTATCCTCAATAGATCTCCATGTTTCACTGCATTTCCAAAAAGAGGGAAAGCAGTGAATATCAGTGAGACCTTTTTTGCCACCTGAATCATCAATGTCTGGTTGTTATCATACTTATCCTCAAAAAATATTTTATTTCTTCTGCTCCACAAAAACCAGTAGGTATATATGATAGTAGTGTGAAAAACTGTTGTGTGTGCTTTTGAGATACATTTGTAGGATAAGTAATATGCTATTCTACGCCTATATGATAAAAAAATAGGAACTGGCACCTGAGATACATAGTGCATGAATTCCAGTATCCTCACATTTTTTTCACACTTGTTAAAAAAGTGTTCTATTGTATCACTGTGTCCACAAAGTGGACATTTTGATGCAAGATAGATCCCAAATTTAACAAGTATATCATCAAAAGGAACTAAACCATTTATTGTCCTCCCTATAAATATTGACATCTGTACTGGTATGTATTTATGCCATACCTGTTTTATGGAGTGCCTGTCTTCTGCTTGTGTCCTTAGTATCCTGTATATGGATTTGATTGAAAATATTCCATTTTGCTCTGGCCTCCACACCAATGTATCTTCATGAGTGTACTTCACCTCTGCAATCTGCAAAATGGAAAGTATATTGGTAGCCAAGTATGGCTCCAGTGCAGGCATAACCTGAGCTTTGTTAGCACAAAAATTTGTTACATTTAGTTTAGGAAAAGGCAGTGTAACCCCATCAGGTCATTTGTAGTACAATGCTCCTTCCCCCGTCCAATTAGAATCCCAAAATGGTGCTGATCCTTTTCCAATTATCACCTGTGATTGTGTGTTTGAGAATTCAGTAACTGAGCAGATCCTTTTCCAGGTATGTGAGGTTTTATAAGTTACAGGAATGCTCCATAAATAAGATGTCCATAATGCACTATTTTGTTGCATTTTCCACCACAGCTTGCATGAAAAGGCTGTGATGGTGGCTCTACTATCTCTGAAACCAAGCCCATTCTGACCCCTTGTGACTGCCATTTTACTCCACTTTCTCCAGACTTTTCTTTGGCCCATATCAAATTTCCCCCAAAAGAATTTGGCCCCAACAACTTCCATTCTTTTTGTGTCTACTTCAGGTGGCTTCGGGACTGAAAAATAATGAGTTGGCACTGATATAAAAACATAATTTAAAAGGATCAGTATCCCAGTATAAGTCAACCATCTGTTCTTCCATCCATTTAGTAGCTTTTCCATTCTCTCCAGTAACTGCTGGTAGTAACATATCTTATTTCTGCCACTAAAAATGGGGATGCCTAAGTACTGAAATGGCATTTTTCCTTGCTTCATCCCAGTCTTTCTTTTAATAACTCTGATCCTTGTAGCTCCAATCAGCCTATGCACATAGAACTTTGATTTCTCAAAGTTGATTTTTTGTCCTGAACAAATCTCATAAGCTTGCAGAAACCTCTTGACTCTTTTAAGGTTCTTTTTTTATGCTCTTGAAAAAATGGATGTATCATCAACATATATTAAATGGGAAACCATACTAGCTATAGGTGGCATTATGAAAGGTTCAATGTACTGAAATTCCACTAACCTTTTGAGGCCCCTTGAGAATGCTTCTGTTGCTAAGTTGTATAGGCAAGGGGAGATGGGGTATCATTGCTTGATTCCCCTAGATGATGGGAAGAAACCAACAACAACCCCATTTGTAAGAATTGAATACCATGATGCTTTCAAATTTTGCATGACAACCTTGACTGTATGTCCATGGAATCCAAAAGCCAAAAGAACTGAGTTCAGAAAGGTCCAAGAGATCCTATCAAAAGGCTTTTGCATATCCAACTTAAAAATAATATTGTTACATGCTGGATTTTTACTGAGTACCCTGACCATTTCTTGCATCTGAATAATGTTGTCTGCTATGTCCCTTCCCCTCATGAAAGCAGATTGCTCCTTAGATATTAGGCTTTCCATCATAAGCTTGAACCTCTTCATCAAAATTTTTGAGAAGACTTTACTCCCAAAATTTGACAGACTTATTGGTCTGAACAGTGAAAAGGAGCTAGGGTTAGGTGCTTTTGGTATCAGTGCCAGCCATTTATTGGCCATAGTTTTTGGAACCACCTCTCCTGCCATAAAATCATTTGCTGCAATCAGCATATCCTCTCTGATAACTTCCCAGCAGTGGGTAAAAAAGTGTCATGAGTATCCATCTGAGCCAGGTGCTCCATTTTTGTTCAGACTAAATACTGCATATTTAACCTTGTCCATATTTACTGGTCTACTCATTTGCTCATTATCCTCCCCATTCAATATTTTTGGAATCTGATCCATAAAGTACTTTATGCATCTTCCAGATGTATTTGGTACCTCATCATCTAGTAGAGTCTGGTAGAAATTAACTCCTTGTTCCAAGCTCTGAGAGGTCTCTGAAATTAACTTTTGAGAGGTCTCTGAAATTAACTCCTTTTTCTGCCCAAATACCTCCTTGTTCCAGGCTCTGATTTCTTGCTTTAACCTCTAGATTTTTTTGATCATTCTCTTCATTCCTGATTCTGAGCATTATTTTTTCCATCTTTCATCCACTAGTTCTAAAAACTCCCTCCTGCTGGTCCACATTTCTTGAAACCTAAATGGTTTTGGAGCACTAATTTCCGCTGTCTGAATGGAAAGAATGAGTGGGTTGTGATATGATGTGGTCATGTTCTTCACGTGAATGGAACTGTGGGGCAACAGGTCACTCCACTCACTATTGCAGAGACCTCTGTCCAATCTCTGCATCAATAAGTCCTCATTTGCTCTGTTATTGGTCCATGTGAACTTATTTCCAGCTGTTTTGATTTCAAGCAGATCCTGAGCTGAGATAAATCCATTAAAGTCCCTAATACTTCTGGTCGATGGGGGTTTCCTGCCTTTTCTTTCACTACTTGCTGCAATAGTTTTAAAATATCCAATAAAAATTGTGGGGACTTTAGGCAATGCTTTTAGATCTTCCCACAGAGGTTCTCTTAGAACTCTAGTTACTTTTGCATAGACTGCATATCAATGCCACATAATTTGACACATAGGATTTTGTACAGATAACACAAATTGGTCAGATTGGTAAATCATATTGATTACTAAGTTACTATTCCAAAACAGCCAGATCTTTGCAAGGTTTGCAGGAATGGCATGTTGAAATTGTAACTCAAATTACTGTTGGGAAATATTTGTATTGAGGTGCGTTGGCTCAATTATGCATGCTAAGTCTATATTATTTGATCTTAACAAGTTTTGTAGTCTAACAAGTGATATTATATAACCTCTAATGTTCCAGACAAGCATATTTACATAGATGTTGTGCCTAATCATTGACTAGATTTTTTGGAATTTTGTGATGATCTAAGCCATTGTTCAACAGTTTTACCTCCTTCAGGCGTGCCTCTCCTAGCTCTTTTTTTAGGTTCAACACTGAATTGAGTATTGAAAGTATCTGAGTGTGTACCTGTGTTGTTGTCAACATCTATTTCAGACCGAGTGTGTTCATTGCTGATCTTGTAATCCAATTCACTCGCAACTTCCTCATAGCCTGAGCTGCTCCCATCATCATTGTCCTGAAAAACATGGAATGTATTAGATATGACTACCTCCCTGGGATGCTCATATGGCACAAGGGCTAGGTTGTTGTTTCTGAACCCCTCAGATGGGTTGGTTCTGGCTTTGTGGACATTTATATCATCAAAGGAATTGAAAGGTATTTTTTTGGGATTTGTGACAACTTTAAGGAGGTCTAAGGGCACATCATTGCTAGGTATGGTTGGGATGGTAGAGGTTTTGGAGCTGTGGTTCTGACTGGTGTTGGCTATTTGCATTTGTTGTGTCTCTTGCTCCACTGCTTTGTTGCTTGGATGGTCATCTATTGGCTGGTGGAGAGGTGTTGCTGAGAGTGTTTTGGTTGGTTGAGCTTGTGGAACATTGTTCTTCTGAGCTCTAGTGAATCCATAGCCAGAAACAGCAGGTGCTTGCCTCCATTCTTGTCCCCCCCCCTTTCCCGCCCCTTGTTGATCACTTTCCTCCCATGGGATTTCTTCAATTCTGGATGAATGAATCCACATTTTTTATCTTCATTCCCTATCCTTTTACAATAGGCGCAGTAATATGGGACATTCTCATATTCGATGTTGCATTCCACGTACTTGTTAGGGGCTCCGATGATGATTGATGACTGCAAAGGCTGAAGCAGATCAACTTCGAAGCGGATTTTAATTGCAGATGGTCGAGAAAGGGAGGCCGTCGCTGCATCCATCTTCACAAATACACCGATTTGATTGTCTATGTCCTCGATTGCTGAACTGTTATAGTATAGGATGGGAGGTTTGTGGATGGTAGCCTAGACAGAAACGGTCGATGATTCGGTGTCGGTGGAGAACTCTGACGACCACTTCAAGATCTTCATCGGCTTGCCGTTGATGCTGCAGACCGCTCTCATCCAAAATTTGTGGTAATCCTCATTGTCTTCCATTCGGATTAGTATATGCCTGTAATCCAAGGATCCAATCTGGTACTTTCCGGCGATCCCCATTGCCTGAAAAGTTTCGTGGACAAGTTCCATCGGAGGTTTCCCACTTAGAAATTCCCGATCAGTGCGTTGCTGTAATGGGTTGCAAAAGTTTCGATTGATTCTGCGGCATAGATGCAAGCAATCTTTTCGTTTACTCTATGGGAGTGGGTTTAACTTCTAGGTTTGATGGAAGGGATGATGAAAGGGGCTGGCTTTTTGGGGCTAGGGCATCTCCAAACGATTTATCGACGAGATTTCCACCGTTCCCAAGCAGCGGTTCCGCCATGGGATAGCTGTGATCAGACCGTTTAGAGTGTCAGTGTGCTGATAACGTTCATAAAATAGTAATATTGATGGGTATAAGTGCGGCGCGTGTGTTTCACTTTAGGAGAGAAGGCAGAGCATTTTTTGTATCTATCATAGGTGGTTTACTATAGATGGTAAAATACTTTAATCATCCATTAAAATAAGTAGTCTTATAAATAAGGACATAACAAGAGAATAATTTACTTATAATTTCTGAAATTTAACTTATCAAAAGATTTTAGTAAATGGTCAATGACATGCAGATTTCTCATATTTATTAAAATATATGGTCAGTAAATAGTCAAATCTAAAAACAATAAAAACTTTTGTTGTGACCTACCAAATCCTACAAATAGTGGTTGGGTTGGTCAAAAATATATTATCTTTGTCATGATTAACGGTCTGAATACTAATACACACTAATGGAAATATATATTCTTATCAAAATTTAATATTTTATTCTAAATAATTTTCATTATTCTGAATCTGGGTAGATCTGGCATCATTGGCCGCCTGGACCCGTCTCCAAACCGAAGACGCCACAGACATCATGGGCCGCCAGGACACTCGCAACCTGGTTTGATGCATACCGCCTAAACCCCTCTATGGCATACATAAGTGTCTTTAACTCCACTAACCCTAACTCTTTAAGATCGGCCCTCCACCAAATTTTCTGCCCCGCTACTTCATGGCGGTTCTTCTCCGGTGCATGCTCTTTTTTCTTCATAGCTTCCAACAGGTTCTTAGTGCACTCCAGATGTGCGCTCTAGCCGTGCGCTCAACACGATGGTCGTGCTGGAAACATGATGAGCCGCACCACCACCGTGTTGAAATCGATTCATCGCTTGGGTGAAATTTGGGTTGCCATAAGTGTACATTTTTCCGGATGGTAAAAAGCACACAAGGTCCACCTCAGCATCGCACATCGTGCTGAGTTCATGGGTCTTCTTAAAAATTTCAACCCTTCTCTTTGAAAAGGTAACGTTTAAGTGATTGGAGTTTTTTATTTTCTCTATCTTTTTTTTTCGCCTCCCCAGGTTTGGCTTTCTGACCATAGCTGTAGCGGGAGGGCTTCAAAAAAAGACGTGCTTTGTACAATTTTCTAAACAGTGAAGAGCTGCATTAGTTTTGTAATGAAAATTGCTGAAGAAGTCTTCTTTATATACGCATAAGGTTCACACTAGAAAGGAAAGTTATTTACTATTAATGATTTTAGAAGCAAAACTAAGATACACTGTTGCTAACATGTCGAACATATAATTTGGGGTTTAATGTCATGGTGGAAAAAATTAACCGAATTAACATCAAATAATTCCAACAACTAATTACCTTATATTATCATGACGGCCCTGTCTAGTTGAACTTATATGGTGTTGTGCTGTGCTGAAGAGTGATGTGTTGTGCGTGCTGAAGAGTTATTATACGCACGAGATTCATACTTCTATTTGGTATGTGGTCTAATAAAAAATTATCCAGAACGTAAATTACAAATGATGTGTAGAAAATAGAGGTCAAATATGTATTTATTAAAAAGTACGTAGTTTTATTTGGAATAAGGGTCTGTAAAATACACAATTAATTGAACTGAACTGACTTTATATGAACTGCACTGAATTGAACTTTTTAGAACCAAAAATACTAAATTGAACTGAAAAATACTGAACTCGAACTGATTTGAATATTTTGGTAAAATACATTCAATTTTAAAAAGTTGAACTTAGCTAAATTGAACTAAACTGAAATGTAAGAAGTAACGATTGATATATTGATATAAATAATTGAGCTAAATTTCACCGAATCATATTTCATCATACACAAACTTAAAAAAATGAACCGGTTTTTTTAAAGTGAATCAAACTGAACTTAATTGAACTAAAAACTACGTACTTTTTAATTCAGTTTATTAATCAAATTTAATAAACTGAATTGAACTAAACAAAACTAAATTAAATGAAAGTCAAAGTAATGGTATGATACATCTATATTTGTTAAATTTTTTTCAGATTATATCATCATAATGAAACTTAATAAAGTCAAAATGTAAATAAAAAGTGTGTGGTCTAATTGGTGTGTGGTCTAATAAAAAGTTATCCAAAATGTAAATTACAGAAGATGTGTAGAAAATAGAGGTCAAATATGTATTTATTAAAAAGTACGTAGTTTTATTTGGAATAAGGGTCTATTTAATATGCATTGAATTGAACTGAACTTAATTTAGTTGAACTGAACTGAAAAATTACTATAGATGGTAAAATACTTCAATCATCCATTAAAAAAAGTATTCTTATGAATAAGGACCTAACAAAGAGAATTATTTACTTATAATTCATGAAATTTGACCAATCAAAAGATTTTAGTAGATGTTCAATGACATGCAGATTTCTCATATTTATTAAAATATTTGGTCAGTTAATAGTCAAATCTAAAAAAAAATAAGAAATTTTGTTGTGACCTACCAAACGCTACAAACAGTGGTTGGGTTGGTCAAAAATATATTATCTTTGTCACAAGATTAATGGTTTGAATACTAATAAACACTAATGGAAATATATATTCCAATCAAAATTTAATATTTTATACTAAATAATTTTCATTAATCTGAATTTGGGTAGATCTGGCATCATTGCCCGTCTGGACCCGTCTCCAATCCAAAGACGCCACTGGCATCATGGACCGCCTGGACACTCACAACCTGGTTTGATGCATACCGCCTTAACCCCTCTATGGCATAGATAAGTGTCTTTAACTCCACTAACCCTAACTCCTTAAGATCGGCCCTCCACCAGATTTTTTGCCCCGCTACTTCATGGCGGTTCTTCTCCAGTGCCTGCTCTTTTTTTCTTCATAGCTTCCAACAGGTTCTTAGTGAGCTCCAGCCGTGCGCTCAGCACGATGGTCGTGCTAGAAACATGATGAGCCGCACCACCACCGTGTTGAAATCGATTCATCGTTTGGGTGAAATTTGGGTTGCCATAAGTGTAAATTTTTCTGGGCGGTGAAAAGCACGCAAGGTCCACCTCAGCTTCACACATTATGCTGAGTTCGTGGGCCTTCTTAAAAATTCCAGCCCTTCTCTTTGAAAATGTAACGTTTAAGTGATTGGAGTTTTTTATTTTCTATATCTTTATTTGTCGCCTCCCCGGGTTTGGCTTTCTGTAGCGGGAGGGCTTAAAAAAGACGTGCTTTATGTAATTTTCTAAACAGTGAAGAGCTGCATTACTTTTGTAATGAAAATGGTTGAAGACGTCTTCTTTATATACGTATAAGGTTCACACTAGAAAGGAAAGTTATTCACTATTAATGATTTTAGATTTTTTTTTTCCAGAAACAAAACAAAGATACATTGTAACTAACATGTTATCATACGTAGTCAAACATATAATTTGGGGTTTGATATCATGGTGGACAAAATTAACCGAATTAACATCAAATAATTTCCAACAACTAATTACCTTATATTATCATGAAGGCCTTGTCCAGTTGAACTTATATGGTGTTGTGCGTGCTGAAGAGGTATGTGTTGTGCGTGCTGAGGAGCGTTGATCTTGTGTTGTGTGTGCTTAAGAATGCTAATCTTCTTATATGAGTTGAAAATTGATGAGATGAGTTGAAATATGAAGAAATAAACTCACCAACACTTAAATGAATACAACTATACGAAATTAGATGGATTTTTTAAATATTAAATTTCACTCAATTGTAGTTTCATTTACATAATTTTCATCAAAATAATGTTTAGTTTAACCATTAAATCAAATATAATGCTAATATTACTATAAAAACAACAATTTTTGTCAAAATATTTTTATTTTGTCTTGAAATATAGCTAAATTGAAAAGTGTTTATTAGTGCTGAAACATGCTGAGATTACACTTCAGTACAGGGTTTATTATTTCAAAAATATTTTGTGCATGAAATTAAAAAGTGTTTATTATTACACATAAAAAGTGTTCAATTTCATGAATTGTTCGAAAAGTGTTTATTATTGCACATAATTACCTTGTTAAATAATTTGAAATATCAAGAAAATAACGGTACCTTTTTTATTCAGATTTTACACTGGATAGATAATCATAAATTTTTGCATAGTGTTAATCAGATTACTAATGTCATAGATAATCTAATTAAAATGTCATGAATAGTGTTTATGTTCTCAAAGATTTTTGCAATAATGGCTTTCTATATATAGAATCCATCAAATGGGATGAACATCTAGATTCTTGCCTTTGTTAGGAAAAAGAAAACAAAAAGTGCTCTCTCCTGAACAAAAAACCCAAGGGTTTACGCATGGAGACCGTAATCAGATTCCGAGGCATCACCGATGGATCGGCGACCTCCACTGCAATTTGTACGTCGGTGGTGGATTGGCGAACCACAGCAGGCTTCGGTCATTACCATCGGATCAGTGACCGATGGAGAATATGGAGGACATAGCAAGGCGTTACGGGAAGTTGAAGCTAATAGCGGATGAGGAAGATGCTTTGGATTTGGGAGGAGGCAGATCGGAAATGGTGGACTGGGACAAGGTGTTGGTTTGAAAGCTGATCGCTCCGAGGCGGTCCCACCATGAAGGGCTACAGACAATTCTCTCAGGAGTCTAGAACTTGAGGGGCTCGCCGCGTATTCGTACGCTTAGTGAGAATAGTTTCCAGTTTGAATTTTCAAATGTGGCAGAGAGGGCTAGGGTTTACACCTCGCAACCCTGGCTTATTGACCGAAATCTCTTGATTCTAAATGGGACGGTTCCAGATATTGTCGGATCGGAGTTGGTTTTTAACAAAGCACAATTTTGGGTGATTGCTGATAATGTTCCTCCACCTCTAATGAACATTTCGGCTGCGGAATCGGTTGGAAGCGGCATAGGGCACCTAATCAAAGTTGATAAAGATAGGTATGGTGAAGTGGTAGGGAAGTTTTTGAGATCCGAGTTGAGATAGACATAACTAAGCCTATCAAAAGATTCCAAGGTGTGAAGGATTTAGACAAGCTGTCCCTGAGGTATGAAAGCTCCCTTTGCTTTGTTAATACTGTGTAGAATTGGGCACCATAGAGATGCTTGTGAGGATCGATGGTCAGTTCCGGAGAAGGAGCGGGATGATGTGAATTACGAAGATATTTATGGGTGTGCTCCATATCAATCTCCTTTTGGAGGCTGGACGGTGGCGCAGGAGTTCCAAAACAGCAGCCTTGGAGGCCAAGGGCAGCTCCTGCTGGAAACCAGTATTGAAAGCCGGATTATAGGCCGCGGTCACCATAAAAGGCACCTCTTGTGGTGCAAAAGACGCGGGGTACAGATTCGGAAATTAGACAATATGTTAGGAAGAATGGTAAAGGCTTATTCCGAATGGAAAAGAGCATTGGTATGGAATCGACTCATGAGGAATATGTTGGTGAAATCGAAATCGACTACCCGAGGTGTGACTTGGAGGGGGATATACATCCATTTTTGGCGAGCCTTCTAGATGGCCTAAAACTAAAAAATCGATGGATATTGATAATCAAGATGAGTTTGAGAAGGAAATAACTAATAGTCGTGGAAGTGCAGTAATTACTGCTAGTCTGCCACCAGCTCGAACGGAGCAGAACCTGGGAAAAAAGGCTTTTGTTGTGAATGAAGAATTTCTGCCGAGACCACCTGGGATGGACAAGTAACACAGAAACCCCTACTATGGCAGGTTTGGGCGAAGAAGAGGCAGGGCGGATACCCCGCTCCGCCAGGGCCAATGATTATACTAAGCTGGAACTGTCGTGGTTTCGGAAGGGACCGGGCAGTTCGTGAAGTGCTCCCGTTGCTGTGCTTGAAAAAACCAGATATTATTTTCCTTTGTGAGACTAAGTGTTCTGTTGAAGAAATTGATAGGTTGTGTGTTGATTTAAAGTTTTTCGGTTTTGTTGTTCCCGCACAAGGGCGCACCGGAAGTTCCGATGGATTGGCTGGCCCTCTTGTGGAAAAAACATATAGAAGTAGAAATAAAGACCTCGTGTTCTCGTTACATTGATTCTTTAGTAATGGTTGGAAATAATCGTATTCGGCTAACTGGAGTTTATGGTCATCTGGAAGTGCTGCTAAGAAGATCTGGGTGGGACCATTTTAAGGGTCTGGCAGACGAGCGGACTGTGCCATTGTTTTGCGTAGGAGATTTTAACGAAGTGCTTTCCCAGGCAGAATTCAAAGGTGCAAAACCAAGAGCTGAATGGAAAATTTATTGCTTCAGACTACTGCAGACTGTTTGATGTGGCTGCCTCGGGTCCTGTGTTCGCATGGCGAAACCGCAGGCTGCCAAAGCTCGACTAGATCGTGCCACTGCAGGGTCTCATCGACATGTTTCAGTGGTCTACAACAGAGAATTTGAATACCATGAACTCGGACCATCTTTGTGTGATGGTAAAACTTTGTTCGAGGGATCCGAATGCCCGCACTTTTAGGAGGAGGAAGAGGTTCAGGTTTAAAGAAAAACGGAGACAATCGAAAGAATGTGAGAGGATGATTAGGGAATCGTGGAGCAATTCTTCGGCTCCCCTCCTAGAAAAATTAGATGAATGTTCAGTTCGACTATTAAGATGGAGTGGGGAATCCTTTCCTGGCATACCTAAGAGACTGGCAGAGGTGGAAAAGGAGTACCAGAAGCTGATTGGTGGTGACCTATTAGACGCTACTCGCGAGAGGATAGTAAAGCTACGGACAGAGCATGAACTGTTACAAGAGACGGATTGTATTCAGTGGAAACAGCGAGCAAAGAAACACCATTACAAAGAAGGTGACAGTAATATAAAATTCTTTCATCTATTTGCTTCGCAGAAGGGCGAATAATAGGATTGATGGGATGAAGGGTGAGAATCAGGTGCTGCAAATTGATGAGCATAGCATGGAGAAAACACTGCTAAATTAATTTGGGGGTTTATTCTCGACTTCGAAACCTCAGGAGGAGCTTATGGAGGAAGTGTTGGTGATATTCCAGCCGCGGGTCATCGCGGCCATGGCCTAGAATTTGATGCAAGCTTACAGTGGAGATGAGATTGCTCTAGCAGTGAAACAGATGCACCCTTTCAAGTCTCCAGGACCAGATAGTATGAGTCCTATTTTTTTACCAAAAGTGCTGGCATATAGTTCGAGATGATGTTACTGCTTTCGTACTTGATCTGTCGAATACAGGGAACTTTACTCCTTCGGTTAATTACACTCATATTGTGTTAATTCCGAAAGTTAAAAAGCCTGAAAGTATCACCCAGTTTAGACCTATTAGTTTATGTAATGTGGTCTATCGGATAATCTCGAAGGTTGTGGCTAATAGGTTGAAGAGGATCATGCCTGGTATTATTTCTGAGGCTCAGTCTGCGTATGTGCCGGGGAGGCTTATCACCGACAACATTCTGATAGCGCGGAAATTTCATCACAGTATGAGGAACAGAACAGCAGGGCCAGTGGGCCATATGAGTGTCGAGTTGGATATGGGCAAGACTTTTGACAGATTGGAATGGAATTTTATCTTCCACACTATGACCATATTTAGTTTTCCGGATGCATTTTTGAAGCTAATCAAATCGTGCATCAGTTCGATTTCTTTCTCTTTTATTCTGAATGGAGGAGAGCTTGGGATGCTAAAATCGGGACGAGGTATAAGACAAGGTGATCCACTTTCTCCATATTTGTTCATTATATGTTCAGAGATCTTGTCAAACATATTGACTGACATGATGGCGGTTCAGACACTCAAGGAAATCAGTGCCACGTCGTATGGACCGAGAATTTCCCACCTACTCTTTACTGATGACACTCTACTGTTTGGGGAAGCTACGGAGAGGGAAGTTGAGAATATGCAGTGGGCTATTTAGCTGTACGAGAGTATCTCCGGACAAAAGATTAATCCTGAGAAGTCCGGCATTATCTTCAGTCCAAATACCAGCGCAGAGAAGAGATGCCATATCTGCGCGCTTTTAAAGGCTCCGGAGGTGGAATCACACGATATGTATTTGGGACTACTAGCAAAAATAGAAAGAAGCAAGAATGAGACTTTTCAACCACTAAAGGAGAAGGTAAGGCAATAGATGGATGGTTGGTCTGAAAAGACCTTATCAAAAGCTGGAAGGGAGATTCTTTTGAAATCAGTGGTACAGGTCATCCCTTGTTACTTGATGAGCTGTTTGAGATACCGGGAAGGGTGTTGGATGACATTGAGTCTATGATGAAGAATTTCTGGTGGGGAGATACTGAGACACGCAGGAAAATTCATTGGTTGGATTGGAAAAAATTGACAAGAGGGAAACGGAATGGGGGCCTAGGTTTCAGGGATTTGAAAGCAATGAACTTGGCTTTTCTAGGAAACAGGCATGCAGGCTTCTTATTGAACCACAATCCTTACTAGCAAGAGTCTTCCGAGAAAAATATTACCCGAGATCTAGTGTCATGGAGGCTTATCCGTAAAATGACATATCTTGGGCTTGGAGGAGCATGTAAAAAGGTGTGGAGGTTATCCGACGGGGCGCAAAAAAACATATCCGATCGGGATTGGAGACACGAATTTGTTGTTATCTATGGCTACCATCTGAGGAGAATTTTCGCTTCAAAGAGCCTGATAAAGTGCCTAGCCACATTAATGCGTTGGCTGATCTTATCGACCCAGAGACGCGCTGGTGGAAAACATATTTGTTGCACAGATGTTTTTGATCCAGAAGACGCTGCGAAAATCCTTTCGATTAGCTCGCAGGTAGGACAGGGCTAGACCACTGGTGGGGGCAGTTTATAGCTAGTGGGAAGTATTCAGTCCGGACGGCTTATCACCAGCTTGTGGAGAAGCCGACATGTACTACGGATGAGCAACATGCAGTGCAGGAAGAGGATCGCGGGTTTTGGAGCAGGTTTTGGCGTTTGAGGGTTCCACAGAGGGCAAAACATTTTGCGTGGAGATTCCTCACTGAACCCCTCCCGACGAGTGTGAATTGGAGGGCCAGAACACTGGCAGTGCCGCTGACATGTCCTCTTTGTCATGCGAAAAATGGAGCAACGGAGCACTTGTTTTTTTACTGTGAATTTGCTAAGAAATTATGGGAGTCTGTAGGTTTGATTCGTGTAATTGATGAGATGCAGTGTGACAGAGGAAACTTGTGGTTCAAAGCCTTATTAACAAACACATATGAAGTAACAGCGGAACTGGTGTTGATGCTTTGTGACTCGCTTTGGACGCAAAGGAACAACATGATTTTTAACGATAAGAAAGTGGAAGCTAAACTGTTAGCTGTGTCTACTTTGGTGAATTTAAGGCAGTTCTAGGAGGCCTTTGGCTGGCCTGAGCGCATATCGTCGGAGCTCGAGGATTATTACCTGATGCAGCCGCCGGGAGCAGGAATCTGGGTCACTTTCAATTCGGGGATAAAGGATGGACAGGAGGGGATTGAAGCGCTTACCTTATCAAAGGAGGGAGTTTTTATTCGGGCGGTAACACGAAAATGCTTAGGAGTAACAGACCCTTTCTTTGTAGAGACGCTAGCACTTAATCTAGCGATGGAACTGGTGGAACATCTGGGACCTGATAAGCGCATAGTTGCGGGATAATGCTTAGCCTTGATACACTCAATTAGGGAGTTGGATGAACCACCGATTTGGTATAAGGACTTGGTGCAAACTATACGGAGAAGGATGGATACTCTAAGCTTTGATTTTCCTTACTAGATATCAATAATTAATAATAGTTTAGCTCGTCAGCTGGCTGCTTATGCAAAATCTAGTGTAGAGGAGAATAGAGTTCGGGACATTGCTCCGACTTTCTTTTTGTCAAACGATTCTTGACGTTTTACAGGGGTTGAATGAGATTTCGTTTTTTTTCTTCAAAAAAAAATAGAATCCAACAAATGACACTAGAAACTACATTATAGAGAGATGAATGAAGCTTAGAACTTCCAAGATAAGACAAATAATATGATACTCTGTCCCAAAGATTAGAGAATTGTATATCAAAAGCGCGCCTATCATATAATGAAAGTAGGAGCACATAGCTTTAGTTAGAAAACAGTCATTCACATTTTATACTCAATATAATTTTAAACATGAATAATTAAATATCAATAACATAAGCACATTTAAAAACTAAAAATATCGCGTAAGACGTAATCCTACTAAAAATATCGTGGTGAATAGAAAGTGTGACAATAGAAGAAGACTCAGAATAGGGTTTTGTTTGTATTTATTGTATCTATTGTATATTGCAGTTATCTCCTTAGGGTTTAGGTAGTTTTCATTAATTATTATTAGACCCTTGTATGTAGTATAAATACTTATGTAAATCCTAATGAAAATCAGTTTGGGAATTAGTCTTTACATGGTATCAGCAGCCTTTACGATCCTCTAAACCCTCCCCTCTTTTTTCTTCTTTTTTTCTCACGGCCGCCGACCAAAATTTCTGCCTCTCTCCCCTCATCAAAATTTCTGTTTTTTGTATTTTTCCTGCTCTACTATGGCTTCTAGTGGACGTCATGAGAAGTTGTCCATCAACACGATGATTCACATGCTTAATACGAAGTTTGATGTTACTACGTATTTACAGTGGAAGCAACATGTTCAGTATGTTCTTCGTCCTGAAGGTTTGTTTGGCCATCTTGATGGCTCCTCTCCCTGTCCTGAACTTCCGGTGCCTGTGCCACCGTCCTCCTCCACCGTTCCTCTGGATGATTCTGCTATGTTGAAGGCCAAGGAGGCCTATGATGCTGCCAAGTTGGCGTATGATGCCTGGATGGATGATGATCAGGCGATTTGTGGTGTTTTGTACTCCTCGCTTACCCCAGAAGTGAAGAATGAAGCCTCCCAGTGTCACACTGCCAAGGCGATGTGGGATGCCTTTGTGAAGGCCTACCAGCATGGATCTGTGGTTGCCAAGTTCAGCCTTCGCCAACAGGCTGCCTCACTCAAGAAATCGGGTACCGTTCATGAGCTACATCTTTCTTTTATGTCAATTTTTGAAAAGTTGAATGCTATGGGTGATCCGGTTGATAACCGGGAGAAGTTGATTTGGTTTTTGAATGCTCTGGGAATTGATTTTAGTTCCTTTAGTGCCCCTATTGCCTCTAGAGATCCTGCCCCCTTGTATCAGCAGGTTGTTGATGAGGCACAAGCTCATGAAGCATTTTTGGCCAATTTGAGGGGTTCTGCTGGTCCAAATCCAACCCCGGCAGTCTTCATGGCGAGCTCTCACAATCAGGAACACACTGCCTCACGCGCCGCCGGTTCTGGCCGGTCCGGTCAGCGGAGAGCGGTAGGTTCGTCGGCAGGTTCTGGGCGTGGTGGTGGTGGTCTGATTCATTCAGTGTTATACCTGTGAGGGTTATGGTCATGTGTCCAAACAGTGTCCGTCGTCCACTCCTCGTCCGGCACCTCAGAAATCTCAGGCATATGTTCAGCCCTATGTCCAGCCATATGCTCAGCCGCAGTTTCTGCCTTTTGTAGCTCAGTCAGGTCAAATTCCGCGGACTCCTCAGGCCAATCTTGTCCAGATGCAACCATATGCAGTACCTCAGCAGCCAGCGCCGCAGTATGTCATGTATTCTCCTCAGCAACCCCAGCAATACTTGACATACCCAACTCAGGGATCTACTCAGTATTAGCCCTCTTTTGCTGCTTCATCTTCTACTACTCCGGACTGGTACATGGACTCTGGAAGCACGAATCACATGAACTCCTCTGCATCGAATTTGTCCAGCATCACGCCTTATAACAATAACACTCTTGTCTCTGTTGGTAATGGTGCGGGTATTTCGATTACTGGTATTGGTGATGCTCGTGTTAGCCCTTCTTTGCATTTATCTGATGTGTTGGTTGTGCCTGCTATTACTAAGAATTTGTTGAGTATCACTAAGCTAACTCGTGCGCTTGGCGTTATTATTACATTTGATGATCAGTCTTTTCTTATTCAGCACAAGGCCACCTGGGCAATTCTGGATCGGGGCAGATGTGAGGATGGTCTCTATGTTTTGGACCATGGTGAGGAGGCATTGCTGTCATTTGTGGTGAAGAATAAGAATAGAGCATCGTTTGAGACTTGGCATGCTCGTCTGGGACATGTGTCCCCTAGTGTTATTTCCCTTTTGAATAAGACTGGTTGTTTGTCACTTACTTCTTTGCTCCCTAAATCTGGTGTTTGTGAGTCTCGTGCTATGGCTAAGGGACAGAAATTATATTTTGTTGAGAATTCTAAACGTGCTGCTCACGTTCTTGATTTAATTCATTGTGATTTATGGGGACCTTCTCCGGTTTTATCTGGTAGTGGCTTTGCTTATTATGCTGTGTTTGTGGATGATCACTCGCGTTTTACTTGGTTTTATCCCTTACTTCGGAAGTCAGATTTTGTTGATATATATCTCCAGTTTGAGGCGTTTGTCGAGAATCAATTTTCTTCAAGGGTCAAAGTCTTTCAGAGCGATGGTGGAACTGAGCTTACCAACAATCGATTGCAGACTCACTTTAGCACTCGAGGCATTCATCATCAGATGTCTTGTCCTTACACGCCAGAGCAGAATGGTAGGGCTGAATGGAAGCACAAACATATTACGCAGATGGGGCTCTCCATGTTGTTCCACTCACACTTACCTCTTTCTCATTGGGATGATGCTTTCAGCACTGCAGTTTTCAACATTAATCGTCTGCCTACTCCTGTTCTAGGTAATGTATCGCCTTTTGAGGTTTTGTTTGGTCGCTCCGGAATACTCCAACTTTCATCCTTTTGGTTGTCGAGTATTTCCATATGTTCGTCCTACAGCAGCTCATAAGCAGGCACCACGTAGTCTTCCATGTGTTTTTCTAGGCTACAGTGCGCAGTACAAGAGGTTTAAGTGCTTGGACACAGCTACCGATCGCGTTTATATGACTCGCCATACCAGATTTGATGAGACTCTTTTTCCTTTCTCGAGTGCTACTTCGGAGCCTCAATTTACTTCACTGGATGTCTCATCGTTCTTGGATCCCTCCACTCCTGACTTGGAAATACCTTTTGTTGGGTCTTCTCCAGCGGTATCATCTGCTCCTTGCCTTGTGTGTCCTGAGTCTCCTGTTTCTCCTGAGCCAGTACCATCTACGGTTGTTTTGGATGATCCTGTTACAGTTGATGAACATGTTACTCCTCCTCGTTCGCCTACATCCTCGACTTCTTCGCCTGAGTGCTCGGCTCCTGTATCCTCGCCTTCAACTTCAACTTCTCCTGCTCCTCGGGCTCATAGGATGGTCACTCGTCATCAGGATGGGACACGTGTGCCTCGTGATCTTGGCCCTGACTTTGTTGTCACTGGACTAGTTGCTGAGCTGATTGCTCAGAAGGAACCCCGCACTTATCGTACTGCTGCTAAGGACTCTCGATGGGTGGCTGCTATGGATGAGGACATTGCTGCACTTCGTCATCAACACACGTGGGATCTTGTTCCGTGTCCTCCACAGGTTAATATTGATGGCTCCAAATGGATCTATCGCCTCAAGTATCGACAGGATGGATCTATCGATCGCTACAAGGCTCGCCTAGTTGCTCAGGGTTTTTTTCAGACTCCGGATTTTGATTTCGATCACACTTTCAGTCCGGTGGTCAAGGCTGGCACTGTTCGCACTGTTCTTGCCATTTCTACAATGAGGAAATGGCCGCTTCATCAACTGGATGTCAAAAATGCCTTTCTCAATGGCATTCTTGATACTCCATTTTATATGGCACAACCAGCAGGTTATCAGGATCCAGCTCGTCCTCATCATGTGTGTCTTCTTCGGAAGGCTATCTATGGGCTGAAACAGGCTCCTAGGGAATGGTTTGATAGGTTCAGTGCGTTTGTCCGGGATCTTGGATTTGTTGGGAGTCTCTCGGATCCGTCTTTGTTTGTGTTTACTCGTGGTGATGTTATTCTCTATCTGCTTGTCTACGTTGATGACATCATTCTCACAGGATACAGCAGTACAGCCATTCGTCAATTTATTACTCGAGCTGATCTTGAATTCCAGGTCAAAGATCTTGGCTCTATGAGCTATTTTCTTGGTCTGGAAGTGACTCCCACCTCCACTGGTTTGTTTCTTGGGCAGGCCAAGTATGCCAGGGATATACTTCAGCGCGCTGGGATGTTGGATGCCACACCTGTTTCTACTCCGTTTCTACCTTTGTCTCAGCTCCATAGCAGTACCAATGGACCTTTTCATAATCCCAAGTTGTATCGTTCCCTTGTTGGAGCTCTTCAGTATCTGACCATCACTCGTCCGGATTTGTCGTTTGCGGTTAACTCTGTGAGTCGGTTTCTTCAGGATCCTCGTGATGATCACTTCTTGGCGGTGACTCAGATTCTTCGGTATGTTCATTGTATGCACCATTGTGGTTTGACTTTTTCTGCTGGTGGTGTTTCGGAGGAACTTGCTTATGCGGACTGGGCTAGGGGTTTGGAGACTCGGCGTTCTACATATGGATATGCTGTATTTCTGGGTGGCAATCTGGTTGCTTGGAGTGCTAAGAAACAACCCACTGTTTCTCGCTCGAGTTCAGAGTCGAAGTATCGAGCGCTGGCTAATACAGCTTCAGAGGTTGTCTGGCTTATGCATCTTCTTCGTGATCTACGCTTTCCTCTGCAGGCTTCTCCTTTGCTTCTCTGTGACAATAACAGTGCTATATTTTTGGCGGAGAATCCTGTTGCACATAAGCGAGCTAAGCATATTGATATTGATTATCATTTTGTGCGAGAGCTGGTAGCTGCAGGCAAGCTGCGTGTTGGTCATATTCCTACATCTTGCAGGTGGCTGATATTTTTACCAAAGGTATCAATCGTGCCTTGTTTGATTTTTTCCGGTCCAAGCTTTGCGTCTCCATCAATCCGACGCTTCGCTTGAGAGGGGGGTGTGACAATAGAAGAAGACTCAGAATAGAGTTTTGTTTGTATTTATTGTATCTATTGTATATTGCAGTTATGTCCTTAGGGTTTAGGTAGTTTTTATTAATTATTATTAGACCCTTGTATGTAGTATAAATACTTATGTAAATCCTAATGGAAATCAGTTTGGGAATTAGTCTTTACAGAAAGAAGAGGTGTTATGAATAAAAATAGAAGGAAGAGGAGAAATGTTGACCATCCCTGATATTGATCACAATTTTTATCAACCTTTTTACTAAATGGTAAAGTAACCTCTTTTCCTGTAAAAAATTGAAATTCACCACGAGTCAACAGATAAAAATGTATATTCAATATCACTTTTCCCCCCTTATTTCGTCAAACCATTAATGTGATTTTCACAAATTTTAAAATAAGAATTTATTTCTCCATCACAAAATTCCCTAAAAAACCAGAAAATTTTATATGTGGGGATTTTTTTATGTGGGGTTGAGGGGCTAATTATAAAGTGACATGTGGCAAAGTGGGGCTGTACCCAAACGGAGATATGACGGTTCTTTCTTCTATCGGTTAGATTTCATTTTGGTCCTTCATTTTTCTCTCTTACCTATTTCCTTTTCCAGTCTTTCTCTTCTTTCCCCCGTTCTGAAATTCTGTCCCATTTTTGCAACTCTAGAAGAAAAACCTCGCGTACTCCAGCAATTTATCTTTCGGCGAATCGAAAATTTATATGGGATTGCCTGTATTACCGCCGCAAGCTCCACAAATCATCGCCATCGGAGAATAAAGGGTGGCCTGCGATTTCTCGACAACTACAATCTTCACGCCGGTGACCGCACAAAATCGCGACCAGCGCTGCTCTTTCGCTCCAATCTCGCCATTGCACCTCAGGTTGTTGACCAAGGTTTTCGGTTCGATTGTTTCTACTGCACCCGATAGAGTAATGGTTCTTCTTTTATTTCTGATCGACATGATTTTGATGAATCATAATTTTTACTGCAGTTGATGTTTGTACCATTGCTTATTATCTCGATTTCTGACATTGTTTTTGATAATTATGTCGGAAAGATGTGCAAATAACAGATTGATTAATTCCATGATGCAGATGCACCTAAATGTATAGGTTGTCTCTTGTTGCCTTAAAAATACTTGATTCTGCAATGGTGGATTTGGAATTCATAACATTGAGATTTTTTTCAGAAAGATGGGCAATTTGTGGTTTAACGGGGATTTGATTACTCTAGTTGCATATTGATGCAACGAGGATGATGGTGATGACAGTGTTGTGTTATCTAGATTGCTGAAGCTCTAGTATAAGTTTGCATACTTGATAAAAAATGAGAGGAGCAATCTCTAGCAGCAGCCAGCAGGGGCTAGGTCATCACATCTTCTGAATGGTCATGTATTAGGAGTCGAATCAAAGGAACACTGTAAAAGATGGAAAAAGAGAAGGACTAAGACTTGAAGCTGAAACTTCCCAAACTCAGCATCTGCAGCAACATCAGGAGAAGTTTGTATTGTGTCACATGTTGTCACCGCTCGCACAGATACTTTAGGCTTTTAGTGCTATTATGAAAGAATCATACATTAGGCTTTAACTCTACTCTAGTTCACAGGGAGTGTGTTCCGATTCTGCATATAAACAAATTATTTTATATCACAACAAAGTGTTTGCTTCAAATTTGAATCAGCTTTTTCTTTTTCTGAAATGCGGGTATTTTATATTTATGGATAAGTTCTATGATTTCAGACTCTAATGATTGAGAGAGACTGGGATTAGGTGTTGTAAGGTTCATTACTTTAGATTCTAACTTGGTGTATTGTCAACAAATGATCAAATAAGAGATGAAGGAATATCACTGTCCAAAACTGCTAGTGGTTTGAGCTAATGTTTAGAAAAAGTGTAGAAATATCTACAGAACAATAGCACATCACAATCATGTCCAATTGATGCATTAGTTCACAGACGTAGCAATATATGGGCAGAAGTATAAATGAGTTTGACTTAAGTATTAGGGATGCAACAGAGAATTGGAAATTGAATCGATTTAAAAGTCAGAGCAACCGAGTCCAATAAATAGTTTGTAACACTGGCGCCGATCACGAGTTTGCGCGGGTGATTCACTTCAATAAGGATATCGGTCGATTCGAATTTGTCAGGCGAAAACTTTCACTCTGGCCAGCGGCGATTTGTGGATATTTCCACACCGACGGATGAAGTACTTGTTGTCGTGGATTCAAGGAGCGAGCGTCACCGGCGAGTCGATGGCGTAGGAACTGATTTGGTTCTCTGATTCAGGTTGAGAGGAAAGAGTAGCCAGTGACGGGAAAGAAAGTCAGAAAAGGGGAAAATAAAAGAGAGAAAGAAAGGAATGGAAAAAGAGAAAATACTATAAAAAGACAAGGAGTAAAAACTAAATTAGATTGGAAACGGAGCGTCTGTCAAGTCTTAAATTCACCTGCCACGTGTTGTAATCTAATTATCCCCACATCCCCACATAAAAATTCCCCTTATATAAAATTTTCTGAAAAAAAAAAACACAACTCACCAGCATGTATGAATATTATTTCACTCATTTAACAAAAAACTACAATCAAGAAATCAATCAAACCATCCGAGCTGGAGATCAATCAGTCGGTTGCAACAAATTAGGCGTAATCATGTTCTTGATCACTATGATCGTCGTGTTTGGATCGGCCGCCGGAGCTTCGGCAATCAACTACGTAAAAGATCTCGACGCTTACTCTGATAAAGCTATACATATGAGCGCTGAGGCTCAAAGCTCTAGAGAACAATGCAAGCGGGTGGTGGGATATTATGATCGTTGACTTTTCAGACATGAGAAAAAGAAATGAAGGAAATTACATATCATGCAGTTTATGTTGTTTGAAAATTTGCAAGTACATTACTATATGAGGATGATGTATTAATAAAATTTGGAAATGAGTTCAGACTTCAAACCAAACTGGACAATCAGTGACTATCATCTATGGTCGCATTCAAACCAAACTGCCATGAATCTTATATCTCCAGTGTATGGCTTTGTGCATGCATGGAAATGCTGTTTGAATTTGCCGAGTCTGAAGAAGGTTTGGACGGTGAGTCGGTGAAGAAAACAAGATGATGATTAAGGTCAAAAAAGGTTTGGAGAGCTCGAGGAAGAGGAGGTAAACTCACATCCAAGACTCCCTCAAGGATCTGAACTATCTGACCCATAGATGGCCTATGAGATTCATCGTCCTGAATACACCAGCATGCCACTTTGCATAGTCTCCACACTTATGCTATATCAGCCTGCCTATCCAATTTAGGGTCTAACAAACTCAGAATATCCCCTTCATCAACCAACACTTGTGCTGCCACACTAGGAAAGAATCTCAGAGCCCCATCCGCACAAATATCTGAATTTCGCTTCCCAGATATGAACTCAAAAAGCATCATCCCATAACTAAAAACATCAGCTTTCACTGTGATGGCCATCCCAAAAATTCACTCTGGTGCAAGATAACCTCTTGTCCCTCTGATGGTTGTCAGAACTCGGCTGAAATCGTGTCCCATGATCTTTGCAAGACCAAAATCTGCCACTTTAGGGCACAGCTCAGCATCTAGAAGAATGTTTTCTGGCTTGATGTCGCAGTGAATGATGATTTCTCGACACTCCTCATGGATGTAAGCCAGCCCTCTAGCTGTTCCTAGAGCAACCTGATACCTTGTCTTCCAGTTCAACACATTTGATTCATCTTCATGGAAAAGATGTTTATCCAGAGATCTGTTCTCCAAGTATTCATACACCAGCAATTTCTTTGAACCTTGAGAGCAAAAACCTCGAAGCCTGACAAGATTAACATGATGGATCAACCCAATAGTGCCAACTTCAGTACGAAATTGCTTCTCACCCTGGCTCACACTTTCAAGCTTCTTCACTGCTACGATTGTTGAATCAGGCAGCGTTCCTCTAAATACTGAACCAAAACCTCCAGATCCCAACTTCTCAGAAAAATTCTTGGTGGCATTCTGCAAATTTCTATAGCCAAATGCCACTAGTGAACCTTCTGCCCCATCTCCATCTCCATCTACAAACAAAACACTTATACCCAAGAGAAGGAGAGCAACCAAAACCACCCCCAGAAAGAAGAAAATAGCACCAACAAGAGTTAAACTCTTATTTTTACCTCTCGAAAATTCAGAGGCAGCAAGCCTAATGTAAATGGTTCTTCCTGTACTATCACCTGCAAAAAGTTGCTCAAGGTTCAAAAGGGCTTTATTCCAAATGAAGCATCCATTTCTATCATAAGCATAAGCAGTACAAGAGCAACTACTCAGACACAAGAATTCACATTCAGCAGCGCTATCCATGTTTGAAGACTTGGAGGCTTCAGGTAAGTTCATCATAGGGTACACCCTAAACTTATCTTGGTCTCCTTTAGTGCTGCCGTTGTTTTTCTGACAGATTAAGTCCCTTTTCCTCAAACATCCACCAGAAAAATCTTTCAGACCCCATTCTTTGTTTGACTTGTTCTCGAAACCTGTCAAACAATTGCAAAATGGCATCGAAATCTTATTACAAACACCAAACTCGCCACAATAACCATACACCCCACACTGCTGTCCAGGTTCAGTCCAAACAATGTTCCACTTCTTGCTACTTTCCAACCAAGTGACCTGCATTATTTGCCCTGAAGAGTCCATTACTAACCTAGACACGACTCCTGGATCTATGATGTTGTAGGTAAAGAAAGATTCGTTTGCACCATCGAAAAAGCTAAGGTTGAAAACACTGTAATTGTTGTATCTCAATGATGGAACTAAGCTATAATCTTTGCTTTGAGCATTCCACGGTCCGCTAGCCCAGAACTGACGAGTCCTGTTCCATTTGATAATGTATTGGTTACTGACATCAAGCTCAAGAGAGAAAAGACCGGAGGAAGGATCTTCAAAATTCTTCCAAGAAATTAAACTCTGAGCTTTCTTTGTAACTTTATTGTAGGAAAGCTTGGCACCAGGCAACCATGTATCGGTTGGGTAATCAAAGCTTTGCCAGATTGGAGAAACTGAATTAGTAGCATTCGGCTGAGCTAATGGCTCTTTAGCCAAAACCAAATTACCATCATCCTGGAGAACTGCCATGACAGGATCCGAGCTAATAAAGTCTACATTTGTGGACCAAATGGGCTGCTGAGATTCATCCAAAAGCACCAGATTTCTATGATGGATTCTAAGGGACGAAGAATATTTATCCTTTACAGGTTTTTCCCTGTTTGCAACCCAAACTATGGTATTCTCACTAATTTTCTTGTACCATATTCCTATGAAGAAGTTGGACAAGTTACCTCTGTTGAAGAATCCTAGTTCAAACTCTCCTTCTCTTGAGAGAAACGTCTGATCTCCTGAAAGGTACTGATGACCTGAAATGACATCTGCTCCAGAACATACATAGTATTTCAAAGAAAAAGTAAGGAAAAACAAATGAAGCATCAGCTGGAAACTTAAATTCTGAGTTCTCATGTTTAGTGGCATGATTTTTCGTATCCAACCTTAGATGAGAGTGAAGAAAAAGAGAAATAGAACTAGCTCAATACCACCATGTCACATCTTATTGACTCCTAGATTCAACATGAACATCCACATCAAAATAGAAAACTTTTCTAAGAAGAAATTGTTAGCATCATTGCTTTGAATTGTTCCTAAGCCAGCTTTTTTTCCTTAAACAAATTTTGGCGACGCTACAAATGACAAAATGTGGTTAGTCATACAAACCTTTCACATCTCAGGAGAATCTGTCACTCAGATACATCAAACCAAGGGTCTTCTATCCAATTAAGTTCTAGTCAAAGTCATCTTGTAGAAACAAATTCTGAGGCTACATTATCAGTTTACTATTTATAGTTTCTAGAAGGACTAAGGTTTTTCTGAGTCTTTAGGGAGAAGTTCTGAGATTAGGTTGCAATCAACAATCAACGATATTGCACCGGGTACTAAGTAATGCAGGCTTCATAAAGGCATAATCAGCAATCACAAAGAAATATACATATCAAACAAGGAGAATACATCTCAATGTACACATACCTTCTTTGAGTTGACATATTTTGCTTTTTAGAGTAATATCCATTTGCATATACTAGGTTGGTTGCGTCATCGCGTGGCGTACTTTACTATCAAACATGCTATCATAATCAGTCCCGCCGAATTCTTATTCACAGTTCTCAGACCAATGAGTTTTGGTAAATTTTCACTTTATTTTGTCCATCATTTCTGATTCATAATTGAATAAAGAAAATAGAATAAAGATAGATTTGTTTATATTCTGATTTTTGGTATATTTTCACTTTGTTTTGTCCATCATTTCTGTAAAGACTAATTTCCAATGTGATCTGTATTGACATACTGAGCAGCTATTTATACTTACATAGAGGGTCCTAACTGTTACAAATTAAACCCTACGGGTATATATGCAATATACAAGAATTACAACTAAACACACTTAGAACCCACCACATTAACATGGGAAGGACGAGGAACCAACTGCCACGTCTGCTGCCTCTGAAGTGCATGAATCTCCTCATCCATAGCAGCAATCCAACGAGGGTCCTTAACTGCAGCCTTGTACGTACGGGGCTCCTTCTGGACCAAGAGTTCAGCAAGAAGACCTGTAGCCACGAAATCAGGGCCAAGATTTCGAGCAACTCTAGTTCCATCCTGATGACGAGTGACCATATGATGGGCGCGAGGAGCAGGTGCAACATGAGGAGCCTGCGAAGCATGAGACACAGGAGGAGTTTGAGAGGCTTGTCCGGAAGATCCTGAATCAACACTAGAGGTGTCCGGCGATCCACCAGAGGACAGACTCGAGGGTACTGGCGAGGGTACATGAGTTGTAAGAACATACTCATCAGGTTCAGTAGGCGGTGCTGGTGAAGAAGACTCATCACACAAAGTGCAAGGCTGTAGAGGTGGTATAATCTCAACTGAGGCAGTCTCAAGATCAGGATCAGTTGGATCAATAAAGAAGGAAACATCAAGCGAGGAAAAATGAGTTTCTGACGATGCTGTAGAGAATGGAAAGTGGTTCTCGTCAAACCGAGCATGTCGAGTCATGTATGTACGCGCTGAAACTGGATCCACACATCGAAAACCTTTGTAGTGCGCACTATAACCCAAAAAGACATAGGGCAGGCTGCGAGGAGCTAGTTTGTGTTCAGCTGTAGGATGGATATACGGAAAGACTCTACAACCAAAAGGATGAAAATTGGAATAGTCAAGAGAACGTCTGAAAAGTATCTCAAAAGGAGACTTGTTGTTAATGACCGGAGTTGGCAGCCTGTTGATGGTGAAGACAGCAGTACTAAATGCATCATCCCAGTGAGAAAGTGGCATGTGTGAGTGAAACAACATGGAGAGACCCATCTCCGTGATGTGTCTGTGCTTCCGTTCCACTCGTCCATTCTGCTCAGGTGTATATGGACACGAAACTTGATGGTGAATTCCACGAGTTCCAAAATGTGACTGCAACCTGTTGTTGATGAATTCAGTCCCACCATCACTTTGAAACACCTTGATACGAGATGAGAATTGATTCTCTACAAGTGTCTCAAATTGGAAGTAGACGTCAACAAAATCAGACTTACGGCGTAAAGGGTAAAACCAAGAAAACCGCGAGTAATCATCCACAAAAAAGGCATAATAAGAATAACCATTCCCAGATACAACCGGAGAAGATCCCTACAAATCATAATGTATCAAATCAAGAACGTGATCAGCACGTCTAGAGTTCTCAATAAAAGAAAGCTTATGTCCCTTAGCCATTGCACACGGTTCACACAAACCAGGTTTAGGAAGTACAAAAGTAAGAGATAAACAACCAGTTCTGTTTAATAAAGAAATAGTACTAGAAGACACATGTCCTACACGAGCATGCCAAGTCTCAAAAGAAACTCGATTTTTATTTGACTTCACACTTGCAATAAAAGTTGCCACACCACAGTCCAACACATACAGTCCATCCTTACTGTGCCCCCTGCCCAGGATTGCCTTGCTGAGCTTGTGCTGAATTACAAAAGACTGATCATCAAACGCAATAATAGCACAAAATTCCTAAGTCAACTTGCTGATCGATAAGAGATTTTTAGTGATAGCAGGCACAAGTAAAACATCAGACAAGTGCAAAATAGGGCTAATCCTAGCATCACCAATACCAGCTATAGGAATAGAAGCCCCATTCCCAATAGAGACTAGAGTGTTACCATTATAAGGAGTCACGCTTGACAGATTGGATGCCGCAGAGCTCATGTGATTGGTGCAGCCTGAGTCAAAATACCAGGGACATGGATCCGAAGGAGCTTGCAGAGCTGGGTAGGTCGGAGGAGTCTGCTGGTACTGCGGAGCATACTGCTGATACTGCGGAGTCTGCTAGTACTGCGGAGCATACTGCTGGTACTGAGGAGGAGCACACTATTGAGGCTACTGGGAAGCATGCGGCTGATATAGTTGAGCCATATTAGCCTGAGGAGAGTGCAGAAACTGGCCCGGATGAGCAGCAAGGGATTGTTGACCATAGGGCTGAGTTGGAGCAGTTACAGGACGCGGAGCAGCTGAAGGTCACTGTCGCGAAACATGCCCAAAACCCTCACAGGTATAGCACTGGACATTAGGACCGGATCTGGACACACCACCACCACCACCAGAAAACTGCCAGGAGGGCCTGCCGCCACGGCCGCGGCCGGAGCGGCCGTTTCTGGCCGCGCGTGGTTGTTGGGCGGTGGCGCCTGGTTGCTGGGTGTTGGCAACGAATGCCACCGGTCCAGATCCGGTCTGTCCCTGCAACAATTGATTCACCACAAAAGACTCGAAACGCCTAATCTCATCAACAACAGATAAATACAAAGGCAAAGGGTCCCTAACAGATACAAGACCACTAAACTGTTGAAATTGAGGACCTAGTGTGTTGAGAAACCACATTAACTTATCCCTTTCACTACCGAAATCACTCAAAACAGCCAACTGATCAAAGTTTTTTAAAAAACTAAGATGCAAGTCCTGAACAGTACCAGTCTGACGAATCATACCAGCCTGCTGACGAAGGTTGAAGGCGGTTGTGACTGTGTTGTGCTGGTACGTGCTAGCGAAGGTATCCCACATGTCCTTCGTGGTCAAACACTGGGAGATGACATTCCTGGTCTCCGGTGAGAGAGAAGCCAAAAGAACAGCGAAGAGTCTCTGATCCAGAGTCAGCCAGGCAAAACAAGCAGCCTGAGCTTTCTCGTAAGCATCCAACTCGGCCTTGGCAGCAGCATCTGGCGGGGAAGAGGAATAAGACGTGTCCACGGGCGGCGGCGGAACAATGGGGCAAGGAGTGGAGCCATCAAGATGGCCAAATAAACCCTGAGCTTTGAGCACATACGTCACCTGCTACTTCCATTGCAGGTACGTCGAAGCATCCAACTTGGCAGGAAGCAAGTGGATCATGGTGGTGATGTTGAACTTGTCATCACTCAACGCCATTGCAAACAGCAAAACACAAAAAAAAATTATATATATTTTTTTATGAAGAAAATGAACGGCGGCAGTGAGTAAGTGCGGCGGAAAAATTCAAAAAGTGCGGCCGTGAGGCTTGGCTATGTGGAGCAAATTCAAAACCCCTGGAAGTCACAATAAACTCTAGTCTGGGTGCAACGAAAATATGTGGCGGAAAAAGAAAAACGAGAAGGGGAAAGGAGAAGAAGAGGGCGGCGGAAGAATTGTTTGGGAAGAGAGGGTTTAAGTACCTAGGCAACTGATACCATGTAAAGACTAATTTCTCAATGTGATCTGTATTGACATACTGGGCAGCTATTTATACTTACAGAGAGGGTCCTAACTGTTACAAATTAAACCCTATGGGTATATATGCAATATACAAGAATTACAACTACTTATCTTCTAAATCCTCCAAGTTTTCTATTGTCACAATTTCAGATCCATAATTGAATGAAGGAAATAGAACAAATATCGATTTGTTTAAATTATGGTTTTTTGTCTAAGTATGGCGCGGTGGGGAAAGGTCTTGTCGGTAACGAACTAAGGATAGCTACGTTATCTACCTGAATGGAAATGACGCCATGATGACCAGTGGAGGATCTAGAAAACTTATCAATGATGGCTGAATAGCACTAATAGCAATGATAGTGGCAGATTAATAAGATGAAGTAGTTAAAAAACTATCAAAACTCAATAAATATTGGCTATTCTATGAATGTTTGGTATAACTCCGTGATAAAATAATAAGGTGAAATAGTTAAAAAGTTCCACAATTCAATAATTATTGGCTACTCAGTCAATTTTAAAATGTTGAAAACTACAAAGAATGTGTTTTCTTTTATTACTAATAGAGAACTACATAAGTTCAAATTTCCATGTGCTTCCACCCAACATATACAGATTCTTGACAGGGCAGTGATCCATCCTCTCAGAGCTGACAGACTAATATGGAAGCCTGATCTACATGGGATTTTCTGTATCAAGAGTGCTTACTCCATTTTTATTCAACAATCTCAGAAATTCCCAGCTCTGACAAAGATACGGAGGCCAGGTATTCCCAAACATATTTATGTGTTCTCATGGAGGTTATTAAATTGTCTGTTGCCCTTTGATGACATTTTGAATCAGTTTGGTTTCCAATTTGCATCTAAGTGCCCTCTCTGCCACCACACAGATTCCATACATCACTTTTTCTCTACATGTGCAACTTCTGTGCAGCTATGGAAATATTTGCACCATATTTGTGGTTCAATATATTTCAGTGCAGAAAGTTTGTGGGACAGACTAGCTACACTCTGGTCTTTTGTAGGCCTGTCTAAGCTGCACACAAGAATGAACCATATTGCCCCCCCCCCCCCCTTTTGTGGTCTGGATTCTCTGGAAATGCAGAAACAAGATGATTTTTGAAGGACAAGTCCCAAATCTCAGACAAATGGAAAAAGAACTTCAACAGCATATCTATTTTTCCCTGATCATCAGTCCAGTCCACTGCACTAGGTCTATTGATAAGAATCTGATGTCCCAGGCCTGCATCCCTCCTATTTACATACCCCCAAAACCCAATATCATACCAGTCAAATGGTCCAAACCTAGCTATGGTTTAAAAATAAATGTTGATGTTGCATGGTCTCTGAACAAGGCTGTTAAAGGTATAATTAGTAGGGGCTCAAATGGTGAATTTATTGGGGCTAAGGTATTCTGTACAGCCTCTACTTCTCCTCTCCAAGCAGAGATGTTAGCCATTGAATGTGGCATTCAATATGCTACTGCTTTGGGATCCAACTACTTCTGTGTTGAATCAGACTTCAAGATTGCTGTTGATATGATCACTGATCCTTCTTCTGCTCACTGGAAGCTCCTTAAACTTTCTCATAGTATTCATGATCAGTTGGGTACAAACTCTGTCAAGCACATATTCAGAGAGGGCAACCAGCCAGCTGACTTTCTGGCAAAGCACACCTATCAACTCATGACTGAGGAATCTTATGACTGTCCCTCTCTCCCTAGTGAACTACAAGGGATCATCAACCTAGATTCTTGAGACATACCCACACTTAGAGTCCCCTCCACTGCTGCTTAATAGAAACAACCTGTCCTCAGGTAGCTTATGGAAGGATCTTTTTTCACTTCACTCTAAGGCTATGCTTAGCTTATCTGTTCTCACTGTTTTTCCTATTATTTCAATCTTCTACTGAGTAGGTGGCCACTTAGTGTTTCGCTTTGCAATTCGCTTATAGGCTCTCTACTGCTTTTGAGAAGTTTGATCTGAAGGTTATACACTAATTAGCTAGGCTTTATTTAGCTCTCCAAAAATTGTAAAGCATTTCTTATGCTTAGGCCTACATTAGGCCATGTCACTGTAATGTATTTTGGCCACTTATGTGGTTTTTTTTTTTTTTTTGGTTGGTTAGGGAAGCCAAATGAAAAAACTTTCCCCCATCTAAGGATGGTTTCATCAAAAAAAAAAGTTCAAATTTCCATGAGTTTTTATTTTAATTTGTATGGATTAAAGAATACATATAATACTATAATAGTAGTACTTTTTAGGTGATGCAATTATTCTTTTAATAATTATTTCATTTAATTCTGTATATTTTTAATTTAATTTTGAAATAATTATTTAATGAAATATATAGGTTCATTTGATTATATTATTATTTTTAGAACATTAATTTTGATTTACATTTAGTAGTTTCAGTTTAATTTAGTTCAGTTCAGTTAACTAAAATATAATTGAGGAGAGCATGCCTAAAGCCTTGATCTTCTGAGCTGAGCTGAATTGATCAAAACTAATTGAAGTGAAAATTAATGTACCTAAAATATAATAATATGACTAAATTTATTTGAATTTCAATAAAATTATAAGTACATAATTTGATCTTTTGATTTCCTAAAATGGATAGAATGAATTTACAAAATAATTTATATGAATATCTTTTGATTCGAACAAGGAAGATGTTGGAGCACTCTCTCTCTAAGTTTTTTTTCTCTCCTCCCACTCTCTAGAATCCTGTCCAACATTATGTCATGTTCTGAACTCGACAATCAGAAAAGCTAAATAACAGTCACTTTTTTGCTGATAACGGTTACAAACGGCCATATCATGGCGGCGACGCCACCGGCAAACGATGGAAGAATCGCCGGAAAATCATTTCTTCAAGCCTTAGCTAACAGAAAACCTCCGCTATTTGCAGAACTTCCCACCAATCCTGAAATTAAACCTTCCATCACCCGATTAAACGGCCGCCCAGCATGCTTGTACGATCCCGACTCAGTCAACATACTAGCGGCGCATTACGACAACGCGCTGATCGGCAAATTCAACCGAGGAAAACCTCCCATGGAGAAGATCCATGAGGCGTTCGATGCCATAGGATTCAAGGATCAATTCCAGATCGAATTATTGGACTACCACCATAACTTGATCAGATTCAAAGCCCATGAAGATTACCAAAAATTCTGGCTCCAACCCTACTGGTCAATTGCTGGAGCTACTATGAAGGTGATGAAATGGACTCAAGATTTCAATCCTGATTTGGAATCTTCCATTGTGCCAGTTTGGGTCTCAGTGAAAGAGGTACCTATCTATTATTACAATCAAACTTTGATTCAAGATGTGGCTGGGCAGATTGGAAAATTTATAAAAATGTATTCTGCAACAAGTGGGATTACTAGGCCATCTGTTATCAAAATGTGTATTGAATTGGATCTTAAGGAAGATAGGATAACCTCTATACATATAGGCAGAACTGATAGCTATAAAGAATGTCCTATTGAGTATCATCAGTTGCCATACTACTGTAAAGCATGCAAGAAGATAGGCCATGATGAAGCTAAATGTATACACCTACACCCTGAGCTAAAAAGAACCTGGAGGAAGAAGGAGACGCATGTGCCATCCACAGATGCAGGCCCCTCGGGACTATCTAATGCAGAAAAGGAGAAAGAAGCCAAGTTACAATCAACAAACCTAAGCTCTAAGAAATGGTGGTATTCCAGGATAACAATGTTCAGGCTCCAAGAAAGAAAGATATCACACAATCTTTTGTTCTGCTTACTAGCCAGACAGAGAATCAGAGAAATGTATCCTATTATTCTTATGATGATCTGCAAGTAGCAAAGTTTAAGTCAGATATGAAAAACAAGAAAAAGAACCTCATTTTTGACATGATCCCTTACCACTCACCATTGGAGGTATCCAATACCTTTCTATTTTGCAGGACACTGACAATAGCTCTGGAGAGAGTGATGAAGAACCAGAGAACATCAATCAATCTCAGGAACCTCCTAATCACTCAAAGACACAGATCTCTCACTCAAAGACACAGATCTCTGAGTTCATCCCATTTAACCTCCCAGGTAAGACATGTAAAGCTCCTAAATTCCCAAAAATTGCTAATGTGAGCATGAAAAATAAGGTGATTAATCCTTGCCCTCATATACTGGAACCAGAAACAGAATTGCATGCTAATTCAGATATCCAGGCCTCTGACATAGATATGCAGGCTCCTGAGCCGGATATACATGCCAGTACTTTTATTGATGTAGAGCCAGACATGCATGTTACTACCTTTGTTGATACTGATATGCATATTTCAGATAGCATTATATCCAAAGAAATTGTGGCAATAGATCATAAGAAAAAAATAAAGAAAACTAGTACTAGAGACAGTGTTAGTAGGTTGCTAAGACCAAAACAAAAAGTCAAATATTCTGTTTAATGATTAGTCACAAAATCATTGGAAATATGTTTATCTGGAACTTAAGGGGTTTAGGAACCTCCATTTATAGATTACAAACATTGGCTGTGATGCATAATATTTCTTTTCTATGTGCCAGAGAGCCAATGTATGATAATGATATGATAACAACACTACAACATGTTCTTCATTTTCAGCATGTATATCCTGCACAACATGCAAAAATATGGCTATTGTGGAACAATATTTTTACAGTAGATATCATAGCCCAAAGTGATCAATATGTTTTAACAAAAATTGTAGATGCATCAACTCTAATTGAATGGAATGCTGTAATTATATATGCCAAAGTATTTAAGAGGTTTAGAAGGACTCTCTGGAATGATTTAGAAAGTTTAGCAGATGCCCCTACAATATATGTTGGGGATTTTAATACTGTCTCATCAATTAGTGAAAGGAGAGGTAGGACCAGACCCCCTATAGGAAGTATAGCTGAGTTTAGAGATTTTATAGATAGCATGGTATTGCACGAAATACACACAGTGGGCAATAGATTCACCTGGTCAAATAAAAAGGCTGGAAAGGATTTTCTATTACAAAGGTTAGATAGAGGGCTGAGTAATAATGAATGGAACAATATCTACCACCATAGCTCCATATAGATACTAAATAGGACAACCTCATATCATAACCCACTTTTGTTATCCATCCAAGACTCATCTGAGGTTACACCTAGACCCTTTAGATTTCAACAGATGTGGCTAAACAGGACTGAGTACTCAACCTTTCTGGAAGAAAATTGGAGCCAACCAAGCCAGTTTCAAGGGATGTCAAATATGGTTTTTAAGCTAAAAAGACTCAAGAGTGCCCTGAGAACATGGAACAAGGATCATTTTGGTAATGTCCATGGGAATTTATTAGAGGCAGAAACCATGGTGGCCAGTCTGGAAGAGAGATATCAGTCAACAATGGAGGACAGTGATCTGGAAGCACTTAATGGAGGGCGGATAATTTTGGAAAGAGCAGTTTAGGAGGAGAATCTCTTCTAGAAGAAAAAATCCAATATAAAATGGCTCCAGGAAGGAGATGCTAGTACCAAATTTTTTCATAACTCGGTGAAAGAAAGAATTGGGAAAGCTAGAATCTGTAAGATCAAAGATAGAAGCAATCAATGGATTACAGATCCAATCAGGATAACGGAAGAAGGTATCCATTTTTTCCAAACCTTATTGACAGAGACAGGCAATGAAGAGGCAGGTACATTCCTTGAGCACTTCACCTCACAGTTTCCTAAGATGGTTACTGAGGAGGACAACTTAGGCTTGATGAAAATGGCATCCAGTGAAGAAGTAAAAGAAGTTGTATTTGGACTGAGCAAAGATATCTCTCCTGGATCAGATGGTTTTTCAGGTGCCTTCTACAGGAATGCTTGGGAAGGAATCAAAGAGGACCTTTTAAACTCGGTTAATGAGTTTTTGAGAGGTACACTGATCCCAAAGGCTATTTCTAGCACTTGGTTAACATTAATACCAAAAACACCTAATCCGGCCACTTTCTCAGATTTTAGGCATATAAGTTTGTCCAATTTTCTGAATAAAATATGCTCCAAACTCCTTGCAGAGAGAGTTAAGCCCCTACTGTCCAAGCTTATATCACAGGAACAGTCAACTTTCATCAAAGGTAGAGATATTTCAGAAAATATCATTCAAATGCTTGAGATGTCAAGACTGTTATGTAAAAATAGGAACAACAATCTGATAGTCAAATTAGATATGCAGAAAGCATTTGACAGAGTCTCATGGGAATTTCTGAATTCTATTTTACTACACTTTGGATTCCATGGAACATTTGCTAGGATCATCCTACAGAACATTGCAGCAGCAAACTTTTCTGTTCTCATCAATGGAGTAGCATCAGGATTTTTTCCATCCTCTAGAGGTATTAAGCAAGGAGATTCAATGTCACCTTTTCTATACAACTTAGTTACTGTGGCTTTTTCTAGAGGCATCAGACATCTGAGTAGTATTGGGTACATTCAGGGATTTTCTATGCCAAGAGGAGTGGATAGAGTCACACATTTGATGTATGCAGATGATACTGCTCTTTTCATGAATTCAAAAAATGGTAATATGAGGAGGGTCAAGAAATTCTTGGAAGCATATGATTGTGTGTCTGGAGTAGAAGGTCAACTTTTTCAAAATCAGAGTTTTTCACCCATTCTAATACCACAAGGCACAAAATAAGGGATATAAAAACGATACTGGGGATGAAAAGAGGCAAAATGCCTTTCAAGTACCTTGGAATACCTATCTTTGGTGGGAGGAACAAAGGGTTATACTATCGCTGATGGCCATACTTGTGCACTATTTTTTTGTTCTAAAACCTCCTAAGACAGTCCTGAGACAAATGGAAAAGATAGCTATCAGATTCTATTGGGGAGAATCCAGTTATGGTCAAAGGAAGATATGGAGGAAATTGATGAGAGTTGCACTTCCAAAAGCTGAAAATGGACTTGGTTTCAGAGATCTTAATGCATTTGTGGATGCTTTATCATGCAAGATGTGATGGAAGTTGCAAAAAAATGAAACAATATGGACAAAATATTTATGGAGTCTCCCAGTTTCCTATAAACATTCTCACATCTGGCATAGGATCTGTCAAGTAACACAGATAGCTGATGAAAACTCTCTTATCTGTGTAGGAAAAGGTTCCTGCTCATTCTGGGATTCAAATTGGACAGGAAATGGAGCACTGTACTATCAATGGCCTGAGCATATAAATTTGCCATTTCTAGACATAAGCCTGGCAAACTTCATTGGGGATAGGGATCTATACATTGGACAAATTCAGTCCTATCTCTCTACTGACACAGTTTCTGTTTTGCAGGAAAAAATGCTCTTATACACTCATGAGGACAAGATGATTTGGAAACCCTCAAAAACTGGTGACTTCACCATAAAATCAGCCTACAACAGGCTCAGAAGAAGAGGATCAGAGCTTAGCTGGATACACCAGGTATGGAAAAAACCAATTCCACCCAAAATCTCAACTTCGATTTGGAGAATAAAAAATAATCTTCTCCCATTTGATGATGTGCTCATTAAGTTTGGAATTAATATGCCATCTAAATGCCCCTTCTGTTGTAGTGCAGAAAATATAGATCATTATTTCAACTCATGTGAGTCTAGTCTGGTAATCTGGAGATTTATTCATAGGTTACTTGCCATCAGAAACTCAGATTTTAGAACTATTGGTCAGAGAATCCAGTTTTATTTATCATATTCAGGCTTATCCAAGGCTCATAATTGTCAAGGTAACTACCATGGTAGTCATCTGGAATTTATGGAACCGTAGGAATAAGCTTTTATATGATGATCAAAACTGTGAAGCTCAGACACTTTGTCAACAAATCATCAGACAAGTTTCAAATATTTTTACAGCATGGCCTTCAGTTGCAAATCCAGAAAGGAACCACTTTATTGTGGAGATTGGTCTAGCCCCTTACCTGAAAAGGAAAAAGCCTAAACCAGTCAAAATAATAAAATGGATTCCTCCAGATTTTGGATACAAAATTAATGTTGATGCTAGCTATGCAACTGATGGACAAACTGGTATAGGGATCATAGTCAGAAACATTTTTGGAAATCCTGTAAGGATTAGTATGAAATACACTATGTGCTCTTCCCCAATCCATGCTGAACTGAATGCTATTCAACTAGGATACAGTATAGGGATAGAAATGAGGCTAGAAAATTTTCAGGTTGAGACAGACTGCCTTTTAGCTGCTAATGGGATTCAGAATCCTACTACCATAGACTTGAAATTTTACTCATTGTGCTTTGAAATAAATTAATTAATTACACTATACCCTACCAAACATATCTTCAAGGAAGGTAACACTGCAGCAGATTACCTATCAAATATGTGTACTTTACAGAAATCTTCTGTTGAGCTTCCAATATATATGATTTACCAATAGACTTAGCTCCATCATTCAACTTGATCAAATGGGAATGCCACATCTCAGATTCTCTCTGTAAACAATTATCAGAACTGTGTACTGCTGGCTTTTATCTAAATTTCAGGTAGGAGGAGCAGCAAGCATTCACATGATGTACAATGGAGCTCTCTCTGGAAGTGACATCATCTCAAGGCAGTGATGCATATGATACTTTTGTCCTCATTTCAAGGATCAATTGATTCAAACATGGTTCATATTGATGTGTAAAATTTTGTTAATTAGCAATTCTTTTGGCAATCTAGTCTAGTACTTTGGATGTTCACTCTTGCAATCAAATTTTGGGTGGCAAATTCGTGCTTTGACCTTTACTGACTCAATCACTAACATGCCCCCTAAAACTTTTGGTTCAAGAGTGACGCTTATCTCCATAGTACTAGAATATAGGGATAGCTACACTAGGTTATTCTTTTTGAAGAAGGTTGTAGCTTCTGAGCTTTTGCTCTTCTCTATAAAACTATACCATTATTGGTTTTCATTTGGTTTGGGGTGCCTATAAAATCCCTCCACCAGCAGGTGGTTTAACTTTTTAAAAAAAATGACCAAGGAAGATGTTGATTTTCTATGAATATATATATATGAATATCGGTGTTGGTAACTATCTATGAATATATAGTATAAATGTAAATTTATTCAATATATTTTAACCATGTATAATAGCCATTCAATATTTATACTTTTCTATGAATATGCTGAATTGTAAGTATACCAAATTTAATTTAATTGAATGGACCAAAATTAGAACCAATTCAATTGAAATCAATTCAAAATCAGGAAATAGTGACGAAAACAGGTCTAACTGAATTGTAATGATACATATAAAATCAAACAAAATAATAAATTAAAATAACTAAAAATAGTAGAATAATACAATTATGGTATGATTGGGAGAATAATTCCAAATAAAAATAATTAAAACCAAAATTATAAAATTGCTCACAAATTAAATCATAATTAAATGGCTAATTAAATATCAAGAATTCTTATTAGGGGGTGTGAGTAAGGTTGCGTTTGATAACCACACTTATCGCTGAATCTGAATGATTCAGCGCTCAGTGGAATTCAGTGTGTTTGATAACGTCCAATTTGCACGTCTGAGCGAATAAATAGGAATAAGTGCGTCTGAATCCCTAGTACAAATCGTACGCTAAAGTGTTTTTTATATCACTTATGTCTGAAAGTTGATATCGCCATACGCACAATAATAATAATAATAATAATAATAATAATAATAATAATAAAATAATAGTAACAATAACATTTATCTCGATAAATCACTTGTAAAAAATGTTTGCTTTATAAATATATTTATTATCTTTTTAATAATTGATTTCTAATTTTTTTATTTATATATATTTTAGCTAAATATATAAATACAAATGTAAAAATTAATATTATAAAATATAATTCATGATTAAAATCGAGTATGATAGAAATTGAGTTCTATTGTATAATGTATTAAAATTTAAACTAATTAGAATTCTTTCATATATATATATATATGCAATAACATTATGCTATTATTTTATTATTAATTTGATTATTATTTTATTCAGAAACATATAGTTATAAATATGTTTCTATCCCAGATAATAATAATTTGATGTTTTTATTTTTATTATTAATTAAGATATTAATTTTTTTGCAAGAGTAAATTATTTTCTTTTTTTAATTTATCATTTTATATTTTAAAGTCATTATTCACAAATATGAACATAAAAATGTAAATTATTATTATAATTTGTATTATTTTTATGTTTATACATTTTATTTTCGATTTTAATATAGTTTGAACATTTTTCATTTAAACTTAAATTTCAGTGTTCAGACATTATATTTAACTTTATCAAACAGTCATACTACTTAATTATTCAGCACTTAATGGTTCAGACTTCAGATTTCAGACTTCAGACTTCAGATTTCAGACTTCAGTTTTATCAAACAGAACCTAAGGGATAAACACCCCCATCAAAAATTTGAACAGCGCAAACAATGTTTTCTTTACACTACCAAAATCATGGATAATAAGGCATCTTGAATGCTCCAGCTACTGATTTTGTAAATACGAACATATTGTTCCCTCTACACAGAAAATCCACTGCTATCCATGATCTTTATGCCACGCCTCAATCTTCTCAGTAAGCACACTCTATCCGCATGAGAGAGAAGACCACATTTCTTCACCCTTCTTTTCCTTCCAACCAGAGGAGAATCAACTGTTCTACTAGGAGATCTAATGTGGAGAGCTTCAACTGTTTCAGCTCTTCTTTTACTCGGAAGTTTCTGGTAGGAGCAGCTTGATTCTTGCTTCAGCCCACAAAATTTTCCAAAGTAGTACCGAGGTTCAATATATGAGGGAGACGATGACACAATTCCCCTTACATCATCTGGCTGAAGAAGCTCCACAAATTCCTCCATTTCAGAAAAGCATGAGTGATCAGAGTACGGAACTGTATATATGTGCTGGTTGTATATCTCAGCAGCTGCTTGCCACCCTTTTCCTTTTCTAGTCATTGGACAGGCAACACAATCTGCAGGAGATGGACCCAAGACATGGCCCTTACCACTATAAATTTTCTTCACCCAAGGAAGACCAGATGGCATGATTCCTATGGTGGGGCGAATCGTATTCAGTCCCTGGAGTGTTTCCATGCTAAAGCTGTAACGTGGAATGGCACGTATTCGAGTGAGTGATGTCTGGGTAGTGTAAATGTCCTTGTATCCAAGAAGGTGCATAGTTTGCAAACGCTCGGGCCATACCCATATCTGCAAGTACAAAGAGCACCTTAGTCCAAGTTCAGCAAAAATAACATGTTAATGGGATCATCAGGCAGAAATCAAAGAAACGGAAGCTTTTAATGTGATCAAAAAACCGCAACATTCAGGAATGAAGATCTAACACTGTCAAATTTCTCAAACAACATATTCCAAATGATATAAGAACTGCATTCAATGAAGTTTATAGTGGTCATATGTGGATATACAGTGAGTTCAACAAAGATCTTTGAGATGTGACTTCTGAACTCCTTTCCTACCTTTGTTTGCAGCGTTTCCGAAACATAGAGCAGGAGATCCTCTTTTCCCAATGAGTCAATACCGATAACTACATCGTGATTTGGATGAGATTTAATAATATTGACCACCTGTTGTGGGAACAGATAGATTGTAAGCAAGGTCTCCGCATATAAATAAATTCACAGAAGCCATAAATTCATACTCTTTCAGAACACAAGTATGCTGCTCAAGGGAGAGTGGGAAACAAATCAACATTAAAAAAAATCAATGTGAGCTACTAGGGTTTCATAATATCCTCAAGTCACAAACAGAAGGAAGGTAGATTCTAGAAATCGAAATTAATTTCAATCAGATCCGGGAATTAGAGCGTGCACCTGTCTAGCAGCAAGTTCACGAGACGGAAAGCAATAGGATGGATTGCAATAGGTATTATCCAGGTAGAGAGTATCCAATTTCCGGCCCTTGAGAGCATCGCGCAGCATGCCTCTGGCCGCCTGTGTTCTCGGAGTCTCGGCCTCCCAACGGAAATCGCCGGTGCAGAGCATGCATCCAAACTCCCCACGAAACAAGTACATAACCGCCCCTGCAGCATTCAAACAAACAATGAGTGGGGAATTGTATCGAACACCTAAGGAGCAAAGAACAAAAGAGATAGGGATGGTTGTACCGGGGCAGTGATTGGCGTCGAGGGCCATGACGTGGATGGTGACCGGGTCGCCGGAGGAGGGAGATGAGAGCGGGAGAGAGCACCAGCGGCCGGGATCGAGGATGCGGAGGAGGGAGAGGTTGAAGCCGGGGAACTTTGAAGGGAAGAGCTTGGCGGTGGTGCGGGAGCAGAAGAGTGGGCCCCATTTCCAGGTCGGAGTCAGGCCAAGGGTGTGATCTGCGTGCAGATGCGTCAGGAAGTACACCTGGCTGCCTTGCCGCCACCGGTCGATCGATATCATTCCGCTCTCCATTTTCGCCGGCGCTTTTCTTCTGCTTCTCCCTACAGGCGGGATTTTCAAATTGAAATCTCAAATTTCGTTTTGGCCGCGTTTAGCGTGAAACCGCCAACACAAATTTCAGTGATTCTCACGCCACGACCGTATCCATAATTCTACGACCCTTCTATACGCAGTCCGTATTTTATTTATTTGCGGTCCGTATTTTTTTTAAATATTCATATATACAATGATTCTAATATATAACTGAATTGCAAATGTATACAATAAAAGTAGTATATATTATACATATGTCTGATATACATAATTATTGACCATATCATATATATCGAACGCGTATTTTTATTTTGGACTGCAAAATAAAATACGGACTAAAAATGCGTAGTCAAAAATGTCGCGGACCGTATCACGGAATAAATGCGTAGGTAACCCTCAACTTTTTTTATTAATTGTTTTTTGTTATGTACAATTATAACTCTCAATTTTGAAATGTTCAATTGTGATCCTCAATTGACTACAAAATATGAAAATAGCCTGCCCTTCAAGTTTGAACTGAAATTTTATGGTCAAAAATGTCACGTCCGGTTATTATCGGTAATTCTTTAATCATGTATTCTCGACTAATTTCTTTGTACGTGTGCTTCCATTTCTGTCGCCCTTCACCATTTTACCTTCTCCTCCTACTCCTTCATTGTCGATTCATGGTGTTTTTTTATTCTTTCAAGTTTTGGTGGCTTCCGCTGCTAAATCATCCAGCGGTTTTTGGGATGTTCTTGTGCCGTGTTCTCCATTCTGGACGAGGGAGATCGGAGCTTTGAAGTGGAGCCGTCAACCTCAAAACATCGGTTTAGTGTAAACTTGCAAACAAATTGTGAAGATTAAATTTGTTAGTTGAAAGTGAAGCACTTAACCTCCATAGTACGGAGAAATTGTGAAGAGGATAGGAATTTGGTAGCTGCCAACAAAGAAACAAGCAAGAGTTCATTTCAACTCAATAAACCAAACCCTTCCAACTCTCTAAACACAACATATGTGATTAAATTGAAAGTACTACTCCAAGTCTCAAACCCTCTAACTTATATGAGAAATAGAAAGTTACAGACAAAAGCTTGCTTCAAAAGAAAAATATACAAAGAAATGCAGTCATTAGTATTAACAGAAGATTTGTAGAACTATCATATAAGATGCAGCCTATGAAGAATTTGAACACATATTCATGTGCATCTGCACAATGCCCTACCATTTGAGCAAATAACCTTCAAGTGCAAAAAGAAATTCCAACAACATGTCTTAACAACATAAAAGAGCAAAAAAATCATGTTTATCTTTTTTTAAAAAAATAAACTACCAATGGTGGGGGAATTATATTAGGCTTCCCAAAACCTATTGCCTTAAATGGCCATTGTTTGTGAATAGAACCTTCCTATTACAACAATATTGGTAGAAACTAGATACAAAAGAATAGAGCCAAAAATTACTCTATAGATGAACACCTCTAAAAAAATGGCAATCTATATATGAAGCCTATTAGAAAATTACAATGTAAAACTCAAAGCGGCACCAAATATATCTTGACATTTATAGAGGTGACAAAAGAATGAGCTAAAAACTAAAATTGGGAACTTGAGAGAATCTGATGAAGAGTAGGATTTCATACTCTTACTGATGGAAGTTGATTCTGATCCAGGAGGCATAGTGCCTTTACTTGAGGAGGTAGTAGATCCCAGTTGAAAACAGCACTGGTCTGCTGTGCCAAAGCTATTTTTGCCAGAGAGTCTGCTGCAGTGTTTGCTTGCCTGAAAGCATGATGGATTGGAACTGTAACCACCTGATGAGCCTCATCACACAGTCTGAACAATTTCCAGTGAGCAGTTATTGGATTCAAAACCATAGAAATACCATTTAGAGAATCAGACTCTATGATAAAAGCTATGTAAACCATAAAAGAAGCCAAAGTAGAAACCAACAAGTATGGCTCTTATTTCTCCCTCCAATGGTGAAGAGACTGATGAAACAATGGATCTTGCAGCAAGTACTTGTCCATTAGAGTCTATGATAATCAAGCCAATGCCACAGCCTTCCATAGACCAGGATGCATCCACATTGATTTTAAAACCTTGCAAAGGCTTTTTCCAGACCACTACTTTCAATCTTGGCTTTTGTTTCTTCACAGTGAAAGGGATAAATGCAGCTTTGGCTAAGGATTTATCAAATTCCTGTGAGATTGAAATTGGATTAGCAGCAAGAGAAAAATGCAAAATGTGCTTGATGTCATTCAGTATAACACTGGAGACAGGCTTGACATTATCAAATAGCAGTTTGTTTCTTGTTTTCCATAAGGACCAACATATTATACAACACAACATGACAATCAATCTGGACTGAAAGCCAGTGATGCATGTATGTGAAAGATAATATGACAGTCTATCCCAAATGGAAGCAAACTGTATGTCAAGTACTCCTATCACGGTTAGAGTTCTTTTCCAGATATCAGTAGAGAAACTGCACTCATTAAAAAAATGGTCAATAGTGTCAGAGTGTGGACCCATGGGGCATTTAGAAGCAAATTGGAAGCCATAGTGTGACAGAACCTCCTCAAAGGGTAATATAGAATTAAAAAGTCTCCAAAGAAAGAATAGAATCTTTTTTGGGATTTTTATGTTCCACAATTTAGTTAAAGTAGGAGAAGGTCTTATGTGATCAAAATTTTGTAAGCAGACTTAAAGGAAAAAGAGCCATTTAGTGAAGGCTTCCATATGAGTCTGTCCGGTCTGTTCTGATGGATCTGTGAGGACTGGATAAATTGGAGGGTAGCTGTGTTGAGAAAACCCTCTAAATGAGGCAATAGAGAGTGTTTTTGGTTCAGAAATTCTGCCACAGTGCAGGGGGATGGTATGGGAGTTAGGTGTGGAGGAATAAAATCAACTAAAGGGCCATGACCAGTCCAATTGGCTGACCAAAAATTACAATCAACATTCCCATGTATAACAAGAGAGTGATGTTCTGCAATGCAATTAACTTGGCAAATTCTTTGCCAAGTCTGAGAGGATCTGGATTTGATGGGTAATGAGTGGAGATAATGTGTCCAGAGAGCCTCTCCCGGTCGAAATTTCCACCACAACTTGACAGAACAAGTCTGAACAATATAAGGAATGGATATGAAGCCTAAACCATTTTGAGCTACAGGGTAGCAAATTTTAGGCCATTTTTTCCACCTTTTCTTTTGTTTCATAGCAGTAGAACCCAGAGAAAAGAGGCAAATAGTTTCTCTAGCATTTCTATGATGTGAACTACAGAAGCCATAACAGTAAACACATGTTGTGGAATGGCATATAAAACAGACTGGATTAGTGTAATTTTTCCACCTGTTGAGAGCCATTTATGTCTCCATAAACTGAGTTTATTTTAGATCTGCTCAATTAGGGGGTTAAAATAGCAATTAAGTATCCTACCCTCATAAATTGGACAACCCATATATTTAAAGGGGAAAACCCCTTCTTTCATACTTAATATTTGTTTTACTTGATTTATCTTGGCTAAGGTTGCATGTTTACTGATGTAAAAAATCACTCTTGTCATAGTTAATCATCTGATCTATGACTTTTTCAAAAGTATGCAAAAAAGTTTTAAGATTAATCAAGGTTCTCTTGTTCACTGCAAAAAAGAGAACTGTATCATCAGCATATGATAAATGTGAAACTGGTTCACTGTATCTTGGGAGATTAAATTTTGAAATTTTCCCAATGCTGAAAATATAAGCCAGGCTTCTTGAGAAAGATTCAGAAAAGATATTAAACAAAAAGGGGGAGAGTGGATCTCCCTGTTTAATACCTTTGGAGGCATTGAAAAATCCCATAGGTTTACCATTTACAAGTATGGAAAACCAAGCATGGGACAGATTTTTCATAAGGCACTCAACTAGTTTGTTATGAAAACCAAACTTGGTTAAAATCTTTTTCAGGAATGTCCAACTAACTCTATCAAAAGCCTTCCTTAAGTCTAGTTTGACAATGCAATTTGGCTCTCTGGCTTTCTTATTAATATGTCTCAGCATTTCCTTCAAGTAGAGAATATTATCAGAAATGTCCCTGCCTTGAAGGAAAGCAGTTTGATGAGGGGAAATAATGTCAGTCATGATTGGTTTGAGTCTGTGCATGATCACTTTTGAGCATATCTTGTTGATGACATTTGAGAGGCTGATTGGCCTAAAATCATCAAAGGATATGGGTGTATCTTTTTTTGGTATCAGTGTGATCTAGGTAGCACCTATACCTCTTGGTAAATTGACTTCATTAATAAAATCATTGACTGCCTCAACCAGATCCAAGGAAATGGTATCCCAAGATTTGATAAAAAAATAAGCATAAAAGCCATCTGGACCTGGGGTGCTATCTTTGTTAAGAGACATAACCACCAATTTCAGCTCTTCTAGCTCAATTGGCCTTATAAGGGCTTCATTTTGAGCTGTGGTAATGAGAGTGGGAATTTGGGAAAGAAAATGTGAGCAGAAGTGGAGATCTTCTTCAGATTGCTCATTGGACAGAAGATTAGTGTAATATTGCACTGCTGCTGTTTCAATTTCAGCCATATCTTCTATCCAAATCCCAGCATCATTTCTGATTTTTGTGATACTTAGCTTGGTTCTCTGTTGCCTGAGTGAATTGTGAAAGAATTTTGAATTCATATCACCATCTTTCACCCATTTTAACCTAGCTTTATATTTCCAAAAATGAGATTGTTCTTTTAAAGCCTTTTTCAGTTGAGGTTTTCTGAGTTTAAGGCATATCAACTCTTGATCACATTGGTTGTGGTCATAGTTAATTTCCTGTAACCTCAGTGCTTCTTCTGCTCTTTCAACATTCTTATAGATGTTGCCAAAAATTTCTCTGTTCCAAATTTTGAGTTCTTTTTTCAGTCTTTGCAATTTAAGGAAAAAACCCAGCATGCCAGTTTCTGAGATAGGAAGCATCCAATTAGTTTGGATCAAATTTTGGAAATTTTCTCTCTTATATCATGTGTTAATGAACCTAAAAGACCTTGGATAAGATTGAACCTGAGTATCAATCTTAAACAATAGGAGGTTGTGGTTTGAATTTTCCCTCTTCAAAACTAACATAGAGGAGTTGGGATATTTATCATTCCATAAATGGTTACATAAACCCCTGTCCAACCTTTCAATAGTTGGCCTCAATCTTTTGTTTGTCCAAGTAAATTCATTACCTACAGTATTGATGTGTAACAATGCCATTTTATCTATAATTTCTGAAAATCAGACATACTGCCCATTTTTGGAGTAGCAGGACCTCTGTAGTTAGAAATGGATAACATGGAATTGAAATCACCAATGAAAAATGTTTCAGAAAAGGGAATGGTAAGAAGATTGGCCCAAAGTGCATGTCTCCCTTTTCTGGATCTAAGTCCATAGACAAAAACACCATCCATGGATATGTTAAGACTGGGTTTAGTGATCCGGACATAGAGAAATTTCTCATGGTCTACTGTGAGAGAGACAGAAACTGTGTCTTTCCAGAAGAGCCATATTTGACCATTTGAGGAAAACATATGGTTTGAAAAAAGCAGAATGTTCATATAGTATTCACATTTTACATTATCATGCCAAAATTCTATGATGCAAAGAATTTCAATTTTATTATCTGAGAGAAGTTTAGAGAGCCTGGTTAGGGTTGTTTCCATGCCTTGAATATTCCAAACCAAACAATTTATTTTATGGTTGTGACTAATCATAAAAATTTTGTTGGGATGCTTTTGATGCAGATTTTGAAAAAGACATTGTCTTATTGAACTAAGTGAAAAAATTCTTCAATTTTGTTTTTTGACTGGAAGCAATTTTAGGAAGGTTGCTTACTTGCTGAGAGGACTGAGGTGGCTAGCTTGTGTGACTGGATTCAGAATCAGAAAAGTACTTCCTTTTTCCTCTAGTTCTGTCTCTTGAAGGGGTGCAAACCTATTTCTGTTTCTTTCCTGAGATAAGAAAATAAGATTGTTAGCAATAAAGGATGGAGGAGATATGTTTTATAAACCTGACTTGATTGCAGCATCATCCTTGGAGTAGGTCTTTCTGAGTCTTGGCTTTGCTGTCACCATAGTGAACACATCATCTTTAGGGAGAGGGGCATGTTTGATTGAGAATGTGGCTTTTCTGAGTTGTTTATATGGATGAGATGAAGTAAAAGAGGATGATGAGGTAGCAGGGGTGGAAGTGGACTTGTGTGTGTTCATGGATGAAGATGGTATGGTAATGATAGGGATAGTGTTGGGGACTGTGTGGTTGGCCACAATGTTGTTCTCAGATGCCATGAGAGAGTCAGAGGCAGAGAAAAGAGGTTCACTAAGTGAAGCTTGCTTCTGATACAGAGATGAATCAGTTGCCAGACTAGTAGTGGCCTGGACATGAGGAATGATATCTTGCATCACTGTTTCCTGGATCTTGTGTGCATGTGCCTTCTTCCTTGGTTTAACTCTTTTCTTTGTTACCTGTGGAGTTTTTTGTTGGCAAAGGTAATGGTTTTATTGGAGATGGAGGTAGAGGATGGTCTGGATTTATGAGAGAGATCATTTCCCAGAGCAGCAATGTTAAGAGTGAGATTTGGTGTATGGGAAGGGGTTTTGGTAGGTTTGGAGGTCTTCTTAGGCTGGCTTGAGGGGGGGAGGGATTCCTTCTGCAATGAGAGGTATGGTCTGATTAGAAGTACCAGAAGCAAAGAGAGTGGTTTGGTTCTGTTTGGGTTGGTTTGGTGTAGTATCTTCCTTAAGGTGTCCTTTCTGGTGAGATTTCAACTCAGGGTGTAGATTCCTACATATAGCACTGTCATGGCCAACCTTTCTACAATGTTTGCAGTATCTAGTAGGTTCTCATATTCTAACTTCACTTTGGGGCAATTTTCAGTTGAACCAAGCCTGATATCTAAGGGAATAGGCTGGTGTAAGTCCATCTCAACACAAATTTTGATAGTCGAAGGTCTAGCAATCAATTGTGTTGCAGAATCAACTTTTATGAAAGTTCCAATATGATTCCCTAATTTTTCTAGCACTGCTTCATTGTAATAGTACACAGGGGGTTTAAAGAGGGTTACCCAACCCGGGACAATTTGGGATTCTGTTTCTGTGGAGAAGTCTGGAGTCCACCGGAGTACTCTCATCGGAAAACCTTCAAGAGTCCAGTTGGCCTTCATCCAGCATTTCTGGAAATCTTTCTTCTTGGCAAACCGAATGAGGAAATGGCGATGGTCGATAGCCCCATGTTGGTAGCTGTCGTTGAAAGCCGCCGCCTTAAAAGCTGCTTCAATCGCCGGCATTGCTGGCCTGCCTCTACTAAACTTGCCAATCAGGGCGTTGCGGTATGGTCGGGAAAGGACCTCGATCTGTTCCGGCCTGAAGATACAGGCGAGTTCTCCCTTGTATTCAGAGATTGCTTTGATTTCGGGATTGTTCGGAAGTGATGGGGAAAGTGTTGTAGAGCATGTAAGAAAGTTTTCTGTCCATTTGGTGGAGATGGCTCCGCCATAGCGGCGGAGCGGAGGTGGCGATGTTACCGTTCAGGGCGGTCTGACGTTGTCAGTAACTGTTGAACGGGAGGAAACGGACAGAATTAATGATTGTGCACTGAAATAATGGAGGAAAGAGGGGAGAGGAAATTGAGGAGAGAGAGTGAAAGCGAATTGTGATTACTTTGAATGAAAAAAAACAATGTTTATCAAAACAATCTAGAATCAACTTTCATTCAGAATAATGCAAAATCCTTATATTAAGCTAAAACACATGGGCCGAAATTGAACACATGATTCACAATTCATTCGACAAACAAAATCCTTATATTAAGCTAAAACGCATGGGCCGAAATTGAAACACATGATTCACAATTCATTCGACAAACAAGTATGAATAAATTACCTTGTGTGCTTCAAAATAAGAATGAGCATTATGAAAGTTAATGAAGTCAAGTCTTATTTGCTGAAAATAAACATGTTTAAAAATAGAAGTTACTGCAGTCAAGTCTTAAAAGTATATTTTATTCCTTTTAAGGATATTACTCAGTGCTGGCCCTGAGAATTTTAGGGTCTGAGACGATACAAAGAAGGACCCCAAAATTAAAAAATATAACTAATTGTTTTTCCTATTTTTTTAACTCATGAAGGACCTTATATCTATCACTTGGCGGAACCATTTTTTATAAAAATAATTGACTATTAATGAATAAATAAGTCCGAAAAACATATATAGCATAAGTATTCAAAATTAGTTTAATTATATAAGTTTAATTTGATATTCTAATAACACATATTTCCTAGTATATTTATTCTTTAGTCTTTAAAACAAGACATCGTATATACTTATGCCAATGTATATATTAAAGTACAAAATCTCATATTTTGCACATCAAATCACACATGTACACCTCACACGCATAACACAATCATTTACATGTATAATATTTATGACCAAGTTCAATACGAATTAAAAGTATTCAATCAAGATCAATAAAAAATTAAGCACAAAAAGGGGACTTAAAAGGCTGTTTTTAGTTTTAAAATGGGCCCAAAAAAGTACATATTTTAAATTTAAAAAGAGTCCAAAATACTGAAAATGTGTATATATATATATATTATCAGTTATAATTTTTTAATAATTTGGGCATCTAAAATTGATTGAATTTTTGGGTCTGAAGCGAGTGCAACATTGGTCTCTATATAAGGACGCCCCTGGTATTACTGGTTGAAATCTTGAATGGGATCTATAATTCAAACAAAAACGAGAAGTAAAATTTCAGAGCACTAAAGATCCATTCTTGACTTTCTAAGATTATTAGCACTGAAGATCCGTTTTCACCTTTTTAAGATTATCATTGAACATGTATTGAAAATATGATTCATGATATGCAGTTAATATATTGCAAGGGCATATTCAAGTTTACGGCCAATATAGACTATGTAACCATAAGTAACTATTAGAAGTTTTTTTTTGAGAGGTACAACACGAGAACTTCCCAGGGGGTCACCCATCATAGTACTACTCTCGCCCAAATACGCTTAATTTCGGAATTCTGATGGGATCCGGTGCGTTAGTGCTGGTATGATCATACTCAAGAAACTATTAGAATATTATATCAAACGAGGAGCTACATTACACACTAACTAATTTGACTCACTTAAGAACAAAATAATATATCATAAATGAAAAAGTTACCGAAACATCTTACAGGAAAAAAGTTGCAATATTACCTCTTCGGAGAAAGACATGCATTACCAATTCAACATTGTGAACGTCTGCACCAGCTCCATTTTATTCTCTGGTTTGATTGGCTGAAAATTGGAGAGGTTATTACGTTAATAACATGATTTACAATTAACAAACAAATTAGATAATATTCAGAGAATATACATTCTAGCTATTCTTTCTTGCTTGTTTCCTCGCCGACTTTTGTGCTTCAGCGCCACCATTAACATACGAGCCTTGATTTTTAAGTGCAGCATCAGCTGTCCTTTTGCGCTCCTTCTTCTTTTTCACTACACATGTCCTAAAACTGGTTGCACTTGTCTTGATTTTGTGTCCACACTCATTCATGCGCATGCCTTATGTTGTCCTACATAATAGCCGATAGTTACTTCTATGTGAAAGTATTCATTCTTTAAACATGACATAAGAGAAAATGATATTTACTTTAAATAGTCACCGTAAAATTTTTCTTTTCTAACATACATGCTCTGAGTAAATTGTAATGAGTAAATTAAAAAATGAACATCACAAAAGCATGGTGAAAACTAGTTTGTTGAAGATTAATATTTGGTGGGATTTTTAGTTTGTAGAAGATTAATATTTGGTGGGATTTTTAGTTTAGATTTAAATGATATGCTCTTGTCATAAGAACCCATATCAACAATCAGGGGCGGATTCAGACCGGGTCTGGCGGGCCTTCGCCAGAGGTGCCAAAAACGCTGAATAGAAGCCTGTAAATTTTAGGATTTATTTTTCCGGTGAACTCAGCCCCCGCTGTTCAGTTGCAGAGAAGAGGGAGAAACAGAAGACTATTCTTTTTTTTCTTTTTTTTCGTTAAGATCGATGTCGTCCAACATGAATGTATTAATGGAGTGCCCTTTTAAATTCTTAATTGTTTATTTTCCTCTCGTTGACTCCTCCTTTTTCTCCACGAAACGCATCTTTCTGGTCCCGCTCGTCCCTTCTTCACGTGGGTTCCGGATTCAGGGCTACTTCTTTGTTTTCCCTTTCAAAGGGAGTTCCCTCCATTTTCATCTAATGGAATTAGGGAAATTTTGCATAAAGGGAAGTGGAATTCTCGATATTCATAAAGAGGGTGTAACTTTCACCTAATTTCTAATAAGGGAAGTGAATTAAATTAAAAGAACTTGAAAAATATATTTATTTTGATATTTCCAACAATACCCTCATTAAACAATACCTTTCACTTACAATCTATATCCCACGGTACACCTCTTGCTTCAAAACGTAATCATGCCATTCATATAAATCCGCCACCCGCCACCCGCCAACCGCCGGCCGTCACCACCAATCCATCTTCAACCACCGCACACCAGTTAGGGTTCCGCCGCATATTTTCATTTCCAGTACCTCTTCCACGCAATACCCCAACTCCACGCACAGTCATCACGCACAAACATTATGGCGGAGTGGGAACCGTTTGCCCAATCGGTCATCTTCGGCCTGATTTTTTCCTTCCTCCTCGCCAAGCTCTTCTCCATGATCTTCGCCTTCCGGGAGGACAATCTCCGCATCACGCGCGGCGACCCCGACGAAGCTCCAATTCCAGCCAATGAAACCTCCGCCGGATCGGATTCTGAGAAGAAAGCCGATGAGAATCTAGATATAATTGAAGGAGGAAGCGAGGAGGATGGAGATAGTGACAGTGATTGGGAGGGCGTCGAGAGCACGGAGCTGGACGAGGCTTTTAGCGCCGCCACTGCTTTCGTTGCAGCCACGGCGGCGGATAGGTCGCAGAAGGTCTCCACTGATATGCAGCTGCAGCTTTACGGTCTGTATAAGATCGCCACGGAAGGACCTTGCACGTCGCCTCAACCATCTGCTTTTCAGATGACTGCTCGTGCGAAATGGCAAGCATGGTAGAAGCTAGGTGCTATGCCTGATAACCGGATATTCCGGTATCCGGTGGTGGTCGGAAATAGTCTCGATTTTGAGATGGGTTTGAGCGATTTGGATTAGGATTAGGGAAGAAGGTACGAGGGTATTATTGGAAATATTAAAATAAATATATTTTTCAAATTCCTTTAATTTGAAAATTAAAAATTAGGTGAAATTAGGTGAAAGTTGCACCCTCTTTATGAATATTGAGAGTTCCACTTCCCCAAATACAAATTTTCCCTATTCATGTAAGGTCTTTCTATATTTGATATAATTTATTCCCTTGCTTAGTTGTTTATTTTTAATTCATTTATATTAACTTTTTCATTTTCAAGACAATCTTATAAATTTATTTAAAATTTAAGGGTATATATTTTTGGTATATCTCCAAATATATAAAACTTTAAAATTTGATTTATTTAACACAACTATTGATATGTTTTATTATCAGGTATAACATGGGATACAATTAAAATTCAAATGTATTTATAACTTATTGAAATTAAAAAGTATTTCTTCCAAGACGTACAACATTTTACAAACACTATTTTTTGGCTAGATCTTTAATAATAGTATAGTACATAGTATTATTTACTAACTAATAATTTTCAATCAAACCACAAATAATATTATTTCAAATAAAATTACATATTATTCATATTTATAACTTAAGAAATAATATTAGTTGTGTAAAATTTACACTATATTATTCTATTATTAATATATATTTTTTGAAAGAATTTGTTTTCCCTATAACTAAAAAAGAGAAAAGAAAATTAGCCCCGCCAACCAATTTTTCTGGCTCCGCCCCTGTCAACAATGTAAGTCATATGGAACTGGAGATATAACTAGGTGTTTATTATATGCAAGTCCAATTTATTTCTGCATGTCCAATAAAAGTGTAAAAATATCGTAATTACCCTTCATTCTTTTATTAGTTTTTACAAATATATTTCTAAAACTCTAACCTTGAATGCATAAACCCGTCTATGTAATGATTTAACGCGTGTCCAAATTATAAATTATTTTTCCATGAATTATAATACATATTTAAGAGAGACATTATTGTCATTTCAAATTTAATTTGAACCTGCAGAAGTAAAGTGGACCTGCATTTAGAACCACCTTATAACTATTAGAGTTATCAGCATCCTTTCATTAGTTCTGTAACGATTGTAGACCAATTCCTCCAAGTAATACTGAAAAAATAATGCTCAATTGTACATAATTTTGTACATATTAACCAAAAAAATTGCAAACTTTATCAAAAACACAAACTTTATCTGAAAGTCAAGCTTAGATGTTCAACATGCTAGATTTCTTCAACAAAATAAACATAATATGGTAATGGAAATACCACCAAAAGATGATTAATCTGACAAAAATGCTACAATTCTAAAGGATTGTGTGAAATTATCATTAAGTTAGAGTAGGATCCTCTTTTCTTCAAATTTCCTAATTAGATAAATCAGTTTATCTTACCACACCTGCAAAAAATGATGTTTAATGAAACCCCAATATTTCCCAAATTCTGAGTTTTCTATTTCAGTGCGGAAGGAAATGCGTGTATGAAAGCGAAGGAAGAGAACGGGGCCAGAATAGCATGTGTTAGTGATATGTTTGTCTTTACAACATTTAACTTTGTAATTAATTTAAAAATAAGGTCAAATTAGTTTTTTCAAATCTCTCCGACGATTACTGGTCAAAATCTAGTCAGAAATCAAATTTTAAGTTATAATTACACATTCTAAAATACGAGTTTTAATCTACACATATTTCAAAACTGGATGTTATATCCACACTTTTCTCTTCTATCAATTGTAACTTTTTTTTTCAATCGTTATGCTATGTGTACGTAGAGTGAGGAATGGAATATTTTTAAACTGTTGATACATTTTATAATGAGTTCAAAGTGATGTAGAACTTTGATGGATAAAGTATAATTTATCTACCATAATATAAAACATTTTTAAATTTAGACAATTAAAATTTTTGATAAAAGATTTTCATTATTGCTTGAACTATCAACTACTGTATCCTAAATTCATACTCACTTTATAAATCTATAATTCCTTAATCTAACTACATAGTGTACTGTGCACAAAGCTTATTTATTAATTATTATTTTGTACAAAAATAATTACCGTTAATATGTTAGAGCATTTACTAATTAGTTAGATGAGTTTGTGCCCCAAATGGCCTATTTTTTGGGATTGGAACTGCTGCAGAATTTCTCCATAAAATCTGACTGTCTTAGTGTTGTTAGATCATCCAATGATCCACCCAGTGCCCCTTGGAAATTATTCCACTTAGCATCAGAAATTCATCTTTTTACCAGTCACATTACTCACACTTACAGAGAAGCAAATACTTCTGCTGACTGTCTCTCCAAATTTGCCTTTTCATCCAAATTATCCTCTGATTTCTCACTTTCACAGCTGCCCAGTCATATTTCTGGTGCCTTGCTCCTGGATAAGATAGGCACTCCATCACTGAGATTGGTCAACAGATGCTATTAATTGTTTGCTATATGTGCAGACTTTGGTGCAAATGCTGGTGCATTCACTGCTATGGAACATCTCGAACTCAGAAGACTTGAAGCTTGAAGAGTTGGAATCATTTTTTAGCTACTTACTAATTGACTATCAATTATCTCTTGGTACCCCATTGGGTTTTGCTTTGCAATTCCCTAATAGGTTTCAAAAGATTAATTGTTTAGTTCTTGACAGTAGTTATAGGGTTAGACATAGTTGTAGCCCATTTTTGATAGCATTTCTTTGCTATAGGACCTCTGGTCCCCATTTTGTCATCCTTGTTGATGTAAACACTAGCCATTTATATGGCATTTTGAGGGTTTGGGATGCCTAATAAAATCTCCCCCACCTAAGGGTGATTTTTATTTTAAAAAAAATAGTTAGATGAGTATGTCGCTTGTTTGCCTCAAACTAATGATGTGACTACATACTCCTACAATGTTTAGCTACATGTTTGTATTATGTAATGGTCCCATATCATTTATTATATTTGACAAATTGTTCTTTCATTTCACAAATATATTTATACATGATAAATTAAATTATCAAAGAGAGTATATGGTGTAAGAATTTTCAAAAATATATTATTTTCTTGTGAATATTACTTTATCGTATATATTGTAAAAATTTGTTATTCCAATATATAAATTTACCATGCTTTAAAAGGGTGCCCTCTATCTCATTTACTGTTTATTATCAGTCAGCAGTCTCTATCTGCAATAATTCACTCAGCATTGACATTTCAGAGAATGTGTGGTTTTAGTCTTGGAAGAAGAGTGCATAAAGTAACACAGTAGAAGAGGAGGTGATACAAAAGCTAACTATAGATATTGACCATTGTGCAAGATAATCAAGACAGAGGATCAATTTCTCAAAGTCGGGAATTATGGTAAGCCCTAACACTGATCTGAACATGGAATATTATCTTAGAAATTCTTTAAACATGCATAGTGTTGGTATTGGAAGCAAATACTTAGGAATGACCATAAATTTCAATCAAGAAAAGTGTCAAATTTATAAGGAGCTTATTGAGAAATTGAGAAGAAATTTTACTCTTGGAAAAATAGATTTCTGAGTTTGGCTGGAAGAATAACTATGTTAAAACATGTTTTCTCTTCTTTGTCAATCTATCCAATGGGAATTTTTAGAATTTCAAAGACAATCTAATAATCCATAACTACTTATGGATGAGACTAAACTGCCTGCATGAAAATTGGATGATTTAATCTCTGATATCAGGAACCTCAAGTCTATGTTTTCTAGTTTTCAGTGTAATAAAGTTCATAGGCAGATGATCCAGCAGAAACATCGTCTGGCTAATGGACTCAAATATAATCAATTATGTACCCTATCATAATAATTAAAGTATTATTTGCTCAAAAAAAGTAACTGATAACATAATAAACACGTGAAAATATTTTTTGCATAGAAAAAAGGTAAATTTTGTAAACTTTACCATTCTTCAAAATGGTAACAAACAAATGGTTATTTTAAGGTAACAAACAAATGGGGCTTGATATATGCGGGTCCAATTTATGGTGATATGGGTTTTGGTCCATATCTAGACTCCGGCCCAAACGGTGGTCCGGTCCATGTGACATCAGCTAGAATGGCGCTATCTGGGGACACAAAGGACATGAATATGACCTGTCCCCGGGTAAGGACAAGCAAGCAGGATCACTGCCTCTGAGCTGCATCCTTACCACCTTACACCTATAAATATAGTTTTGGACATGTGGAGAAAGGTATATTCTACCAGACTAAAACTCTCTCAACATATCCTTATTCTCTCTCCTATTCAAAGGCCCCTCTTTCATCATTACGCCGGAGTAGCTATCCTCAGGATACTCCGGGGCGTTGTTTTGCAGGTCTATTAGGTGAGAGCGCACGGAGCACGGATGAAACCTCATCCGGACCGGAGACTACTATTGTATCCGGACCGGGACTAGAAGCTGGTGGCATCAGTTGGCACGCCCAGTGGGACCTCACATTCCCAGTCATAAGTTGCGTCCATGCCGCGCGGACGACCAAGAAAGAACCCTCCTCCACATGGAGATGAAGCGGATGGAGGGCCAAAGACCAGAAGGGCAGCCGCCGTAATTGGGGCTCAAAAGTTAGTGGCGGAGAAGGAACGAGCTCTCCGAGCCAAGGAGGCAGCAACGGAGGCAAAAGCTGCAGCTGAGGAACATCGACGACAGCACTTGGCGGCGGAGAAGACCAAAGGAAAGAAGGTGACTACGGAACGGACGTTGGCTGAAATACAACGTGAGAACAGGGAGCGACTGCGGGCTGCACGGGAAGCGGAGAAGCAGCTGCAGTTCGGAAACCATGAGGAGTCGGACGGAGACACGGATGACCTGGAAGTAATGGAGGATCTAGGGAACCCGAAAGAATACGACACTGAGGAAGACGATGCTCAGAGTCGATCGGAAAAGGATCGGTCGATGCGAAGGGTTGGTCCAGAGGAACGTGATCACCACGACTCTAGAACAGGAGGAAGTATCATGTGGACAAACATGGCGGAGTACCAACAGTTCCAAGCTTGGAAGGCTTCCCGCCAAACCCCGGCCGGACCGGAGATGCCTCCTCCGGGGCGTCCGAGGGTATACGTTGACTTGGAAAACAATATGGGCCGGGCCAGACAAGAGCAAGGGAGGTATGGCCCTCCAAACGGAGCACCCGCCTCCGGCGCAGCCACAGACCAACCATCAGCAACAGCGGACGGCCGGCCTAAATCGGGAAGCACCGTCATATTGGGGAGGGCAACCTCAACAGGCTTACAGAATGGTGGCTCCTGGAGGCCCACCGCAGCAGATGATGTACGGAATACCACCTCCCGGAGGAGGGTTTCCCGGGGGGTTCGGATTTCAGACGCCTTTTCGTCCGGACTCCATTGAGATTGTCTGAACCGCCTTATCGGACGGAATGGAGTTGAACCTCAATCACCTTGGGTTCCAGAAGTGTTGAATTTTAAATGGCCATCCGGAACCAATGCTCCGGATGGACTCCCAACCTACAATGGGGAGGGAGATCCGGAATAATTTGTTCATATTTACTCGAGTATCATGTATGCGAGAGACATTCCAGAGGAGTTGCAGTGTATGATGTTACCCTCGTATCTAAGGGGGAACTTCTTGGCATGGTTCAAAGGTCTACCAAACGGTACCCTCCGGCATTTTGGGATTTGAAATCGCTTTGGTACGACGCTACTCGGCAATGAAGCACACGTTCGTAAACTTGGCCACGGTTTTGGCAATGAGACAGTTGGAGACGGAGACAACTTGGGAGTTCTACATCCGTTACATAGCAGCGTCGATGAAGGTGATGGACAAACACTTGCAGGAGAAGGCCATCATCCACAACTTTATGAACGGACTAAGGGACAATTCTTTCTATATTGAGATCATGAAGAACATGCCAACATCTTACTATCACCTCCAGTTGGTGGTGGAGATGCATTGTACGGTGCATGATGCCAACCAGGTTCGGATGACCACGGTGGGGTTCTTTGAGAAGAGGACCCTCATGGCAATGGGAGCCCAGACCTCGACTGTCCGAACACCGGCCCGGAACGATCAAGTCAGGCGCCTACCCGCTCCGGCAGCAGCTGCACGGCCTACCTATACCCCCCTCTCCAAAACCCGTACGGAGATCCTTGCGGTCCACCGAGGTCTATTTACGGATCCGCAACCCATCGTCGATGTACCAGTAGCAGCAAACGCAGACAAGTGGTGCGAGTTTCATAAGTCACACGGTCACACCACGGAAGGGTGTAGGGCACTCTGTTCGGATATAGAAAGACTGATCGGCACAGGCCAGTTGAGGGATTGTGTAGCTGTTGACGCACGCCAAGCAATGGCTCCCGCCGCTGCGGCCGGACAGGGAAGGAAGAGAAATTGGAGGAACAACCGTCCCCGGGCCGGAAACCAGTCCTGCCAGCACAGGCTCCAACTTCGCCTCGGATGATTAATGTAATCAACGGCATAGTTGGGGATGGACTGAACTCCATGACAGCAATTAAGGCTAAGAGCATATACGTGCCCCCGGGCGAGATACAACAGAAGAGGTTCAAGGCAAGTGAGACCATTATCTTCTCGGACGAGGACCCGGTGCCTCCCCAAGTTCCTCACTCCGACCCAATGGGGGTGATAGCAGAAGTGGAAGGGGTGCTGATCAAACGAATATTCGTGGATGATGGCAGTAGCGTGGAGATAATGTTTGCGGGATGCTTTGATCAGCTCAGAATTGGGCGACATAACTTGAAGCTGTGTCATTCACCCCTATCAGGGTTCACCGGGCGGACTTTCCACCCGCTCGGTGTCATCCCTTTGAAGGTAACAATGATGGATTTCCAAGACACAATGAAGCGGACAACGGTCGAATGCAATTTCGCCGTTATTGATGCGGTGTCCCCCTACAACATGATCATCGGAAGGCTGTGGTTATCCCAGGCGCGGGCTATCTACTCACCATACCATCTGATCATGAAGTTCCCCATGGAGAAGGGCGTCGCATCGGTCCGAGGGCATCAGCAAACCGCACGGAGTTGCATGCTGACAGCCATTAAAGACGCTCGATCCGGAGGAGCCCAGCTGAAGGTAACCGAGACGGATAAGGAGGAGACCAGTGCAAGTTTGGTTGGTGCAATTCACGGAGAGCCTCCATCCTATGAGATTGAAGATATGATGGTGGGCCGGAAGGGTGTAGTAAGTGTGGGGAAGAATCTCCCGGATGACGTGAAGAAAGATTTACGTGACTTGCTGGCTGAGTATGAAGATGTGTTTTCGTGGGGAACGGAAGATCTAACGGGCGTTCCGGAGGAGATCACCATTCACAAACTTAATATTTTCCCGGAGCTAAAACCTATACGTCAGAAGAAGAGACCCCTCACTCTGGAACGGGTGGATGAAGTCTGAGCGGGGGTAGGAAGGTTGCTGAGTGCGGGGATCATGGAGGAGATATCCTACCCGGAGTGGATAGTAAATCCGGTTCTGATGAAAAAGCACGATGGCTCATGGAGAATGTGTATTGATTTCACAGATTTGAACAAGTGCTGCCCAAAAGATAGCTATCCGCTCCCCTATATTGATCAGCTGGTCGAGGCCATAACTGGTTACCAAGTGTTGGCATTCTTTGATGCGCACAGAGGGTATCACCAGATCACAATGGCCAAGGATGACCGCCCCAAAACATCTTTTATTACTGACTTTGGTACGTTTTGTTACAGGAAAATGCCCTTTGGATTGAAAAATGCAGGGGCAACGTACCAGAGGATGGCGGACAAGCTCTTCCGGAACCAAATGGGACGGAACCTGGAGGTTTACTTGGATGACATGGTGGTGAAAAATCGGACTTATGAGTCTTTTTTGTCAGATCTCCGGGAGATGTTCGACGTTCTCCGGACAGCGAATCTTAAGCTCAGTCCCGGAAAGAGCACCATGGGAGTTGGAGCAGGGAAGTTCCTTGGTTTCATGGTGTCAGCTCGAGGGATTGACGTCAATCCAGAAAAGATATCGGCTCTCATGGAGATGCCACCTCTTAGAGGGGTGAAGGACGTGCAGAAGTTAACCGGATCGCTGGCAGCGTTAAGCAGGTTCCTTGCTCGGGGAGCGGAGAAGCAGCTTCCCTTCTTCAACATACTCTGTAAGGCTAAACCATTCGAATGGACGGAGGCATGTGACCAAGCATTCACGGATCTGAAAACCCACCTAACAAGCCTTCCCACCATATCCAAACCAGTGTCCGGAGAGGAACCTTTCCTGTACATAGCTGCAACTGAAAGCGCTATCAGTTATACCCTGGTTCGAGAAGATGATAAGGTTCAGCGTCCGGTATACTTTGTAAGCAGGGCGCTCCAAGGCCCGGAGACAAGGTACACCACTTTGGAAACACTGATACTGGCCCTGGTTGACGCCTCCCGGCGTCTCCGGTCGTTTTTCCAAGGCCACCCGATTACGGTCCTGACTGACCACCCGTTAAGACAAATAATGCTCAAACCTGAGGTTTCAGGCAGAATGCTGAAGTGGGCAGTGGAGCTCGGAGAACATGAGATCAAGTATCAGCCCCGGATAGCCATCAAGGGTCAAGCATTGGTTGATTTATTGGTGGAAATGAACGAACCGTCAGGAGACCCATACGGGTCGGAGCCACCCTCAAATAGATGGAAGTTGCACGTGGACGGATCATCACATGCAAATGGCGGCGGGGCAGGAGTGTTGCTTACTTTTCCCAGGGGTAAGGAACATAAATATGCTATTCAGTTCAGCTTTAGAGCCACTAACAATGAGGCGGAGTATGAGGCACTTTTGGCCGGGCTCAGACTGGCGTTGGAGGTGGGAGTCACGGATGTAGAAGTCTACAGCGATTCTCAGATAATGGTTCAGCAAGTGAACAAAGAATACGAGGCGAAGGAACGGAGCCTACAGAGATACCTTGAGGCGGTCGAACCTTTACTGGCAAAGTTCCGTAGCATAACCGTGACGCAGATCCCCCGGGAAGATAATGGTAAAGCGGACGCCTTGAGCAAGCTTGCTTCATCAGAAATCAAGCCGGATCCGGAGAGCAGCTTGATGATGGAAACGTTATCCGCCCGGAGTTACGAAGTCCCACAGGTTGCAGTTATAGATGAATCAAAGGAGTCATGGATGACACCCTTGTTTGAATACATACAGGATGGCAAGCTCCCGGAGGATAAGGCGTTGGCACGGAGGATTCGACAGAAGGCACCACGATATACCATCTTGGACGGATCCTTGCTCAGACGGGGATACCTCCAACCGTGGTTAAAATGTGTGGACTCGGGTGAGGCGGACCGGTTGGTAAGGGAGATGCATGAAGGACCAAATGGCAGCCATCAGGGTGCACGGACCATCGCAAGGAAGATAATGTGTACGGGCTACTACTGGCCGACCCTGTTTGAAGATGCGCAAAAGTATGTCCGATCATGTGTACAGTGCCAGAGGTTCGCTCCACTCATCCATGTGCCTCAGAAGGAAAGGGTGGGAATTACCGGCTAATGGCCCTTTGACCGATGGGGCATCGATTTGGTTGGACCCTTCCCCTCCGCCCCGGGAGGATTCAAGTACTTGATAGTGGCGATCGATTATTTCAGCAAGTGGGTAGAAGCGGAACCCCTCACAAATATCCGGGGAAACACTTTTGTTAAATTTTGTTGGAAGAACATCATATGCCGGTACGGAATCCCTAAGTATATTGTCACGGACAACGGAGCACAGTTTTAAAACGACCCGTTTCGGTCCTGGTGTAAAGAGTATGGCATCACTCAACGGCTTACATCCGTTTACCATCTGCAAGCCAACGGTCAGGTTGAAGTAACAAATCGAACAGTGGTAAACGGATTAAAGGCCCGGCTGCAAGGAGCACGGGGAAACTGGGTAAACGAACTGCCAAGCGTCCTTTGGGCATACCGGACAACTGAAGGATCAGCTACGGGAGAATCCCCCTATAGCTTGGTATACGGAGCGGAAGCAGTGATACCAGCCGAGGTGGGAGTCCCTAGCCTCCGGACTCTTACCTGGGATGAAGATCAGTCCGGACGGAGCTCCCCTCTCGGATCAAGTAGGCTGTTAGACTTGGACCTTTTGGAGGAAAAACGAGAACAAGCAGCACTACACGAAGCTAAGGTGAAGGAAAGAGTGAAACGCTACCACGACAGACGCGTGCGGAAGGAGTCATTCTCTCCCGGAGATTGGGTGATGCGAAGGAACGACAAAAGCTTGCAGGAGGCCACCGGCAAGTTAGCACCAAACTGGGAAGGACCGTACCAAGTTACTGCTTCATTTTCGGGCGGAAGTTATGAGCTAGCAGACCATTCCGGACGGGAAATCCCAAGGAGGTGGAACATCACCAACCTTCGGAGATTTTACGGGGCTTCCTGAATAGGTATGCATCCTGTTAGTTATTCCTAGATAGGTAGCTCCGGGTCCTCTGGCTAGGGTTATGCCTAGGAGTGTTCATAACCGGGTACCTGCACCTTCGTGTAGTAAAATATATGACCCGTACCCTGACCCGAAAATGCGGGTACCCGCACTTTCGGGTACCCGAAAAGTTTGGGCCGAGTATCGGGTACCCTATAACCCTTTTACTAAATTATTATGTTTATAGTTTGCACATATGTAAGTATAAATAAAATCTAAAAATTCAAACACTACATTAAATTAAGTCATAAAGTTTTTTATAACTACAAGAAATAGTATCTTTTTCGTTAAAAATGCTTAAATGATGCAAATATAAACAAATATTATTCATTACATCTATTTTCTATGTAAATATGGAAAATATGTAAAGTGCTAAATAAGAGAATATACATTAACATTTATTTACAAGTACTCTACATAACAAACATATTTGTTATCATCTTATTATTAGTAATAATAATATTTAATCAGGTATTTCGGGTACCCGGAAACTCAATTTTTGTGACCCGTACCCGAACCCTATTATAAACATAATTATCGGGCCGGGTACCCGGCCCGCTTATACTTATAATTACCCGAACATTAGCATTCGGGTATTTCGGGTATCGGGCCGAGTAGTTCGGGTCAGATAATTTTGAACACCCCTAGTTATGCCTAGGGTCCCATTTTGTTTTATTTACCATGTACTTGACTCCAACCCCTAGAGGCAAAGGGTATGTCCGGACGGAGTCCACTTGGTCTAATGAATGAAGAGCTTGCAAATTATATACTCGTTTATTTTTAATTTTGCACTTTAATCCCTCCGTATCGTTTGATCAAACTAACGGGGGTGAGGAAAGGGAGGAACGAATACAGTTTGATCAAACAAAATAAGATGAAGCGCTTGAACAAGCTAAATCTTAAAAGATTAAGAAATACGTTTGGATAAATGATACATTTGAATAAATGAAATATACAACGGTCCGGATGGACTAGTATACGGACACTAGGGATACATTGTGTCAATAAGCCCGAAAGGACTAGTATACAAAAAAAACAAGTGCAACTGAATGAAAATCTAATAAGTCCGGACAGACTGATATACAAACAAGCGCAAAAGAGCTATCTACTTAGGCCAATTGATGCCCTCCCAGTCAACAGGGGAAGACGAGGGCTCCGGAGTATGAGGCTCCGAAGAGGGTATCATTGCGCCATTCTCTGGAGAAGGAGGTTCCGGACCTTGAGGGCCCACGCGGGGATTTTCCTCCGTGGCAAGATTCTGTTCCGGAGTATCAGGGTCGAGATCGTAGAGCTTGGTGCCGCTTGATTGACACACTTGGCCCAAGTAAGGAAAGGGAGGAATCTTTGGAAGCTCTGATGAAGGACCTGGCACCTCCGGGCCAGATCGGAAGATCCCATCAGAGTCCGAGTCGGAGGATTGCATTGCCTCCCTGGAAACTTTCGCTGTCCCCTTGCCCTTAGCAGAAGATCCGGCACCCGGCGGCTGGAAAAGGGTCCTACGAGGGAACCGCGACGGAGAACGAATCCGGACGGGAACCTGGGGACGGCGCGCTTGTCGGGTACCTCCACCACTAGTTGTTCTAGAAACACGGAGAAGGTTAAGGTGTTGACTATTTCCGCGACGGGCGCCCCGGAATCCCCGAATGCCTCTACCTCTACTCCGGCCTCGGATACGAGCCTGCTGGCCCCTCGCTAATTCGGGCAACTTTCTAATGATGAAGGGACGGATGACAGCAGCATCATCCCGAAGTCGTTCAACGCGACGGGCGGATTCCTCCGGATCGACAGATACCTGGATACCGGTATACCTCTCAAAGGTAAAGTCTACCGACACCGGGCTAGGGATAAGAATGAGTGAAGGGGGAAGATGGGTGCCAGCATGCATCTGTTTCCACCACTCAACCGCTTCTTCGAACGCCGGACGATAGCGGGACTCTCGGTCATTCCACCCCATCTTGAACATCCGGACGATTAGCGCACTCACGTCACGAGGGAAATTGCGGTATACGGGCGGAGATACAAGTCCGAGTCGGAGATCGGTAAGATGGTATGACAGTTGTAGGGTCATCAGATTCTCGTTAAGGACCATTATCCAGCCGGCCAGCACACGGTTCTCGTCCTCCAGCTTTAAATAGTCTCACAGGAACTCTGTCCGCTTCTCCAACCACTTCAGCTTTTTGCAGTAGAACAGAAGCACGGACCAAACTAGATCTAGCTCGGTTTTCAGCTTGGCTTTGTAGTCCTCATGCTCAGCTTGAAGCATGGAGAGTGTCGCATCCGCGTCAAGGGTCGCGTTGATCCGTTCACGCGCAAAATCCTGACACTGGGTCAGAGTTCCAAATTCGTCTGATATCTCTCTAAGACAATCAGCCAAAGATGGAATGTCCGGAAACTCCTCCATAAGGGGTTCCATTCCGGAACAGATAAAAAGTTCTTGAGTCCGTTCCCTCTCCATTGTCTACCCCGACAACTCCGTCTCCGGCTCTACGCATCTAGGGCACAGAGGGTTTGTCGAATGAGAGCTAGCCGGAGAAGGGCACACACCTCCATCTCCGGACCGGAGCACGGGACCCCGACCTCCGGGCTAAAGACATGAGACAACAACAAGTCATGAATAAAATGAAGACACAAGATAGAAGTAGAAAATGTCCTTTCATAAGGAAGAAAAGGAGTTACATTATCCGGAGGGTTGTCATCCCCATCCGAGTCGTCGCTTCCGTGCTTCCTACACTAAACAAAAGAATATCAAATCTAGCTGGACAGAAGCGACTACAAAAGATTACAAAATAAAAACTAAGGAGTGAGATCTACATCAGTCTCCTCGCTATTATAGAAGTCATCACGACCAGCACCAGCACCACCTTCGGCCCCATTGTCCCCGCCATCATCATCCTCCCCCTCTTTGTTTTGATGATCATCATTGACATCCGGAGAGGCAAATATCTTCAACACTTCTAGATATTTAGCCTTGGCGGGCGACTCAGGAGCAGTCCATTCCTTGGGCGGAGGTACCTCCACACTCAAATTCACCAGCCCCTCGTTGAAAGCACGGATGGCATCGGCAGACAACGGCTTCGGACCTTCCTCAGGATCGGCCTCGAACAGTGCCAGCACGGAGGGCTGCATCTTCTTGACACCACCACGGTAAAACTAGTCCACATCATAGTTATACCATTTGGCAGCTTCCGGATGGTAGTAATGCTTGGTGTACTCACCCCGACGACTCTCCGGAACCCAGCCCCTCATCTTCCGATAGACTTGGTGGATGGAGTGATTGTTGGAGGAGAGAAGTAGACCTGTCAATTCTTGCTCGAAAGCCTTGCTCTGGAGCACTTTATCAGCAAAGGCCACACATAACTCCCGTTGCACGGACGGAGAAGCAAGAGCCTCTAGCACCTTAATCCAAGCATCCGCTTTGGCGGCTCGGGTCTCCGCCGCAGCAAGATCGCGGGTAAGATTCCCATTACTCCTCTCCAGTGCACTGACTTTTTGAGATAGCCTCGTGTGTTGGACATGATAGGCCTTGTTGATGGCCTCGGAGACACCAAGAGAGGCGATCAAGTAAGCAGCGAAGTCCTGAAAGATAGCACATGAGAAACAAATTTGTTTTTATCCGAGCGAAAGAAAGGAGTGTTGTTTACCCTGCCAGCCTACCGACTGCTACTCTGAGTAGTCTCCTTGTCTGCCTGACCGGTCAAGTCGACAAACTTACCCCTCTGTCCACCCGGAACATTCCCATTTTCTCCATGGGGAGCACTCGCCTGCGAGTGCCGACTCTGCTCCGGCTTCCGGGCTACAAGGGGTATCTTCACTTTTGAACGCTTGAGAGGATGCGGATCCTCTTCATCTTCAGAGGATTGAGGACCCGCGACGGTCAGGGCCGCCGCTCGATTTCCGGCCGCCTCCGCAGCCGCATCCGTTTTCCCCTTAACCGGAGGCTGCTTGCTGCCACTGGCATCCACCTTGGTTGCGGCCTCCTTCTTGGCCTTCTCCTCGTTTAAGGCCAGCCCACGCTTCCTTTTCTTCTGATTCTCCGCTGCCTTCTCTTGTGGGGTTTTCATGCCGGTCCCTGAACTGGATGGTGGCTTCTCCGTCTTAACCGTCCTACCCGACCCGGATGGTGGATTGACGTCATTCTTTATCAAAGGATACACTGCGAACACCCGGAACGGATGAGATACAGAAGCATATATAAAAAAAAACGTAAGGGAAAGTTAACTTACGGGATGGATCACTATTGACGTAGAAGCGGCACTTGGTGAACACCTCCGGCTCGTACGCCCTCAGTGGGAAGACATACTTCCCATTCCAGTAGTTTGTTAAATCAAGCTGATTGAAGCTCAGCTTCGCGATGCTCGCCTCCAATCCCTCTGGACGATACACCGTTTTCTCCTCCTTCTTAGCTTTATGGTTCCACTTGGGACACGGATACTTGGCTGTATCAAACGTGAAATAGTATTCCTGCTAATTGGCATAGCTATCACGTCGACCCCGGCAACAGTCCTTCACTTTCATCCGCTTCTGAAAAGTGAAAATCCCCTCATCTTTGGTGCCCTCCAGATGGTAGAAGGCCCGGAATAGCTCCAGAGATGGCGTCATTTCGCAACGATAGCAGTTCAGGAGGAACGCTCGGATAACCGCAATGCAATTAGGCTGCAACTGGGCCGGAGATATATGGAAGTGATCGAAGATGGAAATAAAAAGAGGGGGGAGGGGAAAAGTAATGTCATAAAGGAAATGACACCGGGGGATGGCCGCCACTGTAGTATGGTCCCCCTCAAACAAGCTCAACCCGGAGTCAATTGAGACCGGTTCCACCATCATCCGGACAAGCTCTTTCACAGCAAGATCAATATCCACGTCGTCACCCTCAACAGGATCCCCCTTCTCTGGTGTAGGGTTTAAACCCACCTTCACCTCCCCATCCGACGCACCGGCGCCGCCCTCATCATCGGACATATTCTCCCTATGGTCATCGACAGTTTCTTGATTGACAGGAACTTCATTCTCAGTAGCCATGGTTGATGGAAGTAAGAATATGAAGAGGAGAGAGAATATGGGGAAGAGAACAGTAGAAAATGGGAGAAGAACAGGAGAGAAGGAAAGTTGAGAGTGATTGACTAGGACTCCTATTTATAGAAGTCCTATGAGCAGAGAGGGGGGCCGAGTCCCGAGACGACATGATTGCTTTCTTGAAAAGAGGGCAGAATTTATTTGAAAAGGAAAATAGAATTTCTCGATTGGAAACACCGCATTTATGAGTCTGGAACGCACGCCTAATAAACGCGACTGCAGACACGCGCCCCGCGTGAAGGAAAATCAAAAGTCAAACGCGTGATCAACAGACACCACAAGCAAACCACAGGAATCCACCTCCGGAACGGATATGTATCCTCTGGACGATTACCTGAAGAGAAACAAGACGTGATTCAAAAAGGGTGCGCCCAACAGAAGGGCCGCCTTTATAGAAATGAGACACGGGACCCCTCCTCCGGATCAGACACCTCCGAACGGATCCCATGTCTGGGGGGGCTAGTGGTGATATGAGATTTGGCCCATATCTAGGCTCCGGCCCAGACGGTGGTCCGGTCCATGTGACGTCAGTTAGAATGGTGCTATCCGGGGACACAAAGGACATGAATATGACTTGTCCCCGGGTAAGGACAAGCAAGCAGGACCACTGCCTCTGAGCTGGATCCTTACCACCTTACACCTATAAATACAGTTTTGGACTTGTGGAGAAAGGTATGTTCTATCAGACTAAAACTCTCTCAATATATCCTTATTCTCTCTCCTATTCAAAGGTCCCTCTTTCATCATCACGCCGGAGTAGTTATCATCGGGATACTCCAGGGTGTTGTTTTGCAGGCCTATTAGGTGAGAGCGCGCGAAACACAGACGAAGTCTCATCCGGACCGGAGTCTACAATTGTATCCGGACCGGGACTGGAAGCTAGTAACATCAGTTTACTTCAGCAAATTCAAAGAAAGTGAGAAAATATCATAATTACCCTTCATCAGTTCATTATTTTTTATAAATAAATTTCTCAACCCCTGATTTTAAATGCCTAAACCCGTCTATGTAATGATTAAATGCATGTCCAAATCATAAATTACTGTTTCGTGAATTATAATACATATTTAAGAGGTCATTATTGTCACTTCAGATTTAATTTGGACTTGCTGAAGTAAACTAGACCTGCATATAGAACCACTCCAAAAAAACACCCGAAAATAAACTTTTGTACGTCCTGCTTGACGCAGCTGTATTCGTGGACAATCATAAGGAGGCCTGCTATCAATTTTAGAAATTTACAAGCAAGTCAAAAAAAACACCACCATACAAACCTACTATAGTTTTGGAAATTTGCAAATGCAACATCATTGCAGATGCTCTTTTATCGGTCATTAATTTCTAATGAGTTATCCTCATGAGACACTCTAACAACTTAGAAAAGTTTGAGTTTTGGCGATAATTCACAAATTTAAACAATTTTTTTTACGATGGACTGTTATAGGTGTGGACTATATAGTTTGTACTTTTTTTCTTTCAAAAAATATATATTTAATCGTGCATGAAAGGGAATCTATTAGACAACTCAAGCCATCAAAAGGCTAAAAGCCCAACAAAGTAATTCATACAATACAATTTGATGCAATGCATGTAGTTCTAATATAAAACATGGTTTATACTTCGAGCTCGGATTTGTAGGATTCCAATGGAAATTGTAGAAATGATAAACGAATCAATGAAAAAAAATCAAAATTAACAAAAGGTAAAAAAAATCCCGTCATCTAGAGAAAAAAATTACGAAATTAAAAGGTATTTCCAAAAAGTATGTCTCTAAAAGAAAGTGCTCATTGACCTAGAAGGCGACAACAGCCAAAATGTTATAACTTAAGAGTATTCTTTTTGAGGTGCTATTCAGATTATGAAACTCGAGAAAATATTTTTTGTTCTCAAATATACATAAAGAGTATCAGCATCATTATATCATACCAGCAAAGAATATGTTCATCAGTGTACTAAAAAACAAGGCAGCATCGGGAATGTGTAACTTATTACTCAAAATAAGTATTTTATGAATGGAGTCACAATTAGAACATTCAAATTAAATTCTAAATTGTTTTGACAGGACACTAGGATTGGAACTCTCAACCATTGAATATTCCTTCTACTCTGATTTTTCAGGTTTGGACATGGTGCGACCAATTTCCAGACTGCTATTTGTTCAACACACAACAGATGCAACATAGCCACTGATGGTGCTTAATTCAGCCATACAAAGTTCGGCTCCTCCAACATGACTGACAAAGCGTCTTTAGTGCATCAGTCACCTCGGCCTTGGCAAGTAAGGAGGAACCACCAAAAAAGCTGATGCAGGATCAGTAGCATTTGACCCCAACATTAGTTGGAGCATTGAGAAAATGTTTTAGAGCTGCAATCCTGGGACCAATACAACGAAAATGATGAGAAAAATACTTGTTAACTAGTAACATAAAGAGCAGAAACTGTTGTGCATTTTACCTGCTGCAACAAACATTCCTAAACAGAAGGCAAACAAAAATGGAGCGAAATAACAAATGTTCTTCGACCCTCTCAGAAAGTTATGAAAAGTACTAGAAGAGAGATACACACAGTAGATAAAAGTAACCATTACAAAGAGCATACTATCCAGAGATAGTGAACCCACTTATTTTATTTAAAACAACAAGGGAGAACTTGAAGGCTTGTCCAACACCAGAATTGTCATCAGAAGTTATAAGATCTACCTCTTTCCCGACTCCCTGCAATTCATGTTTTCTACTGGTTCATAAGATGTCAGATTAGAATAGTATCTTGGATATGCAGGCTTGTAGATGTGCCCCTATCAAAATTGGAAAAAAGCACACAATAAGAGCCAAAAGAAGCGAAACATCTATCAACAGGAAACAATAATGAATATCAATTAACTAACTCTTCCTTTGCCTTACCATTGGCAACACAATAGAGTTTTCTTGCATCTCAGATGAGTCAAACCCAAACGGAAGCTGGTGCAAGTCAGTTTGATGTGGGCCATTAATTGGAAAAGTACTCTGAGTGGTTTCAGGCAAAACATGCTCATATCCAGTGAGATTGCAAGGGCTATAAAACTCATTAGATGGCATTTCTCCAACTCTGGAACCACAGCTCAAGGGAGCATTAAGGTCATCGAGTTCAACAAACGCTGCATCAGAAAAATCTAGCCCACTCGGATTAAAATTCGCCAAGCCACTTAAGTCTTCTAGACCACTAAATGGATCATTCTGATTGGAATTGGGGACCAGTTGAGTCTCTCTGCCACTGTTAAGATGAGCCTTCATTTCAAAGATTACAACACTAGTTAGCCATCTTTACATAAAACATTAAATAGATGATACACCACCAGCTAGTTTGATAACAATGGAATACTACCTATAGAAACTTATGAACAAATTCTACATCATTCATGCACTTAACAAAAACGTGGAACTGAATCTTCAAGATGTAAATTAAGACTGGGACACTCCCTAAATTAATATACTTCAATCTATGAGAATTCCTGTTACTCTTCACCTTTTCCCAATTAACAAAAATACATAGCACTGAAAATTTATTGTTTTAAAAGCTGACATTTAAAAAAAAATTCCTTCGAAAGTAGACACTTAACTTCATCTTCTTTTACATATTACATTTACTCATCTGGGTCTTGAACCAAATATATTGGTTTTCTATTACTCTTTTGAACCAGCACATATTGTAAAAGACTGCTAATTTGGTGCACTAGTGGAAGGGGGCATAAAGTGAAGCAATGTCATTTAAAGTACAAACAATTTCATAATATTCTGCAATAAAAACGATCTCAATTCAACATGTTTGCAAATTGCAATAAATATTTCACCCATCATAGTGGATACTTTTCCACTCAAGAACTGACTATTTCAAATTTTCAGTATCATGTTCTGTAATAATGAAAACCAATGAAATACCTCTATATCTGTATTCCAGGTGAGGGGCAAGGGATCACCGTGCAAAGAAGCAAGCAAGTGAGCAATGTCTACATCTTCGTTATCAGGAATCATGTCCTGTGCAGAATGGGTAGAAAAAGATAGACCTGCCTCTCTTGAAGACAATCCAAATGTATTTGCAGCAGGATTAACTGTGCTGGTCTCAAGAGAAAGACGTTCTCCATTCAAAAGAGCATCCTTGGAAGCCTGAACACTGAATGGCCCAGATTGGCTAAGATCAACTACAGCATAAGAACTCTGATTTTGCTGCAGCTCAGTTGCAGGAAGAGATGGGCCATTAGGTAATGAGGGGTAAAGAGGAATTTCACAATCATCCCAATCTTCCTCCTCAAAAAGAGCTCCGTACTGTGCACCATTTTTTGGGCCCAGACCATTTTTGTGGAAGACTTTACACAGCACATAAGTACCCTGCATTTTAAAGGGAAACACACATTATATTGGGGGGTGGGGAAACTAATGCTAATAACCATATAATGTATGACAGACGCAAAGGTTGGTATAACAATTACATAAAACGTTCAACAAGATAAATTACATATACATAGGAACTTAATAGAGCATGTTCATTTTTAAGCATTATTCCCAACTTAGAAAAAAATCCCTCAAGAAAATTCAAATTAAATGCAGTATGACCACATACCAGAGCAGCTTCATTAGCAACTTCATTAGCTGCCAAGCTTTTGGCTTCCATCTTGTACTCGTGAATGACCCAATCAGTTCTCTTCCCATGGGGTGAATAACCCACATGGAAAACCAGAGTCCTGACCCTGCCGACAACATTTCCTTTGTACTGAATGGGCCTGTCTCTCCCTGTGGTTTTCCAGTAACCAGATTCAGTTGCACGGTTCATTCTAACCCCAGTTGCATACTTCCTCTCAGTTGGGCAGAAAAAGTACCACTCACGATCCTTGGTTTTAAGGGATGATTTATCTAATTAAAAGCAACAAATGAGCAAATCACATCCAAACGGAAAATGTATACTTACATAAAATAGCACATATTTAGTCAGATATTATCATGCATAAGCAGAACTGTAATTAAGTACTTGAGTTCACTAAGGCAAGAAAACACCCCTACATCAATACATGAAACCAAAACACATACAAAGCACACACCACATGGTAAAAAAAGCCAATCACGAGTCTAATATGATGTTGTATTGATGGCAAATAAGCTTAAAAGCAAAGATGTAGCACCTGGAAGATCCCAAGGAGAGAATTTATAAAGGTTGAGCTCTGCAATGGCTTCAAAATGAAGGTTTTTTCCAAGAACCTTCCGCTTCAAGTAGTACATAACTAATTCAACATCAGTAGGATGGAACCGAAAACCAGGAGGAAGCAAAGTCCTCGCCATCACAATTGTACCTCAAGATTATTCCTCACAGAGATTTTCTTAGGTATTAATTAAAAAAAGAGAATGAAATGCAAAAAAAAACACAAGAATGGGTAAAAAAAGCAGGATATCAACACGACCAGAAACTCTAAACCACCACCCTCCTCCTTCCCTCCGAAACTAACTAAGCTCACGTCAAGTCCAGTGCCGGAAGAAGATCTTCTGAGAGCGCCAAAGCCTTCCCCGATTCATAAAACCAAAAGCACCCCAGACAGATAAATGATACCCTTTACGAGAACCAAAAGACATCTGGTGCAAATGCAGAACCTAAAAACCCAACACTTTTTATTAGCTTCACATTCAACCATAGCTCAGCACTCAGTAACATCAACCCAAGTAAACAGTTTAAATCCCCAAAATAGATGATTTATATCACTAGAAATAACGCCAGAAAGAACACTGTGAGGATCATAGCCAATTTACATAATTTATATGTTACTAGCAGCTATTACCAAAAGATGATTACCCGCATTAAAAAGGAGGAAATTTTAAAATATTTAATATTTTACACAGTAAAATAGCAGTCTGGTTAGTTCTGATCAAAGAACATGATGAGCGAGTTAATTTTATCAAACAAATCCAACAGCATGATACACATAGTAAGAACCCTTCATCAAATTCGCCAGAAGAGCGAAAAATCTCCAAGCAACCAAAACCCTAATCTGAACTAGCGGAAATTAGGACCCTTTTCAACCCAATAGATTACACAAACAATACCGAAATCCCCAACCATTCACAAATTAAGATCCACAGAAACTCCAGCGATTGTCCAGGCCAAGAAATGCATATCGACAAGTAAGAATATCGCTCACCGAAATAGAACCGGAAGGCCTGGAAAAGGAAAGGGCGGAGGAAGAGAGTGAGAGACCGAGAGAGGAGAGAATTATTTCAAAGGAAGGAGGGGCTTATATAGAAGATGTCACGTGGGTTTAAGTGTGCGTGTGAGCTGGAATCGGAAGGAGGAAAGCTTCAAAGGGACTCTTCTTTTTTTGTTTTTTTTTTTTTGGGGAAAATGACTCATGTCCTCCAAATCTTCATAAATGTAGTTTAATTTTTAAATGCTTTTGTGGCTCTAAATTTCATTTTCCCTATTTAATCTAAGGACGCTGAGGGTGTGTTTTGTTGGGCAAAATTTTGCAAAACTTAACTATTTAAGTTCAATTTTATAAAATTTTGTTTGGTTCGCTATTTGGAAAGTCCAGATTTTTCCTTACAAAATCCAAGTTTTAATTTACAAAGTCCGGTTTTTGCAAAAGGTAAAGTCCAAACAAGTTTTTTGTTATAAACTTCCAAAATTCACTCCATCCAAACAAGGTGTTTGTTTCAGACTTACAAAATCCCAAACCAACCAAACAAGGTTTTAGCAAATCTAGACTTACAAAAATCTCAAACAAAGACTCTCAAAATCCCAAATCAAAGTCCAGACTCTCAAAATCCACTTCAACCAAACACACCCTGAGTTTGGTTCATGGAGATTTTGGAAAACTGGGATTCTGCAAGTCTGGGATTTCAAATTCATGTTTGGTTCACCAAATTTTACAAAATCTTATGTTTGACTTCAAAGTCCAAACTTGCAAAATATTAAAAACTAATCAAACATTTTGTTTCAGACTTACAAAATCTCAACCCAACCAAACAAGGATTTTGCAAAACCAGACTCTCAAAATTCCAAACAAAAACCAAAACTTTGAAAATTTCAAAACAAAATTAAGACTCTCAAAATTCTCTCAAACCAAATACACCTAAATTTCGTACCTAACATTGCTCGCAATTCGCACAGTTAATTTTTATACCTAATATCCAAAATGTTCAGATTGTGTAAATAACATTTTAATATTGATCAATTTTTGTATCTAACATTCAAAGTGTTCAAAACGTGTATATAATATTTCAATATCGCTCAACTTTTGTAACTCGCATTAATTTGAAGATGAAATTGTTGTTTTTACTGTTTTATTACGGGTATTTTGGTAATTTTCACATGAATTGAAATTTTCAATTTAAGAGATTTTAATTTTTTAAATTAAATTCATAATTTAAAATGATAATATAATTAACATTTTAGTTATATAAAGTTAGTTTAAACTGATTTTTTTAAATGTATAAATTTTGTTTAATTTACATTTAGACTGAAATTAAATTAACGTGAAAAACAACAATAAAAACGTAATGTACAATAAAAACAACAACTTCATCTTCAAATTAACGTGAGGTACAAAAATTGAGCAATAGTGGAATGTTAGGTACACGTTTTGAACACTTTGAATGTTAGGTACAAAAGTTGATCAAAATTTGAATGTTAGTTACACAATCTGAACACTTTAAATGTTAGGTACAAAAATTAACATTTTAAACAATGTTATGTACAAAAAACGAAATTTAGGCAAGGGCATCTCAAATGGAGTTTTTTATCAAGTCGACCGAGTTTTTCCATATTAAGAGAAAGCAAAACCTCTCCCGAACCTTCCCCCCCCCCTTTTTCTAACCCAGCATCGGGGAGGCTCCGGCTGGCGCCCCCTTGCTAGCCGGAGGTGATCTCCCCACCCATAACCCAATAAAGTCCATACCGCCTCTTCCCTATCCCCAAACCCGACCCGTTTTCAACTCCGAATCACTACGGTTGTTTTCCGGGCAACTGCTGTCCTCGGTGAGACCAGATCTGCGCAGATCAGCAACCCTCCAGTCAAGGACGAGGTTTTACGATCCGATCCGTTTTCTGGCCTGACGTCACCGGAGAACTCAGTCCCGATCTGCTGCGCTTTCGATCAGCCCGACGCGACGCCGGCACATCGAGGAGAGGGAGGACACGGTCCAGCCGGAGAGATGGAGGGGAAGTCAGCCGCGACGCCACGCGCCTCCCGCTCCCGCACGCGCCTCTGGCCAGAGTCCCTGCGTGTTGGCGACGCGCAGCTCTGCCGGTGGAGCGTGACTCACGCGCCAAGCTCCGCGTGTGTAGGCCACACGCCGCCTGGCTTAGGCGCCCGCGCGTGCGGCCCACGCACCGGAGTTTCTCCTGCGAACTGCCTCTTCCTGCATGAAAAGGGTTATTTCTTTTTTTCTATTTTTAGATTTTATTTATAAACCCATCGCCTCTACCCAACCCTTGAGTTCGACTGGACCGAGGGGATACAGCCAACAAGATCCATTTTAACGCTGACCAGACATACTTTCCTTCCAACGAAGACCTCGCTCCCCCTCAACGTTGTTTTTGTGTGTTGTATATCCGACCCGAGATGGGCCGGGTCGGGCCAAGCTCAATTGGTTATGGTTAGTTATCACTCTGGCCAGACAGACTTTCCTACCAACGAAGACCTCGCCGGAAAGCTTCTTCGCTCCCCCTCAGCGCTGTTTCTGTGTGTTGTATATCCGACCTGGGATGGGCCGGGTCAGGTCAATCTCAATTGGTTATGGTTAGTTTGGTTATTTTCGGTTTTGTTTTTGGCCAATGTAGATGGAGATGGGGTTTTTCTGCTATTTTCTTTTAGTTTATGGGATATCAGAGGATAGATGCTTTGGAATTGGGTCTTTTGTTGGAATATTGGTCACGGTGTTTGTCTGTCAAACCTAGTTTTTCAACGGGTACTTTGTTTGGTAAACTGGTTTTGGCTTTCGATCTGATGAATGGTTTGGACAAGAGAAATCCAAGTCGGTGGTAGTTTATTACTCACCTTCCGGCGTTTTCATCCTAGTAATCAAATTTGTAGACCGGATAGGTTGGATAATGCATTTGATTATTCAGTATGGTTCGTGTTAGACAACATACGGATGTACTGATATTGTGTAAACAATTTGGGACGTCTCTGTATGAGACAGCCTAAGGAGTGAGCACAATATTTAGAGTATCGTCCAATATTATAGTCAGTTATCTATCAGATAGTTAGACCCGGACTGTTTGGAGGTGCATCTGGTTAGACCACTATCTATCTTACCTCATCTTACATTTTGTTTTAGCTTAGTTTTATGATATGCTGTTATCCGGCATTTAGTACTCATGGCTGCAGATTCTGAGAATATTTCTTATAAATTTCTCGGAAATCTTACTTCTAGACTCCTCTTTGGAGATATTATGTACTACTCGACTCCATTTGGAGACATGATTATGGGCTTGGGGAACCTAATAAATATCCCTCTGGTGAAAGGCAGTTTAACTTTTTTTAAAATGGAGTTTTTTATGACCAATTTTCTTATTAAGCAGTGCTTTTTATTATTATTTTTACCATTGTTCGTTTTTAAGAAGCACTCCTTAGAGTATCTCTAACGGTGGTGTTTTTGACTTGCTTGGCAAATTTTCAAAAGTTATAGCAGTACTGCTTACCATTGTTTTTGCTTTCACATACATGCTTGGAAGAAGCTGTAAAAGCATCTTCAATGGTAAGCTAGAAGCTATTGTAGTTTGAGATACCGTGTCATTTTTTCAAACTAGTGGCTTGACAAGGTACTTGTAACTTTAATGGTAAGCTACAAAACACATGTAGCTTGATTGGGCTCACGTGTATTTAAATTTAAAATAAAATTTTCATTTAAAAAATGAATCATATACTAATTATATAATAAACTGTAATAATATACTAATAAAATAAATTAAACAATAAAATTTAGTAAAAACTAATCTAACCAATGTCATAAATTCTATTTTTTTTTATAATCTTGACTATGCTTCATACCGGATACTAGTTCTAAACAGATATATTAAAATAGTGTAAAAGAATAATAAAAACGCATTTTAGATAAGTTTTTGATTATAAAAAAAAAGATAATTCTTTCGAATTGAATATGAAGCGAAGTTGATTTAATCATTATTAAAATCAATATTTTTCATTTATATTATCAATAACGATGATTACTCAAACATATAAATTCCTTTTACATAATTAATTGTATGTAATTTTGATATGTAATTTTGTACATAAAAATTTGACTCGTCTTGAATCATGTTACAAATTGATCATTTGGTTTAAAATATAAAATAACATTAAATTTATATTTGATTCAAACTGCTAACAATTATTTTTGTGAAATCCAAGTGGAAATGGATCAGGTCAAATTTTTTGCCCCAAACTTGCTTGATATAGTAAAAATTAAATAAAGTCGTTTTGACATTATATGATACGAAATGTCTATGGAAAATATTCACCGTCCTGATTGCATATTCAACTCGATTCCATATCAAAGTTTTACAATATAATATTATTATTTATTAGTACTAGGTTGGTTGCGCCGTATCGCACGGCGTAGTTAATTATATTTTTTGGCTAAATAGAGCATTACGTGAAGAACATTAAACAAAACAAGATTCAATAATAATAATTTTATAATTGAAATAGATGAAATAGAGCATGAAAAGAAAAACAAATTTATCTAACAGCGGACACCCTTTTCATAAGGGCAAAATCGATGATTTTTCTCAATTGGTGCTCTGAAATTGATCCGTTCCAATTTAGACATATTCATCCGAATTCAGATTCCAAATATCTATCCAAAAATCAATTCTTTTGCTTTAACACCAGGTTGCAGAGCTAGTATACTTTTATGATCGATTGTGTTGACAAACATTTAAGGGTCATTCAAGACTTAATCAATTTATTTACCCTTCCACTCGGTTCTTTTATTATGATGGTTTTGAAATCTGTCAAACACTTTAGTTTGTTTTTGAAATTTAGTTTAATGTATTTCATTTTAGTTTAGACCAATTCAGTTAGATAAAATATTAATTTTTATGAAATTTAGTTTAATTAGTCATATTGTAACAGTTTCCAATACATTAGTTGTGAAATTAGATTCCCAAGAGTATTATTTTGAAAATTAGTTTCAATAATGAGGTTATTTTAGAAAAACAAATCGCGAGTAAGGGATAAACACATGACTTTATTTTTTGATTTTCTACCTCTATTTATTTATCAGTAATGATTTAGTCTATTATTTGCATTATAGAAATGAAGAAGAACATCTACAAAAATTATGTGTGGAGATTTGAAAAAATTGAGAGAAATAGAAATTACCTTTTAGGTGATGAATATCACGATGTACAAAATAAAGTATAATTATTACAGTGTGATGATGATAATTAGTAAGTGTTAATTATAAAATTATTATTCTGATTTTTTGGTTTAAAACTACTAACCATTTTTCAAGAGATTACATGCTATTTTTAGCTCTCTCTCTCTTTTTAAAAATAACTTTTCCATAATTGATCAAATCCTTTTAATCTTCTGAAAAATAAGAGAAATAAATGTGAACCATTAAATGGTAATCACTAATGAATAGCACTGAAACCTATTTAATCACTGAGGTACAAAAGTAGTGAGGTAATATCACCATCACCGAGATACAAAAACAGTTATAAAATCAAGCATTGTTTATTTTTTTCCATACACGTTCCACCTTGATTGAATTTTTCTAATTACATGTACTTTTCGCCAATATATTTTAACCATATATAACACTCATTCAATATCATTTATAATTTTCTATGAATATGATGAATAGTTAATATACAAAATTTAATTTAATTGAATGAACCAAAATTACATAATTAACCAATTCCACTGAAATCAATTGAAAATCAGAAAATAATGACGAAAATAGGTCTAATTGAATCTGAATGATACATTTTTTTAAAGATAAAACCACTCATGGAGTGGGGGAAATTCATTAGGCTTCTCAAACCCTAAGCCTTAAATGGCCAAATAACAGTTTGTACATATCTAGGGACGTAAGTCCCCCATAAAAAGCACTCTAGTGGTTTCAAAAGATAGGGCTCTATACAAAAGAATAAGGAGTTTTTTTTAAAAAAATAAACCACCATAGGTGGGGGGAATTTATTTGGCACCCCAAATCAAAATTAGGACAAGCCTAAAGTTTGTTACAGTAGAGATCTCAGATCTTAGAAGCAACTAAGCTTCCAAAAATAGCTATAACTAGATAGCTCTGTGAAGCAGGTTATAATGAATCAGAAGCCTAGAGGGGAGCTTTTTAGTGATTGATAATCAAATATCGAAGCACAATTCAGCTACCCTTTGGAACTGAGACACAAAAAAACCAAACAGAAGCTTATGTACAGATACAAGGCCCAAAAAAACCAGAAATGGTTCAAAAAATGGCCATCTTGCAGATTCAGCATTGTGATCACTGTAGGGGCTCTGTGATGTGCCCTTGTTAAAAAAAACACTTTGAGTGCTGATTGGTGAGCTGTTGTCATCTGGCCTGAGCAGAGAGTTTGTAGCCTGAGGAGTGTGTTTCTGGAATTCTTGCATGAGCAGAACCAGCTAGCTGCACAGGGAGCACACCTAGTAGCATCTGTGTTATAAAATTCTACAAGTAGCCATACCTAGACTATCTAGTCTAATCAATCCTTTTAACCTATCATGTGCATTTCTAAAAGGAATTGTATCAGATAAACACATGTTCAAACATTCTTTTGCCAGATAGTCTGCAGGCAGATTGCCTTCTCTAAAAATGTGAGTGATTTTAGCAGCATGCATATTAAGTGCAGTACATAGAGAGTATACAGACCATTCAGCTTGTAGGGGCTCAGTGATACCTTTCACAGCCAGTAAGCAATCAGATTCAATCTGAAATTGCATAAATCCCCTTTGATGTCCTTCATACAGTCCTTCCTTGATTGCCAATGTTTCAGCATGGAGAGGTGACTGAGCAGACATATATTTCATCCTAAGAGACACAGTAGCCCCATGTCCATTTCTTACAATAATTCCAATCCCACAGTAACCATTTTTAAATGCAGCATCCACATTAGTGAATAAGGAGCTACTCCTACCCAAGACCTATTAGTGAATTGCAATGCAAAACATAATGTGGCCTCAAGAGAGAGCAGCACATAAGAGCCAGCACATATAAATTGAGCAAAAGCTTGAAAACTAGCTAAGGCAGGGAGGAAAGTATAACTTTGAGCTATATTCATTGCACTGCAAAAGGTATTTGATCTGCTGGTATAGGAGACATAGTGTAGCTTGTCAGCATCTGATTGAAGGCAGGTCCACCTGGTCCAGGAGGACAAGAGCCCTAATATCAGATGGCAACATTTCCCATGTAAACATTTGATCCTTCTTCTGTGAAATGGCTAATTTAGCCAATGAAGTAGCAACCAAGTTTGTTTGTTTGAGAGAACGTTGCAGTGGAGTTTGTACTAACAGCTGAGCCTGATCACACATATGGAACAACTTCCAATGGGCAGTAACATGATTCTTGATCATAGAGATCCCTACTAATGAGTCTGATTCAATGTAGAAGTTGAAGCATCAGTGAAAGACCAGTAGAGGATCAGTCGATTAGGATAGTTGTAGGAGATCCTTGTACTCAAAAAAAATGCAGAAGTTGTGCTGGCCATAGAAGCAACCAAACCTGTAGCCTGCAATAATGGCTTTAAAGGCAATAGTGGTGATGCTGCTGAAGAGAAGGAAATGCCAGCTGCAATGAAGTTAGCAGAAGAGTCCCTGAGTATATACACCAATCCACATTCAGAAACCAAAAAGACAGCATCCACTGAATGATACATATATAATCAAACAAAATAATAAATTAACATAACCAAATATAGTAAAATAAAATTATGGTATGATTGGGAAAAATTTTCAAATAGAAACAATTAGAACTAAATTACAAAATTACCCACTAATTAAATCCTAATTAAATAATAATTAAATTCTAATTAAATACACTACGAAAACTTGTATACTTATTAGGGTGTGATGAGTAATGGATTAGTTATTATACAAAAAATTATGTTCAGCTCAATATTTTGTTATTTTTTCCTTTGAGCAAATTTTATAAGTGTAACAACACGAAAGTATAGTGTAAAAATTATGCACATATAATAATATAATATTATTCAAAACCCAACACCCACTTATATTTATCATACTAGTTTTAATGCCCGCCGTGCTATGCACGGAAAATTTAATATTATAAAAGAAGAAGTATGTTGTATCTGATAAGATACAGTTACAAACTTTCAAAATGAGGGACAATGCAATCTACTTATTAAGTTTAACCGTTGAACAACACCATCTTTGAAAAGCTGAGATTTCACTTTCCAGCAACAACTGAATTCATCTCTAATGGGAGTAGAAAACCTGATGAAACCAATGTAGAGAAGAGAAGCAAAGAAGGACATGTAAGTAGCAGAGACATAAAACTAATTTCGCAATCTTGTAAACTATTTGCCATAAAAAAAGAGTAAAGTATCCCACTTTAACAACATATTTCTGAATTAAACTGAGATACAATTAGCCGAAATATACAAGTAATAATAACTGACTGCAATAGAATTATAAAAAAATCACCAAGTTTCTCAGAATCACACCAACTTTCTCCTCTTCTATGTTTTTTTTGCAGCATCTGCTCTTTCTTGCCTTAGGCCAAACGCTCTCCAAGATTAACAAAGGTAGTCATCTTGACAGTTTCAGAATAATAATATCACCAAAGACGTGGATTTTGTGCTTTAAGACCAAATTTCAGTTCAAGAAGAGTTTGGTTTGCAGTACTAAAAAAGTACAAAAATGGGAATTTGCAGCTGGAATCAAAAGTCTAAAGTCTTATTATGTCACCCATTATTTGTCCTGATTTGATGATTGAGATTTCCAATACATAAATTGAACTTAATAAGATGGTAAAGGCTCAAGAACTTAAAAAAGCAGAGTTGCAACATAAACATAAACAAAGGAATGACCACACAAGCATATATATATATATATATATATATTACAGTTAAAACTAAACTAAGAAATATACAAGTTTGAAAAGGAAGTATCTTTACCCGTAATTCGTCAAGGATCAGTTTCCATGAAAGCTCACCAAAAATCAGTTGCCAAACTTATTCACTCCCACAGATCATATCTTTATCAAGCCATCACCGAAACAACTTTCATAGCATATGGCACCATCATCTTTCCTGCTTGTCAAAATTTATTTACTTTAACCCAGATACTTTGTATTAACAGTCCACACAAAGGGAAAGAAAATACACAATTGCACTTACTCCATTATCCTCTTAGAAAGTTGAGATGGGAATCCTGATGCACATCTGCTGTAGATTTGAAACTCAAGTTTTGAAATAACTCCAAGGTTTTGAACCAGCTGCAATAACTTCAAGGTTTTGAAACTGTAGAGGAAATGCGCAGAAGTAATATGTATCATGATTCTTTAGGAACGTATGAGCATTTGGTTAACCTAGAAGAAATTAATCTAGTTGCAGTCCAATGATGGCTTATACAAGTGATAATTCAATTTTAAACATTCTCATTCATGAGCCTAGCTATTCCACTGAACTTAAGGCCCAATGAACTTAAGACTACATTCCACTAATTAAAGCCTAAGTTACCATATAATTGAACAAAGAGTGCCAGGTTTGAATCTGTAATACGAAATTGCATTAACTAAGAGCAATAAGGACAAAACCCTTCTTATTATCATCCAGTGTGATAAAATTTCACTATTTCATAACAAAATTAATATTAATTACTTAACCCATAACATACATATCAGAAACAACACCTACAACTCATTTTTCTAACACAGAAGAATCAATTAAATCGACACAGAAACAACAAAGACCCAACTTTCTATCACACATCAAACAATTCACTTCAAGGAAGAGCATCACAGAGCACAATTCAGCAATCCAGATACTAAAAAATCATCTTTAATCCCAAACAGAGCCACACAAACAGAAATGGCCTCAAACCTTCGATGTTGTAGCTAGACTTTGATCTGATTGGCCTCAATGTTAGACGGAATGGGGCACTCCCTGATAAATTGGTTCCTCCTAACCGGTTTCGGAAGCATTAGTTTCAAAAGTTTGCAGTTTTCAACCATAAGATGTCATGACAAACTAATTCCTTTATCATAACAAAACATAAAAAATTTACAGTGAGAACAAACGCCTCAATCTCAGGCAAGCCTAAAAGCACAATATGCATCTAAGATTGAAGCTACTGAAACAATCATAAAAAACAATGCCTCAAAAACCCATAAGAAACTTGAAATATCAAAAACGAAACCATAAATTATTACCGAAGTTAAATGCATTCGTATGACACCTACTTCTAAGCCAATCATCAAAATTAATTAGTGCCTGACATGACCACAGCCACACAAGAATCATTTAAATTGAAACCTGCAAAACACGAAATCAAAACCAAAATGAATACACTAATTAAACTGAAAAACACGAATTCAAAATTCAATATGGAAAAACAGATTCACCAGAGAGAAGTTGGGGGAGGAGAGCGAGAGCATGAACAAAATCAAGAGATTGAGAAATTGGGAAGAAGAATGGCCGAATCGAAAAGTTGAAACCCAATCATGGATTACAATGTCCGGGGACAAAAAATGGGATTAAACAGAATCATACTACGACAACGTCTTCTAGAAGCCGGTACCTCACCAGCAATTGCTCGAAACTAGAGACTCATACTGTGGCGATATTTTCCGGCCAGTGGAGCAGTGTCTCCGGTTTGGATCATGGGACTGAGACAAATAAGATCGTGGGCACTTGTCTAAGAAAAGTGACCGTTGATACGCCGAATGATATATGACGAAAAATAAACTGAAGAAAAAACTGAAGCTTGTGGGGGATCGAATTGGAAAGAAACTGAAGAAAACAAAAACTGTTGAAGAACCGCCAAGGTGGGAGAGTGGAAGCGGAGGTTTTGTTCGTGAGATTGCTGTGAGGGTTCTGAGAAAATAACTAAAAAGAAAACGGCTAAAAATAGAAAAAGTGGAAAAAATAAGGGAATTACAATTTGTGGAGTGGGATATTCTGTAAAATATCACAGCCGTTAGATCTAATCTAACGGTTGATGTTGAATTCACTGGCACTTGCTAAGGGGATTAATATAGTGAGTTAGACAAAGTTTTGCCCAAAACCGGTTTGCATCGCAAACCAAACCAAATTTGAGTTGAAACTCAAAACTCAAACCCCCAAACTCAAAACTCGGTACACCACACAAGCCCCAGTTTCCAAATTTTGTTCCATATTGGTCTATCTGATGTGGAAGTTGATGCTACACCCATACACGTGGAGCACCTGCACTTTCAGAAACTACAATAAAGTTGATCATTCACGCTACTGACTACCCCAAGCCCTTAATTTGGGTGACAAATTAAGATGGGAAAGTAGCAAATCAAGCAATGATAACTTTCATGGTAGTAAAAGAAGAAATAATACATCATAGAATTGAATAAACTACACAATGTTGCCTCAAAACTCACGACTCCAAATTATTCACTCCAATAAATCCAACCTTTTTAGAGAAGGATGAGAAACATAGATAATGATAACAAAAACCATCCTCTTGATGTGATCACAGGGCACCAAGAGTTCCTTCGCTCCGACTTCTTCGAATGGAGAGATCAGATCTCGTGCTGGTGGGAAGAGGATTGTTCAAAGGATTCTGCTGAACCATTGGTTTGGTTCCACTTGGAGGCAACCGTGCATTCCTGCTCTTATAAGATTTCGACCCAGCTGCTGCTTGGCTTTTCCGGCCATGGTTTAATGAAGATATGCCCTTGCTGCTAGCAGCAGTATGAGCACCCTTGCGTGTGAGCTTGAAGTCAGCTTTGGGGCCTCGATCCATCTGATGAGAACTAATGCCTAATCGAGCAGATCTATCTGCACTGTCCTTCAGGGTGCCAGCTTTAATAGATTGCCGATTGAAGTAAGTGAGATGAGGAAGAAGGCCTTGCAAGCATTTTTTCATTTGTTCATCACCAACGTTCTTTTGGGCAGGGTTGCCTTCTAGGCTAATTGCTTGTAATGAATTGTAATTGGCAGCCAGCTGACCTAGGCCTTTAGTTGTAGAAATTTTGTTGAATCGCAGATCCAGAACACTTAACTTAAGGAGCCGGTGAAGACCTTCAACCTCGCTAATTTTGTTGCCAGCTAAGTAGAGTTCCTTCAGGGAGGAACATGAAGCAAGACCTACGAGAAGAAAATTTCAGGAACAAACTAGCATATCAGATGAGCAAAAGCATCTTATAATCAAGCATGTCAAATCCCACATACAGGCACCAAAGAACACACAGCCTATAGACACCCCTAGTCCCTTACCCACGGGAAAGAATTAATCCTTACTTAAAGAGTGTCAAAGGAGTACGACCCTTAAATCATCTAGCAGGAAGAATAGTTTCTCAAATCAACATAACTTTTCAGGCAGTCCACATGAAATGCAAATATATGGAAGTGCAAATCAGTCTAACTACTCCCAACTTTATGTTAGGAAGGATGTTGAAAATAGAACTAGTGTTGTGTATAATAGTAATGCATCTTCATTTCATAATACCACTATGTGCTATTGACAAAATTTTCAAACTTCAATCACCGACCGAAAGAAGCAAGTTCAAGTCATTTGCAAGTGACAAAATTGATTTCTTTATAAAAGTTCAACATATTATTCCTATGTTAGCATATAAACTATCACGCTGCGCATTATCTTCAGGCAACAACTGACACTGATAGCACTACAATCAAATGGTTTCTTCTAGAAGCAAGTGAAAATACTTCCTAAAATCGATATATTCTCGAAATTTTCCAACAAAGGCATTCAGCCGAATACTGATGGAAGGACCCAATAAAGGAGAATACTTACCATGCCCAATTCTCAGTATGCGGTTATAGCTGAGGTCAAGAACACGCAGGCGAGTGAGTTCTCGTAAACCTTCAATGGTAGTAATTTTATTCTTGGACAAGTTCAGAATATGGAGTCCTCGGGGAAGGGATCCAGAAGTTATTCTTGCTGGAGAAGAAAAAGGTTAACCATGTGACAATAATGAAAGATAATACAGTAAAAAATTTAGACAGGACAAGGATATTAAAGGAATGGATCAGGGTGGTACCTATGGTGTTTCCAGATAAATTAAGTGCTCTGAGGGTAGAAAAAGCACTGAGAAATGGGATCACAGGCAAGCCATAGTTTCCCAGCTGGGCGTGTGTTGCTGAGGGACTCAACAAGGAGATGTATTTCTTTACGACTTCCATGCCAGGACTACCCTCTAATTTCTTAGCTGGTAAGACACCTTGAACAATTTTATCTGTCGAAACAGTATGGCCATCCAAAGGAGAATGCTCATCAGACTCGTCCAAGGGGACACAGTTTTGGAGATCATTTACCCATTCTTCAATTCGCTTGACTTTAAAATCTGTGCTTGGTAGCTCATCCTTTTGGTGAAATGAAGAAGAACCTTTTTCATGATTATCAATAACATCTACATCATCTCCTAGGGGAATTATCCAGTCTTTGGCTGAATCAAAATAATTGTAGTCCTTGTAAGTGCCATTAACAGGATTACTAGAACTGTTTTTGCCATTATTAGACACCAAAGCATCAATTTGTCCTGGGTTTTGGATAACAATAGCATGTGGTTTATGCCTGCACAGCTCCTTTCTATTTGATAGAAGTACACTCAGGTCCTCAGCAGACCGAATGCGGCGCAGAGTGCACACCACAAAATGACCAGGAGAGCGACTGTTTGGCAAGGAACTTGACCTCTCAAAAATAGGAGTACCAGGGGCATGACTATCAGAATTAGCCTCACCAGATAACTGAGCACCATCAAAATTTGCATGGCTATCCTGGTCTGAATGAGGAGCGTCACGAATTGATAACACAGACTCATGGTTTCCCACATCACCAAACACATGAAGAGAATCAGAGGGATGACCTTCTTGAAACTGAAGATCCGCAGGGATCAGTGAATCCTTACCTTCATTCTGAACAAATGAACCGCAAATGTCACGGGATCCATCAGAAGAGAAACTTGGATTAATATCATCTTCGGAAGCACTACCACCAGAACCCTTCCCTTTCATGTCCAAAGCTGTTCCTAAAGAATAACATTTCTTAAAATGTGCAGTTTTGGAAACCGCTATGTTTGGGAGAATCTCAACCTCATCCGAATAATTGGAAGTTTGCAACTTAGGCTGTGAATTGGACAAATTTGCATTGGCCAGACAAATACTGTTTTTATGCACCTCATTTTCTGAAGAATCATCATTAGTACTCGGCATTGCTACAGCTGGCAGATGAGCCATTTTCTGACAACAGAGAAGACAAATCAGAAACAGTAATGGGATGTTGGTCTTGGAAAGAACCCACAACAAATTACGAGTCTGAAAGTGTCAGTCTACTAACCTTCTGCTTCTGCGCTTGGGTGTGAGTTTGAAAGCAGGAAAACCTAAACATCATTGGAAGCTAACTATTACTTTATTCACATTGGAGCTGTTTCTTTGCACTAAAGACCACTTTCGAAAAAACTTGCAATAAAATCTTATATCCTACATTGCCAGGGATGACCTTAGTAATGGGGGGTATTAGCCATAATCAAGGGATAAACCCACTGAGACACGGCACAGCCTCCAAATGTGTGTTGGTCTTGAGCTTCCTACACCACACGGGAATGTTATTCGTCCTTGATTACCCCACACCTTCCTAGAGGTGCGAGAAAATTTTGATGAAGCTGAAGCGGCCAGACTGAAAGAAGATTCTTGGAGCTATGGAAGCTCTATCAGTAATGCGCAATAGACACTTCCACCTGACATAATCGATATCAACACACACAGATTACATGAGGTCATATTAAAGTATCAAGTCACGAGATCAAAAGGCATTGCATGACACTCTAATCTGCAGATTACAAGACCATATAAAATTCAGCTTTAACAAGCAATGGGTTTCCCCATCCATAGCCTTGATTTGCCTAACTTTCAAAGAATACCCTTCAAAGTGATGTGTAGTAGTACTTGAAATAAAACAGGTCGATTGAATAAGCATTGGAATCAACCATAACACCGAGAACATACTCTACTGCAGCAAAAAGTCAGGTCATATGAATGCTTTTAAAAGAAAAACCCTCATTCTCATCCTTGAGAAATCTTGTAAATAGTAAATTGTAGGTGAACAACAAAACCATATGAACTTAAAGAACAAAAAAATCAAAACTTAAACCTAACTAATTTGAATAGCTTAATCCGAACCCACAGAACAAAATCACACCGTCGACAATCAATTGAATTCATAGGCTAAAACAAAAACAAGAATATGCATCAAGAAACATAAAACAAAGAATTGAGATCGTACCCGCTTCTTAGCCAGTTTGTGGTTCGAGCAGCAGCTGAAGATTGAATGGATGCTATTCTTTCACGGGGAAAACAATGAAAAGTGAGTTTGCGACCATGTAAAAAAGAAGTGGCCGACTGCAGACATCTGATGCTTGCCAAGCGAAAAAGATCAACGGTAGAGATTCAATCTAATAACTTGTTGTTGCTTCTCTATCCTCTGCCGTATATTACTCCCTGGACTACTCTAGAACAAATATCTTTGTATTAATTATAAATTTATAATCAATCATAATAATTAATTAATAACAAAAATAACAACGGTAATACAACTTATCTGAATAATTTTCAGTTTAGTTAGTTCACTTCAGTATTTTTCAGTTCAGTTCAGTTTAGTGCATTATACTTTTACAAAAGTTTAACCAAATTATATGTTAATAATTCAGTTCAATTCAATCAAATTCAGGTAAAATATAATTAATTTCAATTCAGTTCAGCAAAAATATAATTTAATAATTTTAAGTTATATTGAAAATTCAGTTAATTTCAAATGTGTAGTTCAATTCAGTTCATTTAAGTAAAGTGTAGTTCAATTTAATTTTATAATAAATTCTTGAGGTTCAGTTTATATACCATTAGGTAGAGATTTCCAAATTCTTGTTGTTATATCCATTTGATTTGGTTGCAATATCCATTCGATTTAAATAATACATAGATTTGTTTCTTCAGTTTCTTTTTATTCAATTAAGTTCAGTTTAATATACTTCAGTTCAATTTAGTTTATTAAGTTCAGTTTTGGTCAAGTATGATTTGATAAAATACAGATTCATTTAGTTATATCAATACATTGATTGTTATAGCTAGGATCAGGATTTTACTAGAGCATGAACCTAACACGTGACTCTATTGGGTACTTAGAAGCAATAATCATATAACTCATTCTCTCAAACGCTATGCTAAGACATGTCCCTTACTTTGTAACTCTTCGAACTCTCTTTCAAGTTTCTTGTCTTTTGTTTTTGGACGTTTTTCAGAACGCTGATGAATGAAATCAATTTATTCCCTAAAAAAAGGCATTGATTGTTTTATTCAATTCAGTTTAATTAAGTTTAGTTCAATATGATTTAGTTTAGTTCATTTAATAAGTTAGGTTCGATTTGTTAAAGTTTAGAATTGATGAACTATGATTTGACAAAATTTTGCTAATTTAATTGTACAAATGCATACTTTTGTAAGTTCAACTTAATTAAGTTTGATTTAGTTCAATTCAGTATGCTTCAGCGCAATTCTGTTTATCAAGCTAGGTTTGATTTTATGAAGTTCGGTGATGTTAAAATTTGATTTGATAATAGCACAATTTAGTTATATGAATTCAGTTCAATAAAGCCCAAATCAGTATGATTCAGCTCAATTATGTTTAATATCTAAGATCATTTTATCAAGTTCGGTTCTGATGAAGTATAATTGATAAAATTTAGCTAATTTAATTATATCAATGCAGTGCTTTGTTTCTTCAATTCATTTTTGTTCAGTTATGTTCAATTTAATATACTTCAATGGTTTGTTTTGTAATAAAAAATTTTAATATCTTTTATATAAAATTTCAAATGAATTTAGTTAGTTCTATTCAGTTCAGTATTTTTTGGTTCAGTTCAATTCAATATTTTTCAGTTTAATTCAAATTAGTTCAGACGTATTAAACAGACCCTAATTTCATTTTCATCTTAATGTATCGAGTGCGTTGTTCTTTAATTTTAAATAAATAATCTTTTTTTCTTTAAAATAAAATAAAATTAAAATAAATAATCTTTTTTCTAAATTTTGAAATTATTGTCCAGCTCCGACACACGCATTTTTATATTAAAATATCTTATCTTATTTCTTTATCTTGATTTGAACTAAAATAAATTAAAAAAATAAACGTATTGAAAGTTACAATAATATATATATTTTTAATTTAAACCGTCATAGACGGAGTTTTGAGGGTGTTCTCCCTTTTTCATTAAAATCAGTTCAAGAGTTGCTAAAAAAGGCTTACATTTGTTGAGGTTAGGAGAAGTTTCTAAACATATTTCTATCTAAATCTTCTCCGTACTCGTGGCGGTAACACCATAATTATCCATGACTCTATGGTCATGCTGAAGCGCGGTTGCACGCTATTGCTAAGTCTAAAATTGCGAAGAAATACATCTGAACATCCTAAAGTCTAATACCCGAAAGCATCTAACTATCTGGCAGGTAAAGTATCAGTAACTTGAACCAACCCCAACAATAAAGTCAGAACCAACCAAGTCTACCAGCCTAAATTCATTCACAGAGTCGCCAGGAATACGTCATCAGACTATTCTGACTTTGATTTCTCTTGCACTGCTTAAAAGAATAGAGACCAGAAGCCTAGGGATTTTCCATAGCGCGGCTAATCCGTTTACAAGGAAAATGGCAGATAGGCACTGAATACTCGATAAACTAGTCCAGATTATTATGCAAAAAGACCCAAATGAAGCACATATTTCTCCTGACATAAATAAATAAAGAAAAGAATAGAAACCATATCACCGATTTCAGATCTGGAAAAAGGGGACCAACCAACCGCAACGCGTGCACCCACGCGCCGGGCGCGTTGCATCAATAAGGGGCGCGTGTGGCCGGTGATGGGCAGAGCCCGATGAGACGCTGGTTAGTTCACGCCCGACGGCGCGTGGCGGTTCGTCAGTCTTCCCATTCCTTTCCTGGCAGCGCATCGAGACCTTGGGTCGAACATTCCGACTATCTAGACTCGATAACTGACGACTGTGTTTCTAAAAACTGTCTTTCTGACTTCCTTCTGGGCGAGAAAAGATGACGGGCTTTCCATCGTGGAGGATCTAAGGCCGATTGGCGAGACGGGGCGGCGGTGGCTATCAGATCTGGATCCGTCGGCGGTGAAAAGTTGCAGGTGAGGGGGAGGACGGGCGGCTGGGTACTTAAAAAAGAGGTATGGGGTGGAGGGGTAGACCGGGCGGCGGCGAGGAGCGCCAGCGACAGCCCGGTCTCCCCTCCGATGGAGGCGGATCTGGGTTTGGGAGAAGGGGGGGAGTGGTTGACTTCGGGAGAGGAGACTTTTTTTATCGTTTTCAATTATCTTGTTCTGATCCTAAAGTTACAATAATATTTATAAATCGTTGATGAACATAAACAGTAAAGTAATTAAAAGGTGTTAGAAAAACATTAATCTTTTTTTAAAATAATATAAATTTCATTTCAGGGTTCTAGACGCCCAGATTGAATAATGGAGGAGAGTTTCATACGTTTACTAGTATGAGACTCGATTTTAAATAGTTTGCTAGTGTGTGAGATACAAAATTTTAATTTATAGGACCCATAAGGGGTCTGCTATATGACTACCTAGCATGAACTTTATTCTTCCAACTTTCATCAATGAAGCTGCTTCCAATGCTAACGTTTTTGCAAACGAGATCTTGAATATGAGGTTTTCGTATGGAAAAAATTTCCTTCTGGCTTAACTACAACCATTTCAATTGCATATGCGCTTCGATGAATTCTCGCATCCAAGAAGACATTGTGCATGTCATTAGACGATTTAAGAAAAGCCCTTGAAAACAACTCGTGTGACACCGCATCCGTCCAACCTTGCGCCGCAATGAAACGCCTCAAATCGGTAATTACCGAAGTTGACATTACATTAGCATTCAAGTATGTTTTCTCGAAGACCTGCCATTGAAACCAAATTCCATTACAAATCACAATCACAAAAGAGAGGTGACATTCTCCTTTAGTATTTTCCACATCCAAAAGTCACCTCTCGATTGCTCCTTTAGATACAATCAATCTAAAGCGTTTTCTAGAAATCTTATCCGTATACTACAACTCCCTTTTTTCTGTGAACTCGTATGATCTGGTTGTGTTCTTGGTGATGAGCGGGGATGAACCGTGTCGGTAAGCCAGGCAATGTCGATGGCATCGTGGTAGCGATTTGAGCGACGTCGGCGGTGTCGTGGTGGCGATCTAGACGATTGCAATGAGAAGGCAATTTAGGCATCGATCGGGATGATGACAACGTCGCCAACTTTCCGATGGGGCAGAATTTTCCGGCAAGATGTCCAGCTTTTCGACGGGGCCATGCACTCATAAAATTGTAAAGGGCCAAATTATGCGCTTTTAAGTGTTAATTTTATCTTAAAGAGGATTAATATGCAATTACAGATGTATGATGGGTTACATTGCAAGTTGGTGTTGTAGACTCAACAATAAACTAAGGCCGGGACATTTTAGGTGTGTTGTGCACTTGCATAATAATTTTGGTGATGCACCTAAAAACCCCGTTTTTCCAATAACCCATTAGTTTTCAGTTGTTCAAGCACTTGAAACATGCCATAATCGGATTTTCTAAACGAGTGTCCATGAGATAGGAAAGTATAAATCACGGGCACTCGTTAATTGACTGGAAATTAGCTCTTCAGTTAATTATTTTATACGTAAAGAATTAGAGACAATAAGTGCAGTGAAGCAAGGAAAAAAAGTAGTGGCTAGACTTGACAAGATCGTAGGCAAAAGAAGCGGTGGGAGACAATTGTGAGCTTTTGAGATTACAGAGAACTAGTATAATTTCTGTGCCGATGCATTTATACTTATTTAAAATTATTATTACATACACATTAATATAGTAAAAAATAATTACTAAGAAGAGGTAATATAAGAAATATTTATTTTGGAAAAATTAGCTTGATAATTTACAAAAAATAATTGTGTAGTATACATTTTATCAAAAGCGTTGCCATCCGAACAATACAAACAATTTCAACAATTTTATCAACAATTATGACTTATCAATGATTATTTAATTTTTCAATTAAATACTTATGCAGATTCCATCAGCGACGGATCCAGACCGGGTCTGGCGGGGACTCAAGCCCCCGCCAGAGGTGCCAAAAACGCTGAATAGAAGCCTGTAAATTTTAGGATTTATTTTTCTGGTGAACTCAGCCCCCACCGTTTAGTTGTAGAAAAGAGGGAGAAAGAGAAGAACTATTCTCTTTTTTCTTATTTTTCGTTAAAAGCGACGTCGTCCATCATGAATGTATTAATGGAGTGCCCTTTTTAATTCTTAATTGTTTATTTTCCTCTCGTTGACTCCTTTTTCTCCAGGAAACGCATCTTTCTGGTCCCACTCGTCCCTTCTTCACGTGGATTCCGGATTCAGGACTACTTCTTTGTTTTCCCTTTCAAAGGGAGTACCCTCCATTTTCATCTAATGGAATTATTCATGTAAGGTCTTTCTATATTTGATATAATTTATTCCCTTGCTTAATTGTTTATTTTAATTCATTTATATTAACTTTTTCATTTCAAGACAATCTTATAAATTTATTTAAAATTTAAGGGTATATATTTTTGGTATATCTCCAAATATATAAAACTTTAAAATTTGATTTATTTAACACAACTATTGATATGTTTTATTATCAGTATAACATGTGATACAATTAAAATTCAAATGTATCTATAACTTATTGAAATTAAAAAGTATTTCTTCCAAGACGTACAAAATTTTACAAACACTATTTTTTGGCTAGATCTTTAATAATAGTATAGTACATAGTATTATTTACTAACTAATAATTTTCAATCAAACCACAAATAATATTATTTCAAATAAAATTATATATTAATCATATTTATAACTGAAGAAAGAATATTAGTTTTGTGTAAAATTTACACTATTATTCTATTATTAATATATATTTTTTGAAAGAATTTGTTTTCCCTATAACTAAAAAAGAAAAGAAAATTAGCCCCCGCCAACCAATTTTTCTGGCTCCGCCTTGGATTCCATGGTTTCCTTAGACAATTTTCATCTTTAATGTCAACCTAAATATTCAGGCAAATCCTCATCGCGTACTTTTGACTTATTTTGTTTTCTCAAAACTCTATCATGCATGAATTATATAAATTAAAACACGTAATATTTTAAAAGTCAGATCAATAAAACTAAAGATAAAACTCAGAGAAAATTTAGCAACCAGAACTCAGATGAAACAGTTCATGGAACGTGTATGTGGTCGAAATTAAGCACCAGAAGTCTGAAAAATTGTATATTATGTAAAAACAAATTCAATTTTAAGGTTTCTGAGAACTTAATATCATCTCCTTTAACAAATAGCATTCTCAAACATGTATATAATCAACCTAATAAAACCACAAAAATAGCTAGTCATCTACACATGGTCCCTTAAGCATGAAAATTATATTATTCTGCTATAAGATCTCATTAATTATTAGTAAGGCTGCAAAATTACCTTGTCAATTTTGACCATCCTCTAGTTCTAGACATCTCCAATTTACTACTGTAAGGTTGTAAAATGAGAAATTATCAAACAAAAAATCATCATAAATAAGAATGGAATTAAATGGAAAATTATAAAAAGGCCTGGGTAAGAGAATTTGTTGCTCATATTTTCTGCAACTCTTAAGCTCAAACATATGATAATCTGAAGCGATGAGGAAGCACACTGTACGTTAAAATCCATATGCCATATGAAGCTATGACATATAGAAAACTCTAGATGCCAAACAATAACCATATTCCAAGATTCATTGGAAACCAATAGTAAGAGAAAAATCACAGATGAACAAAAATAGAGCAAACAAAAACATTGTAAAAATATTTTGAAATCATGTGTCCAATTAAGGGGCTTGCAACCGGTCTTTTGCGATTTGTTAACTTTAGAAGCATTACTTCCTTTTTATCAACAAATAGCCAAACGTGAATCAATCTGGGTCATCTTCTCAAAGCCATCATCCCCAATCACTCAACCTCGTAAAACCCTACCTTTAAAAGTCAATAGTAAAATTAGTAGACAACTTTTATTATAACAAATATCAATAGATACAAAGCAAAAGTAATGAAGATTATTAAGAGGAGAGGACTTCCTCTAAACATGGTAATTAAACCATGTCCGAAATACACTTCTTCTATATATGGTAATACAACTGTTATCTCCATAAGAGTTGTATTCATACCATAATTACATATCTTGGCGATTTACGGATTGTAGCCTTATAAATACCAAAGGTTTGGTAGACCTTCTCTATCTCACAACTCATACAATACGCCTTATGCACTTAAAGCTTCTAAGATGTTTGCTAACTTGAGCGTCAGAGTGTCTACCCCTAGGCAATCCAGGGCTCTGTCTTGCAGATCGGTTCGTGAGCCAAGTTTGTCGTCAAACGCAAGTTCCAGACATCCGGCAGGAGAGGATATGATTCAATTTTTTTTAAAAGAGAGTTAAATAAAAAGGGTAGATATTAATTTGGAGGGTTGATACCATTTTTTGGTATCTTCGTAAGTTTACCATGTTCCATCTTCGCGGCATGGGCTTGGCTTTCATTGTTTCCAAGAGCTAGCTTCCTCCTAGATGGGTATCTAGGACTAAGGACCTTCCCAATTTAGGTCTAGCTTCCCTTCCACTTTCTTCTTCCTTTTCTCATTCACCCTCATTACCAGGTCTCCCTTAGTAAATGTTGCCAAGCGAACCCTTCTGTCGTGGTAGTGCTTGACTCTTTCTTTGACATTGGCCTCATGGATGGTAGCATTGGCTCTTTTTTCCTTGAGGAGGTCAAGGTCAAGACGAAGGTTCTCTTCATTAGCGTTGCCGTCCTCGTCTTCTGGCTGAGAGGTTTGAGCTGAGGGGACCCAATTTCCATTGGAATGACCGCATCAGCCCCATACACCAAGATGTAAGGAGTTTCCCTAGTTGCAGTATTTGGTGTTGTTCCGTGGGTCCATTTGACACTTGGGAGTCGTGGATCCAGTTTCCTTTTGCTCCTTGTAGGCGTCTTTTGATGCCGTCTCCAAGTGTGTGATTTGTGACCTCTACTTGGCCATTGGCTTGAGGGTGATATACTGAGGTGAGCTTCTGCTGTATGTTGTAATCTTCGCACCACTTCCTGAAGGGAATGTTGGTGAATTATGATCCATTGTTTGTTACTATGTATCAAGGGATTCCATATCGACATACAATGTTTTTCAGGCAAATGTTGATGACGTTTTACCAGTTGTGTTTGTCAGGGCTTCTGCTTCCACCCACTTTGAGAAATAGTCTATGGACACAATGAGGTAATTGAAGTTACCAGGGGCCGCGGGAAAAGGTCCGACAAGATCTATGTCCCCATCAGACGAATGACCAAGACTCCTGAATTGTTATCATGTTCTCCTGTGGCACATGAATTACCTTAGCGTATCTCTGGCACTGATATGACAAGTTTCAATGTATTTCCAGAAATCTTCCAGCATGGTGGCCCAGTAGTATCCTATTTGTAGGAGTTTACGAGATACGGTTTGTGGACCCTGGTGGATGCCGCAAACGCCTTCATGCGCCTCTTGGACGAGGTGCTCTACGTCGGAGGGTCCAACACACTTGAGTAATGGTTGTATGTATCCTTTCTTGTATAGGTTACCTTCATGTATAACATATCTCGAGGGTTTGGCTCGGACCTTGCGAGCCAAGTCTTTCTCCTCCGGGAGGGTTTCCGTTTGCAAGTATTCTATGTAGGGGCTCATCCAAGTGTCTGAGACGCTTACAGTCATGATGCTGTTTTCTTCATAGCTCCACTTTTCCAGCGTTTCCATTAGCAGTTCCTGGGAAGAACGGATGTGAGGTCCGATGAGGCAAGCTTGCTCAATGCATCAGCTTTATGGTTGCCTTCTCGAGGGATGTGATTCAGCTCGTAGTGTTGGAATTGGCTTAGAAGAGGCCTGCCTATCTCGAGATATTTTTCACTACTAGATGACACCCCCATAGGCACCGGTATTTTCATACCGGTAAATGAAAACCGGTGCTGCTTAAATATTCGCACCGATAAAAATGATTATGGAACCAGTTTGTAAAGCTACTGGTGCTAATCAATAATTGTGGCACCGCAATCATTGGCATACCGGTGCTGTCCATTTTTACCGGTGCGATGATAATTTATGACACCGGTCTAATAGCACCGTAAGACATGTACCTGTGCTAATCAATAATTGTGGCACCTTGATGTAGCGGAAGCTTATAACAAACGTAACCAAAGTAACCAATAGTAACCCAATGAAATCAACCTATTTAATTCTGCGAATACCTAGGTCGAAAACGCCTTCCAAATCTATATACTCAAAGAATATCTAGAATATAGGTTTAAAATTCATCTCTCGAAAGAGAAAACTCTCAACAAACTTTTATAAATACTCAAAAACTCAAAAACTATCTATTACAATTATAGAATGCTATTTTTATAGCAAAACTCTAAACGTAAATAATACCTAAACCAAATTAGAATGCTTTAAAATAAAACCAATATCTATTTAGAATAAGGGAATAATATGTATTATTCCTTAATTAACTGAAATCCCTATTCCTTTTGGGAATTCTTCCAGCTTTCCAACATTCAACCTCCATTCCAGAAACATTCCAAAGAATCCAGAACTCGATCTGCATCTTCTAACTCGAGCCTGCATCACACCTCAATCATTGCCATACCGGTGCTGTCTATTTTTACTGGTGCGATGATAATTTATGGCACCGGTATAATAGCACCGTAAGACATGTACCTGTGCTAATCAATAATTGTGGCACCTCAATCATTGCCATACCGGTGCTATCCATTTTTACCGGTGCGATGATAATTTATGGCACCGGTATAATAGCACTGTAAGACATGTACCTGTGCTAATCAATAATTGTGGCACCGCAATCATTGGCATACCGGTGCTGTCCATTTTTACCGGTGCGATGATAATTTATTGTACCGGTATAATAGCACCGTAAGACATGTACCGGTGCTAATCAATAATTGTGGCACCGCAATCATTGGCATACCGGTGCTGTCCATTTTTACCAGTGCGATGATAATTTATTGTACCAGTATAATAGCACTGTAAGACATGTACCGGTGCTAATCAATAATTGTGGCACCTCAATCATTGGCATACCGGTACTGTCCATTTTTACCGGTGCGATGATAATTTATGGCACCGGTATAATAGCACCGTAAAACATGTACAGGTGCTAATCAATAATTGTGGTACCTCAATCATTGGCATACCGGTGTTGTCCATTTTTACCGGTGCGATGATAATTTATGGCACCGGTATAACAGCACCGTAAGACATGTACCGGTGCTAATCAATAATTGTGGCACCTCAATCATTGGCATACCGGTGCCGTCTATTTTTACCGGTGCCATATATTAATATGGCACCGATATGATAGACCGTAAGACATGTACCGGTGATAATCAATTATTGTAGCACCGCAATCATTGGCATACCGGTGCCGTCTATTTTTACCGGTGCCATGTTAATATATGCATGTCCAAATGATTGTATTTTATATCGTGGTAAATTTAAGGACAATATCGAGTGCCCGATTTGCAATGCTCCTCGTTACATTCAATGGTTCTTGAAGAGCATTCAAAACTTTTTGTGAATTGGGTTCTACTCAAGATGTAACGTTGATAGGATGAGTGAAAATTTGCGAGCATTTGCTAGGAAGCCTAACTGTACCGTGCGGACATATACAGGTTATGACATTAACGGTTCGTCATTCTCTACTGCTATGAAAGATATGAAGAGCACTAATTAAAACAACGGGGTTTACAATGAGTCCGAGTTGATTTCGCAATCTAGTAAAAAGGATAAAAGGCCAATAACTACTGTTTCATCGTTCTATGGGGTCATTCAAGAAATATGGGAGCTTGATTATGTCGCATTTAAAGTTCCGGTATTCAAGTGTAAGTGTGTCGATATCGAAAGTGGCGTGCAAATTGAGAAGCCGATGGGATTTACACTAGTGAACTTAAGCATGGAAGCATACAAAGATGATGACTTCATTATGACTTCTCAAGCGAAACAAGTTTTCTATGTTGCTTATCCAAAAAAAGCCGGTTGGTCTGTTGTGCTATGGGTGAAGAGATTTTTTTTCAATGATGAGATTGATGACCAAGTGTCGAAAGATGCAGCTGCAGATTTTCCTTCAGCTTTTCCACGGCTAGATGTGTTGGCTAGTGGAGCAACTAGAAGGTGTCATAATGATGGATTGTGGGTGGATGAGAATGGACAGATTATTGGCGGTGATAGCATGAAGAAGAGGAAGCAACCTGAGTAACAATAAAGCAGTGGTAGTACTATTTTTTGCCTTGTAATCTTTATTCAGAACAATATCAAATTTTAATCTTTTTGTTATAACACATGGTGTTTGCTGAATATTATTTAGAATGATTGCGTGAATGAAGAACCTCAATTTATGTATTGTTTTGACAGTTCTGTATTCGCTTCGATGTTGGAAAGGTTATATTAAAAGAGATCCTGGATTCGTTGGACCGTTCTGTGGTAGTTGTTTTCTGGACATGTTGAGGTCTAGGCATTACCATTAGCCATTTTGAAGTGCTGCCAATTTACTGGAAGTAGAGGAGGAGGTACATATTATATAAGAGATATGTATTTTTCCTAGAAGATTGTACAGAGGCGTGTTTTTCCCTCGCATGATTAACATCGTATGAATAAGGAGTTTGAATCAGTCTACCAGGAGATTGTATCAGTTTGATTCAGTCAATATTATGGAGTCTCAGAATTTGTTGGATAAGAAAAATGTCACTTTCTTGAACTGCATCTGTATTGATTTTAGTTGCCTCAAGGGCACGGCATGCATCTGGCTCTTTCTATCAATGTATGTATATCCTGTTTTGATTATGTTAACATGTAGCAGATATTGTCACAAAACCTTTCAGATGAACGGTATGTTAAGCAAATTGAACTGAACTGAACAAAAACCTTCAAGTCGGAAAAACAGAACCTAAGAGGACTCCTAAGTTGGATAGAGATAGAGCCCTCTAATCCACAAAACTAATCCCTCTAAGTTGGATGAGTTCATAGTCGTCATGGACTAGATCCTACACTCAACACCGAACTCGGGGAGATGCAATGGGGCTGAATCTACGGATATCGTGGACTAGACCTACACTCAACTCCGTAGGTTCGATGCAAATGGGGTAATTGTTATTCACAAAGCGGGGTTTTTGGGCATACCTTGAGGGTCGATATCCACTTCGCTTAAGTATATACCCTGGCCTGGTCTCATCTCCTTCATCTGCACCAGACACAGGTTTGTGCAATCTGCTCTTGAAGATGCCATTCGAAATTATCTGCACAAGCAAAAGAAATCTATAAAATCCCAATACAGATTTGAACCGAGTTAAACTAAACGAAACTGAAATGAATTGGAAACGGTTAGCCAAACTTCATGAGATCGTTACTAGTTTAACTAGAGAGCAGGAGACTTGAATCAATGAGCTCAGCTTGCTCGCTGACAATGATATAGTATTCTGTCACAAGCTTGATGAATGTAACATTGGCAAAGACACGAGGAAATTGTAAATCTATAGTTACCTGCATACCTTGATATAGAAATTTGACAGCTTGACAATATCCTTCTTCAAGTGTAACCAAAATAAAGGAATTAGCTCATATAGTCCAGTCATCATATACCACGTACAAAAACAACAGCAAATTTATATAAAATTTAACTATACATGAAGCTGCGGTCTCTAGACCTCATAACACCACAATACAATACATCTAAATGCTAGATACTACCTATCTACAACATGGCCCAGGATAAATAAGTTCATGTCCATGTATCTCAAGTACAAAATAACCTATGAGGGATTCGAACCCACACATATGTGTATTTACACAACGCTCTTCCATTTGAGCTAATAGGTTTCACAATATCTGGGTTTAAAAAAGCGCATAACTAGCGAAGCGCAAACCTCAGAAATTTTCAAAGCGCGAAGCGCAAGACGCAAGCGCGCGCTTTTCATATAAAAAGCGCAAGAACATATATTCTAGGATGCTTTCAATAATAACACTCAATATAGAGGATGCACATAAATATTTTAAATAAGACATGAAAATCCTAGCATAAAACCAAAATCAAGTTTTCAAGTTGACACCTTTACTTAACTAAATAAAACCAAACTTCATATATAGAACAAAATCAACCAACCCATAGCTAAACTCGCGGTATACTAATTTTAAACAATAAATTTGTAATCAAGTTGACACCTTTACTTAACTAAATAACACCAAACTCAATATTTAGAACAAAATCAATCAACTCATAGCTAAATTCATGGTATACTGATTGTAAACAGTAAATTTGCTATAAAGTTGACACCTTTACTTAATTAAATAAAACCAAACTCCATATTTAGAACAAAATCAACCAACCCACAGCTAAATCACGGTATACTAATTGTAAACAGTAAATTTGTAATAAAGTTGACACCTTTACTCAACTAAATAAAACCAAACTCCATATTTAGACCAAAATCAATCAGCCCATAGCTAAACTCATGGTCATCACCCAACACATGAACAAATAAACTATTATAAACTTGATAAAAAATAATGATAATCAAGGAATAGATATTTCCCTTCTATGTAGATCTATTTGTTTTTTCAATATTTCATGAGTAGAGAAGAGATGAGGTGGAGAGGCAGAGAGAAATTGAAAGATACGGCAGAGGAGGAAGAAACGATCGGGAGGGAGAGGCAGATAAGATGGGGAAGCTGTTTTTGGGAATAAATAGCCTTTTATAGTAGCCCACTATTTCATTAAAAAAATTAATGAAAAAAAAATTGAATTTCAAAAAAAAAAAAAACAGAAACGCAAAAAAAAACAAAAGTGCGTTTTTCCAGCGCTTCGGGACGGTGAAAAAGCGCAGTAAAACGCGCGTTTAGTTACGCGTCCAGCGCCTCACTTAGCGAAGCGCAAACCCTTGTAAAGTGCGTTTTAAGCGCGCTTAAACGCGTTTTTTAAAACCCAGCACAATATCAAAATACAAAAACACCGAAAGTAATATAAATCAATGAGCATCACATAATAATAATAATAAAGCTTACTATGAAGTTCTAAGATTACTAAAGTTCTAAAGCAGAATAATAAGATTACACCATCTTTCAGAATACATTAAAATTCAAGCAAGTGAACTACACCACTTCAATTGCCAGAATGTATTCATAAAGCAGGGTCAAAAACAACAAAATCGGTATGACCCTGGATCCTACATATATCACAAAAAAGACAGGTCCTTTCCGGTTCTGCTTACATCATCATTCAGAAAAGATTAACAGTCAGCTAAGATAGTCAAACAACATTTCCCCTTCTCTACTCTTCTAGTCCCACTCACATCTTCTAAACCTCACTCTTATAACCGGGATTCAAACTAAACTTACATATCTAAAAGTACTATAACAGTTCTAAAACTCCAAAGCATCAAAAACTAGCTCAGGTCATACCCTAGAATTCTAATCACACACATACCGAAAGATTCCAGCATACGAAATTCAGTAATTCTCCCAAACATATAAAATCAGACCACAAAAAATCAAAATTGGATTAAAAGGGATTGATCACCTTCACGAGATAAAACTCCTGCTTGATACCAGCCGGGGGAGGCAGAGCACCAGCAGACGCGCTCTGATACGAGAAGGGCAGATCGCTCCTCCGATCACCAGCGCAGCCGCCATTGCTAAAATTATTAGCAGTCAGAGCTCCGGCCACTTGCTGGAGCAATTTTAACGTATTCTGCAAAGTGGCAGTGGATGATTTCCTTGGCTCCAAGACTTTCCTCGGCAAATCCTCTCTGAAAAAATGGTGGAGATGGAGTCTTTTAATACCATCAACAAAAACAAGAGCGACGCCTCCAAATCGAGCCACCCGCCCCGATTAGAGAAGTGGCGGTCGCCACAGTTGGCCGGAAAAGTTAAGAAATCCGGCGAGCCGTATAAATCGAGGCTGTAGCTACCCAGTTGGAGTTTGGCATCAACTGCCGTTAGAACCATGACACGACGCCGTGAACTCGTCCATGCTGTGAATCGCCGAAACCCAATCGATGGGTTTATGTGAATCGCCAGGAAATTGGATTACTGCGTGAATCGCCAGAAACCAATTCGATGGGTTTGATTTTGAGAAGATGAAAATTGAGATGAGAGTGGATAGGGTTTTAGCTTTTAATTATATAGTCATTTATATTAACGGCTGAGATTTAATCTTCTGAGAAGATTGAGGGTTCAGATTAAAGAATAAATTATTAACAGAAATTATAACATTGACATTCTATAAAAATATTTCTTTAACTTGAGATATCAAATTCCTTAATCTAAACTCACATCCAAATTTACATCTGAATGCTCGTAATTTTTAATATTAATATTTTGGTAAAAATTAAAATAATCTTCGATCTTAACCCTTCAATTTTAGTATCAAGAACTTGAGAAACAGTACTAAAACTACTACTTGGTACTTGAATGTATATACTTTGGAGTCATATTTCCAACATAGTTATGACCAATTTATTTTCATTACTAAATGAAATTAAGTAAATTTGAGTGTTTTTTAGACATTAGTCCATGAAATAGCATTGATGGACTGTCAGGTTGAATAAAAATTTAAAAAAATGTCAAAAACAAACAATTTTTTACTTATATACCTAAAAGTTTTGATGATTTTGTTAATTTTATTATGCATATGACACTTTTAATATATATTTACATTGCTATTAGTTCAATAAATGATATGTGTGATGAAAACTTGTCATAAAACATCAAATATTGTCATAAAACTAGTTCTTTTATGAATGTGATAATTTTATTATGTATACGGTAGTTTCTTGACGTGTTTAACAACAAATGAATTTGAAATATTGACTTAGTGGACCAAATTCATATAAAAATTATGCTCTAAGTATACATAGCAACAACTAACTGTTGCTTTAGGTATACATAGCAACAACTAATGACTGCTCCACGTATGCATAGCAACAACTAACCGCCGCTCTTGGTATATAAAAGTGAAAAATGTCATAAAATATCAAATTTTGAATTTTGAACTTGGATTTTTTTTAATGATTATGTTAATTTATTATGTATAAAGCATTTTTTATGTAAATTTTCTTTGGTATTGACTCGATGTTTGGTACGTTTAGTGAGAACTTTAGAAGCAAGAACCTAAGAAGTACTACTGGGATTACATATTAGTTAAGTATATGTACTTTGCAGTCATATTTCACCCATAGTTGTGATCAAATTGTTTCAAATACTAAATGAAAATAAGTATATTTGAGTGTTTCTATGCCATTATAACATAAAATCCATGAAATATCAATGATATGAATGTTTAGTTTAATAAAAATTTGAAAAATGTCACAAAATATCAAATTTTGACTTTTAAACTTGATTTTTTTTAATGATTATGTTAATTTATAGTGTATAAGACACTAAATTAGTTCTGGTATTGGCTCGATGAAAGGTACGTGTAGTGAGAACTTTAGTAGCAAGAACCTGAGAAGCACTACAAAGACTATAACATGTAGTTAAATATATATACTTTGGAGTCATATTTCAATCATAGTTGTGATCAATTTGTTTCAAATACTAAATGAAATTAAGTATATTTGAGTGCTTCTATAACATTATAAGACATATTCCACGGAGTATCACTGATATGAATGTTTTTGAAAATATCATAAAACATCAAATTTTGACTTTTATACTAGTTTTTTTATGACAATGATAACTTTATTAAGTATACGATAGTTGTTACGAAATTTTCGTAAATATATAAGAATAAGCATATTAATTCAGAATTCTTTTTAATATTATTTATTTGCATTGATCTGATCCATCAATTAATTTAATTGACTTAATTTGAACCGTTAATTCTTTAACTATATAATTCCTTGTCTGAGATTTTGTCACTTTCCTTTTCCTTTTCTTTTCCGATTCGCCATCTCTATTCTTTACTCTGTAAACCCCTCACCGATCTGCAAATCCCTAATCTCAAACCAGACCGTATTGTCATGAAACCCTCTTCCGATCCGCCGCAAACCATGAAACCCGATCCGTCGATTCGCCATGAAATCTTATCCCTAATCTCAAACCCTCTTCTGATCGCCGCTCTATTCACCTGCCCGTGAAGTTTCTGACCGATCGAGCGTCTCTCTCGGCGGCGGCTTCATCGTTCCTCTCGGTGAGCTGCTTCGCGGCTTGGCAGAGCGCGGAGATTTCTACCTCGATCTATTCAATCGCTCCTGCATCACCGCCTTCTCTTCGTCGAGATCCTCATCGGTGGAGAGCGGCTTGACAATACGCGTGGAGAGCGGCTTGTCATCGGCTTGACTTCCATGGATCCCAACCCCAAACCCGCCTCTTCATTCTCCGCCTCAACTCATGCCTCTCGCGGGTTGATGAACTTGATAGATTAGTGTAAGTATGAGCTTGAGTTAATGAGTAGCAACAGTAATTGTTGTTTTGTATATTTTGTGGCTCTTTGGTTTGGTTTGATTGTGCCTCTTCTTAGCTTCTGATTGTGTGATGAAAGTTTGTTTTTTTTCTCTTGAAGAATGGGAGGTAGTACAGAGACTATGGATGAAGACACCAGAGAGAGGCATGGAGGCAGGTGGCGCTGTGGTTGTGGTAGTAGCAGCAGTGGTGGTGCTAGAAGTAATCAAATTTATGCGCTTGGAAGATTACTGTAAGCATGAGCCCTTTAGGATGGTAGCCATTGAAAGTTTCATTATTTTCATGTACAGCCGACTCACATTTATGATCTGATATTGGCTCTATCTTGTTGTGATTTTTATGACATTAGCACTATGATTTAGAAAATTGGAATATGATTTCTTTTTAGTACGCGTATTTTGCGGCATATGGCTTCAAAGTTGAGTTTGGATATTGATTAGTTGGCTTAGAGTTGAGATTTTCAATTCAGTTAAGCCACATGGATACAATCAGTTGAGGGAGATAAAATTTGTGAAATTTAGAGTTTAATATGTCTACTAGAAGCTCTTACAGTCTAGTTTGCAATGGTCCAAATTTCAGATTTGTTTGAGTTGGGTGTAATTAGTTACGGCTGTATCAGTTAGTAGTCGTTAAGCAGCAATATTTTCAGTGTGTGTTCAACAATATATACTTCAGTTGTTATGATTTTGGGGCTGGTCTCTGACTTTTTCAGGATTCTCATTATTGTAGGTTCTGAAGGTTCTTTCAGCTTCTTCCACAGCATATTCATGCTAATCCTAATGGCAAATTGTCCAGCCCTCCATCACTTTCTGGGACTTCTATCTCCCGAGTTTCAGTTTTGCAGGTCAGTGAAATTGTATCATGATTTGTTATGCACAAAACGTGTGATCACTTGAATGTGATTCTTCCCCCAAGAAATTTAATGCTATTTTGCCATCATGTGTGTTCCTTGTGCTGGATTCCCCATTTGAGAAATTCTATGTTGAATGTTTTTTTAAACTGAAATTCAAACGGATGTTTTTAGGTATTTTGGTATGTGAATTATCGATGTAGCTACATAATGGAATTGAAGACATGATAAACTTTACTTATCTCTTGTTTTTTGGGCCAAAACAATTCCTTTGAGTGTTTAGACTTGCTGGATTATTGTTTTTCAATTAGTTTTACTATATTGGCATGTTGAGATTTTGAAATTTGGGTCCTTCTCTACCTCTGTCAGCTTTTGTCGACCTTGCTGAGATGATTTCAGCCTTTTCCCGCCCCGGCCATGATGGCATCTAGTAAGAGCGAAAGGAAGAAAATTTGTATGTCGAGATCTCGAACACAATGGAGAAACCTTGTTAGCATTATCATTCTCTTGAGTGACCAGGTGCTTCTTTAAATTGCAATTCATGTGTATTGCGTAAGAATTGGCTACTATTTTTAAAACATGTAGTTAGATAGAACACACTAGGCCTTCATGTTGGATTTTTATCATAATTTTGATATTCTGTATTTTCATTTTTGCTGTATTTATTTTATTGAGAATTTTGGAAATTCAAATATTTTAATTTTTTTTAAAATTTTAATATTTAAACGTTTCAACTGTTTTTATTAATCGCTTAAATGTGATGGGCTTCAATTAGGCCCAATCCAAAAGGAAATAAGTGGAATGTCTACTCAGCATTGTCACTAGACATTGACGGGTCCCAGTGTCGGCAAAGCGCTGATGGGACCTATTTCGTTCCACCGGGAGTATAGACAGCAGTTTTTTTTATTTCAAATAACCGCTGAAAGGACATGAAATAACTGCTGAAATGTCCTATTTTTTCTAGTAGTGTTATAGCACCGATTTTTTTATATAAATTTAACACCAGTTGAAAATGACCACGATCATTAATTACCGGTTCGAACTTAGAGCATCGGAACGACTTACCGGTACAAAAAAAGTCACTGGTAAACTAACTGGTGTCAATAAACCGCTGCTGATTATAGCACCGGAATAAAAGTGCATCCATATGAACCGGTGCAAACTATGGCACCGGCTCATGAACCGCTGCTGATTGGAGCACCGGAGTAAAAGTGCATCTATATGAACCGGTACAAACTATGGCATCGGTAAAGTAACTGGTGCCCATAAACCGCTGTTGATTAGAGCACCGGAATTAAAGTGCATCCATATGAACCGGTACAAACTATGGCACAGGTAAAGTAACTGGTGCCCATAAACCGCTGCTGAGGGAGCCCGTTAGTTTTTGCACGTCTTTTACCGTTCTCGGGGGCTGCATATTTTGCAAATCTTCTATCTTCTCCGGTTTAACTTTGATTCCCCGATTGGATGCCATGTATCCTAAGAATTTTTCCGCTCCCAAACCGATGGTACACTTAGCCGGATTTAACTTTAGGTTAGCTGTTCGCAGTGTATCTTAGCTGCGGCTCTTCACACCATGTCGTCGACGTATATCTCCATGTTACGTCCTATTTGGGACTAAAAAAGTTTGTCAACCAGTCGCTGGCAGGTGGCTCCAGCGTTCTTTAATCCAAAGGGCATTTTCTTGTAGGAAAAGGTCCCTTTGTCAGAATGAGGTTTTCTCCTTATCTTTCTCCGTCATTGGTACTTGGTGATATCCTCTATGGGCATTGAAGAAAGCTAACACTGGGTATCCAGCAATCGCCTCGACCAAGCGATCTATTGAAGGCAGAGGATAGATGTCCTTGGGACAACAATCATTCAAGTTGGTGAAGTCGATGCACATTCTCCATTTCCCGTCAGGTTTTTGACCAGTACTGTATTGGCTATACACTCGGGATATTTCACTTCTTCAATCAGATCGGACTCGAGTAGTTTTTCCATTTCTTCTCGAATAGCTTCAACTCCATCCAAAGCAAAGATACGTCGTTTTTTCTTTACATGCTTATGTGCTGGATCAATGTTCAGATAATGTTCTGCCAGCTGAGCAGGTACTCCTACCATGTCGTTGGTTTCCCATGAGAAGACGTCTATGTATCGGTTGAGAAGATCTCGAAACTTCATCTTTATCTCGGGGGGTAGGAAAATGCCTACCTCAACGGTTCCAGATTCTCCGAGTTTCATCAGCTCGGACTCGGAATGTTTGACTCGCTCAGGAGCTGATTTCTCGAGGCTTTCCCTCTCAGGTTCTCTAATGACCACAATGATGCATACTCGAGCCACTCCTTGGTCTCCTCGCACCGTGGCTATCCCTTGATTCGTGGGGAACTTCATGGCCAAATGGTATGGAGACCAAATGGCCCTTGCTTGACACATCCATGGCCGACCAAGTGTAAGGTTTTATGGCGCCATAGAATCAATCACCGTGAACGTGCAGCTAAGCGTTAAGCTTCGAGAACCGTCCGCCACACGCATGGGCAAGGTGATCTCTCCCAAAGGTGTTATGGAGTCGCCTACGAACCCCGAGATTAGGTTCGTAGGAGCGAGATTGTTTCTGTTTAATCTCAGTCGTTCGTAACAACTACGAAACATGACTTCCATTTCACTTCCTCCATCCACGAGGACCCTTCTAATCACGTTGTGGTTTATATCGGTGGTTATTACTTAAGGATCAGTATGGGGAAACTAGTTAGGAACTGCGTCTTTTTGTGAAAAAACGGTCGTTCCGTCCAGACGAGACCTTTTATTTTCCAACTCCCAAGGAGAGGATTCTTCCGGTGATCGGTGCACGCCGTTTGTGCTCATTCTCACTTCACGGTCTGTCGCAGAGGCCCGAGGCAAATCTCTTATCGGGTGATCTATCTCAGCGTTAGTCTTTGACATCCACCGGGGGTTGGTTATTGCGTTCATCTCGTTGTTGTTGCAGAAAGGCTTGACACCAGTGCTTCATATTCCTTTTGGGGCCAGAGAACGGACTCACGTACTCTTGTGAGTGTTCCCGGATCAGTCATGAGCTCAAGGCTGGTTAGATCAAAATAAACATGTGAATTTCAGTGGGCGTGCCAAATTGATAGATGTTTGGAACCCGCGCTTGATCATGAATCCAACTCACAAACTGATCTGCAAGACAAAGCCCTGAGGTGGCCCAGGGGTAGACACTCTGATGCTTAAGTCAGTAATAGCTTTGAGAAACTTATAAACGTAAGGCGTAGTGTGTGTAAGATAATGAATGGAGAGGTCTACCAAACCTTTGTATTTATAGAGTTCTAATCCGTAGATTGACAGGGTTTGTAATTAGAGTAAGAATACAACTCTTATGGTGATAAAAATTGTATTCCCATAATTAGAGAAAGTGTATTCCTTGTAGGACATTCAAAATATACGCGTTCCTTGTAAGGATTTGAGCCGATGGACCCGTGAGTCCCTCTCCCGCGTAACTCGAGCCCCTGACCCCTTCTCGGGTCCTGGTCCGAGTCTGAACGATATCCCAAAGTGCGAACCATGGACTTATCACTGTTTAACTATAACAAAAAAAATATCATCCCAAAAAAGTCAGATCTTATCCCTAGGATCAGAAAATAGTGGTTATAACCTATCTGATAAGCAATTGATATAATCTTTTCAGACTTAACCATTGGTTCAATAATGACAAAGACACCTATCTTATTTTTCTTTTTAATGTGCCTAACTCTTCTCTGAGCTATCTTACTCTTTATCCCTCTAACATTCCACACACACAAATTAAGATTCATCATAATCAACCTACAGTAGAAGAGACAATTTTGGATCTAGTAGAAACCGTTTTGTGAGCCTGAGAATAGTCATTTTTCTTATATTTCCGTTTAGTTTGTGTATCAACAATATTAGATTTAGAAGGATTTAAAGCACTATCAATTATTAATTTATTGAACCCGCTTTGAGACATGACTAATGGCTCAATTATGAAGTCTCCAATTTTATCCACCCTCTCCGTTGACCACTTCTCAGTAGGACTACTAGGAGTTCTATTTGGTCTATCATTATTAGTCATAGTGAACTTACCCAGAGGGCTGTGGCAGTCCTCTGTCCTCACATCTTCATCCATTTGTGTCTTCATTGTGTTTGCTTCAACAAAACCATTATCCTTTTTGTATCTGCACTTTCTTCAATACTAGGGTTAATACCACTAGTGAGCGAACCATCATTCATTTTCAGATGTAATATCACGAATCTCAACAGTTTCACTATCATGATCCACCTTCTCATTATTTGTATCCAATAAAACAGTAAAACTATTTTGGATTGACATAATATTTGATGTAGGTAAACGAATCTGAATCCTTGTAGGTGTTTGCACCCCAAACTAGGGGTGTTCAAAAATATCCGACCCGAGCTACCCGGTCTGATACCCGAAATACTCGAATGCTAATCTTCGGGCAATTAATAGTAAAACCGGGCCGGGTACCTGACCCGATAATTATGTTTATAATCGGGTTCGGGTATAGGTCACAAGAATTGAGTTTCCGGGTACTCGAAATATCCAATTAAATATTATTATGACTAATAATAAGATGATAACAAATATGTTTGTTACATTAAGTACTCATAAAAAATTGTTAATGTATATTCTCTTATTAACACTTTACATATTTTCGATAACATATTTTTTTCATGTATATATTACATAGAAAAGAGATGTAATGAATAATTTTGGCTTATATTTGCATCATTTAAGTATTTTTTACGAAAAAGACACTATTTCTTGTAGTTATAAAAAATTTATGACTTAATTTAATGTAGTATTTGAATTTTTAGATTTGTTTATGCTTACATATGTGCAAAATATAAACATAATAATTTAGTAAAAGGGTTATAGGGTACCCGGTCCGAACTTTTCGAGTACCCGAAAGTGCAGGTACCCGTATTTTCGGGTCAGGGTACGGGTCATATATTTTAGTACCCGAAGGTGCGGGTACCCGGAAGTGCGGGCACTCGGTTATGAACACCCCTACCCCAAAAGCTTTTGAACAATTTCATCATGTTTAGTCTGCTTGACACAAGCCTTACCCTTAACTTTTCATTCCTGTCTAGCACCTACAAAAGCACTATTCTTTCCAAAATGGTATTCTCAACAGGAGGATTAGTAACATCAATAACAGTCATTCATTTTTCCTTAGCTGACAAACCAGAAGATATTGGGTGACTCTGTTTATCTTTTGACATAGTAGGCCTTCAAAAATTGGAGTTTTTCCTAACAGTTGTATCAATTTTGCACATATCATCATTGTGACCTAGTTTTGAACAGTTCATGCAATAAAATGGAAGACCTTTATATTCTAAATATTGCCAGTAACTCGTGTCTCTATATTTGATCCATACTCTTTCCCTTAGTGGTTTAGACACATCTATTTTTACACACACTTTAGCAACATGGTGTCTAGCCCTGTTCAAAGTGGCTTGATCTACTTTTACTGGATGGCCTATCAGATTCCCAATAGACAACATAGCATATTTATCAAACAATTGATGCGGGAGACCATACAACCTTATCCAAACCGGCCCCACCGGCGAATCAGCACTAGGGTTGAAGTTAGGACTCCACTTGGTTATTCTAATTGTAGAATCCGAACTTCAAGATTTTATGCATCCAGCATCGGTAGTAGTCCTCAAAAAGCTGAAAATGTAAGAACACATGGCGATTATCAACCAAATAAATGCCAAATTGGCCTTTAAAACCAGCTTTTTGGAAATCCCGGCGAATTCGATCAAGTTGCAGCTGAGCTCGGGAGAAATTTCCGACAAGAGTAAAACGTAACGGGCCCTCCAATTTATTACATTCATCATTTGAGAAATGGAATACTGGTTCCCACCAAGTGATCGATCTGAGATTTTGGATTGAAGGGAACCTTAGGTTCAGATCTGGAAGCATGAACAACCTGATCTGTTGGTTTCTTATTCAGTATTTGAGCATGAGATGTTGGGGGGAAGAAGAAAGATTGATAGGCAGTTGGCCACCCGATGGTGGCATGGCGGCGCCGATCGATTGCTGACTTGAGACAGGGGGGAACGTTTAGTCGCACAAAATCACTTTTTTCGCCAGCTGGTTATGGACCAAAAATCTAAACCCACTTTCAAAATTGAGATGACATGTCATTTTTTGGTGAAACGAAAAATATTCTAAAATTTTAAGAAAAAAACACGTTTGCAAGCATCAGTACTGGCACTGGGACTGTGCGATCGGTGTGATCGTACAGTCAAATCTTAATTTTTCAGTAATTAATGATGTGGTAAAATTAATATTTTGAAAACAAACAAAGTTTATTTGTTATTAAATAGAAGATCACGGAGAATAATCTGATATAACGATGAAATTTGGATTGCGTTAACGGCGAGGTGGATAACGAAACAAAAAAATTTATTTAGGAGATTACTTTGGAAGGAGTTACATATTATACATGAACTAAGGAATTAAAAATTGTCATTTTTATATTGTCCTTTAACATATTATTACTTTAACCTCCTTAAAAAATGAATATTGTGTGATATTCCGTGCTATTAATTTTTCTCCTATGAGTCTCTCATCTTAAAGGGAACTAGAAGAATTATTGCTCCGGTCAATAAATAAATTATTAAAAAGAATAAAAAAGGATGAAACTACGTAGTTTTGACTAAAACCGTCACATAACCACCGCAAGTTCACCATATTCCGGCGCCTACCATTTTTATATATTCCTTATTTTGTTTCTTTTAATTAATCTACGAACTTAATTGTATATATCAATCATCCGTAATTTCAAGGATTCAGTTAGCATAATTGTGTTTTCAATATATATAATATATGGTATGCATATATTATTGCATATTTTTATAGCATACTAAATAGCATCCGGCTTCTATTTTTACAAATACAACTCATTCCACCTAATTAACACGTCTACGAAAGGAAAACATGAATATTACATCACACAATTAACATGAATGCCACAATTACCCATAATTAATTAATTAAGTATGTCATATTAGATCAAGAATTCAGAGCTTGAAAAGTGGTTAATTCTGGAGTGATTGGACTGAGAATCGTGAATTGGCATATTTTCCAATTTTCATACCATTTCTTTGTATTCTACACATATAAAATATTGCATTTATATATTAATACATGGATACAATATGCTTACGATAAATATGTTGTTTTGCATAAATATATTAATTAATAGTAAGAATATATATATTTTGTACTAGAAAAATTTATACGGACAAATCATGTTTTCTATTTTCGTAATAAAATTATATATAGGTCCTATTTGTCTGAACTTATTTCAACTGAACTGAACTGAATTAAACTGAACTGTATTGAATTAAATTCAATTAAACTGAACTGAATCGAACTGAAGTAAAAGTAAAAGTTAATATATTGAAAAATAAAATCAGCATGTCTAAACTTACCGAAATTATTGTATTTAAAAATGGACCTAATTACTAATTTGGACTCAAACATAATGGATATATCATTGTCTTACCATAAGATCACACCTTACTTTTTTAAGGATAAATCATTGTCTTATCATAAGACCACACCTTACTTTTTTTACTGAAGTGTTATACATAATCCAGTATTTTACTCAACGTAGTCTAAAATACCATTGAAATTACCGGTACTTTACTCAGTGTACATCAAAATACCATTGAAACTACAATACCGCCACCTGAATTTTGCTAAGTTTTTCAAATGAACCTAATAAGTGAGGACAATATCGTAAATTTCATATCGTATTTCAAACTAAAAGAGTAAAATATCGAACTGCGTATAGCAACCTCATTTTTAAACGTAAAATAGCTAAAATTTACACATTTTATCAAATTAAAATCTTTTTAAGATATTCCAAACATACCGCACAACGTGCGGCCGAATCATGCTTAGTCACTTTTAATAAGAATACTGAAATTAAAGTATTTTATCACCACTAAAGATATATAATCATATAAGTTAGAATAACATAAATAATTGAGGGTTATAATTTTATTTTTCGCACGGGGTCTTGGAAATTTAGGGGGCATGCTATACGCAGTCCGTATTTTGCTTATTTTGCAGTCCAAAATAAAAATACGCCTTCGATATATATTATATGGTGCATAATTATGTATATCAGACATATGCATCATATATACTACTTCTATTGCATACACTTGCAATTCAGTTATATATTAGAATCATTGTATATATGATTATTTTAAAAAAATACGGACTGCGTATAGAAGGGTTGGGCTGATCCTAACAAATATCATATAAGTATTCTAAAAGGGGAATGCCCAGTTACTGTAGATGGATCTACAGTAAAGGGCATATTTGTAATTCGAGTGCTGGGCCTTGATTCGGTCGGAAGAAAAAGGCGAAACCCTCATCGCGACAGCAGATCGGCCAGAGAACTTCGCAAGAAAGACGAAGACCCCGCCGCAAGGCTTCCTGGAAGGATCCCAAGGGCCGTGTCATCGATGCCCCCACTCGCGACGCCGCCGTCTCGCAGCTCAAGGCCATCCGCGAGAGCATCGTCTCCGGCGAGGTTAAGTTTGAGGACATCGCTGCTCGTTCTGACTGCAGCTCCGTCAAGCGGCAAGTTGTTCGCGAAGCTGCCAACGCGTCTGATGGATAAGATTTCCATCGAACACATGGTGGCAAAAAAGACAGTGAATGACCCGAGTGCTACCGGATCAACTTCCACAGCAACCATCAGCTGGAGCTTCATCAGAATGGCAGCAGGGTTCTGTTTCCCCTCCAATGGAAGGTCAGAGATCAGCAGGATGGCTGCCATCATCTGCTAATCAGTTCCCAGAGCAAATCCTCAGACATCGTATTCTGGTAATTCTCAAGTGCCAAGGCCTACAACAGAGGCTGTGAGGTAATTAATATTTGGTTTTTTGGAGCTCTTATGAAAAAGTATGAATCTTTTGGTGTTTTTATAGGGAGGGTGTAAACGGTTTTGCTTCCTCTACTGCAGCTGCGTCAGCTGATGGAGCTGGTTTTGAATTTGGCATGGATCCAAGTATTGATCCTGAACTTGCACTAACACTCCGAGTTTCAATGGAAGAGGAGAGGGTTAGGCAAGAAGCTGCTGCAAAAAAGGCTGCAGAAGAGGGTTCAACACAAAAAAAGGGAGATTCATCTAATTCTCGAGATGTTGATACGACTGACAAAGCTGGAGGCTCTGAAACTGAAAACAAACCAAATGAATACATAGTAAGTCTATTACCATAACTGCACCTAAAGATTTGCTTTCAAGTATTCTCTTTTGGCTTAACCTATTGAAAATGTTGCATTAAATCTGTTATATTATGCAGGTTCTAATTGTAGAGAAAATCAAGAGCAGAAGCCATTTGGTAGAAAAGTGGAACCTGGACAAGGTGTTCACATTATCTTAACGTGACAGAAGTTTTTTTCTTCAGTTGGAGACCTTTGACACTTCATTAGCTATTATCATGATAGATCTATATGATCGTGTAATGATGCCTCATTTAGGGCCTATTTTTATTACTTTATTTATTAAGTAAAAATTCATTGATAAATAATATCAATATTACTAAATTATTCCGAATTTAATAAATTTGTACTCCAGGTTACAATCGCTGAGTTGTTGAATGTCAAGAGGCTTCCCAGATTCTCTTGGAGTAACATCCTTAAACCAGGCTGGTTCTCACCAACGCCGGGTTCGGACGACTTGGTGAAGAGCTTAAGAACCATGCCTTTCATTTTAGGTGATTCCCTTTTGTTAATCATTTTGATTCAATTCCTTAAGATATGTCACTTGGAATCTTTAGGAACTGACATTGCTGTTTTTAATTTGGAATCTTAGCAAGTGAATCTTGTTGTTCATTTTTTATTCAATTCTTTGAAAATTGTCACTTGGAATCTTAGGAGCTCATTTCTTCTTGTTGTTGGAATTTTAGCAAATGAATCTTTTGAGCAAGTGGCGAGCAATGGACTGCAGCCCAACATGATTCTGTATTTGACCATAGAGTATCATCTGGGCATGGCTGCAGCTTCCAGTATCCTCTTCTTATGGTCTGCAACAACCAATTTAATGCCTCTTGTTGGGGCTATTATTGCAGATTCTTTTCTGGGGCGATACCGGACAATTCTATTTGGATGCTTTTTCAGCCTATCGGTAAAGCTTTGCAATTTTTGGACAGTTGATTTTTGTTTTTTTTGTTGTGTTTTTCAACTGCTGAAACCCCCATATTTGTTTATTAGAAGACTCAGGATTGTTGACTCTAGATTAATATTTCTGTGAAAAATAATGGTGTGACAGCATGTTTTATATAAGGTGTTGAAAATACTGATTAAGACTCAGATTTTACAAGCTTTATGAATATAAATTTGTGAGAAAGATGCATCATATAAGTTCATCAATTGCTGTAGTTTATTAGAAGACTCATGATTGTTGACTCTAGAACATTTTTTTGTGAAAAACAATGGTGTGACAGCATGTTTTGTACAAGGTGTTGAAAATACTGATCAAGATTCAGTTTTTACAAGCTTTATGTACGTAAATTTGAGAGAAAGATGCATCATATAAGTTCATCAACTACTGTAGTTTATTAGAAGACTCAGGATTGCTGACTCTAGATTACTATGTTTTGAAAAACAATGGTTTGAGAGCATGTTTTATTATAGGTGTTAAAAATGCTAATTAAGACCAATTTTAATGACAGACTATATGTAATACGTAAATTTGTGGGAACGATACATCTTACAGTATAGCAGAATTTGCAGATTATCTAATCAAGAGTTTTGCTTTATAGGGTATGACTACTCTGTGGCTAACAACCATGATTCCAGAATCAATGCCACCTCTATGTGATGAATCTGGTTATCTCTGTGTCCAACAACTTTACAAATGCTGCTCTTGTGAGCATCTTTTGGGCTCATGTTATTTGGAACTGGAGGCATCAGATCATCAGCCTTAGCCTTTGGTGTTGATCAGTTGAGAAGAGGCACCAGTAGAGAAAAACGTTGAATTGCTTCAAGTTGCAGTAGCCTTGTATAAAAAATGCCATTTAGAATTATCATCATTGGAGAGCTCAGATATAATGTACCATAACAAGAAGGGCTCGTCATTATTCCCAAGTGACAAACTGAGGCAAGTAATTTCTTACTATTCAAATGGAAAAATGCAAGTGCTCATTATGCCTTATATGTGTTGATTCTTGAGGAAATTTGATTTTTTTTTCTTGTAGGTTCTTAAACAAGGCTTGCATCATCACAGATCCTGATAGAGACCTGGCAGCAGATGGAAGAGCAGATGATCCTTGGAAGTTATGCACTGTGTAAGAAGTTGAGGAGTTGAAGGCACTTCTCAGTGTGCTTCCTTTATGGTCCACTGGAATGATTATGTCGGTTAATCTTAACCAGAGTTCTTTTGGTATACTTCGGGCCAACTCCATGAACAGAAAAATCAGGTGAAGCTTTGAAATCCCTGCAGGCTCGTTTAGCATGTTTATCATCGTCGGCCTTATATTATGGATTGTTATCTACGGCCTTACCTGCAGCATCGAGAATATTTGCAAGTCTTACTCGGCTCTCGACAAAGCAAAGAATGGGAATGGGAATGGAAATATTGGTGTCTTTACTGTACTTGGTAGTTGCAGCAAGTGTTGAAACTACACGGCGTAATATAGCTATCAAAGGAAGGATATGCAGATGATCCAGAAGCAGTTGTTGATCTTTCAGCATTGTGGCTTGAAGCACATTAATAATGTCAAAACTATATATACTGGGACCAAATTGATCACCAAAATATGTGGCATAGCTGAGCAATTCCTTAAAACACTACTGGAGCTTTATTGTCTTATTATAATTTACCACTGCAAATGGAAGCTCGTCCAAAATTATGGATGCTCGTGTGCATATGTAAAGATGCAAGGAAATCACTCTTTGTATTATTGCTTTCCCTGTAATCCATTCTCTTAGAGAAATTGATTTTTTGAAAGAGAGTCATTTCATTTAGGATTTGAAGCACATGACCAAGGTACACATATAATCTATCAAATTGTTTTCAAAACCAATTTTGTGTGCAGTACACGCATTCCGCGGGTAGCGTGGAAAGGAGATACTAGTTCTATTTTAAATATATCTAAACCTATATATAGATTAGAGAAACAATTTGAAGGACGAGAGAAATAGCTGAAATAATTAGGAACAATATTAATAATGACCCGAAATCATAGTATTTTTAAAATATTATATGCCGAGCCCAAATACAAAATGAATAAATAAAAAGCTACCCATAATATTCAAAATCTTTAGAAAACTGGATATTTATTAGGATTTGTCCTTGAATTCAACAAGAGAAATAAGGTCGTAGAGCAACAAATTAAAATTTGATATTTATTTATATGTTGCGATTAACGTAATAGTACTATGATAATATTAATGATTATATATCTATTTAAATAAACAATCAAAGTTTAAATTGACACCGTATTTTATTAGCTACGCAACTTTAAATAAGCAGTCAAAGTCTCATGCCGTAATTTACTACCTATGTCTCAGTTGAATCATCATTATTAACTTTTTGACCATATTTATTACTAAATTTTGACCGCATATTTAAATATATATATATATATATATAATCATTAATATAATCATATTTGGTATCGTTAGATTAATCGCAATATATAGTATTCAAATATCAAATTTTAATTTTCCCAAAAATATAAGTAAATAAAAATATTATTGCTCAAAAATATGTATTGGATAGTATGAAAAATCAACTGTACTGATATTAAATAAAAAAATATAAATGGACTAAAACTGGATTTAACAATTGAATTTGTAATCCTATTTTGCCAAACAAGAATTTGGGCAAAGCTGGATTTCAAATCCAAAAACCCAAAACTTAATACTCCCTCCGGGTTTTATACAATGGCCTAGTTTTATTGGCACAATTACAAAGGAGAGCAAAATGAATGGTGGAGATTGTATAGATTATTGGGAAAGTAAAATGTGTGATTGTGAATGAAGGAATATTGCTAAAAAAGAAAACTAAGCCATTAACTAAAAACCTTCCTAAATTGGTAAGTAGTCCATTCTGTTAAAAACGGAGGGAGTATATGCCACACACGGCCTAACTTAGTCTCAAACGCATGACAATTCCTGCCACTCTAAAAAAGACTAAAATCTACGGCTGGTAAGGTTCCAGCAAAGCACAGTCAATCTGCAACTCACATATTTATTTTTTGATACTACAATGTGAATCAGCTAATGGAACTTCCCTAACTTTCAACAAATCAGCAACAACTGCAACTTGACAACGTGCAACCTCCCCCACGTCCAACATAGCAAACCCGACCCGACCTGACCGGGGAAGTCTCCGCCGTTTCAAATTCTTCACACGCCCACCACCACCCGTCGCCGGAGAAGCCTTCACCGCCACAATTCCTCCAGATGAATAACGGCTTGTGTTCTCCATCTGCGACACCACCACAACAGAAGCAATACATATTAAAATAAATTCCAGATAATCAGAATGAAAAATATGCAGTTTGGTTTCGTACTTTAAAGCGTAGATCTGTTGTCTTTCTCCGACTCCGATCACGGCGTAAAGGCGTCGATGAGGAGGAAGACTCGCAGTCACTGGAGGAGGAGCTTGTGGCCGGCGGAGGCGCGTTGAGATTCAGAGACCACGGCACAGCTTTTGCATCTTCATCGCTGCGACCGACCGATTCTTCCACATCGATGGCGAAGTCGCGGCAGCGGTTGCAGGCGGTGGTGGGAGTGTTGCAGACATGGCAGAGGATGGTTCTGGAATGTCGCGCGACCAGGAAATTGGCGGAGTGGACTTTGTAGTCGCAGATCGAGCACAGGTACGCCTGATCCGAGTCGCAGTAGGTTGTAGCTGCACTCCGGCAGAGCTCGCACTGCTTCATTTTTCTGACAAATTGGGGGGACTCTGTAGAGATGAAAGATCGAAGAAATGAGGGAATGAGTTAAAGAGGTGTTGTAGTTTGCAGGCTTTGGCTTGTGGATAGAAACTGCCTATGTATTAAAGAGCAAATCACGAGACTGCCACCGACGCACAAGTGCAAATTTGTAAAATCCAATGTGGTTTCTTAGACTGTGTTTGGTTGGACAAGTTTTGCAAAATTTGGACTATCCAAGTCCAGTTTTGTAAAATCTTGTTTGGTTCACCAATTTTCCCAAAATTCAGACTTGCAAAATCCTAAAAACCAATCAAACATTTTGTTTCATACTCACAAACTCAACCCAACCAAACAAGAATTTTACAAAATCAAACTTTCAAAATCCCAAACAAAAACCCAAACTCTCAAAAACCCAAAACAAAATCTAGACTCTCAAAAATCTTGCGAACCAAACGCACCCTTAATATCTTGTGTCGGAATGGATATATATTGTTGAATAAAAGTGATGAAATGTAATACTACTCATAATATAAAAATGTGGCATAAATGATCTCTTGTAAATTAATTATTCCCCCTCTTAAAGCGTTTTTCCCCATTTTTATTGAAAAGCCTCTAAAATTTTATTCTCATTTTTAAACATTTTTATTCTTTCTTTTATTAATTTTATCAAGTGGGAAATATGTTTTCCTTACTGAGGACCAATAATGAGAAAAAAAAACTTGAACTGAATTTAGAAACTAGTTTATTTGTCGTAGGATTTCTGTACGTGGAGAAAATGAAAGTTAAATTTTAATTTGTAAAATGAATGAAATAGATTGAAATTGAAAATAAAATTGAAGAAATGAATAGAAATGCATAAGTACTTTTTAAGGAAAATAAAAGAAAATTGTGCATATTAAAATTTGATAACTTAATATAGAAAGTATTCATTTGGTCCGAAGAGAGAGTAAAAAGCTATATATTCATGAGAATAACATTCATCCGGATGATCCTGATATAGGCCTTATCAGGCACCAATAAGATAATGACACGTGTACAATTGTAATGTTTTAATTGGTTAAGATATTTTTAGTAAAGTTCTAAAACCCTAATTTAAAATGCCTAAACCCGTTTGGGTAATGATTGAACACGTGACCCAATAATAAATTAGCTGAAGATGATGTGTCATTATTTAATTGGTGCCTGATATTGCCAATATCAGGATGATCCTGATATATATTAAACTGTTCATACATTATATAATCTTATTACCAATGTATATTGTTCCCGCCAAAAATTTATATACAACTGAGTACTCCCTCCGTCCCAATTGAAAGTGCACAATTTCTTTTTTTGGGTGTCCCAATTAAGAGAAAGTCTCTGAAAAAACCGTCTATATTATAGACCAAGCACTATATAATAATGGTGTTGTAAAATAAAATAAAAAGGTTCTTAATTGCAATTTACTCAAAATAGTTTCTATTCACGCGCACTATTCACTGATCCGTCACTATTCACTGGTCTACACTATTCACTGATCAGTCACTATTCACTGGGCTGCACTATTCACTGATCCGTCACTATTCACTGGTCTACACTATTCACTGATCCGTCACTATTCACTGGGCTGCACTATTCACTGATCCGTCACTATTCACTGGGCGACCCGCGTCATGATCTCTGTATTTGTTTCTACAATAAAATGAGTATTTTAGCACATAAGGTCCACATTATAGTCCCAAACATTAACACGAACATCTAAACATGCTACCCTAGCCAATTTTCACAAACCAAACCTCATATCTGGCCATTCATGCCTCAAATAGACCAGAACATGAGGATTTTAACACATAAGGTCCACATTATAGGCAGAAACATGAACATGAACATCTAAACATGATACCCTAGCCAATTTTTCACACACCAAACCTCACATCTGACCATTCATGCCTCAAACAGATAAGAACATGGGGTTTTAAGCACATTAGGTCCACGTTATAGTCCCAAACATGAACACGAACATCTAAACATGCTACCCTAACCAATTTTTCACAAACCAAACCTCACATCTAGCCATTCATGCCTCAAACAGATCAGAACATGGCGTTTTTTTTGATGAACCCTTTTCTTAATTGATAAGCAAAAACTATTACAAGTTTAGACCTTCACTCCCAGTCTACTACAAAATTCCTAACCTATTTCTAGGTTCAAAAAAGACTACTTTTCTAATCACTTCTGAAAACACCTTTGGACCAGTTGAACTCATCTTCAATTCTTTTCCCCACTTTTTCAGCCAGTACTGACTTGTGGCTAAAGATTCTGCTGTTTCTCTCCTCCCATATATGGTAGAGTGTGGCAACTAGGTAGAAGAGTTTCTTGACCTGTCCTGTTCTGCACCATATCAAAAGCCTTCTTCTCAGATCCCTTAAGGTCTTCATTCCCTTCAGCCCCAGTGATAGCAAAATTTCCTTACAAAAGTTGCATTTGGCAAATAAGTGCTGGGCTGTCTCCTCCTCCAAGCCACATAGGCAGCATTTTGGTTGCTGCTGGAGTATCTTGTACTTCTGGAGTCTATCAACTGTAGCTAGTTTTCCTTTTAGCATGAGCCATAAGAAGAATCTGTGTTTTGGGAGTAGTTTACTGTGCCAGATCAGTTTAGCCCAAATATCTTCCTCTTCTGCCCCCTTCATGATGTTGTATGCAGCAGTAATAGAGAAACCTCCATCTCTCCTTGTACAGAGCTGCATTTTGCCAAGCATTGTATTTTTCAATCTCACAAGGAGCTTCCATATCCAGCTGTGTCCCTCTGAAGCTTGATAAGTGTCAAAAGACTTTCCTTTTAGATAGAAGGCCTGAATCCACCTTATCCATAGTATGTCTTTCTTCTGCTGAATATCCCACACATGTTTGCACAAAGATGCTAAATTCCACAATGAGGGATCTTTTATGCCCATGCCACCAAATTTTTTTCCTTTACAAAGGGAGCTCCATGCTGCAGGTGTGAAGTACTTGCTGTTTGGATTCTTTCCCCATAAAAAGGCTCTACACATCTTTTCTACCTCCTCATGTATTTCTTCAGGAATTTTCAGAACACTTGACCAGTAGCTTGACAGGCTAAGTAGTAAGGTGTTGATGACATGCACATTTCCTGCATGAGACAAATGTCTGCCTTTCCAGCCAGCTATCTTCACTCTGATCTTGTCCAATAAGCTTGCACAAGTCTCTTTGTCCCATTTGCAAGTTGAGAGGGGCAGTCCCAAGTATTTTAGGGGAAGTTCACCCCTTGATACATTGAGAATTGAGGCCAGCAAATCCTTTTCTCTCTCATCCATCACTGAGAAGAAAGCCACTGATTTCTTTTCATTTATTCCCAGTCCTGTGGTATTTCTGAATTCTTCCAAACAGGCCTTTATGCCCCTCATAGATTGGGCATTTGCACCACAAAAAAGTCGCAAATCATCAGCAAAAATTAAACTGTGAATTCCCACCCTTCCACACCTTTGATGGTACTGGATAGAGTTGTCCAGATAGTGAGCCTCCAGCATTCTGGTCAAATACTCCATTCCAATAACAAATAGCAAAGGTGATAAAGGGTCACCTTGTTTAACTACTTTTTCACCCTTAAAAGCAGCAGTATACCCTCCATTAATTGAAATGCAAAAAGAGGATGTAAGGACACACCTCTGGAGCCATGTCATGAACAGTGGAGGGAACTTCAAGGCTGCAAGCCAATCAAACAGGAACTCCCAGCTCAGGTTGTCAAAGGCTTTTCTGATATCTATTTGGAGCAAGCAGCTAGGTCTCATAGTAGTGTTGTGGTATTTCTGGATAAGTTCTTGTGTGAGCAAAACATTGTGTGCAATTTGCCTGCCTTTTACAAATGCACCTTGATTCAAACTGACCACTGAGGGCAACACCACTCCCAGCCTTGTGCATAAGATTTTAGCCACCATCTTGTATAAGACTGAGCAGCAAGCAATAGGCCTAAGATCATTGGCTGTTTGTGGTAGGGGGCATTTAGGGATTAGGGTTAAGACTGCTTGGCTAAAGTCAGTAGGCATTGTGTCCCCAACAAAGAAGCCTTTTACTGCCCTTGTGATACCAGGACCAGTAATTCCCCAAGTCTTCTTAAAAAATTGGCTGGTAAAGCCATCTTGACCAGGGCTTTTGGATGAGCCAATACTCTTCAATGCACCATATATTTCCTCTGAAGTAATGTCTTGAATGAGTGAGGCCTGCTGGCTTACTAATAGTGTACCCCCCATCTTCACATACTCTTTATTCATCTTCAATGTATTCTTGCTAGTTTCTCCAAGCTGTTTCTTGAAAAAATCCAGTAAGTGCAATTCAATAGCTTCCCTTCCTTCTATCATTTTAGCCCCATCAGAGAGGCACAAAATTTGGTTGTGGTACTGTCTACTCTTCAAGAATGAGTAGAACATTTTGGTAGTCCTGTCACCTTCTTTGATCCAGTTAATCTTTGCTCTCTGCTGTAGGAACTTGTACTCAGCTTCAGCATAGAACTCCAGTAGCCCCCTTTTGTCCCTTTCCAGTTTTTGCTGCCTTTGTGAGGTGAGATCCTTGCTTAGTTCTGTGACTGACTTCTCCCACTCTTCTTTTGCCATGGCTGTCCTTTTTTCAATTTCTGAGAATTGCCTTCTATTCAAGCATAGGAGGGGTGATTGAATGCCCCTTAATTTCTTAAAAAGATCCTCCATTGTCTGCACAGCCTCATCCTCCCATACAACCTTTATTATGTCTTGAAACTGTGGAGATGAGCTCCACATGTTATAAAATTTAAAAGGTTTAGGGGCTTGCCTTTCTTTCTTCCTCAGCTGGATGATTTGTGGGAAATGGTCAGAGATTTCAGTAGTGCTGATCAAGCACAGTGTTTCTGGAAAAGTGGTGATCCAGGCATGATTGACAAGGGACCTGTCAATTCTACTGAAAATCCTCTTTCCCACTGCCCTTTTGTTCTCCCAAGTGTAGCTTGGACCAACTGTTTTAAGCTCCATCAGCTGCAAATCTTGCACACAATCCTGAAAATCAATCAGCTCTTTTGTCTGTACTGGTGTCCCCCCTTGCCTATCATCCAGGTGTAGTGGAGCATTGAAGTCACCTGTGATCAGCCATGGATAAGCATCATGGTCCAGTTTCCTCAGTTGGGTCCACAGTGGTCCTCTGTCCTCTATTGTGTGGTAGCCATACACAAAGGTGACAAAACACTCCTGCTTCAATTCCTTTATATAACAATTCACATCCTGCCATTGTTCATTTTGTGCAATTGCAATGACCTCATAAACATCAGGCCTCCAGCCCACCCAGATTCTGCCCTTATCATTGACATTATTGTTGGCTGTCCAGCTCCATCCCATGCTACTAAAATCTTTCCGCACCTGCTGCTCCTTTGCCTTTTTAACTTTAGTCTCCATAAAGCCAACTAAACCAAAACTAGAAGCTGTACAAAATTTATTGATTTTTTGTTGCTTATCTGTCCTATTTACACCCCTGATGTTCCATGCCAGAATGTTGCTATTCATCAGGTGGATCTGCCAGAGCCAGATACCTCACTCCTGAATTTTCATCACTCACTTCCTCCATTGGCTGTTTTCCCTGCCTGGAACATGGCGTTTAATTTAAGCACATGAGGTCCACGTTATAGTCCCAAACATGAACACGAACATCTAAACATGCTACTCTAGCCAATTTTCATACATCAAACCTCACATCTGGCCATTCATGCCTCAAACAGACCAGAACATGGGGTTTTAAGTACGTAAGGTGCACATTTTAGTCCCAAACATGAACATGAACATCTAAACATGCTACACTAGCCAATTTTCACACACCAAACCTCACATCTGGCCATTCATGCCTCAAACAGACCAGAACATGTGGTTTAAAGTACATAAGGTCCACATTATAGTCCCAAACATGAACACGAACATCTAAACATGCTACCATAGCCAATTTTCACACACCAAACCTTACATCTGGCCATTCATGCCTCAAACAGACCATAAAATAGGGATTTAAGCACATAAGCTCCACATTATAGGCACAAACATGAACACAAACATCTACACTTGCTACCCTAACCAATTTTCACACACCAAACCTCACATCTTGCCATTCATGCCTCAAACAGACCAGAACATGGGGATTTAAGCATATAAGGTCCACATTATAGTCCCAAACATGAACACAAACATCTAAACATGCTACCCTAGCCAATTTTCACATACCAAACCTTACATCTGGCCATTCATGCCTCAAACAGACCAGGAAATAGAGATTTAAGCACATAAGGTCCACATTATAGGCACAAACATGAACACGAACATCTACACATGCTACCCTAGCCAATTTTCACACACCAAACCTTACATCTGGCCATTCATGCCTCAAACAGACCAGAAAATAGGGATTTAAGCATATAAGGTCCACATTATAGGCACAAACATGAACACGAACATCTACACATGCTACCATAGCCAATTTTCACACACCAAACCTTACATCTGGCCATTCATGCCTCAAACAGACCAGAACATGTGGTTTTAAGAACATGAGGTCCACATTATAATCCCAAACATGAACACGAATATCTAAACAAATCAAATCATCTAAACATGAACATGAACACCATGACGCTCAGATCTACAACAGAATACTAACAAATCAAAAACAAAAAACAAAATCCGCGAACAAATCGACAAAGAAGACCAAATTAAAGAGATCAGGAACCTTACTTGCTATTCTGCACGCTTGAATTAACATATGAATCGGAAAACCGCCATAGATGGAAGATATTAGGTTTTGGATTTGGGGGAGAGGAATGGGGAGATGCAGTTCTGGAGAAATCAAAAAGTGGGGAGAGAGAATGAAAATTTCTTATTTATATCAATCATATTTCACAAAATTGCAAAAAGACCCCCGCGTATTAAGTTTCTTTTCAACCAAGCCCTCGCACATTTTTTTTCCTTTTTCTTCAGTCCCGTCTATAATTTGGACGGTATTTTTTGAGAATTTCTACCCAATTAAAGGGGCAGACTTTTCTTTTATGTTAATATTATTTTATTTTTATTCACTCATTTCACCCATTATTTTTTTTAAATTCAATCCCCACCATACATTTCACAGTCTTCACAATCTAAATTTCAAATTTCATTTTCTTTCTCTACAGCTTAGCTTCACTAAAACGGAGAGTAGTTGCAGAAATCAATTGACAATTTTAACCATGTGGATATAATCTTGACACCCCATCACTTGGGTTATTATATAACATCTGAATTAATCAAAGAGGTACTCCAAAAGTCCAAAAAGTAAAACTTGGGTTCCCCGTAAATTACATTTTAGTCCAGTCCCCCAGCGACCAAAACAAACCAATGGCCGGTGACCGCATAACGTGTTCAACTTTCGAATTTTGTAAACGGAGACAACGCTCGTACGAGGAGAAAGAATATTTCTTTCTTTTCAAACTCACGCGAACCAATTTGTGGCTGAAACCGCAGCTTCCGGGCCCGCCACTGAATTGGTGGTCAGAATGAGTGCCAAGTGTCTGTATCTGGGCCACCACCGAGTCCGAGATATTTTCATCCAGGAGACGACGTGGAGCTGTTTATGGCTGAGTACAAATCACGGAATATTCTGATTTGCTTGCGTGGGAAGGCTGGGGCCGTTGGGTGGACCACTGGGGAATCACCTGATCCATACTCCTCCATTTGTCTTACCTATCTTTTCAATTTCACGCATTTTATTTTATTTTAACTTTTAAATAAAAGAGTTGGTCTCTTGAGTGATGGTCATTATATAGTGACGAAGGACTATATTGAAATATGGAAGGAAGAAGGTTCTTATTTGCAATTTTGACAAAAATGCACTATTCACTCACGCGCACTTTTCACTCAGTCTAAAAAACAAGCATTTTATTCTAAAAAACAACCCGTTAAGCGTGAAATACAAGTATGTTCTAAAAACAACCTGTTTGGTCTAACAAACAAGCATTCAAGAGTGAAATTCAAGCATGCTCTATAAAACCATATTTTTTTTGCTTTAAAATACATGAACTCTAAAAAGCAACCTGTTAACTGTGAAATGCAAGCATTCTCTAAAAAACAATCTGTAAAGTGTGAAATGCAAACATTTTCTAAAAAACAACCTGTTTGGTCTAAAAAAAAGCATTCAAGTGTGAAATTCAAGCATGCTGAATGCAATTTGCATAAATTGCAGAAAAACCACCGTCTCAAACTTCTTTGCATATAAACCCCGTCACTATATAGTGACCGTCACTTCCAAGACTAATTATAAATAAAATTATTAGAATAATTGAGTGATATTTATAAGTTCACTGCATCTTTAAATTGCTTTTCATCAGGAGTTATAATACAAGTGTATCATTATTGAAAGAAATTGGTAAGTTCATGGTTTGTATTCCGGGCCTCATTCAGTCTCGGACCAGGGTCCGAGAAGGGTTATGGGCTCGAGTTACGTGGAGGATGGATCCACGGGTCTATCAATCCTAATGCTTATAAGAAATGCGTATATTATGAATGTTCTACAAGGAATATACATTCTCCTAAACATGGTAATACATCCATGACCGAAATATACTTCCTCTATACATGGTAATACAACTACTATTCCCATAAGAGTTGTATTCCTACCATATTTACATATCTTGGTGATCTACGGATTGTAGCCATATAAATACCCAAAGGTTTGGTACACCTTTTCTATCTCATACTACATACAATACGCCTTACGCATCATACTAACTTGAGCGTCGTAGTGCCTATCCTCGGGACACCCGAGTCTCTGTTTTGCAGATTCGTTCGTGAGTTGAGTTCGTCGTCGAAGCGCCGGTGTCTGCCATACATCAATTGGCACTCCCAATGAGACATCGTATTAATTGTCGACGTCGCCGAACTGTGTCTCTGATATGATCCTGCGCACTTACTCAACGAGTTCCCAACAACATGTCTAAAGCTGAACAACCCAGGCGAAGCGCCCGTGATACGAGTATAAATGGAAAACTAGATTAATTAGGAATTATTCTTTTACCAAGAATATTCCTATAAAAATGTGTTTTAATTCTAGTAAGATTTTAATTATTTTCCATTTTAGTTATAGAATTAGATTTATTATTCCCAGATTAATGTTAAGATTGTGATTTTATTTGAGGTTATAAATATAAGCCTCAACCTTTGTAATTTTATACAGAGATTTATTATAAAGAAAAAGGAGGTTTTCCGGATTAATTGACAGTTGTTCAATTTCAAAATTCAGTTGAGTCACCCATGACAGGTGTTCGTGGTTTTTAATTAATTGGCTAACAACTGTTCAAGCGATTTTCATATCCCAAAAGCAATTTATACATATTCTGTTGCAACAAAATAAATTACCAAGAAAATACGCATCAACCCGAGTGCAAGGGCAAAACCCAGAAGAAAATCCAGAAGGAGAGCAACCTCCCCGAGGATGTGGACGCAGCCGACCAAGAGGATCCCGAGCACGTTCTACATAAGAACCACCACCAAGCTCTACCATTGGTGCCGGAAACTCCAGCGTTCCGAACTCCTCCGGTCCAATCCTGTCGCGTCCAGAGCACCATTTTCCGGCCCAAATCCTGCTGCATCCAGAGTACCACCTTCTCGATCAAACCCGGTTGTATCCGAAGTGCCTGAATCGGGCCCAAGAATTTTGATGCAGACCAACATGAACTATAACGAGCGCATCAACAATTCAGAAGGCCTCGACCAGGAAAATAGGTTGGGATATAGCGGGTCCGACTCAATCTTCACTAAAGAGGAGAGGGCACAAAGAGATCGCCAAATTCTTCATGAAAGACAGCAAGAAGAAACGAGGCAGAGACGCCTAAGGGAGTCCCTTAATCAACCCTTACGGCACCACCCTCCGGGCACCACCCTATGTCAACCTTATCTCGGGCACTCCCCCGAGAGAAATCCCTGAAGATGTCCGAGCATTGATGAGAGATCTACATTCTCAGTACCCCGATTTTGTAGCCTTCCTGATAAATCCAAGCCAACAACTTCGCGCCCAGACGCATGAAGCCCCGAATCGAGTATCCATTCCTGGAGCTCGAACCACACCGCCCTCCGATCCTACTCAGCAACGAAGACTCCTGGATGACCTATCTCGGGGCCTGCCCCCATACAACACTCAGAGACACCTACCACCACCTCCCGATCCAACCAACTACCGCAACGATGGCTTAGCACTAAGCAGGGAGGATGTGCGAAGAATGTGCATAGAGAACATTCAGGAAGAGCTCAGGCGGGAGAAGAGGGAACAGACTCAGAGCGAGTGGCAAACCAGTGCTGATCGGCCTTTTACCCAAGACGGAGCTTACCCTACTCGTGGGAAGTATGAGGTCGACCAAGAGATCAAACGCATCCTCGGACCCAGAGGACAGTCTGCTCGCTCCCCTTTTTCACTACACATCGTGAACCTCCCCTTTGATGGTAACAAGAAAGTCCCTGAAAACTTGCCTACCTATGATGGTACCAGTGACCCTCGAGAATTCCTATTGGTCTTTTTTAAGACGTTCGAGACCAGGAATTTTCACGAGTTGGAGATATGTAAAATTGTCCCCAATTACCTTCGAGGAAAAGCCCAGACTTGGTTTACCCAGACGAAACCAGAGAGTTTGTTCGATTATTGGGACTTCGCCGAATATCTCCTTCTTACTTTCTTCCAGAAGAAGAAATTCACTAAATCCCTTGGAGATTTAGGGTACGTGCCTCGCCATGAAGGAGAGAATGTGATAGAACACTATCACAGATACATGGATCTAGCTACAGAATGCTACGATCGAGCGAGGTCCTCCTGATTAATATGTACCGCATGAGTGTGGATGATGACACCCTGAGGATGAAGCTGGCCACTAAGAATCCAACTACCATCCAGCATCTCCAGGCCATCATGGAGAAGTTTGCTAGCAAGGCAGATGCAGTGACTGGAAAGAGAGAGCGAGAGCCCTATACAAAGAATAAAAGCAAGGAGGCTAAAATGAAGATACCCAAGGTCGAGAAGACAGAAGGCGCCTCCAAACCTACCTTCGAGTCATACACTCCTCTGACTAGATCTCGGGCTGAGATTTATCCATTCACAGGCACTTTTTGAAGGATCCACCCGCCATGAAGGATTCAGCAGAGCGTCAAAGGTCCCCGAAATTCTGCCAGTATCACCGAGATCGGGGGCATGACACCGAGGAGTGCTATCAGCTTAAGAATGAGATCGAGAAGCTGATCAGGGAATTGTGCAACAGATTGCACCTTCAATAGCTGGCGACAGCCAGGGTTCCCAGAAAAAGTATGGGGGAAAACCCTGGCAGAAGAGGAAGGATGGCCCCCGGAACAACAACGACAATAACAACCAAGGGGGCGGGGGCAACAATCCTCAAGATCCTCCTCCGCCGCCGCCAAATGGAGCCAACCGAGTCATCAACGGCATTAATGGCTACACAGGAGAAGCAATTTCCCTTACCAAGCTGAAGGATAGTGTGCGGGCCATACCCACACCGAGCCGATCAACAAGAGGCTCCGCCCCGAGGAAACTATCACCTTCTCGGACGCGGACGCCGTGCCCAACCAGATGCCCCACTCTGACCCTCTTATTATCTCTACAACGATACATGATTCCCTGGTGAAGAGAGTTTTTGTGGATGATGGCAGCGGAGTAGAACTGATGTTCCAAGACTGTTTCTAAAAGGTAGGATTTACCAAGGACGACCTCAAGCCTACGGGCCCGATCTCGGGGTTCACCGGAAATCCAGTCATACCTCTTGGAGAGATCACACTCCCAGTTACAGTAGCAGAAGGAACGAAAAACCTAACCCCTTACTGCACATTCGTAGTGGTCGACACCGTCACACCCTTCAGTATCATCCTTGGCAGACCTTGGATGTGTCAAGCTAAAGCCGTATGGTCCCCCTACCATTTGATGCTGAAATTTCCAACACCGCAAGGACTAGCCTCCATCAAAGGAGACCAAGGAGTGTCACGTTCCTGCATGATCACGGCCATCCCTGATGCTAGAAAAGTGAGCAACATCTCGGCCGTCAACACCATCCTAGAGGATTTGATACCTGATCCCAATATCAAACAACCTCTGGTATTCCACTTCGAGGAAGAGGCCTACGATGAGATGACTGCATTGTGGCACAAGTGACGCCATCAAACCTTTCAAGTGGGGGAACTGGTGATGCCAGTAGGCCCGCGGTGCACTTACAAGCTAGGAGGAGCGCTGTAGTCAAGGACAAAAGGACCATACAAAGTCTCCTCAGTCAAATCCGGTGGATTTTTACCTCTTACAAACTCGCAAAGGAGAGCACTTGGATCCTGTCATAATGGCGCCCTTCCTACGCAGGTACCTCGGAGCTAAAATCAAGTAGACCTTCTCCAAATAAGGAGAAACTACTTCAATAAGGCCTATAGGCCAAGCTTCTTTTTCTTTTCATCTTTTCATTATTCATACCCGATTTCCCAAACTCGGGGTTGTTTTTATAATTTTGCCGAACTTACGAGTTCGAGGAATACAGTTTCTTTTCGATATATACATTCTATTTTATTTTAAGCAGTCAATATCCCTCTAAATTAAAGAGACACTATGCCTTACAAAGCATAAGTAAAAGACTGATGCCTGAATTTGATACACTTATAAGCGTGTGATTGATGCTTATCTAATATGAGCTGTTCGAACTACGTGTTCGAGCCACAGTCACCTTAGGCTAAAATAAAATAATATACTTATAAAAATTATATGGTCAAAACCAACATAATATGAGTCACACAAACTCACAAAGTTTGAAACTCAACCTTTCTAATGGTACACCTATTAAGGTTCATACCAATATTTATTTAAGCTATTAATAAGCCTGATAATCAATTTTCTCAAGGGTTGAAATACAAAGACCTTTATAAAGGAAAAATTAAAAGTGTTATTACACTATAAAACTTCTTACACCTTGTGAAGGTCCTTAAAGACAGGAGTACGTCCCCAACCGCGAGAAGAAGTAGAGGTAAGACCTCGACCACTATAAAGGCCTCAACCCCAATTACTCTCCTCGGCTATCCTCATCAATTGAGAAGATGTAGGGGAATCCCCCTACCTCCTGTGGGTGCAAGTCGAGAAGGAGATCTAAGTGAGCTATAAACTTCAGGAGTAGGTGGCGCCTCTCTTCCTCTTCTGCATGAAGTCCCTGCCGGAGAATTAACCATCCTTCGAGACATACCACCTCGAGAAGGAAACCTTATCACCTGCCCCGTACTCGGGGCTGAAGAAGGCCCACCTACCTAGCTCCTTGAAGATACTAGATGCGTGATAAACACACCCTGGGAATCCAGCTCCTTTATTTGGATCCTGCAAGCATTCAGCTCAGCCTCGCATATCTTCAAGTCTTCAGTGACAGCGACGATCTTATGGTTTACATTGATATTTTCATGATGAAGAGCGGATATACGAGAGTCTTTATTGTGACCCTCGCTCTTGAATTCCATCAATTCACTCCTGGCTTTTCTCTAGTCTCAGTCATAATCTTTATTGGCCTCCAGAACCTTGCCATAATTATCCTCGAGATTCCTGTACTTTTGCTGAAGATCACTCAGTTGCTTATTCAACTCAGCCCTCCGCTCCAGACTTATTGTTTGCTGACGGCGGAGACTGTCACAGTCTTCTCGGACTAGGCTACAAAAGCCCCTGGAATCTCTTAAATCCTCCTCCAGATCTTTACTTTTCTGAAAAACAACATCATATTTAACCTACAATTCAGCACAGGCGGCAACGCAACACTGGAAGTAAAAGAAGACGAAGACCAATCAATTCCATAAAAAGATGTGCTAATTAAACTACATGAACGCCAATCTTGGCAGAAAGGAAAATATCTAGAATAAAGAGTGAAGGCACTAAGGAGTTACAATTTTCTGCTGCCCGTTTTGGTTTTCTTCTGGACCAGCTGAAGTTCCTACAACCGGCCTCTTTACCAGAAAAGACAACTCGGGATACAAGCCGTAGAGCTTCTCCTGAAAGTCCTCCAGAGTTAAGGCCTTCTCCAGAGACTCTAAACTAGCTATCAAGCTATGTTTGAACCCCCTGCTTGGCGAAACCTCGCCTGAACTTCTCCAAATCTCCTGTCACCTCTGGCCAATTGTAACCGGAAGCCAACCATTCCTGGTCACTATCACTAAGGACCTCCTGAAGCAAGACCCACGTACGTGGAAGCTCAGACTTATGATAGAGTTTGCCATGCTCTTGGCGATGAGCCTCCATCTCGGGGCAGTTGATGCAGAAATCCACTATCACCCGAACCAGCCGCCTCTGGCAATCAGGATCGGCATATTGGTTCCTTTCTGCCTCCACCACAACCATTTTCCTCTGCAGCTCCAGGAAGGAATTATCCCTTAACCTCTTCTCCTCCTTTAAAGCCCTTATCTCCTCGTCCAGGACCTCTCTCTTAGCCTTCTCCTGTGCTATCTCATCTTGGAGACGCTTCACCAGCTCAGATGGTTCGCTAGATTTCTTAGCAACCTGCACCCTTAACAGCTCAATCTCAGCCGCCTGCTCCCCTGCTGCTTGCTCCACGACCTGGCATCGACCGTGCAGTGTCTTGACGGAACCATACAAGTACTTCATATGATTCAGAGACTGTGAAAGAGAACGAGACAGTTAGGTGATTAAACCTTCAATCAATTTGAAAACTAAGTTAGGTATACCTGGCTTATCTCGGGACACTCTGAAGCTATCTCGGCCCCCGTCTCCGAGATCTCGGGGGAAGGTAATACCACCTATTTCTCGAACTGTTCCAGTGGTTCGAGATCAAGCCTATCCCTCTTAGGGGATCTACCGGAAACACCAGCCTCCAATCCCCTCTTCTTGTCCCCTTCACCTCTCAGTTTCCTCGACAAAACCAGTTGAGCCAATACATCGGTTGCCTTCTCGGTCTTGGAAGCACCCACTGCATACAAAAGGAATGGAGTTAGCAACAGGAAAAATGGCATAGTATGGAAAAGAATGTCATACATAACAAGAATTGATACCCTCATGCAACACATCGGGGACTACTACAGAAGTTATAGACTCATCATCCTCGACCCTACCGAACATAGTACACCAGTACTCATGGACACTGGTGGTTTGTGAAGAACAATGAGTCCGAATCACCTCCTTTCTCAGACACCGGACTAGAGCAAAACCCTCATCCTCCTCCTCATCTGATGGATCTCGGGCAACAGGTACAAACATACACTCTGTCTCATTAAGGACCTTAGCCTTTGATCGAGTCTTTTTGGGTCCCTGAACCAATCTTCTAAAGCTACGCCGAGCATCAGGCATCAATCCTGAAACTTCCATATCTAAAGGAATTTGATCCCCGGACACTTCATCCTGAGCTGCCCTCTCTTCTACTGCCCTAGAGGCCCGAAGCGCCATAGCTGCACCAGCGGGATCCTGCTCTATAGACAAGATGGCCTCATACCATTCAATCTTCACACCCTTTGGTTGATCGAAACATGACAGCTTCAAATAGCTACCATTCTGAAGAGTCCGGCCGGGCATCTTATACAACCATTTGTATGTCTCAAGGGGCCATAACCAACCAATTTGATGGTTGCCCGATACAAACTTATCTCCAACAAGCTTGATCTTCTCCTTCACTAGCTCTCCGGCTATCCAGTAATCTGTGCGAGGACTTAACATCATATTTCCCCTCGTTCCTGAGCTCTTTGTTCCACCGGGGTACATGATACTTGGTCTGATCAAAGGTAAACTTCACTCTATCCCATCCCTTGCATTTTGTAGGAAGTGCAAAAGCTCTGCCTATTTCACCATCCCGGACAGACAGAGATACTACCTGCTTGACAATAGATACCTTATACAAGGTCCGCAGTAGAGCAAGACTCGGCTTATAACCTTTCCTAGCACACCAAGTCATCAAGGCCATTATGATAACTATCACATTGGCATGTAGCTGTCCCGGATGAACCTTATAACACTCAAGGAAGTCACTCAACAATGGGGGAAAGGGAAAAGTCAGCCCATGCTGGAGGAACCTCCCATAAACGACACCTCGAGTAGGAGTAACCAACTCAAAGGCAGACTTATCTTCCCCATAATACATGAGATCACTATCACCAGGGATAGAATACTGGTAGCTCTCTACAAATACAGCAGCGTCAGAACGAGCTTTCTCATCCTTCACTGACCTCTTGCTGGTGCCTTCACCATTCATGTATGGTCTACCTCCGGATGCAAGCGCCACCACGAGGCTACTCCCCTCCATCTGAGCCCTTCTTGCCATGACCATCAATCTCTTCAACTCATCATAGGCTTTCTTCTTCAAAATCACAGGCCTTTTTCCACTTGCTACCTCGCCTCTGCGGCGGTCACGGGAGCTATTCTCCTCGGCCTGAGCACATGCATACTCTCTCTCATCATGATGGGGGACGAAAATCGTTTTGCTATTACTACTCATGATTACAGAGAGTATGGGGGAAAAACACGCACACAAGGAAAAAGGAAAAAGCAGACACAAGAGAATAACAGAGAAAGAAGATAACACTTACTGATGATTATGGAAGCAGAAATTTGGGGCTCCAGAAAGTGATGAAGTACTGATGCGTCTTCTGAACTTGGAAAGAAGAAATTTTGAATAAGGAAGACAATAGAATGATTTGGGAGATTTAACCCAAACCCAGACGACATTAAGGTGAGTGATTACCTTGATTCTTGTTCCAATGCAAGCAATTGGAGAGACGGGGGACAGACTGCCTCTACCTTCCAATGAATATATGCCACGTCTACTTGTAATTTAGGAATCGCAAAGCGAGTTCCAATTCCACCGATTAGCACACGTATTAGAAGTAAGGTATTATAGTTGACTAGTTGTTGCATATGCCCCTCTATAATGTAAAGTTGTCATTTGATGATTCTGAGTGTATATAAAGCAATCAGTGTCAAAATATCCACATGTGTTCTCAAAGTTCCATCACCAAGTTCAATTGCTTGCCACCAGACTCTGCAAAAAACAGAGAAATAGAGCAGTAAAACATTCCAAGATAAAGAAATTATATGTTTCTTAAATACGGAAGTTCCCTACTATCAAGTTCAATCTGTTATGTTTAAGTAGAGAGTCATGTGTATAAGTGTGTGCAATATATGAGTCACGAGCAATTTTTGTTATAGCATCTGCAACAACATTTGCTATGCAGCCTAATAAAAATCATGAATTATTTGATAGATAAGAACACAAATCTCTGTAAATTTGATAAAAGCTTAGTTATTGTAAATATTTTTATTTTAAATGTAACCAAGCTAACTGATGTCACTGCCGTTACCGCATGATAATAAAAATTTTAATCAGTATAAATTTTGTCGGAGTAAATATTATTAATAGAATCTTAATATTTGTATTGAGATTTTGTTATTTTAAAACGTGAGATTTAACATCAAAGGGATTTTGTTTCAAGTACGTAGGACTAGATTCTACAATGTTTAATTACGTGAAGAATAACCATGAGAATATCTCTGATGATGATATGAAGAACACTTTTGGTTAGTATGGAGCCATTTCTAGTGTTGTGGTGACAAGGGATGATGCAAATTTGAATCTACATCTAGAGTTCAGAATTCTTGTTGTATTGTAACCATGTTAATTTTTTTTTGAAGAAATACAGCTTTTCTTTTTATTTCTATTGAATACGTTGAAATTTACATTTATTTCTATTGATACAAGCTTTAAATCTACAATTTGATGATAAAGAATGGGAAAACTAATATAAATTGTGTAGTTAGGTTAGAATTTTAAAGAAATTAATAAATATTGTGTGTTATACGAGCATGTGTCTTGCAGGTACATATGTGCATTGTTTACATAAATACTAAACAAGTAGATCATTATTCCAATAAGAATCAAGTGTCTTTGCTTGTTTTTGTACACCATTTCAGAGTAGAAGAGAGTTCAGAATATGGTGTTAATTAGATAACAATGAAAGTAATTTTTTAAATGATGTTTTGTAAATATTTTATAAAGGACGGGCGAGGGTCTTGAACGTAATAGAAAGCACATTCATTTTATTTTATATGTATAACACCATATTTACGAACACTTTTGTACTACAAAAGACGCATTAATGTAAAATTAATGCTAACCAACTTTGGCACCATTTAAATCAAGCCTTTATTTAAAAAAAACGGTTTAAAAAATCTTATAAATTCATCATTACATGAAATGATAACTTACTAACGAATTAAAAATATTATAACTCCCACTATGAAAAATTTCATTTGTTTATCTAAAACGGATTAAGTCACACCACCGATCTCCTTTGCTAATAAAAACACTTAGAGGTCGTTTGGTTCATGTGGGAGTTTAATTGATAGAGAAATTTATATTTCATGGAAATTTTAATCCTTAATCAAAATTTTAGGAAATAGGAAAAAGTGTTTGGTTCAAGTAAATGGATGGAGGAATTACAATCTACCTAGGTGCACTTAGGTAGAAAACTTCTCATGTTGTGTGGGAGTTTCAAATTCTTAGGAATTTTAGATTCCCACACATTTCTTATTTTCTTATTTTGTTGTGTGGGATTTTGTTTTTCCCACATACTTTACCTCATACCAAACGACCTCTTAGTCTCTTCTCCCTTTAGCTCATCTCTTTCTTAGTTTAAACCCTAATCTCTCTATACCTCAAAAGAATGGCACATTTTTAAACATGTAAAGCTTGTTTGCAGAAATGGCGGAAAACTTAAAGCATGCCCAATTAGCAAGAAACTCATTTTCCACCGTGGCAACACTAGGTTCGTTCTCATTGATCGAGACATTGAATTTCAAGAACTGCTCGGGATTGAGTTCCAGTTGTGATTGGAGATTGGAGAAGACGATGGTGATTGGAGACGGTATTGAGTATCTAAAAATAGAAAAGAGATAAAATAAAAGTAGTGGGTTTAGAATTAATATATGAACATTTTCATTAATTAAGGATATTTTTGTAAAATTTCCAAATTTGGGACCTGTAAATAGGGTCGTGTGACCTTTAATTAGGTCACGTGTTTTTATATTTCATGTTTTATTATTAGAAAGAGAAGATTTCGTCTGTTTTAGTATGCTCGGTTCTGTCTAAATTCAATGTACCAAAATCAACAGTTTTTTCTGTCCTAACTTGACTCGAGAACAATCTAGTCTAAAATTTTTGATTCAAGATCGGGTCAATAAAAAATTAGTGAGCTCGATTGTGGACCGTGATTGAGACCCATAAAATATTAAATAAATTTAACTGGTATACATGAAATTTGCTCGGCCATATAAACACGTAGCTTCTCCTCTATCTATTCGACTACTACAAAAAAGGCTTTTTACTTCGCCCTTTTTACTCCGATTTAATAAAATTGAAGTAAAAAGATTTTTTTACTTCGATTTTTTTTTTAATTGAGACCACCCATGGGTGGGGGGACATATATTTGGCTCCCCTAACCTTTTCTCAAAAAATATATAAGGGGCTGAAAGCCCTAGTTTTTACAGCATGACTGCCAAAGTAATGGCACAAAAGAATGAAAAAATGGCTGCATCTATCTGCTGACATTTGCTAGCTAACTCACTTTGATTCCCCGAGCATGTTAGCGAATCAAAAGAAATACAAATCTGCCAAAGGATTAAGTGAGGAGCAGCAGAAGTCAGTGCAAAAATCCCAAAAATAACCAGGTTGGAACTGGTACTTATGTGCAAACTGCATCTGGAGTTGGGCTCTGAAACATGGAACATTTGAGCTGAATTGGCCTCCATGGCTGTGGTAATCCCACTGATCTCCTATCAGTGGGTCTTCTTGATCTGCATAGTAGATGAATCAGTAGCATCTGAACAGATTACAATGTTCTGATATTAGGAAGTCCATTTCTTTCCAAGTACAAAGAGTTCCTGAGATTAATAGGAGCTTCAAAAAGTGATAATGTGCCAGAGTACTGGTTTTTCAGAGAATATTTGGCCAACAAATCAGCTAATGTGTTCCCTTCTCTATATACATGCATAAGCCTAATGTCTGATAGTGAGACTTTAATCTCATGACAAATGCTAAAAAGTTCCCAGCTGGCAGTATCTGGGCTTAATATGAACTTTATTGCCTGCATGCAATCACTCTCTATGCAAAAAGGAACTTGTGTGAGAGTGCCTATTTTTATACCAAAATAAATGGCCAGTATCTCTGCATGCAGAGGAGTTAGTGCAGTAGTGTGTTTCATCTCCATTCTAGTCATTAGTCCCAAGCTATTTCTAACAATAAGACCAATTCCTATTGCATCATCCATGAAGGAGGCATCAACATTCACCTTATAACCTGATCCTGGTGGTATCCACCTGATGGCCCTAACAACTTTGTGTTTTTTCTGATTTAAAAAAGGAACTAGTCCTGTGAGTAGAATATCAGCATGCCTAGATGAATTACCCGTGAGTGGAAATGCTCTAAAAATAAGTGATACTTTTTTAGCTATGTGGAGCAAAATGGCATGTTCAGACTCACAGATATCATCAAATAATATTTTGTTCCTCCTACACCATATAAACCAGAAACTAGTGATGATGGTAGACACAAAGACAGAAGTATGCACTTTGGTTATCCCATTAAAAGCAAGATAGAAAGCAATTCTGTGTCTATAGGAACTGAATCTAGGCACTGGGATTTGGAAAACTGTGTGTATGAAATCAAAGATGGCTGTATTTTTGATACAATTATTAAAAAAAGTGATCAATAGTATCTTGGTTTCCATAGAGGGGACACTTAGATGCCAGATTGAACCCAAATTTAATAATAATATCATCAAAAGGCACCAGACCATTCACCAATATCCAAATTAATATGGACATCTGCACTGGAATAAATTTGCACCATACCTTTTTAATATGGTGAATATCACTTGACTGGATTTTTAGTTTTTTGTATGCTGAGCTGATGGTGAATTTGCCAGCTTGTGCAATCTTCCAGATGAGCTTGTCCTCATGTGTGTATCTGATTTGTGCATCCTGCAAAGAAGACAATATATTGGTAGCCAAGAAGGGCTCCAGTGCCGTGATCACCTGCACTTTGTGAGCACAGAAATTTGCAACATTTAATTTTGGAAATGGGATAGGAACCCCATCTGGCCACTTATAGTAGAGTGCACCATCCCCCAGCCAGTTAGAGTTCCTGAAAGATGCTGTACCCTTACCAATCAAAACTTGACTTTGCTGGTTTGACCATTCAGTAATTGAGCAGACTCTTTTCCAGGTGTGAGAATTTTTATGGGATGCAGGGGCCTCCCATAGATATGCTGTCCAAATGCTATTGTTAGACTGCATTTTCCACCACAGCTTGCTTGAAAAAGTCTTTGTAGCTCTAATATCTCTGAACCCTAGGCCATTTTCCCGTCTGCTTGTTGCCATTTTACACCATCTCCTCCATATT